>CM060921.1:170518483-171143483 GCA_030737875.1 Allium sativum
ACCCTCCTTCCGAGGTACTCTAGAAATGAGAGCATACTACTGCCCTCCCGATGATCTTGTCCTTGTCCCATAATACTTAACTATCCGCCCCGTTTTACCATGCCAAAGGTACTCTCTCGTCATGGGTTTCATTGTTCATCTTTCTCCCTCCTTTGAGGACTAAGCCATACCAACAAGTTGCTCATCCTTAAGCTCGTATCCTTTATCCTTATTTCTCACGATCCTTTCTTATAACGCGGCCACTGGTCTCTCGAGAACCACCTCCATCGTATGGAAAGCACTTTCGTAGGTAGAAAAGACTAGTCGCAGTTAAAACTACTGTGACTACAGATGGAGGAAAGAAAGGAAAAGAGACTCAATTAAGGAAACAAGGATAGTGCTAATGGCCTTTGGGGAATAGCCTTTTTCTTTTAAAAGAAAATTTTCTTGAAAAATGCTTCTTTGTAAACGGTTTTTTTTTCAAGTAGTTTTCAGAAGGTCTTTAAAAACTTTTGCCCAGTCTGGTAACCTTCTGCTCTGATACCACGTGTAACACCCCGCCTCCGCTAGGGTCACTCGCAAAGGAATGCACTAGCTTTAGAGGGGCATTATTGGTAAACATGCACAGAAATATCACAAGACGGAACATATAAAATAGCGGAAGTAAAATCAAACTTTCATAACATGAATAAATAAGGTCTAAAGCCTTTTACATCAGAGTACATCAAAACCTGTCTTGCAATAGTAAAGAAGCATAAAGACATTTTCATAAATTATTCCCCAAGTAAAAACAGTAAAGTAGCCATTAGCCAAGAAAAGTCCAAGCCATCCATGATGACCTTCAAGCAGAAGAAGTCCGAACTAAATAACAGTATTTCCTCCCTGTAACCTGGGGGGGCGGAACGGAAGAAAAGAGGCGAAACAAAACGGGTCAGTCAAAAAGACTGAGTAAGCCCTATCTACTATTAGCATAAAAACTAGTAAAGTTAACTGACATGAGAAACTGAGATGAACATAAGCATGATAACAAGATAGATAAGCTAAATCAAAATAACAGGATGAACTACTGAACTTAGATAAACTAAGGTGTCATGATAAATTACGATGTCAAGATAAAACAAGGTATCACATTGTCAGGTTTCTATCAAGTATAATATCCCCAAGATATCTGTCACGTATAACGCCCCGTGATATCTATCCTGTATTTTAGCTCTGCACCTACCGTACTAGTATCTCCACCGTGTCATGTGTTAACCAAGAATGACCCTCACTCAAAAGTCGTGTAATGGTCCATGTCAACCTAATATATCGCATATATAGGTTACTCAACTTGTATGTTTTATTCCATGTAAATGTTCAGTCCCCTGCCGTAGACCATACGGGCTTTCCCATGAGATTCTATATTACTTTAACATAGTTCCATGATCCTTAAGATCGGTTTGGACTGTTACCCTAAACCTAGCTAGGGTCTTCCAACATGAATTATTGTTTGTACAACTAGGACTTATGCTACCTAGGGCTGCTAGGGATTATGCTTACCTATTGCACGTTTTCGTATCTCGGTTTGGGTTCAACCACCTAGGGCCACTAGGGATTACGCTAACCGCCAACCGCGCCCTTTTTTCCCACGCATTCATCGTGAATCGCTTTTCCATGACTGTATGCACATGTATCACATCGTGCCATCCGAGTCCTGTCACAGGGCAAATCAAGAAATACAGGACTCGGTCGGGAGCTTTCGATTTATCTGCCGATCCAGATGCTAAGGTCTGTTTTTCTTATACGTGGCTATGGTCCCACGAGACCACTCCCTCAACTAGTGAAAGACAAGACAGGGTAAATCCTGTATGAGAACACAACACTGGCCAACCCACATCCAAGCCTTACCGCAACCATAATTAGATAGCAATTATGGTCTTTTGGGTGTTCTCTGCCTTTCCGTACGTACACGCTTGACCAAAGATGGTAGGTAGCCTGACGAAATGCTATCTAGGGTACGACCGTGTATCGTCGACTATCCCCTATCCATCCCCGTCTTTAGGTCGCTCGTATAGCAACCAAGGCATACTCTTGGTTCTTCTAACGCAGACCTTAACCTCTCATGAGCCTAGTATAATCACCTGGCAGCTCATAGAGGGATACCAAGAATATCCTCACGTTCCCCGAAGCCGCTGCTTCGTTACCCAGTTCGCTGGAGCCTTTATCTAAATCAGATACTTGCTCCTACTCGTATACTTAAACGATGACCTACCCTATCAGGTTACTCATCTATCTATGAACTGGTCTAAATTTCCTTGACTAAGAATCATTACTTAGTTATTCTTCAACTAAGGTTTACCACTTAGCATTGTTCCCGTTATCCTTGTTAACTATGGTTATCCACCTAATCCTCAGAACTAGGGTTTACATAATGGATTAAGTGTCACTTAAGTTCATGACTTAACCCGTCTACAAATCCTGTCAAAATTGGCTAAGTATCCAAGTTCAAGGCTTAACCCTACTAACCATGCTCAAGTTGGTTAAGTATATTAAGCAATTCACGACTTAACCTCGTCCAATTATCATTCTAGATTGGTTAAGTATATATTAACTTGACCCTATCAATTTACTTAGTCAAATCGGTCAAGTGTATTCAAGCGATTCGTGACTTAGCCTTATCATGTTTTCACGTTATATTGGTTAAGTATTGGTTAACTTAACCATAATAAATTAACGAGTTAGATTGGATAAGTATAGGTCACTTAACCACATCAATTCATCATGTTTAGATTAGTTAAGTGTTTAACTTAACCCCATTAAACTACCAAGTGGGATTAATTAAGTCTAGGCTAACTTAACCCCATCCGATTTCCATGTTTAGACTAGTTGAGTCTAATCTTAACCCCATTCGTTAACCGTATTTTTCGGTTAAGCGTCATTAAGAAAACTTACTTAACCTTACCAAGTTATCGCGTTGGATTGATTAAGTGTTGGTTAACTTAACCCCATCCACTTGTCATATAAAAATGGTTAAGTGTCATTAGGCAAATCAAGTTACTTAACCTACCCAACCTTGTCATGTTTTGTTAAGTATCATTAGCCTAATCAAATTACTTAACCCATTTGTCCATGTCATATTTGGTTAAGAGTCATTAATCAAATTAACTTAACCCTATCATGTGGCATTAATTACTTAATGCACCTTCACCTCTCACATTAGACTTTGTTGTGGTTACTAGTTAAGCCGGTCGGTTCCGGGTAGCTTTACACCACAACTTGGTCTAACCTCGGGTTCAAGCACAACATGACCAACTTCTCACATTGGGTCCTATTGTTTGCAACTACCAGTTAGGCCGGTCGGTTCCGGGTAGTTTTACGTTGCAAACTCAACCCAACCTCGAGTTGGCCACACTTATATTATCTAAGTGTCATGTCCATCATGTTTCCCAAAACATGTTACAAGTTTTCAAGCATTTGGGTAGACCTAACTTAATAGGTAAATTCCCAAAGGGTAGACCTAACTTAATAGGTAAATTCCCAAGCTTATGTTTTTATGCATACTTACATGTCAACTTCCATGTTATATTTCAAGTCATGTTTTCAAGTTGTATTTTCATGTCATTAGAAATTACCCATAACATAACCCAACGCTTTTAAACTCGCATATACATTCGCGACAACATAATGGATTAAAAGAAGAGACTTGGCAAAGGCATGACAAAAATGGATATTAAGCCACAAGTTAATCATGGTGGCAAATGAGGCACAAATGTGTTCATTAACTTGCATGTTACATTCTTAAGCCTCAAAACATGCATAAACCCAAACTTGGCACATAAGCGAATCATGGTGACAAAAGATATGGAATGATGACTAGTAACTCGCATATATCATCATATAAGGGTTATGACTTCATATGCAAGTTGACATAAAGGTTATGAGGGTTCTCATGTTGCCTAATGCAACATTTCAACATAAAGGTTGTAGCTTTTAGCTCACAAGATCAAGATAATGACTTCATAAACTTGCATGACATGATAGCATGTATCATACTCAATGATCAAACCCAAACTTGCAACATGAACATTTAACTTTATAGTTAATATCTAAGAGTAGGGAAAGGGCTTACACTGCTATGAAGGCACAAAAGATATGACAAAGCCCTTATGCAATCAAATAGACCCAAAATGCAAGCTCTAACATAAAAACCCTTGAGCCAAAATGATCAAAACCCTTGCTTTATGATGCAAAGATAGAAACTTGACTTGAATGCAAGCTAATGACACTCATACAAGCTTGAAAACACTTGTATGCATGGAAAATCTCTCATAGAAACCATTTAGAAATTTCATGAAGAGAGTGGAGGCCATGAGAGGTAAAATTTTGCCATAGTTTAGTTGCATGAATGAATAATGAGGATTTAGGATAGGTTAGGGTCTTATTTATAGATTAGGCAAGTGTTTTAGACCATAGGATTAAACCTAGATTCAATCCAAGCCATCAAAGCATGTCTTGGGGAAGAAGTCAAGTGTAGGAACCATCTAGGGCCTTTAGATTAAAGATGAACCATGAGAACCATCCAAATGCAAAATCTGCATTTGAGCGAATCGGCCCACGGGTTGACAGCCAAACACCCTGGATTAACCCCTAGTCGACCCAGCGGGCTTGGGTCGACCTCAAAAATCGGCCGGTTCGGTTATTCCCCTCTCCCAATTCGCTGTTTTGAACATTTTTGCATATTTATTTATTTAATTTTCAATTATATATATATATATCAATATATATATATTTCTCTGCGCAACCCATTTCACTTAATTAAGTATACTTTAATTTGGGAATTTTTCGTGAAACTTCGCGAGGCCATATCTTGGTCATACGGACTCCGATTTTCGAAAACTCGGACTCTATTTCGCATATTTTTCCGAGACGAACGCAATGGCATAGCCCGTTTCCCTTGATTCAGATTTTACAGTTTAATTCTGCCTCCATTTATGTTATAACAGGTTATTGAAAATACGGGTTGTTACAGGCTATGCTTGTAACGATTGACAAACTGGAGTGGTTCAAATTGATTCGACAGTGGAGCAGTAGGAAGTTTGGGAATGCGATTTTGAGAGTTCGGGCCTGTGGAGTTCAAGCGTCCGAAGGGGGTTGAGGGGTGCGCCTTTACTGATGTCAATTTGGGGAATACACAATGTAAAATGGTGAAAGCGTGGAAATTGTGTAGGGCAAAGGTTTTGATAGTTCTGGGAAGAAGGAGATTCGATAGTAGAAGTTTGGGGATGAGGTGATGTCTAGACGTGGTGTTAGGAGGAAGATGCGAACAGTTTGTTGTATAGATGAAGGGTAAAACTTTGTGTAATAGTCACGCTACTGGAGTCAGTGGAGAAGCCGTTTTGGAGATGAAGCAAAGAGGAATGCGACAGTCAAAGGAATGGGAGGGTCAGGTCTATAGTGTATTGGAAAAGGGAGAAGTAGGTCAATTTCTTTGGGATTGGCAATGCTCGCAACTTGAAATGGAGCTCAAAGGACTGTCAATGATTGTATAGAGGAGGCTTTGTTTGAATAGTATGGGTTTGTCTGAACAGTAAGGACGGTGATGAGTAGAGACATTGTAATGGCAACGCAAGGGGGTAATGTGCTGGTCCGATATAGATGGAGGCTTTAGTGATCAAAAACAAAATAGAGTTTTGACTACAAGATGTTTGCTGAAATATCAATATTGGAATAACCAATATTTTAGGCTGATTTAGTGGAGTTGGTCGACAATCTTTGAAGTTGCTTCGTGAATGCGTTAAGGCGATAAGGTATACTTTATTTCAAAAATTTAATATTCATAGAATAATTTGATTATTTAATTTAGTAGTTAATTTAAATCAAAATCGCTTAATTGCTAAATAAAATACAAATAATCATAGGAGAAAATTTCATTCATGGCAGTTCGAGTAGATTCACAGCATAAGGATATGGAATTATACAAGATATTCGGCAGTGAAAAGACAAGGTGAATAAATCTCACTTAAAAAATTATTTTTAACATTAAAAATAAATTTTTGGCTACTTGGTTGCATTTACAAATTGTTTATCAGTCTTGGTTATAATATATATATTGGTTACATATTTGCTTGGTGGTTGTGGTTATTATATATATATATATATATTGATAGTTGGATATTACCTGCAGTACCATTAGCGGATGACCCTATGCGCCCCACAATATATTATAGTGGATGACCTTCATACCGCGATATCCTGTCTTACAAGATTGGTATTATTTTTGTTGTCTGACATCTGTGGATGCAGGAATACAGGTTGGTGGGATCCAACTGGATTTCTCAAAATTATTTATTGTTGTTTACCTAATTATATGTATGTGACGTGTTCAGTTGGATTGATGATTTGTGTATTTGAATGATTAAATATCACTGGCCATAGATGTTGAGATTTAAAAATAATATACAAAGGGATTTTTATATTTAAAGGGGAAAGGTTAATTTTCGAAATAGAAATGGAATTTCGAATGAATTAGGAAATATTAACTTGTTTTTAATAATAAAAACAAGTAGCTAAATTTATAAACGATGATTATAAACGAAAAAAAAATTATCAATTGATAATATTAAATTTTAAATTCAAATATGAATTTAAAAAGGAAAGATTATTTTCTGAAGTGGAAATTGGATTTCCAAATGGAATTTAAAATCAAAGCTTGTTTTAATATTTAAACCATGAAGTGAAATTTATAAATGGTATTTATAAATAAAGTAAATTAACTGTCATTGTATAATTTGAATTCTTCAAGAATGAATATAAATGAATTTGGAATCGTTCGAGAAGAAAACATTTAAATTTATTCCGATGTTCGGAATTAATTGAATTGAAATAAATTCATACAGATTTATGATTTGAATTCAACGAGTCAAATTTATAGAAATAAAATTTTATTTCCAAAGATATTGGAACTGTATTAAATAGAAAATTAGAAATTTAATATGAAAATAGAATATATGATCATATATATATATTATAATAATAAAATATTTCAAATGGACGGGTGATGTTTAGTCAACTCAAATAGTATGAATTTGCGGGTCGTTACAGACATGTACATATTGCATGTCACAAATGGTTCTTTTTGATGACAGAATGACTACTGCAGCTTCATATTTATTACCATTCACCAAGACCATTTAGAACAGTAACACTTGTTCATCCTCTGCCACTTTATATTCTGACTACTTCCAGTAAATTGTACAGTTTCTTTATCTTGGCTAAGTAATCTCTCATTCGCTCACATTGTTTTCAAATATTTTGTAATTCCCTCTATAATACATGGCCTTCGAAATTGAGTGTCTTTCAGTGGTTGCCCAAATTTCATTGGCTGACTTACAATTAATTACTTGTGGTTGAAGATTGGAACTGATAGATAATAGTAACAAAGAGCTTATCAATTTATCTAGTTTGAAGTATTTTGCATATTCACCATTGTTGACTATCTTGTTTTCTTCATCGGTGATGAATTTTAGAGGAATATAAAGTATTCCATTGATGAAACTTTCAAGTCCATAGTCTTAAATGACAGTTTATACTTGCAACTTCCAAAAGAGATAATTATCCTCTTCTAAGTGCACAGTTATTAGCTGATTTGGTGGGCTAATCACTGTCTTGATCAGATTGTCGGCTTAGGTGGATAGATTAGGTTGGGTTGAGGCAACATTGCCAGTTTCAAAGTGATTATCATACACCGGCGAATAGACAAATTCAGAGGCAACAAAAGGAATGCAGGAAAGCAACTAAGCCTACAGGTATTAAATTTTCTTTTAAGATATGTGACGAAAAATTATTAGAAGCAACCAATTTGAGGAAATTTGCTTTTTGATATTTTTTGGATGGCTCTAACTTGAATTCTTGATCACTATAATGGCTTTCTTGATTTCCAAAGATAGCTCTTCTTCAAAAAATGATGTTACAGCCAAGCATTGGAAAAAGTTAATTTGCGTGACACTTTTGATTTCAGATTAAAAGCTCTGTAACTCCCAAATGATGAAGAGATAATAAGAAATTTCAGATCAACACAATTGCCTTGCATATTGTTAAGGTAGGAATGTCGGTTTGATTAAATAGTCTCACATCACAAAATAAATTGAAGTAGTGGAGTACAAATATGAGTTGGTGGGCACGTAACATTAGAGATTTTATTTATTATAAGGATGTGTGTCAATTCATATGCATACGCCCTATGTGGAAGGAATGTGAACATTGTTCTGACCGTCGTTATATAACAGTGGTATCAGAGCCGAAGGTTACGGACTGGTCATGCAGGCAAGACAATACTCTCAAAAGATACTCCTCAAAAGATACTCGTAGGATGCGAGTCAAGGGGGAGACTGTTATGATTGTCTCGCATGTTGTTAAGGTATGAATGACGGTTAGAATAAATAGTTCCACAGCAAAATAAATTGAAGAAGTTAGGACCGTCGTTACATAACAAAATATCTTTGATGAACTCTGATTCAATGCTTCTAACTCCCATGAATTTTTGAGAAAGAAGAAGGATCTTAAACGCTGTAAAGCTTCTGCTCCGATACCATATTATAGTTTGTATCAATCTGATTTAATTGGGTTAGATGAATTGATGTTTTTTAATTGTAATAGGATATTAGGTAGAATGATAATCAGAAATATACTTTTGTATTGAATTGCAGAAGCTGTGTTCTCGACACAGGTTACATAGCATATATAATATGTAAGTGGGCTAAATAAAACAGGCCCATTAGCAACCAAACCCATACAAAAAATGGGTAAAAGAAAATAAACCCACGTAACACGAGTGCGGGTTTGTTGACATTATTTAACGTGGGTCACCATTACATCACTTACGGTGTTAGTGATGTGTGGTTGAGATTGAATAGGAGAAATTCAGGTGGCAATCACAGCTCCACACCACTAACACCGTTAGTTGTGTCATGTTCACACACGTTAAAATAGTGTCAACAAACTTCTACTGACATAACCCGATACATAGAACACTGAATGCGGCATAAACTAGTAGCGCCAGCCTACAGACCTGCATTACACTAACAAAATGTACATACAGACAAACCGTTAACCATATGGATTACATAGCATGCGGTATATACACCGATTTATTTCCAATGTACTTATTGTCTGTTCTCCTATGGAGAAAATTAGAGTACCACTTTGCAGAAAATTTTGGACTTCTCTTTCTTTCTTCATCCTTGAAATCAACATGATACAATCCGAAGTCAATTTCATATCCACCAGCACCAAATACAGCTACCTCCAAAACATCTACGAATGACCAGGTGAAATATCCCTTTGTGTTGGATCCGTTTCTGAATTCAAGCAACCATTACTAAGAATGAATGTATATTTAAACTTAGTATGCATACAGAATTGAAATTAGGATATCACTTGTACACCTTATGGCATCGTGAAGACTTTCTAAGCTTGCCGCTATGAAATTTACCCTTGCTGTGTCATGAAGTGATGCACTTGATGGTAGTGGAAAAACTGTATTATCAATGGTAAATATATATAAAATTTACCATAATATTGAAAAATTTTATATAAGACATCCATGTACTACCATTTTTGATGGAATCAAATTATACATACTCACCATTTTCATGGATATAAATTGGAGGATTTCCATATGCCTGCTTCATATACTCCAAAACCTCTTGCAATCCATTCGCAAGATACTGATCCATAATTCAGTTTGTCGTATTAATGCTACTTGAATATGTATGACTGCGGTTCTTTTCCCTTTTCTTTTTGTGTGTGTCTCTCTATGTGTGTGTGTGTGTGTTTTTTTTTTGGGCGGATGTTAACTACCAAGCAAAATTTAAATTGAAATCTATAAGCCCTTCAAAACTAAAAGCAGCGTTGTACAAATTTTTATAGGCTCCTGTTTAAGCATTGTCTAGGTTCTAGGCTAGCCTTACCGCCTACCTATTTGACTAATCCGCTTAGGTTAGCTCATCGTCTAAGCATATAAATGGACTTATAAGAACAGCTTTGTACCGATTTAAACTAATTTCCTCTTATAAGCATCAAAATTTTTTATTCAAGCTTTTTTTGCCCTTATTGTTGCTTCCAAAAAAATCGAAAAGCAATAAAATATCATTTTGGTTATGTAATATTAAACAAAATACTAAAATGTAATCCAAAATGCCTTAGTTTATCAAAATGCTCATTCCAATTAATCTTCACTTAGACGATTAATCCCAAATCCATTCTTTTCCGTTTAGAGTCCGCCTAACGATTTTTACAACCTTGACTACAAGTCAGATCGACCATTGATATAAATATTTTCTAACTGTTCCTTTTTTTAAAAGGTTTTGAAAGGTTAGACGTTTCAAAATAATTTAGAATTATGCAAGCATAACCTTGCTTACTAAAAGAACATATTCATAGTGTTTTACTTTTTTTCAAATTTTCTTTGCAAGGGAAAAAAGGGAAGGAGACAAAAGGAGAATCCGTAAGAGGCTTGATCCTTCCCCATATGTGTGTGTGTGTGTGTGCGCGCGCACGCGTGTGTGCGCGCACGCGCGTGTGTGTGTGTGTGTGTGTGTGTGTGAGAGAGAGAGAGAGAGAGAGAGAGAGAGAGAGGTGCATGTCATAGTTAAATAGAAACAAAGTTCAAGAATATACTGAATTTTCATCTGAGTTCCCTTTGAGCTGTAGCATGGAAAGGTCTGGTAACAAATATGAATGCAACATTAATGTCTTCATCTTTATAGTAATATTATGAATAAAAGTATCAAAATATTAAAGAACAAATAATAACAATAGTAATTTACCAACAAAATCAGCACCAATATCCGCAGAAAAGTCCCTTTCATCAAAAGATGCATTGTTGGGATAGTTTTTAACATTCATAGCAATGTAGTAGTTTGCTCCAAAAAAAATCAAAACAATTCATGAGTTGTTTTGATTGCAGTTTAGTAAATCTTGGCATCTTATTTCCTGTAACAACCTTCATACTAAGTGGATAATCTCCACATACCAGTGGCTCTATAAACCTACACATTTACAACATTTAATATACAAAAGCAAAACACAAAAATAAAGTGCATCTGGCTAAAAATAACCGGAGATGCTACGCACGTACCAGCCATTGTAAAAGTCGGTTGCTCTATTTTTTGCATCTATATCTTCTTGAGAAGTTGTTTCCGGACGAAAATTGAAAAGTAAGAGATTCAACCCTGTGGCACCATTTTTCTTACCCTGTGTCAATATTTTTCTGATATCATAAGTGATGCATTCAATAATCTAAGCATTCTATTGAATTCAGTCCAAACCGTACCTGATATTTTTGCTTGTACAATGACGCAACTGAACTATGTCCAAGCAAGAGATGATGAGATACGATGTATGGTTCTAGTACTGAATTCCCTTTCAGGCATTCTCCAAATGGCTTGGAACATCTATTGGGAGGTAAGAAGCCTTTATCATAACCACCAAGTGCAAATGGATTTGCCTCATTTATGGTTACCCATTGAGTTACCCTGTCTCCAAATTCTCTAAAGCAAACGTTTGCATATGATGTGAAGTCGTCTCTGGACAATTCAACGACAGTAATTATAAAGAAAGTTTGGTTTGCTGAATTGTTGATAAACTTCAAATAAATTTGTCTGCAGTCTGAATTCATGCTTCTTTTTTTTCCTTTTTTTTTTTTATAACAATTTAAAAGAGAATTTGAGAACTTCAACAAGCAGCAGAACAAGCTTAGCCTGTTGGCGTCAATGACAGGGTATATACACAACTACATGAATTAACCTGGTTCCACCTTTTTGAAGGTTAAAAAGGATCCATTTGTGTATATTTAGCCAAAGGAATGTACTAAAAAGGAACTAACACAATCTTCGGGTTCAACCAACTTTCGTATTCATCATCAAGAATTTGAAGCGTGTCAAAGTGGAACAGAGTAACATGTGGCTCAATTCCTGGAAATTTTGAAGGGAACAACATAAGCAATGAATTAACATTTTTGAAACACAATGCACGGCAGTTTAAAATAAATTTATGAAGTAATCAGAATGATAAAATGGACACATACCATGACTAATTAGTTCGTTGATGAAGTTGTTGTAAAACTTGAGGCCCTTGGGGTTTATTTTACCTCTTCCATCTGATTATGAATTTTCATTATATAAGATTAGTGTGAGGCAAAACGATCATATAAATAGAATTTCCGACAGTACGTACCTGGAACGAGTCGTGACCAAGAGATTGAAAATCTGTACCCTTCCAGTGCAGTTTCTTTCATGAGTTTGTTGTCTTCCTACACATTTAGAAGGAATTTTTTTTTTTTTTTTTTACCATAACCTCACAACAACAATAAATTATTTGCATTACAATCTTAAATATCACCTTGTATTTGTGGTAAGACCATAACCAACAATCCGTTCTGTTCACTTCTTCTCTTTCATCCAAACAAGCCACAACGCCCTCAGCAATACAAAACTAACCACAAACCACTTTAAAAAATATTATATATACAAACAGTACAAAACACCAAACACCCCTTTCATCCAATATATCTCTTTTCACTGCACCAAACACTATTTGCATGGTTTTTTTATTATTAAAAGTTTATAACGGCAAAGACTTTGCCGTTATAAATTATAACGGCAAAGACTTCGCCGTTATAACCTCCAACCCTTGTTCAGTCAACCAGCCACGAACTCGTACAAAACCAGCCACGGGTGACTGAATAAGCCATAGCTGGTTGCTCCGTGACTTGTTTAGTAACTGAACAAGCCATTGTTGGTTGTGCTCTAACTGCCACATCACCTGTACTGCCATGTGTGTCTCTTGGAATTATGTAACAATCATGATGAAGGTAACATTTATGTTTGTGTGCCTATGCTTGTAAACTCCATACTTAAAGCGGAGAAGACAAGCACATAACACGAATTTAACACTGATTTGAAAACATTCATGTTAAAAGAGAACTGATCAGTATGAGAAGTGTACCAAATGCTAGGGCTCCTCCCATCTTCACTTGCTACTCCTTCAACCTGTCCCCAATTCATCTCTTTGTTAGCATTATTTTATTTCCAAAATTACCCTATTCTTATAAAATCCAATAAGATTCTAAGAATAGAACAAACTACACATAGGCTGGGTACGCTAATAAACAACTTATTGACAAGGTAATATATATCTACATGTGGGAAGAAGGAAGAAATTAAAAGAGAAAAAAGAACCTGATAGGCTGAAGTACCGGAACCAAACACAAACTCAGTTGGGAAGCCATCCCTACTTATAATTTTACTTGCTTCACTTCTTGCTATGATCGATACTACAATTAGGAAGGGGAGAAAACTCATTCTTTTTTCTCCTGCTTGCAGTATAACACTCAGTAATGGCAGGAGCAAAATAGTACTACAAATGGAAAAAAGACATACCTTTTATTTTTATTTCTTTAGTAAGGTGAATATGCGTTGTGCCTGTTTGCAGACAATAGGGACACCGTATGCATTCCAAATAAAGAAAACCTCCTTCACACAATAATGTGATGTTAAAAGCACTTTTTTAGTACCACCTCAAGACCACTTGCAACCTCGCTATCATGCAGCTGTGATGACGCTTTCAGAATGTTATACTAAACCGTTTCCATCTCCCATTAAATTTAGTGTGATGCTAAGGAGACTCCAATACCATTTTCGTAATATACAATTAAAAAAATAAAAATCATTGAATTTTGTAAGATTTCTAATACCACGATTTCTTTTAAATTCTAATCTCTCACTCAACCAGTATTTGCCGAACTAATCATATAGTCAGCCATAATCTGAAAAGCCTAATCAACAACAATCGATGTGTCTACTTCATCTTTCCCGCGGGAAAGTTCAATTTTTTACCGTTTGAAGCCCTAAACTTGCTTGATTGAGTTGACTGGGGTTGAGACAACAATGTATCTGCAGCTTTCTTTCTCGGCATTGTTGCGGCGTCGAACAATTTATTGTTGATCGATCGATTGAAGAACTAGGATTTTAGAATGAAATGAAAGATGAACGAATAAGAGACGAGAGAGAAATAAGGTAATGTTGATGTGGTAACTCCTATTTTGTATGTGAGGTATTAAGAAGAGTGTGATGATAATTCTTATGGTATTTTGTAGTAGCGGTAATATGAATAGTAAATTGGGGTGCCCTTGCACGATACTAGATTTATACCGTTCAAACTCAAATTAATTATTTTAATTCTGCATTGTCCGCATCAAAGAAAAATGGTTCCATCAATTTTATTCAATTTCTATTACCTGCCAATTTATCTATATGGTTATAGTTTTCCAAATCTATTTACTTTTATTTGACCCTAAACTATCATATCATTTCATATATGTTAGAAATTTGACAATGGAAACATGGAAAAAGATGATTGATTAATTGCTTCAAGAGAAACGTAGGTTGATTTGACATACCATTTTTTAACCAACAAAGTAAATATTTATTTAAAATTTCATTATCTTAAATACGATCGAAAAATTAAGCTTCTTCGTCCTTCTTTCGAGAGAACCCATAAAGCCATCAAGAAATATGCATTTTCTGAAGTACGTTACTGAAATGTTTTACAATGGTATTCTGAAGAAATGAAAAGGTTCAGGTAATATATATGAATCACAACTCCTCAAAAACATGCTTGAACAACATTTTCATATCCCTCCTCTCAACGATACTTCGTATCCCTCGTTTCCCAGAAGTTTCGACTCCTGCGTGTCGTACCTGAATACTTCAGACCCCTCTGCCTCGAGCCCGAATGTTTCGAAACCCATGAGTTTGACTCCCTATGTCTCAAACCCCATGAGTTCGAATCGCTTTGTTTCGAACCCTTAGGCCCGAACCCCTCACATGCATAAAACCTCGGATCCCTGAACCACATAGTAACTTTGGATCCCTCAGCCACGCGGTGATTTCGACTCGCCTCCTTCGGATTCAGTATTCATTGTATCCCAAGGGGTACGGGCCCGTATCCCTCGGGGGATACGAATGACTCATATCCCCTAGGGATACAAAATAATTGTACGAAATTTGTGTCCCACAAGAGGGGTACGAATTTTTGTCACATACATCAACGAGGAGTCGAAATTCTGGGTGCAAGCCTCCAAGGGTACGAAAATGCGTTGTATGGTCCCTAAACACTACCTACTCCCACCTAACCTCTCCACTATAAGAACCCCTAAGCTCACACTTCAAAAGGGTTGGAAGTTAGCTAATTTGACACCTCTTGGGAGCTCCGAGTGACCTTATTAATGACATCCTTGCTTTGTGGAAGAAGAAGCATAAAAATGACTTTTTTTAATATTCATATATGACAATTATGACTCCAAATTACATGGAAATGCTTGTAATTAGATGCATAGAAGAAGCCTATAGCTTGTAATCCATTATTGTGAATAAAATATCAGCAACTCTTCCAAAGTGGACGTAGACCCCTCACGGGACCGAACCATTGTAAATCTACTGTGTCATTTATTGCTTTTCTGCACTTATTTTCCGTATGCGAAACTGTACTCTTAAGTAATTAAGAATCTTGGGTGTTGACGATATTTTTTGCCGTCAACATTCGGTGCTTTCACTGAGAAGTTAAGACTCGCTTCTTTGTCGCACATCTCCATTTCGACTCCGATGTGCTTTAGGTTCCTTCTCTAACCTGCCGCCAAGTCCGCTTTCGATGGCTAAACAGCTAAAGAATACAATGATCGACACCTATGCTGCAGTCGAAACTGGAACATCTCATCAACCTTAGCCGACGAATAACCTGGCCGAAAGGGACATCCTTCCTCCTGTGGACCCCGAAGCCCCTACAACCCAAGCGCAGATTTATGCGCTTAATAAGAAGTATGAAAATATGGTTCTTGAACTCAACCAAGCGCTAAAAAACAACATCGACCTTATGCGTCAACTTCAAGAGAGTCAATGTCTCATCGCCTAACTTCAACTGGCCCAGAACAACCCCCCGAGTGAGGCGCACTGTCTTGGAAACCTCTTCCTCCGAGTCTCAGGGACCACATCAACGATGGAAGTTTAGCCTTAACAACAACGCCGTTGTTTGCTCAAATGCCCATAGTAATGGTCATGACCCCGGCAATGGCAACGACAACTGAAATGGGAATGGTGATAGGACAGCGTCACCTACAACGGGGGAACACATCACCATGACCGCTCCCGGTTGTTTATCAATGATGAACCGTGTCCGAGAAGCTGACCACCTGTAACACCCCACATCCGTTAAGGTCACTCACAAAGGGAATGCCTTAACTTCAATGGAGCATTATGGGTACTGGAACAGAAATATTACAAGACAGACATATATAAAACAGTGGAAAGTAAAGTAGAAGTACTTCAAATCATTTATTAAGTAGAATTGTTTACAATAAAAACCCATCAACTTCCAATACCCAAATACATAGCTAAAATATCTGTCTTGCTCAAAAACAAAGAAGCATAAAAATAAACTGTAGTATTCCCCAATAAAGCAAGCCATAGCCAAGAGGAATCCAAGCCTTACATGAAAGAGCCTTGGGGCTTGGTAAGATCCGAACTAAGCTGTATTCCCACCCTGTGAACCTGGAAGGGGGGGGGGGGAAACGGAAGAAAAAGAGGCGAAACAAAACGGGTCAGTCATAAAGACTGAGTAAGTCCTAGTGACTTTCAGCATAAAAATAGGTAAAGATAACATGGCATGAATAAACTGAAAGTAAACATAAGCATGATGGCAAGGTAAGCTACAGGCATGATAAATCAAGTATAACATCCCATAATTCCTATCAAGTATTACATCGCATGGTTACTATCAAGAATAACATCGCAAGGTTTCTTAGGCTTCACCATTAAAATGATATCTAATTGCTCTGCACCACCTAACTAGTGTCCTAACTAGTCATTTATATCAAATGCTAATATTGCAACGCGATCCCAATCCCCACAGTTGTGGTAGCCTTTAGGTATACATCTAGTATGAGGATTCCACCCCAATCAGACCAATTGCTATGAAGATGTTAGATGTACCCTTACTACCCTATCGATCGGCTCCCTATCTGTACGCCTGTGTCGCGTGTGTCATACGGACCTATTCGATTGTAGATACCTATGCTGGTCCCACCATGGGGTGTATCAAGTCCCATAGTGGCGGCCCGACACAATTCCTAGAATGCATAGGGTATACTACTGATGCCCCAGTGCCCTGACTTGTCTGCTCCGGAGTGTGTGCACGCCTGCACTCCGTTAGAACCCACACTGTGCACCAACCGCCGTCGCTTTGACCGCTTACAATCAGCCCAGTAATCGTGCCCCACCCTGCCTAGTTCAGGGTATCATTGATACCTAATTGGGTTACTGCTGAAATGGGTCCCCGTTACTAGGGTTTCATATTGGTTAAGTCTGTGGGCCTATATATACAGATATTACCCACCTACCCGTGATGTACTTAACCCTCCCACCGATTCAAGCATGTTCATTAACGATTAAGTTTGTGGGCCTATATTTACTGGTATTACCCACCAACCCTGATATGTACTTAACCCTTCCACTGATTCATTCATATTTATTTTATGGTTAAGTGTTTGTTTATTCATGTTAATTTAACCCGCCCATTCCTCATATCATATTGGTTAAGTGTTTTTAATTGTTAACTTAACCCCACGTGTTCCTCAGGTTGTTGTGGTTAAGTGTCATTAATAAATTCCAGTTAACTTAACCCTCCTACTTATCATGTTACTCTGGTTAAGTGTTGCCTCCTGGTGTTAACTTAACCTCACCATCTGTTTAACTAACCTGTTACAGCAGTTAAGTGTTTCCTGTTAACCTAACCCCAGTCACCCATCTTGTTATACTGGTTAAGCGGCCTTAACCCTAGTTATTCATGTTATATTGGTTAAGTGTTTCTAACTTACTTAACCTCAATCACTTGTCTAACTAACATGTTTCTATGGTTAAGTGTTCTAATTAACTTAACCTCAATCGCTAGTCCAGTTAATCATGTTATAATGGTTAAAAATTTGCTTAACCTTACCCACTCCCCTAGTTAACATATTAAATTGGTTAAGTGTCCAGATTAACCTAACCCTACCCACCAATTTAGTTAACATGTTGAATTTGGTTAAGTATTTATTAAATTCACTTAACCCTATCAGTCCTAACTCTGCTCTAATTGTCTTATTAGAGCACCAACCTCTCAGATTAGACATATATTGTTGTGGCTGCCTGTATGCCGGTTGGGTCCGGGCAGTCTTACGCCACAACTCAGTCTAACCTCGGGTCTTTATTGGGCCCAATGCTTAGCCACTCACATTGGATAGGTATCGTCATGATTACTGGAACGCCGGGCGGGTCCGGGCAGGTTTACATCACAACTAAATCCAACCTCGTGCTAAGCATATTCGTATTTTCTAATTTACATTTTAATTATGTAAATTATTCAAATTCAAATTACTGCCACATTTATTCTCAATAAATCTCATTAATTTAGGTATATAATTAACGCCATTTATGCCATCAATCACTTATGTGATTAATTACTAATTTATGGCAGTCTTCCTAAAATTACCATTTTAACCCAACGTTACCCCGTCTAACATTAGGCTAACCAACTTAGCCTAATTTACGTTCGCATGGTTTTTGGTATACATATTAGGCTAAAATCTTAGCCTAATTTATGTACAAAAATTAGCATAAATTAACATAAACATGACATGGTATAATTTTGGCATTGATGACATAATAAATATGAACATAATGGGGAGCCTAATTTATGTACACAAATTGGCATAAATTAGCATAAACATGACATGGTATAATTTTGGCATTGATAACATAATAAATATGAACATAATGGGGAGCCTAATTTATGTACACAAATTGGCATAAATTAGCATAAGCATGACATGTTATAATTTTGGCATTGATGACATAATAAATATGAACATAATGGGGTGCCTAATTTATGTACACAAATTGGCATAAATTAGCATAAACATGACATGGTATAATTTTGGCATTGATGACATAATAAATATGAACATAATGGGGAGCCTAATTTATGTACACAAATTGGCATAAATTAGCATAAACATGACATGGTATAATTTTGGCATTGATGACATAATAAATATGAACATAATGGGGAGCCTAATTTATGTACACAAATTGACATAAATTAGCATAAACATGATATGGTATAATTTTGGCATTGATGACATAATAAATATGAACATAATGGGGAGCCTAATTTATGTACATAAATTGGCATAAATTAGCATAAACATGACATGGTATAATTTTGGCATTGATGACATAATAAATATGAACATAATGGGGAGAACTTGCAAAATAGCCATCATGAACATTACAGGGGTGAACTTGCAAAATGACTAATATGAACATTAAAATGTCATAGGTGTGAACTTGCAATTATAAGCCAATTCAACATATATGTGTTTTTTTTACATAGGCTATATTAACAACATACATGAGAATTAGCAATATGAACTAATCCATATACATATGTTAATTTGCAACGTAGACAAATCAACATACATATATGTGAGTTAGCGACATAGGCTAATCATCATACACATGTGTTACTTGGTAACATGGATTCAACATACTTGCAAATTAATCACAATATATGATAAGTGTGAACTTGAGATATGGTATATGTTTCGCATAAACATAAACATATAGATTTTTGACAATTGGTCGCATGACTTTACAACATAAACTTGCATAATAGATTATACAATCCTCATAAGATGTTACAAATCCAAGTCCATACTTATACAAATAAACTTATCAAATAATTTCCAATTCAACCTAATAATAGAATCAAATCACTTGCATAGATTAATATTATACAACATAACAAACATCATACTTAATAATTCCCAATTCAACATGATAATAGAATTAAATCACAAACGTATATTAATAACATAACGAGCATCGTACTATTATCATTTCATCGCAAAACATGATATTCATCTTATTTCGCATTCCACAAATGTAGCTAAACTTACATCAATTTCACTTTATTTCATCGCCATATTATAATAAAGTATTTAGATCTGAAAATAACTAGAACTTACATAGCACGGCTAATGAATTAAGAATTGGTTTTGTTGTAGAAATGTTGCGGCGTTGCTGATTTATTGTTTGAACCATTGTTGAAGCTTTGTTCTTTGATATGAGTTGAATAGATTAGCTTTGAATTGATTTGTTGTTCGTCTCTTCAAGTGGAGGCTCTCCTTAGTTTTCTCCCGACAGCATGGCGGCTCCAGTTCTTATTTTTATGTGAATTTTAGTCTAGAGACCTAGGGTGTATATATAGAATTGCAAGTTAATTTGAGCCGTCGATGAAGCTAGGGTTAATCAAAGCCACCCGTTCTAAAGAGAAGCCAATTATGTTCACAATTTAAGGGCTGTAAATTACTTCTATTTCAAATTATGTCATAATTACTTTCTTAATGTACATTATCAACATTTATTATTATTTGTCAATCCATCAAATATAAATACATACATATTAGATACATCTCCCCTTTACACATTTATTTGTATGCACATTGGATACATCTCCCCTTTACACATTTATTTGTATGCACATTAGATACATCTCCCCTTTACACATTTATTATTTAATTAGCAACTTTAGTGTTAACAGAAATACGGGGTGTTACACGACCTCCTCGACAAAACCCAACTATCGCTGCTTAAAACTTGGGGCCCACAGAACAGGATTCCCGATCAGGCGATCGTTGTCGAGGAAATGGATGAGGATAATCCCGATGTACATCATAGAAGGCGTCCACAGAACAGGATTCCCGAAGCTCGTCGAAACTAGTAGATCCTGACAGAGGATGTTCAACCAACATATCTACCCGACATGATCGAAGGATCACGAGAGATATGCGAGGGAACGCCAACGACTCGTGAGAAACCCACTTGAGGTGTAATCCCTTCACTAGGGCTGTGCACAAAGCCGAGTGGCCCCAATGCTTCAACATGCCACAAATGGCATTCTATGATGACACGACTGATCCTTGCGCCTTCCTAAACCGATACGAGTGGCAAATGGATTCCAGTCGGGCCACTGACGCAATCAAATGCCAAGTGTTTCCCGGTCTTTTTTTCAGGCGCAACTTTGCTTTGGTTCTCTCGCCTTCCACTCCAATCTATCAACATCTTCGGTCAGCTGGCCACGGAGTTGGTTAGGCAGTTCAGGATGAACGTCCCAACTCCAAAGAACATCTTTAACATTTCCAACATTTACCAGGGTCCTAGAGAGTCCCTCAAGATCTACCTCTAGCGATTCAATATCGCCCTCGCTGAGGTCGATGATACTGAACCTCGCACCGTGCTCTCCCATCTTACAAAAGGTGTCCTTCCTACCTCCGGGTTTGGAGCTGGATCGACAGAAAACAACCTAAGATCTTAGAGGTTTTTTATGAAAAATCTGGGCAATTCCTGTGCCAATAGGAAGCAAGGCGTAATCGAGCCTCTCAGGGCAACCACTCCAACAACCCACGCCCTAGCACCGTTGACGACAGTATCAAAGGAAAGCAAGTCGGAGAATCCTCTGAGTGAAAGAGTACCCCCTACAAACCAAAGCCGAAAAGCGACAAACCCAGTGGCCTAACAACAATCAAGCATCCACAAATCCTAAGAAGCACGACTGCTATCTAAATTACAGGAATTACACTCCGCTAAATCGAGATATGGATACAATTTTATTAGAAACCTTAAATACCCTCCAGTATAAGAAGCCTAACATGAGGGAATCCACCGACCGCGAGAAGAATAACAGAAAATACTGTAGATTCCACGACATGTATGGGCACAATACTAACGACTGTCGCCATCTCAAGGATGCTATCAAAAAACTCATCCGCGAGAAACATCTGGGCAATACGTTCAAAACCCCGCTCCTCCCGAGGCAGCTACGGGCCCTTCAACACCCGCACCTCCAGCACCTGCAAATGAGGCACCAGGGTCGTCCAACCAAAGGTCATGTGTCATCGTCAACACTATCTGTGGTGGACCTCACCCAACGCATTACAGTTTCCGCAAGATGGAGGAGTATGCCAACTCTATGAAGCATGCCACATACGAAGCTTGTTCTACTCTAGACGAGTCAGTCCTCGCCAAGCTTCAGAAGACAATGCGGGACAATATCGTCTTCCGCAAGAGAGAATCAACGGGATTCGAGATCCCAACTATAGACCCTCTCGTCATCTCTGCTCAAATTGGTCCAATTTTCGTTCGAAGGTTTCTTATTGACTCAGGAAACTCGGTCAACATCATCTTCAAGGTGGTCTACGACCAAACGAAACTTGAGACTAAAGACTTGAAGCCCAGCCATGCCATAATCCACAGCTTCAATGGATCCTCCAATCACCCAGTTGGCATGGTGGACCTCCCCGTAGAACATGGAGAAGGAGATCGAAGCCGGGTCTAGATCCTCACTTTTGTGGTCATCAACGTCATCTCCTCATACAATGTTTTCTTTGGACGGCCTTTCCTCACAGAATTCCGAGTCTACATGTCATCGTGGTCCCTACCGATGACGTTTACGATAGAAATGGGATCAGCATAGTTAAAGGCGACCAAGCCATAACTAGAGATTGCTACCTCATAGAATGGAATAATGCGTGCAATAAGGACAAAGGAAAGACCGTGCCTCCACCATCTTGCGCCAAAACTGTCTCCGCATAGCAATCAAAGGTGTTTGAGTCATAGATCAGGCGCCACTGCCATCTTTCCGATGATCTCGATCCAAGGGAAGACGAAGATCCCGATCTCGAAAGGGCTACCCCGGTAGAACCAACGGTGGACTTCCGATCAGCCCCGATGACCCGATAAAGGTCTTCAAATTTGGATCGCTACTCCATCCCGCTGTAAAGGAAGAGCTTATGGAATTGCTCTAGGCCAACCTTGACGTGTTCGCTTAGACCCACTCCGACATGTGTGGCATCGATCCAGGAGTCGCTTATCACAGGCTTGCTATCAATCACTTGCACCTTCCGATCAAACAGAAACGTCGAATCCTAGGAATCAAAAGATCGACTTCAATCAAAGAGGAAATGGATAGGCTCCTCAACAATGGCTTCATCCGAGAAGACCTATATCCAAAATGGGTCTCCAACCTCGTCCTGGTCAAGAAAGCAAATGACAAGTGGAAAACGTGCGTCAGCTTCTTCGATTTGAACAAGGCATGTCTTAAGGACAGCTTCCCACCTCCTAAGATCGACCAACTTGTTGATTCAACCATCGAATACCTCTTGTCCTTCATAGATGCCTATTCAGGCTATAATCATATTCTGATGTACCTCCTGTACTAGGACATACTTCTATCATAACTGACCTCAAGGCTCTACTATTATCTTGTCATGCCCTTTGGTCTTAAGAACGCTGGGGCCACCTACGAATGACTGGTCAACTTCATTTTCAAGGACCAGATTAGGAGATCCATGGAGGTATATGTGGACGATATGCTCATAAAATCGAGGGAATCGAACAACCACGTCCATGACCTCTCCGAAATGTTAGGTGTCTTCTACCAATATGACATAAAACTCAATCTCTCGAAATGCACTTTTGGCATTGCATCGCGAAAATTATTGGGTTTCATTGTTAACTCGTCAGGCATCTTAGTAAATCCAGACAAGATTAAGGCTCTCCGGGACATCCGAGCTCCTCGGAGCATCAACGATGTTCAGAGTTTAAACGGGAAGGTCGTCGCCCTAAGTCGATCCATCTCCAAGGCTATTGATAAATACATTCCCTTTTTTGACCTGCTCAGAAAGGGGAAGCTCTTCTCATGGATATCGGGATGCATTGTCGCATTCCAGGACCCCCTGATTCACTTGGAGCGACCACCCATCCTATCCAAACCCATGGATCACAAGGACTTATATATCTATTTGGTTGTTTCTATGCAGGCAGTTAGCTCCGCGCTCGTACGCATCGACGATCGTGCCCAGCGACCCATTTACTACATCAACAAAAGGTTGATAGGAGCAGAAAAGAATTATCTTAAGCTTGAAAAGTTGGCCTACTATCTGCTGATCTCTTCCCGGGAGCTGCGACCTTACTTCCAATCTCTTCTCATCAAAGTCTACACTAACCAGCCGTTACGACAGGTCCTGCAGCGACCTGAGGCATTGGGATGACTCCTGAAGTGGAACATAGAGCTGAGCCAATTCGAGATCATATTCATTCCTCACCGAGCCATTCTCGGACAAGCCCTCGCCGATTTCATAGTATAATTCACTATTCCCGAGGATCCTCCTCCAAAAAACATCGAAACTCCAGATATCCAATGGAAACTGTTCGTGGATGATCCTCAAACAATCAATGTTCTGGCGCCGGAGTCGTGCTCATCACTCCCGAGGGACGCTCGATATGCTATGGTTTGAAGCTTGACTTTCCGCTACCAATAACGACGCAGAGCTTGAAGCCTTGAGTGACAGACTCATAATCTCGATCGAACTTAGCATCAAGGCTATTAATATTTGTTCTGACTCACTGCTCAATTTGCATTAGGTACAGGGAGAATACCAAGCCCAGAGGACATGGCTCGCTCCCTACCTTGTTTAGGTTCGCGAACGACTCACCAACTTCGACCATTACATCATCACGTATATTCCTTGAGAGCTAAACGAGAAAGCTAATTCGTTGGTCAAGCTGGCAAGCTACGGGATGCGCAACTTATCGGACTTGCTCCCGTCGAAGTGCTCGACTCTCCGAACATCGATCAGATGAAGACTAATTCAGTAGCAACGACAGAGACCGAGACTTAATAGTGGATGACACCAATCAAGAACTACCTACAACATGGAGTCCTCCCAAGGCACTACAAAGACAAATGAGCACTCACCCGTAAGTCATCTCGCTACATGCTTCTAGACGGGGTGCTCTACGGAAGGGGATTCTCCGTTCCATTGCTCCGGTGTGTATCCCACAACAATACTGATCGAGTGCGGCTGGATTTGCACAAAGGAGAGTGCAGCGAACACATTGGGGGGCAAACTTTGGCAAAAAAGATTCTTTGATATGGCTATTTCTGGCCCACACTCGATCGAGATGCCACAGACTATGCCCGTAAGTGTGATAGATGCCAGAGATTTTTGAAGATTCCAAGAGCCCCACCTACTGAGTTAACGCAAACGGTCAGTCCTTAGCCATTTACCGTGTGGGGAATTGATATCATAGGAACCCTTCCAATAGCCAGAGGAGGTTCCCACTATGCTATCGTCGAAGTTGATTACTTCACTAAATGTGCAGAAGCTGAAGCCCTCTCCACAATTACTACCAAGAAGATAATCAACTTCATCGTCCGCAACATCTTCACTCGATATTGATTTCCCCAATCTATCATCTCTGACAATGGGACTCAGTTCGAGAGCGCTGAGTTCATGATTTTTTGCCAAATGCACAACATCGAGAAAAGATTCTCAGCAGTGGCCCATCCTCAAGCCAATGCGCTGGTCGAGGCTGTCATCAAAATGATCAAATCCATCATAAAGAAGTGTCTAGAAAAAGCTGGATTCTTGTGGGATGAAGAGCTCCCTCTGGCCCTATGGGCCTACCGGACCACCCATAAGTCAACGACTGACCATACTCCTGTCGCTCTTGGCTACAAATCTGAATCCGTAATTCCCATTGAGTTGAAGCTTCAATCCCATCGAGTCACTTATTGTAATCCTGAGACCAACTAAGACTTGCTTTTGAGTCGCTGGGCTTGCTCGAAAAGAAAAGGAACAAAGCAGAACTTAGAGCTACCGCACAGCGCTAACGCGTCTCCCGATACTTCAACTCTAAAGTCCTCTCCAAGGACCTTAATGTTGGTGACCTCGTTCTGAAATGGATTTTTCCCACACCGACTAGTTTCAGTCCTCGCTGGGAAGGTCCATACGTCATACAACGAAGGCTCGGATATGGAACCTTCAAGTTGGCGACTGTCGATGGCGTCGAACTCCCAAGGGCATGAAACAATGAACATATTTGTCGCTACTTCACATAACTTAGTGTATAGATTTTCTGTTTTCCAACAATGTTTTGTTTTCTTTAAATTCAAAGCATTGTGAAGGCTGTTACTACCAAATTTATTAGTAAGGATAGTGTTTAATTCGTTGTGCTCTTGATGTGTTTACTTTTTCCATAGTATGTTTGATTGATCATTATAACTAGCTTGCACACACAAACACACAACACTGAATTGTCACCCCTAGCACGGGACCATTACCGCCACTCGAGTCTCGAATCAACGATGAAACCGAGTATAAATAACACCACTCGAGTCTCGAATCAACGACGAAACCAAGTATAAATAACACCACTCGAGTCTCGAATCAACAATTAGACTGAGTTTAAATAACACCATTCGAGTCTCGAATCAATGATGAGACCGAGTATAAATAACACTACTTGAACCTCGAATCAATGACGATGCTGAGTATAAATCGTTCCTTCATCCAGTCTCCGGACTTGGGGCAACCCACCATCCTAGCAAGTGTGACATCGACCACTCCCGCGTCTCCATCCGGCCCTTCAGGTGCGGATCTGGGTACCATTTGTCGAATTAACGACGCCCACGAACATTAACACGAACGAAACGACGGGGGAGTATAAAGGATGAATCCACGATGTCCGTGCCATCTCACGACTAAGGACCAACGACCTCCGGGAGGTCCAAGAGAAAGGGCACCAAACCAAGACTCCAAGCGACTCGGGGCTCCTGACCAAAGGAAAACCCGAGAATGGAGCCAACACCAAATCTATGCACGATGGAGGCACCCCCAGAGCAGAGTCTCCAATCACGTTTGCTTAAGTGTAACGACAAGTACACTTGTGCAAGTACAGAAAACTAGAAAACACAAGATGAACATTCGAACACTTAACATAAAGTGCGACGTAAGAAAAGTTAACTAACACTTTCATTCACATGCCAACATCAAACTACATATCTAAATATATTTCTTTCTAACGACACGGTGCACACGAAAACCACACCATGCCTCCAAAAGCGAGGGTCGTACTCGCGTATGCTATCGGCCTACATAACCAAAATGTCTACAATCTCTATGACAATTACTAAGATCACTCATCCTTCTTTTTATTCCTTTTCTTCTAGACAGATTCGACACTAGGCGGGTCACCACCAATTATGGACCTCTTCCTTCTAAAGTCGCTCCTGCCTTTACCTCCTCGGCCCTTCACGGGGGTGACAAACTCATGAGACATCGATGTGCTCTTTCCGCCATCATCCTCACCATTGGTAATCTCTATGATCTCTAGGGGGGAAATAATTCACAGTGGTTTAGGAGTAATGTCGGAGGCAAGGGCCGGCACAGCCCCAGCTTCTCCAGAGTCTTCTTGGCCTCCAACTCCACGTTCTTCTTAGCTTCTTTGGCAGCCTTCTGATCGGCTAGCTTCTTGGCCTTATATTTCGTAGCCTCTTCCTCCTTAAGCTTCTTATACGCCTCCTCAGCCTTTTTGTTGACGTCGTCAGAGACCTTCTTTTTTTTTGCCCTCTTCATTGGCCCTCTACTTCTCTGCCTCAGCATCGGCCTTTTTCCTTGCCATCGCTGTTGTGGCTTCTTTCTCGGCTTTCTTCTGAGTCTTAGCTTATGTCTCCTACAGAGCAGCCTCATCATGTTCCCTCTTTTCCTTCTTCTCCTTAGACTTTACCACCATTCTAGGCCTCTGTGCCTCCACCATATCTTGCATTGGCTGGACATTTTCCTCTACCGCATCCGTCACTTGGACACTCTATCTATCTGATACCTCCCTTTCCTTTAGACGATCCTTATAAAGATTGGATCCTAACTCAACATCCGAGAATGTATCCATATGACGGCTTTCCACTCCGAACTGTACTCCCTGTAATCCTAGTCCAGACTCAGACGGTTGAGGAAGCACGGGGGAAAATCCCGTGTCACTTCCACTCAAAGGGGGGGTTGCCCAGCAAAAACGGAACTATTTAGTTTTTGGGAATTTAGTGCTCTCATCCTCTTCGGGTATCTGTGGTAATGAAATTTTATCTCTAGGAAGGCATGTGAAATGACCCAAACATCCCCGTAAAGGAAAGCCCAGATTGCTTTTGAGGAAAAGACGAATCAGAACCCAAACAGAAGAACATTTCATTGCTTATTACAAGAATTTACATCAGGTTACAAGAGTATAACAAAGTATGAGTAAATATTATACATTGGACAAATATTAGAGATTTAAATTATACTGCAGTGGAAAAATAATACATAACACAATTGAAAGAGATACACGGATACAGAGCTTTCCGAATATAACTCCAGCTGTAAATCCAGGATCCTGGAAAAGAAATATCTGCAAAAACCCAACTACTAGCTGCCCGTGTGGAAAATATGGGCAACCAGAGTTTAGGTTAAAACAATAAACTCCAGGTCAGTCATGTGACTAGTGTGAGAACTAAAACAGTTATTAATTTGATTTTAAAGTTAGGTAAATCAAGGGACCACACCGTATAACACGGAATGGGTTTAAGCCCAAGAATACCAGTGCATAAAATAAATAGCGTAGTGCTAACTAAAGAAAATGAAGCTATTAAGACTCAGGTCCCATCACACAATGCAGCGCAAGCCGGAGGATAGAGTTTTACCTTATAATAGCCAAATATGCTTGATATGCGGAATTTATCTTTTATTATTACTATAAGTGAAGAAATCAACTTCAAATATAAATGTATCAATCATAGATGGCATGAGTAACCCATCCAACTATGTCGCCATACTAGGCTCTACAATTAAAACTGAAAAGGTCGTATTGGAAATTGGATTCCATCTATGAACTGAGGCAAGGGATCGTCCTCACCAATTCGAGACAATCTAGTCTATCATGTTTCAGGATCATAGCTCGAGTGACCCTTAGGTAACTGCAGGGCCGGTCCACACTAAGTGTAAGGTGGATTCATAACTCCTGAACATGCATTTCCCCGCCCTATGAGGCGTAAATGAGCCAGATGACTCAATATCCATCGGCTCCGTAGTAACCGATATATCCGAGGCGCCTCTCTGTCCATCAAGTAATATGCAACATCCACATGAGTAAAATGTCTGGGCTCCATACCATGACACCACTCCTAGCTAGAAAGAAACGCACTGTCCTCCCTGCAGTCCTTCTCCAGTTTATTCACACTAGGGTGTGAGGCTCACGAGTTAACGCTACAAAAAGCTATGCTATTTAAAGTCGTGCTTTGATCATCAACCACAAGACACTTCTTTTGAACAGGAGCCTTGATTATTTGCATCTCAGCATGCCACACAGGCAATTCACACCAAGCGACTGATGTCTATCGATATATAACCTCTGAGCTCGTACGTCTCAGAGAAGGGTGTTAAGCAAGAGAATAAATTCTCTGCCACCAAACAAATATATAATTAATAGAGATCAATCACACAGAATAAAATCCAATGTCAGACACACATCCATTTACAAGTTCGTTCTGGGTCTGAACGAAACCGAAGGCACCTTATTCCTCGTCCCATATGCCCAGTACAGGAGAGAGGTCCTTGCATATCCGGTCGATCTCCAAGTATGTATGGACGATCACCACTTATTACCTTGTCTTGGGTGTACAACCCAATCAAGACATCAGTAATCATCCAAACAATGTGAAGACCTCCGGTCTTCAACCACCGTCTTCATCGTCGACATATCGTCGAATCAGTTATTCAAAATGAGTATATACCCGACCTTTCTGAATAACCCGCGTATATTATAAACAACTGATATAAACACACAACATACGCCCCACTTCAATCAAGAATATTATTTTATTCAAATATTCTTTTCACAATTTTAAACCAAATTAAGGTTTTCCAAACTAGTCGGGATTAGCGAACCATACCAAAGTAACCATTTATTACATTTCCCAACCCCAACCTATTTATCCCATGGAGCAAAACTGGTAATACTCCATATATAACCTCACAGTGTTATCGGTAAAATTAATTACCATTTCCCGTTTAAATCTAATTAAAGATTTAACTATCGCCTAGAATAAAACCGGTGGTACTCCATTCTCGATCATTTCCCGAATTTGATAATTTAAATTATCACATCCACATTTCAATCCAATTAAAAGTTCATCAAAACTCCACTTAGTTTTAATCCTAAAAATCATTACTGAATGATTATTCAAAGTTAAGAAATTAATCTTATCTTTAACTAGGTTAAAGAACTAATGTCATTTAAAACACAGTTCACGATAAACCCAAAATCACATTCCATAAATTATGGAATCTTCACGGAAAACAGATCAATATATATATTATTGATATAAACTTCCATATCCAACCAATAATATAAATGGTATAACGACAAAGCCTTTTAAATTCCATATGTAGTAACGGTCTTCCTCCATAGAAGTTCACTTCGATTATTACCAAATCGAATTCCATTCCATTCCAATTTATTTTATTAAATTGGAAAACTTTACTTTGGAAAACTTCTACTAAATCTTACTAAAAGATTTATACATTCCAAATCATATTTTCACTGTCAATTGGGTTAAAGAACGAATGTCGTTCAAAACACAGTTCACAATAAACCCAATTTACATTCCATTTCAATTCCTATTAAATGTTAATTAATTCGTAATTCTTCTATAAAACTTAATTAAAAGATTTATTCTTTTCACACGGGGTTCAAGAAGAGTGTTATTTAAGATGTCATTCAAGATAAACCCAAAATCCAATTCTTTTATTCTATTCCAATTAAATATTAATTAATTGGAAAACTTCACTATATCTTAATTAAAAGATTTATTCTTTTCTCAACTAGGTTTAAGAACAGTGTTATTTAAGACACCATTCACGGCAAACCCAAAATCCAATTCAATATTAAATACAAGGCTCTAAATAGAAATTATATCGGCTTATATTTAATATCAAATTCTAAAATCAATAAATATCGTATCGGGAATAACGATATATATATCTTCCAAATTCCTCCACAATATCCGTATAATCACGGAATCCAATATCGAAATATTTCGAAGATAATTTCGATTCAATCCATTCCAATTCATATATTGGAAATTCTGATTATTTTTAATATCATTTCAAATCCAATTTATTTTTAATAACTAGTCCATTTTGATAAAATTATATTTTTATCTTTACAAACGTGAAATTTTTCATCCAAATTCTTTCCAAATCATTTATTATGATTTTACACAAATTATTAATATTTTTAGTAATTTTATTAAGGCCCGTAAAGTCGATTTCCATAAACGGTCATCGAACTGCACTTACAGTGACCTTTTCCAAATTTGATTCAGACATAATTCCAAATCTAACTGTTATATTTCAAATATCTTATATTCGTTGGAAAGCTCTTTTCGATACGAACCCCAACGGTTCCGGTTTTAGGAGAATCCGACGGTCGGATCTCCCGTAATATAAATTCGAAGTCAATGGTCGAAATTCGCGAACGGTCGCAATGCGGGGCGTTCTATTCAGGCCATTAAATATATATATATATATATATATATACACATACATACATATATATTTCGTCGATTTCTATTTAAAACATATTTTATAAATCATTTTAAATTTGTTTTAAAATTGATTCAACTTCATTATCAATTTTAAATCAAAATTGAATACTCCTTATCATTATAATATATATAAATGATAATATTTTCAAAATATCAGATTTGAAATCATTTCCTTTTTCGATATTCATTATAAAAATGAATAAACTAGATATAAATATCGTTCGTGTAGGCGCAAATCTAAACAACACGACTTCATATATTTCAATATTTTCGTGTCCATCCAAAATCAGACATCAAATCATATTTTTATCCTTTACAGAATTTTATTTTAAAATATTCATTATTCGTTATTTCCGAATTGGAACCAGGCACAGTCAATTACCATATAATGTTATTTATATGGATTTCATACAACACATGTATATAACAACAATTATAAACAATCATCCATCATCCAGAGTGCACTACTCAACTGCACAAGCATTATATATAAATAATTAACGCTTACAACAGTCTGTTAACCAATCGATTAACATACAACTAATTAATTGGGATTAGTGTACGTCAAATATCATCCCAATACCCATGTGAGGTTTCAATAAACAAATACCGAATGTAGTTTGTGCAGTTGGGTTATGAGTAAAATTTATCGTCCCAATCAATATCAGTTAAATGTGTGTACATAAACAAATCGTCTGATTTGTAAATGAATATTTATTTTATTCATATACACATTAAAAATTATATTTTTAACGATAAAATATTTTATTCAACACATGAATATTTTGTATGGTTCATTTATACAATAAAAATGATATTTTATCGTTCAAATATATTTCATAAAATTTTGGCAGCATAACAGCGCGATACTAAAACCGGAATAAGGTCTAGCCTTATCCCTCGCCTAATACTGGCTCGCGCCATACACATACCAATTCTAATCAATACAATTTACATCCCAAATCAAATTCAACCAATTTATCAATCAAAACAAACAACCAAACATCCATGGTTCCAATCTAAGGTGTCGGGTGCTTCTAAGCACCGTCTGCATCCTAGTATATATATTTGACTAGAAAATAAAAGTAGAGTGAGAAGTTCTCGCCTTTGGTTTCCACTCCATCAATCTTTATGGGATGGTTTTGGTTCCGTTTTGATTTCAGTCCGTTCCATCACCATTTGTTTCACGCAGTTGATATTAAAAATCACATTTTTAACAATGCTATTTATATTAAAAATAATATTTCTGTTCAAAGCCATATATATATATCACATTTTTATCGTAACGCTATATATATAAATCATACTTTTACATCGTTACTTCATTATATTTTTTTTAATAACGCTACTGTACATATAAAAATCATATTTTTATAAAACCTTATTCTATATGAAAATCAAACTGATTTTTATCTTTTTAAAGCTAATACATTAAATAAATAAATAAATAAAACACTTACAGCCGGAACTTGGGGGGTAGGGGATCGTAGGCGGAGGGCGTTAGAGGTCAAGGGGGCGCGGCAGGTCAGGTGGTGGGACAGTGGTGGCTTGCGGCGATTTTGGGTTGGGTGGAGGGGCTTGGGTGCGGTTTCCATCCAGAAAAATGGGAAAGAGGAAAGAGGGAGTCTAAGCAGGAGGGGGACCACAGGTCGGCGGAGGCGTCGTTGTTGGAGGTGCGTCGCCAGCCAAGGGGGCGGCGACGATCAGAAAAAGGGGGCAACGGGGGTCTTTAGAACAGGGGGCGCGATATTTTTAATTTGACCGAGGGTTTGATTTTCTAGGGTTTGACTTCCAAAGGGTATATATATAATATATTTTATTTTATTTGATTCAAAATAATTCATTTAGTCTTCGAACTCCAAATCGAACCCAACGACTGTCGCCCCTAATCAATTACCCCTATTCCGAACATAATGGGATATGTCCGGTAAGCCAATTCGACTGTTACGATCAGTTTTCGTCAAATTAAAATATAAATCAATATAACATTCAAAATTGATTTCAATGTACATTTTAATTTACCGGGAGCACATACTGACTCCAAAAATTCCAGAAAAATAAATCTGGCTATGTTTTGACGATACGGTCTTAACAAAACTAATTTCGTTGAATTTGGAGACCGTTTGAAAAACGGTCATTTTCTAGTCGATTAAATTTAAACTGAAATTACCAAATGCGTTTAAATTCACCACGCTCACGTATTCAGTCGAAAAATCATGAAAATTGGAATCTAGCAATAATTTGACATTCCGGATCCAACAAAAGTGGTTTCGTCAAAAACGGAGGTCGTTTACAAAACGACTATTTTTAAAGGCTACATATTATATAATATATATATATATATATATATATATATAAATTCCATAGCGAATTAATAGAATTTTAAACTGTACATAACTTTCAATTGATAAAGTGAAATCTGGATTTTTCACATTCGTTAGAAAGATATTATTAAACAGATTCAAGTATTTCTTGTTTTGCTGAAATCCGATTTATTTTGAATACTGTGCATTCATTTGAAATTTGAAATCGAATTTTCAGAGTGCTGCGCTATTTCAGGCTCGTTTTATAATTAAAAAAAATCATTCGTTCTAATTTCGATTTAAATAAATTTTAAATCGTTATTATTTAAAATAAATCATTTCAAACATTCAAAACCATTAAAATTTCTAAAACAAAATTTTTAAATTGGTCCTGATTTTCTTGGTTGTTACATTATGGCGAGGGTATAACATGAAGGGTACTCTACATTGCAGTAAAAGTGGATCCCGGCAATCCCAACTTTGGATGTATAGGGTCATACTCCGTTGAAACATGAGCTGAGACTATGGGACCGCTATTCATGGAAGATGGTGGGACTTGTGGTTGATAAGAACTTCCCTCCGCAAATTCCTGAGTGACAGTCACACTCTTAATAGAAACAAACTTTCCCATTTCGGCGGCACGCTTCGCCAATCTCTCCCTCTCGGCATTCTCCTGCAGCAGTCTCCTCCCTTCCTCCAGCATCGTACAGTCATTCTCAGTCAGAAGCTCCCCCATGAGCTGGTTTTCATTCAGAGTATCCACATCCACTTGTCGCAACCGAGCCTCAAACGACACCATCCTTTCCTATAACACCCCGCATTTTTAGGTATAATTAAAAATGAAATAAAATATATGAAAATATGCTTAGGATACGTAAATAATGGTGATGCACAAGGAGAATTAATTAATACATGAAAGAGAAGAAAAATTAGTTAGATAATGGCGTATGTTACGGAAAAGATAGTAAAATAAGGATAAATAATTCAAGAAACAGGAATTAGGTAAAATGGACATCACCATTGCGTTCCTCTCGAAAAAAATACGCGAAATAGAATCCGAGTTTTCGAAAATCGGAGTCCGTATGACCAAGATATGGCCAAAACAAGATTCAGAAGGTTTCGGTCAGCCCAGAACTGGGCAGGTCGACCCGGGGGTCGACCTGGGGCCCAAGTCGACTGGGGAGTCGACTGGGGAGTCGACCTGGGGGTCGACCCCCCTGGTCGAGCCAAGTCGGCCTGGGTGCACCTGGATGGGTTTTTGGGTTGTTTTGGTGAGTCTGTGACGAATTCTGACGGTTCTGATCTATTTTAGGGTTTATCTAAAGGCCTAAAACAACTAACTACACCTATAAATAGATCCTAAGACCTAGCCTCCTCCATACACAATTCTATTCTGCTTTTCTCTGCCTCTGTTCTAATAAAAATAAAAATGGCGTCGCTACTCTGCTAGAATCAAAACTAGAAGCTAATCAACATCAACCTAAGCAATTCAATTCAAATTTAAGATAAAAGCTTCTGCAACAATTCTGCAACAACTAAAGTTCTTTCTTTAATCCAATCAAGGCAAGTACAGTTATTTTCCGCTATAAACGTTAATTCTGATTTTGACATGAATTGTGAATCTGAATCTGAGACTGTATATCTGTCAGATCTGTTTTTCTGTGACTATTCTGTATCCCGTTCTGCTTCCTTTCTGTTTCTATAGCCAGGCTACCACGAGCCTGTGCCTAATCTCATAAGAGATTAACATATGAACGCAAATTTTGGGACAAATAGTGAATGATGCGAAATTTGACAAGGCTGATTTGAACATATGACTTTAGATCCGAGGCATAAAATATATTGACATATGACTTGGGATTAGATGCATGAATTTGACTGTAAACATGTAATTTATATATGTTGTATGTATAGTGTACGTTGTAATCTAGATCTGTAACTAATTAGAGAAATGAACATATGTTATTTAGTTCTGTAATTAATTAGAAAAGTAAGCATATGTTGTAAACTAGTTTTAAACCTATGCATATTCTGTGATAAAAGAAGAGAGGAACCATTGTAAGATTACTTATGATTTGAGACTTTGGACAAAATGCAGATAAAAGTCAAGATCTAATTTTTAGGAGATATAATTTAAAATTTTAGATTGTTGGGTATATTTTGCATAATGATTCATAAGTTGAAAGAAGAAGGATATGGAAACTTAGGTGTAAAGATTTACATTAATTAGGATATCTATTATTGTGATCACACCTAAATAGGGATTCTTGGATATATGGCATGCATTGAAATTAATGGTTATATTTGGTATAATTTATATGTGAATCTACTGTAAAATGCTAGTTTAACAAAAATTGGAACATATGTTATATGTCCACATTCTATGCTATGTAACTTTATGCAAACATGGAGTATATGTTCATCACGAAAATTATGTAGGCATATGAATTTAGGCCTAATTTATGACTAGGCAGGGCATGTAAATAGAACCTTTATAAATATTAGATTTGCTAAATCTGCTAATTTGCCAAGTTGCCTAAACTGCTAGTTTTGTTATATTGCCTAGACTGCTAATTAGATTGAAATGCCAAATCTGTTAAATTTGTCTGTTGAGATGCCTAACCTGTTATATGCCAAAATCTGCTAAGTTGCTAAATCTGTTAAGTCATATAATCTGGAAAATCTGCTATCTGCTAAAATCTGTTATCTGCTGTGTTGATATAATCATCCTGTTATTGATATAATCTGAATTGGCATATATTTATTAGGCGTGCGCATAAACGGTAAATTATTAATTAATTGGCCGCAAAGATAAACATGGCTAACTCGAGGTTAGAATGAGTTTGCGGCGTAATTCTGCCCGGAACCGCCCGGCACATCCAGTGGCCGCAAACAATAGGTTCTAATGTGAGAAGTTAGTCATAACCTGCTTAAGACACGAGGTTAGGTCTGGCTTGTGGCAGAAGTCTGCCCGGAACCGCCCGGCCCATACAACGGCCACAAGCTAGCGACCTAATGTGAGAGGTCTGGGCATTAATAATTAATTAATGCAAATCTAAGATAAGAATGACGTCTAAAACGTATTGGGGAAAATATGGATAAACCAACGGGATTAATAGGTGTAGTAAACCCGTCCATGAATCTATAGGCCCAATACAAAGTTAGACAAATCTGAAAAATCTGTACATCTGATCCGTTAGTCTGAAAACTTGTTAACTTAATTTGTGAACTAGTAAATCTGAATTCTGTATGTCTGAACTTGTAAACAAGTAAATCTGAAATCTGTTAGTCTGGGGACACAAGGTTAGGAGGGGAATTACTTGTGTCATCTGTTGTTTGGGACCCATATTAGTCAGTAACCCTTTCTGGTATCAAAACTTTGACCCAACAGTAAGTAGGGTTCGGGCACGCTTACTGAACTAATTATAAGAGGTTCATTCTGATAATGGCGAGGGGTGTTGATGGTGCGTTCCAACCGGGTCATGTGCGTGCATGGATCCCGGTCTGCCTCTGAGGATGTAAGACGCCGTGACATCTGTAAATAGGTCTGTGCCAATTGGTTGTCACTTTAGGGAGTGATACACCCTACTGTGGGGCCGACACAGGATATTTATGTATTAGGGAGCCGATCGCTTGGGGTGGGGTTTTAGGGTACACTTAGTTCTGTCTGTTTCTGTTGGTACCGTCTGTTTCTGTTGGGTGGTAACACCTGTCTGTTTCTATGTGGTACCGTCTGTTTGGGAGGTAAAGGCCCATTACTAGTGTACACCTAATTCTACATTCTGTTTCCATAAGGATTAATCTGTTTCTGCTTCTGTCTGTCTCTGATCGGGTAGTAAAGGCCCATTATTAGCAATCTGTTTCTGTTAAATTATTCTGTACCCGTTTCTGTTTAGACATTAGGGTGGCACCTAATTCTGTTATACTAGTATTAGTGCAGAGAAGTGTAAAGCAATAGTTTATGTCATTCTGTTCTTCTTTTATATCTGCTACACCTGTTACAGTTATCTCTCATCCGGTTTTATGTTCATGTCATATTATTATTATCTGTTCATATGCTGAAAGTCACTGGACTTGCCAGACTTTATGTCTGACCCTTGTTGTTTCGCCTCTTTTCTTCCGTTTCTCCCCCCAGTTTTTCTAAGGAGGGAATACTCTAGCTAGATCCGGATTTCTTCTGCTTGAAGTGCTTAAAGTATGGCTTGTCTTCTTCTGTGGTGATTATGATTTTAAACCATGCATTTTGAAAGCTTTTGTACAAGACTGATATTTTGTACTTGTATTCTGAGATTTGAAAGGATGTAACCATATTGATTTCTGTTTCCGTTGTAATAAAGTTAAAATTTTCCAAGTACTGTTTTATTTGTCTTGTAAGTTTCTGTTCTGTTTACTAAAATGCTCCACCAAAATTAAGGCATTCCCTTTGTGAGTGACCTTAACGGAGGTGGGGTGTAACACTTGGTATCAGAGCTAAAGGTTACCAGATTAGATAAAAGTTTTTGAAAACTATTTTCAAAAAGGTTTTAAAAGGAAGTATTTTCAAAATTAAAGCTTATTTTGAAAAACATGATCCCCAAGAGCCATATATCTTTCTTTCAGTCCTTTTTGTATTGAACCTTTCCTTTTTCGTTTCAGTATGTCTGAAGCATCTGAGATACCAGAGGGTGTCCATGTACCCAGTTGGTTTCGTCAATATCTTGAGGCTAGGACCGCCGCTGCAGGTCCAGCAAATGATCCCCCTCCCCCACCCCCTCCTCGTGCAATTGCTTTCTCAAAGATCTGTAGAGATTTTAGGGCCATGGGTGGAAAGGATTTCAAAGGAAATGAATCATTCGTAGAAGCGAAGAATTTGCTCAAAGAAACTGAGGATCTATTTGTTATCTTCGAGGTGGATGACAGGCAGAAGGTACAGTTGGCGGTATGGTTGCTCAAAGACGAAGCTTCCTACTGGTGGGAAGTCACTAACGCCGAGAGGCCGGTCGAGACATGGATGGATTTCAGAACAAGGTTTGAGACAAAATTCCTCTCGCAAGCTGAACGAAGTTTACAACTGGAAAAGTTCTTATCTCTTAAGCAAGGAAGTATGACGGTCAAGGAATACGTCAACCAGTTCAACCAACTGGCTAGGTTCGGATTGAATTTAGTCAACACTCAGCATAAAAAGGCTCTCCGCTTTGTTAAAGGATTGAACGAGCCACTGCACAGCTTATCCATGACCCACGTACCTATGGGAGCGACTTACGAGAAATTGGTGGACATGGCACTACTGCACGAGGAAGACAAGGGCCCGAAAGAGACAAAGAAGGAAGAACCACCGAATAAGAAAGCGGGGCCCAAAAAGGAAACACAAAGGAAGGATGAGAAGACTAAAGATAAGAAGGGGAAAAAGTGCTTTACTTGTGGAAGCTCGACTCATCTGAACAAGGATTGCAGAAAAAGGAAGGGCGCTTGCTTCAACTATGGGGAGATGGGACACTTCACTAGGGACTGCCCGAAGAGACGAGGACAAGGAGGGCAGGCGAATAATCTTGAGGCTAGTGGCTAGGATATAAATAGGAAAATTTCTATAGTAGGTTTAATTTCTTTATCTGATTATGGAGTTAAGACTTTTTCTGATTCTGGTATTTTGATTTTGTAATCGATACTCTGCACTTTAATACTAGTATTATTTTTGAATTCCGCTGTAGGCTCAGACCCATAAGGGTTATGGCTCATCTGTTTGAGATTAAGGTTTGAGGGTTATCTGTGTTAGGCGTCAAATATGATGCATATATTCTGAGTTTTTGTGGGATATGATTTTATCATGCTTAGCTTCCTAAGAATCATTAGGGAACCTGATCTGTATCAGTAGTCTGTAAATATCTGAATAATTCTGATTTCCAGTTTTGACATTGTCTAAAGAAGGTAATCCTCTGAGTGTCAATCTGATATTGATTTCGGTCTTTGGGGTTGATACTTAGGGGAATTATTTTCTCAACCAATGTCTAATGGGAACCAAGTCTTCGTTCTATCTGTCCTCGCTTCCATCACTAGACTCTATCCTATCGATCGAGTGTTCAACTTATAGATAGGAATCCTAATGGGTGTAAACATGTGTTTGAGACATGTTATGTTTGATGGTTGCAAGTAGATGCAAGTGGTTGCTAGTGGTTGCTCGTGGACGCATATACACACACTAGGCACTAGATCGGCTCGAAAACACTCTCATACTGCATATGGATGTGTGAGCATTTTCAATTTTGTGGATGCAAATTGATTGACTCAGCACATGGATGTTGCATATGACTGAATGGTTGTGCACTCATATAGAAATGATATGTATCGAGTAGGAAAATTGCATACATGTTGGACTCATGGCACTGGCATAATTCGCATTAAGGAGGTCAAATGAATCAGTGGCCCGCCTGATCTTTGCATTAGACAAGGAACATATACACACACTTCTTGCATATGTTCATACAGTATTAGAAATCTCTTAAGGACAATGAATGCCTGTGATTGGTGATTGAGTAGATGGATGATTGGATGGTAGGACACATTCTTCTTAACTTGAAGATTTCGGGGACGAAATCCTTTAAGGAGGGGAGAATGTAACACCCCGCATTTTTAGGTATAATTAAAAATGAAATAAAATATATGAAAATATGCTTAGGATACGTAAATAATGGTGATGCATAAGGAGAATTAATTAATACATGGAAGAGAAGAAAAATTAGTTTGATAATGGCGTATGTTGCGGAAAAGATAGTAAAATAAGGATAACTAATTCAAGAAATAGGAATTAGGTAAAATGGACATCACCATTGCGTTCCTCTCGAAAAAATACGCGAAATAGAGTCCAAGTTTTCGAAAATCTGAGTCTGTATGACCAAGATATGGCCAAAACAAGATTCAGAAGGTTTCGGTCAGCCCGGAACTGGGCAGGTCGACCCGGGGGTCGACCTGGGGCCCAGGTCGACTGGGGAGTCGACCTGGGAGTCGACATCCCCCCCCAGGTCGACTGGGGAGTCGACCTGGGGGTCGACCCCCTTGGTCGAGCCAGGTCGGCCTGGGTGCACCTGAATGGGTTTTTGGGCTGTTTTGGTGAGTCTGTGACGAATTCTGACGGTTCTGATCTGTTTTAGGGTTTATCTAAAGGCCTAAAACAACTAACTACACCTATAAATAGATCCTAAGACCTAGCCTCCTCTACACACAATTCTATTCTGCTTCTTCTCTACCTCTGTTCTAATAAAAATAAAAATGGCGTCGCTACTCTGCTAGAATCAAAACTAGAAGCTAATCAACATCAACCTAAGCAATTCAATTCAAATTTGAGATAAAAGCTTCTACAACAATTCTCTAACAACTAAAGTTCTTTCTTTAATCCAATCAAGGCAAGTACAGTTATTTTCCGCTATAAACGTTAATTCTGATTTTGACATGAATAGTGAATCTGAATCTGAGACTGTATATCTGTCAGATCTTTTTTTCTGTGACTGTTCTGTATCCCTTTCTGCTTCCTTTCTGTTTCTATAGCCAGGCTACCACGAGCCTGTGCCTAATCTCATAAGAGATTAACATATGAACGCAAATTTTGGGACAAATAGTGAATGATGCGAAATTTGACAAGGCTGATTTGAACATATGACTTTAGATCCGAGGCATAAAATATATTGACATATGACTTGGGATTAGATGCATGAATTTGACTGTAAACATGTAATTTATATATGTTGTATGCATAGTGTACGTTGTAATCTAGATCTGTAACTAATTAGAGAAATGAACATATGTTATTTAGATCTGTAATTAATTAGAAAAGTAAGCATATGTTGTAAACTAGTTTTAAACCTATGCATATTCTGTGATAAAAGAAGAGAGGAACCATTGTAAGATTACTTATGATTTGAGACTTTGGACAAAATGCAGATAAAAGTCAAGATCTAATTTTTAGGAGATATAATTTAAAGATTTAGATTGTTGGGTATATTTTGCATAATGATTCATAAGTTGAAAGAAGAAGGATATGGAAACTTAGGTGTAAAGATTTACATAAATTAGGATATCTATTATTGTGATCACACCTAAATAGGGATTCTTGGATATATGGCATGCATTGAAATTAATGGTTATATTTGGTATAATTTATATGTGAATCTGCTGTAAAATGCTAGTTTAACAAAAATTGGAACATATGTTATATGTCCACATTCTGTGCTATGTAACTTCATGCAAACATGGAGTATATGTTCATCATGAAAATTATGTAGGCATATGAATTTAGGCCTAATTTATGACTAGGCAAGGCATGTAAATAGAACCTTTAGAATTATTAGATTTGCTAAATCTGGTAATTTGCCAAGTTGCCTAAACTGCTAGTTTTGTTATATTGCCTAGACTGCTAATTAGATTGAAATGCCAAATCTGTTAAATTTGTCTGTTGAGATGCCTAACCTGTTATATGCCAAAATCTGCTAAGTTGCTAAATCTGTTAAGTCATATAATCTGGAAAATCTGCTATCTGCTAAAATCTGTTATCTGCTGTGTTGATATAATCATCCTGTTATTGATATAATCTGAATTGGCATATATTTATTGGGCGTCCGCATAAACGGTAAATTATTAATTAATTGGCCGCAAAGATAAACATGGCTAACTCGAGGTTAGAATGAGTTTGCGGCGTAATTCTGCCCGGAACCGCCCGGCACATCCAGTGGCCGCAAACAATAGGTTCTAATGTGAGAAGTTAGTCATAACCTGCTTAAGACACGAGGTTAGGTCTGGCTTGTGGCAGAAGTCTGCCCGGAACCGCCCGGCCCATCCAACGGCCACAAGCTAGCGACCTAATGTGAGAGGTCTGGGCATTAATAATTAATTAATGCAAATCTGAGATAAGAATGACATCTAAAACGTATTGGGGAAAATAGGGATAAACCAACGGGATTAATAGGTGTAGTAAACCCGTCCATGAATCTGTAGGCCCAATACAAAGTTAGACAAATCTGAAAAATCTGTACATCTGATCCGTTAGTCTGAAAACTTGTCAACTTAATTTGTGAACTAGTAAATCTGAATTCTGTATGTCTGAACTTGTAAACAAGTAAATCTGAAATCTGTTAGTTTGGCGACACAAGGTTAGGAGGGGAATTACTTGTGTCATCTGTTGTTTGGGACCCATATTAGTCAGTAACCCTTTCTGGTATCAAAACTTTGACCCAACAGTAAGTAGGGTCCGGGCACGCTTACTGAACTAATTATAAGAGGTTCATTCTGATAATGGCGAAGGGTGTTGATGGTGCGTTCCAACCGGGTCATGTGCGTGCATGGATCCCGGTCTGCCTCTGAGGATGTAAGACGCCGTGACATCTGTAAATAGGTCTGTGCCAATTGGTTGTCACTTTAGGGAGTGATACACCCTACTATGGGGCCGACACAGGATATTTATGTATTAGGGAGCCGATCGCTTGGGGTAGGGTTTTAGGGTACACTTAGTTCTGTCTGTTTCTGTTGGTACCGTCTGTTTCTGTTGGGTGGTAACACCTGTCTGTTTCTGTGTGGTACCGTCTGTTTGGGAGGTAAAGGCCCATTACTAGTGTACACCTAATTCTACATTTTGTTTCCATAAGGATTAATCTGTTTCTGCTTCTGTCTGTCTCTGATCGGGTAGTAAAGGCCCATTATTAGCAATCTGTTTCTGTTAAATTATTCTGTACCCGTTTCTGTTTAGACATTAGGGTGGCACCTAATTCTGTTATACTAGTATTAGTGCAGAGAAGTGTAAAGCAATAGTTTATGTCATTCTGTTCTTCTTTTATATCTGCTACACCTGTTATAGTTATCTCTCATCCAGTTTTATGTTCATGTCATATTATTATTATCTGTTCATATGCTGAAAGTCACTGGACTTGCCAGACTTTATGTCTGACCCTTGTTGTTTCGCCTCTTTTCTTCCGTTTCTCCCCCCAGGTTTTCTAAGGCGGGAATACTCTAGCTAGATCCGGATTTCTTCTGCTTGAAGTGCTTAAAGTATGGCTTGTCTTCTTCTGTGGGGATAATGATTTTAAACCATGCATTTTGAAGGCTTTTGTACAAGACTGATTTTTTGTACTTGTATTCTGAGATTTGAAAGGATGTAACCATATTGATTTCTGTTTCCGTTGTAATAAAGTTAAAATTTTCCAAGTACTGTTTTATCTGTCTTGTAAGTTTCTGTTCTGTTTACTAAAATGCTCCACCAAAGTTAAGGCATTCCCTTTGTGAGTGACCTTAACGGAGGTGGGGTGTTACATTTCCCATGTCTAAGCCAACACTCGTGGATAATCCCTAACCCAGGAGATCCCATGGAACCAGAGGGATTTGACGTACATGTTCCAAATAGGCTCCTCAAAAGAAGCCTCCACCCTGGCCTCGGTATACTCCAACTCCTCCTTAAGGCTCTCTACTTCCCTTTGATGCTCAGCCTTTAAACCTTCGTGCGAGCTCAGTACATCCTTGTTGCTCGCCTCAACTTCCTCTTTCTCCTTCCTCATCACCACCAGCTGCCTTCTCAGCTCATCGTTCTCCTTCTTCAACCTCTAAACCCCGTCATTTTCAGTATTTACCCTCTCGTTCTCCAAAACCAAGGTCTCGTTGTTTTTTTGGAACTGGAATAACTTTTCATTCTCCGCCATCAAACGGATATTCTCCTTCACCAAATCGATGTTATCCTTCTTAAGCTTCACATTCTCAGTTGACACTGAGGCCACCGTGTCCTTAAAAGACGAAGCAGCATGCTCTGTATCCTTCTTCAACTTCTCATACTCCCTTTTCAGTTCACCTGTTTCGGCAACAAAGGGATATGTATGAATGTGTTGTTCGGGAACACAGAGAAAATTACTACAAAAAATACATGTGTGTGTTTTACTCAAAGAACCCTCCGCATTCCGGACGACCAGCTGTTTATCCGTCACCTCTTGCTTTAGATTGACAATCTCCACATTCTTGTAGGTAATGAGCTCCGAGAGGTGTCCATAATACTTTTAATATTCATTACATTGATAATAAACTGAATACACCTTCTGCCATACCATCTCACTGTCTTCTCGAGGAATCGGGTTAAGATTCGGAAGCCACTTTAGGTTGTCAAAATAATGCTTTGGAAATTCCTCTTTTAACAGGGCCTTCCTCTCATCTACAGAAAGCTAAGGAGCTACATATAACTCGGACAGCTTACCTTACTTTTCCGATGTAGCTTTCTTCTTCTCATCGGTATGCGCCAACTCTCTTCCTTTCGAGGGAGCAATTGGCACTGTTGGCGAAACATTATAAGGGACCGTCATAGAGACTTGCCCGACGCCTATAGAAGCATGATGTGTATCCATCCCAAATGACTGGATGCATGGTGGAGGAGATATAAAACGTCAGTATCTTTCCCTATGACGATGCTCACTTCCTTTGTCGTGGGAATACTAAAGCTCATCACCGAGACTCGTATCTCTTCTGAAATCCCCAAGAAAAGTGCTCCATGGAGGCCGGTGCCCCCCAAATACATAACCACGACCTCCGCCTTTAGCCATATCACCTGCCAAAGAAACAGACTTAAGCTTAGACTCGAACACCCTAGGCACACAAACAAATGTTTTGTTATGTAGTGTTTATGAATATGCGTGCCCTAAGTTTTTCTCGACAAATCAGATAGTGGTTCGCTTGAAGGAGTGACCTCCCCCACCTCTAAAGATATTTCCTTCATACTTGTGGTGCTAGGCCAGGGAAACATCACAAGTGGGAGTTTGTTCAGCTCGCCAATCTGACCCTCTTTCTCAAGAGAAACGACGGGCTCAGAGGGAGTTACTGGAGACTACGGCATAGCCGACGTTTCTATCATCTGCCGCGGGCAGGATGTGAGCGATCGATAGGCCCTCGTCCCAAGCAACCGCCTCCTCATCGCCTGTCTCTCCCCCACCAGCTTCCTCCTAAATCTTTGCAGCCTTGCGCGGCTTAGACCTGACAGGGGACACTTTCCTTTTTTGGCTCAGAGAGCCTGCTTCTTTTCCAGTCTCTGTCTTCTTTCCACCTCCGATAATGGCCGGTCTGATTATTACACAATCTGCAGGAAGCAATTCGCATGACGAAGTCAATCCTAATCTAGAACGTTATCGGTAGAACGAGCCTTGGCTGGAATGACCCGTAAGGACTCGAGACATTGTTAGTACATGGTGATCGTAGGCGCATCACGATTCCCTTTCACACAAGAATGAATTTAGTGTTAGGTTACCAAACCCAGAAGTTTCAAACTCAAAACAAGGGGGAGTTCTTACTTCCTTCCAACAATCTCCTCGCAAATCCGGGTGGACAGCGCATGAAGAACTAGTCATGCTTATACACGGTCAACTTGGGCCACTTCCCATCAAAGAACTTTGTGCTGGGCAGAGCCTCCAAAAAATATTGAGACGGAGTTGGCCCTCCTCTTCAGTTGAAACAAATACCAAATGTCCTCTCCAGTGCGCTCTAAGTACAGGTACTCTCTGTAGAGAATGCAGGTATCTAAGAGGAAGGCATACGCATTCAGATGGAACTGTGATGGCGCAATGCTAAAATAATTCAGTATATCCCAAATAAAGTTGTTAGCCGGGGGCATGCACCCAGAAATGCATGCGGCATGCCTTCCTATTCCAAGTAGTGTACACTTCCAATGGCACATCAACCCTTCGGGTGGTGCATGAACCCTATTGTCCTTCCCGAAAGCATGAACATCTTTTTGGGGAAACCAAATCGAATCGCCATGCGCCTCATCCATATGCTTCCCTCGACAATATCTATGTGCTCTTCATCATGTCTGGTGCCACCGAATCTGGTGGGTTCTTAAGAATAACCGTGCCCTCCATCATGTCTGGTGCCACCAACATGCTTCCCTCGACAATATCTATGTGCTCTTCACCTTTATGCTCACCACCGTGCTCTTCACCTTCATGCTCACCACTGGTCGTTCCAAGCCTTCTCGACACTAGGGGTGTTAATCGAGCGGACCAAACCGGATAAAGGGGTGTTAGTGTCCTGTCCTACAATACTTTTGGACATACATGGACCAAACAAGGAGTTGGCTCGGACATTGATTGTACGAGCCAGACAACGGATGGACAAGGTTTGAACAATAGAAAAACATTGAAAAATTTTGGATGGACATTTTTCATACACTTTTCTTGTCCTAAATGAGAATCGTACGAACACGGACCAAACACAATACCCCTTCGGACCGAGACATACATCAAACTGTCTTGTTCGTTTAACACACCTACCCGACACAAGTATTTCTGTCAAATGCTCGACCGGCGGTTGTTGCCCTTTCGGATGCACCCCGCGGTCGGATGCCTTCAGGGAGCTTATCGTCTGATAAGGAGTGAATTCTCCAGAGGTCTCAAGCTCACTGCCCGTGAATTGACTTCACTAGTTGAATCAGATGGGAATGGTGAATGCTGTGAAGCTTTGGCTTCTAGAATATACTCTGTTTTAGACCTTGTTTCCATTGCTAGCTATACTTTCAATATACTGGCGTTGGATATCGCATTGCATAACCTGTACCCCTCGTGTCGGTGCAAACTAACGTGTACGTGCGGTGTTGTGCAGTGCCATGCTAATACTATTATAACTTGGAAACTTGGGACACAACGACGATCACAAGTCCCCAAGACTGTAACCATGGTCGTAGTCAACCAACGTTCCTAGATTCACATCGAATCGCGACTATTCTATGTCTTGAGTCAATGAAAAACATGTTCAACAGTTCAGTCAAAGTCTAGTTGTATGATCTAGTCCTATGTGCAAGGCCGATTTGTCAGCTAGGCAGCAGTAAACACAAGCCTCGGCTCAATCGAATAGTGTCGTGAAAACAACATGAGCCCCGAAGCACGAAGTTGAAAGGACAAAGTTGTAGACATAGAAAACGGCGCTTCATAAGAATGGAGTATGAACCCTCGGATAAACCATAAAACTCATATCTCCCTCTCGGATACGAAATCTCATACCCCTTTAAGGGTTCCAAATTTCGTACCTTAAGCCGAGGGGTATGAGCACTATTATTTCGAGACCCAAACTTCGTCTCACCTTCCACAGCATCGAGTTCCATCGTCCCTTCTTCCATTGGGATTTTGACTCACCTCTTCTTAATATCCAAACTCTCCTCTCCTCCAAAGCTCTGTACCGAACCCGACCGCAAGAACACGATGTAACGTCTAATTCTCGAGCATCATTGCCAGATCCGACCCCAAGCTCAAAATCGATTTTCAAAAACCCATCGTTAGGTTCTTAGGGTTTGACCAATTTCGAGCACGGTTCAAATTCCATTCATGATTCTTGAGTAAGGGAGCCTCCATCATGCCTGACCTCGAGGTTGAGTACGAGCAGTGGGGTCGAAACTTTCCTACCTCACCTGATTTTCAGCATGGATAATTAAAACTTTTCAGTTCTAGGTCTCGAGTTTAAAGCACAAGAAGTAAAAGAGAGCGGGGGGTGTGAGAATTTATAGGGGGGGAGAGGGATTCGGGGTTTAGCCCAATAGTCGGTTGGTATCCCATGTAGGAATATGAATTTTCGTGTCCCATAGGGATACGAAAATCTCGAATCTCAATGGGACACGAAATTTCGTATCCCCATGCGGGATACGAAAATATAATGTCCCATATCTAGGGCACGAACCCTCTTATATAATATTTTTATTTTGAAAATTGGTATTCTTTATTTATATACCAATCATATACTTTGTTTATATGCCTCATCAAAACCTTATGTCCCCCCTAACCTAGTTGAGTACCACATAAGGGAAAAGAGCACATATAAATGCCATATATTGACAATACAAAAGCAAAGCCAAATACAACACCAGACATCTCTCAAACAAACCGCTCAACTCACTCATACAAACCAAGATGAAACTAAACAAACATACAATATCATTAACCAGAATCATGAAGCTCAATCCCCCACCTCTCATCAAGTCCATCTTCATCTTCGAATGATTAAAAGAATTTCCATTGTTCTTCACTAACCACACTACATCTCTTTTAATTAACTTTAGTCGAGTTTCCTTAGTAATCTTTCTGTCACTAAATATTCTTGTATTTCTCTCTTGCCATACATGATAAACAGCAGCGGTAAAGGCTACACAAGCTAAGTCTAAAGTTTGATCATTTTCTTTGAGGAAATACAGAATTTTTTCATCTTCATACTCGAATGAACCCAAAATGTTACTTAATAGACCCAATTTTACCAATATGAGCATCTAAATATACTTCAAGTAGTCACAAGTGAAGAACAAATGACCCACTATTTCATCTTGACTTTCACAAAGAACACAGACTTTCTCTTCTCTCAATCCAAACTTCATTAATCTCTCTTTGGTAGAAAACTTATTAATCACTGTTAAATATGAAATTAGTGCCATTCTTTTTGCATTCTTCGAATGCCAAATAACCTTAAAACAGAGCTTACCCTGTTGCTTATCTCTCATATGATCCTAAGCCTTATGAAAGGAAAATTTACCACCATCTTTCCATTCATAAAAATCCTCACCTGATTCGAGATTCAAAATGATAGAATCAACTTTATCCTGAATTTCTCTTGTATCTACATGGATACTAACATTAATTTTCCCATCAACAATCAAAGATGAGACACGTTCATCATTTCTACCAATGCCGTTAAATCTAGATAAACCTAAAATATCTACCAAATATTTTGAGTTTATCCAAGGTTCAAACCAAATTAGAGTATCATTTCCTGTAGAAATAATTTTACGAAATAATTGCCCACCATTAGTTCTTAATTTCATGATGGATTTCCAAGTACACGACGAGTTATTGTCAACTCACATACTCCAAAAATACTTACCTTCACAATACTTCCTCTTCATCCATTAGCTCCATAATGAAGAACCATCCAAAAATTTCCACATGAGCTTTATACATGAAGCTTTCTTTAAATGAGACAAAGATTCGATGCCAATTCCACCTTTAGACTTCGGTAAGCAAAGTTTATTCCAACTGACTTCGTGAGAAGACCCTCCCCAAAAGAAATCATCACACATGGAATTCAATTTAGAAACAATATGTTCAGGTAGCTCATAAACTGATAAGCAATATAAAATGCTAGGATTTATCACTAATTGTATTAATTCGGCCCTGCCAGCATAGCTGAGAAAAATAACATCCCATGACTGAATCTTTGATTTAATTTTCTGAAGAAAAGATCGACATTCACTATAATGGATATAGTTGGAAGACAATGGCACACCCAAATACTTAACTGGTAAGTGATTAACTTGAAAACCCAATACTGGTGATATTTCATGTCTATATCTTGCTTGCAAGATGAAATAAATCTTTGATTTAAGTACATTAACTGACAAATCACAGTATTTCTTTGATTTCTCAAAACTATCATTCAAAGAAGTAGCACATTAATGAGCACATCTACTAAATATCATTAGATCATCCACATACATCAGATGAGAAACTTCAGGTTCGAAATTATGCACTAGTAAAAACCTCTTCATAGCCACTGCCTCATTCATGCAATAAGTAAAATACTCCATAGCTATTGAAAAGAGATAAGGAGAAAGGGAATCACCATGTCTGAGTCCTCTATATGATGATATAAAGCCATTAGGAATTCCTTGGATCAATATTGAGAAGGTGGGAGATGATATACATACATAAATGATGTTTATTAAATGAACAGGGAAACCCAGTTTTAAAATCATATGACATATTAATCTCCTATTAATCATGTCATACGCCTTATGTAAATCAACTTTCACACAAAATTTACTAACCCTTCTTCTTAAAATCCCTTAACAGTTTGTGTGCCAGCATAATATTTTCTCCTATATGACGATTAGGAATATATGCACACTGATTTGGAGAGATGATATAAGGCATATACCATTTTATCATGTTACATAATATTTTACTAAAATTTTTGTAAAACATATTGCAACAAGATATAGGACGGTATTGTGAAATTTCAGTAGGTCTTTCTACTTTAGGAATTAAACTTATAAACGTATGATTACTACCTTTTGGTAATTTTCCAGAATCAAAGATATCTTGCATATCAACTAGAAGATCAAATTTTATTACCCCCAAATGTACCTTGAAATTTTTTGAATTGAGTCCATCAAGGCCAGGACTTGAATCTATATGAACTGAATCAACTGCCTCTTCACTTCTTCTAGAGTTATTGCTTGAAGTAGATGTTGTTGACCTTGCACATTAATTGTAGCAATCAGTTGGAATGAAGGGAACTCAAGAATATCTTCACCATTGAACAAACTTCTAAAATTGTTTATAGCTTCTGCAGCAACTTCTTTAGATTTATACAAAAGACTACCATATGCCTTAAACAAAGCTTTCAAATTATTAACATGTATACAAGTCGACATTTTAGAATGAATTTTTTTTGAATTGGTTTTTCTTTAGTCCAATTCTTCATCTCTGCCTTGCAAGCATATAATTTCTACAAAATACATAACTAGCAAAACCCAATACATTTAGCTGAAGTCCTCTGTTAACACATTCAACATAACCTTCCTTCATGTGCCACTGATTTGAATATCGAAAAGGGAAACCTTTTGATTTATCTGGAATAATGAGATATAAAAGAAGTGGATTATGGTCACTTGATAGATGAGATAAGGCTAGTGCTTTCATACTTGTAAAAATTTTAAGACATATGTAACAACCCAGAATTTTTGAACCAGTTTAAAATTTTTGTTTTAGCTATTTTAGTGGATTTTGAATAATTAAAATGATTTATTTTAAATAATAATGCCTAAAAATTGATTTAAATTGAGGTTAGAATGTATAAATTTATTTTAATTATAAAATGAGTTCGTAATGGCGCGATAGTTCGAAAATTCGATTTTAAGCTTCAAATGAATATACATAATTCAATATAAATCGAATTTCAGTAAAACCATAAACGTTAGGATCTGCTTAACTATATCTTCTAACGAATGTGAGAAACTAGGATTTCACTTTATAAAATGTAAATTATGTCCAAATCAATTTCAAAAAAGGTCGTTGTGGATGTAATTCGATGGCCGTTATCGGAAACCGACTGTACGGGCCTTATAAAATTATTAAAAATATGGAAGAATTATGTAAAATCATTATAAATAATTTGGAAAGATTTTAGATGAAAAATTCTATATTTGAAAGGATAAAAGATATTTTTATCTGAATGAACTAGTTATTAACTAGAATCAAAATCCAATGTTTTTAAATAAATAAATTGGATTGAAAAGGTTTTTAATATAAGCAGAATTTTCCAATATGTGAATTAGAAAAGATTTGAATGGAAATAATCTTCGGAATATATCGAATATTGGATTCCGTGATTATAGGGTATTGTGAGGAATTTGGAAGATACAGATATCGTTATTCCCAATACGATATCCGTTGGTTTCAGAATTTGATATTGAATATAAGCCGATACAATTTCTATTTAGAGACTTGTATTTAATATCAAATTGGATTTTGGGTCTGTCGTGAATGGTGTCTTAAATAACACCGTTCTTAAACCCCGATGAGAAAAGAATAAATCTTTTAAATAAGATTTAGAGAAGTTTACCAATTAATTAATATTTAATTGAATTGAAATTGGATTTTTGGGTTTATCATGAAAGGTGTTTTAAATAACACTTATTCTTTAACCCAATTAACAATGAAGAGATGATTTGGAATTTATAAATCTTTTTATTAAAATTTAATGGAAATTTTCTAAAGTAAAGTTTTCCAATTTAATATATTAAATTGGAATTGAATTTGATTTGGTAATAATCCAGATGAGCTTCCGTAAAGGAAGACCGTTAATATATGTGGAATTTAAAAGGCTTTGCCATTATTCCATTTATATTGTTAGTCTGATATGAAAATTAATATCCATTATATAATGATCAGATTTCCATGAAGATTCCATTTTGATGGAAGATGATTTGGGTTTATTATGAACTGTGTTTTAATAACAATGGTTCTTTAACCCAGTTAAAGACAAGATTTTTTTCTTAAAGTTGAATAATCATGAAGTAATGATTTTGGGTATTAAAACTAAGTTGGAGTTTTAATGAATCTTTAATTAGATTGGAATGGGAATAAGATAATTAAATTTATCAAATTCATGAAATGATCAAGAATGGAGTACCGCCAGTTTTACTCCACGTGATAGTTAAATCTTTAATTAGATTTTAAACGAGAAATGGTAATTAATTTTACCAATAACACAGTGGTTGTTAGATATGGAGTACTACTAGCTTTGCTCCATGGGATGAATAGGTTGGGATTGGAAAAATAAAATAAATGATTACTTCGGTAAGGCTCGATAATCCTGACTAGTTTGATAAACCTTAATTTGGTTTAAATTGCAAAAATAATATTTGAATAAAATAATATTCTAAATTGGATGATACATGAATTATTCGAAAAGATCATTTAACCCATTCTGAATAATTGATACGATGATTAAAAATCGAGATAAAGATGGTGGTTGAAGACCGGAGACCTTCACATCGTTTGAATGATTACTGATGTCTTGATTGGGATGTACACCCAATACAAGGTAATAAGTGGTGATTCTCCAGACGTACTTGGAGATCGACCAGATATATCCGAGGGCCTCTCTCTTGTATTAGACATATGGTACGAGGAATAAGGTGCCTCCTGTTTTGTTCAGACCCAGAACGGACTTGCAAATGGATAGTGTGTCTGACATTGTATTCCTTTATACTTTATTCGTTGATCTTTGCTAAATATATATTTGTTTGGTAGCGGAGAATTTATTCTCTTGCTTAACACCATTCTCTGATACGTACGAGATTAGAGGTTATATATTAGTGGAAATTTGTGGTACGGTATGAATTGACAGTGTGGCATGTTGAGATGCAAATGATCAAGGCTTTTGTTGAAAATCAGAGTCTTGCGGTTGATGATCAAAGCACGACTTTAAATAGCATAGCTTTGTGTAGCGTTAATTTGCGAGCTTCACACCCCGGTATAAACCAGAAACGAGATGAAGAACGTATGGAAATGGACATATGTTAGTTTCTAGCAACGAGTAACGTCATGGTATGGAGCCCAAGCTGTTTACTTATGTAGATGTTGGAAAACTTTATCGATGGAAAAGCGAGGTACCTCGGATTTGAAACTAGAACTGACTAAAAGGTTCTAGATGGTCGAATGGACTGACCATTTTGTAGGTTAGATAGAACCAGCTAACATATAGCTTATGGTATAACTAATCATCGACGGATGACCGGCCATGCGGCTAACCACGGGTGCAGTTGCGGCTGAATCCTGAGGCTCGGGCTGGAGAGTCTCGAATCGATAAGGACGATCGTTTGCCTTGCTTCATAGACGGAAACCCAATTTCCAATACATGATTTTACGGTTTTAGTTGCAAACCTATATGGCGACGTAATATGATGGTACCTATGCCACCTATGATTGATACATATATATTTGAAGTTGATTTCTTCACTTATAGTAATAATAAAAAATGAAATTTCACGTATCAAGCATATTTGGCTATTATAAGGTAAAACTCTATCCTCGACTGCGTTCATTGTGTGATGGGACCTAAGTCTTATAATAGCTTCATTTTCTCCTTAGCATTGCGCTATTTATTTTTATGCACTATTATTCATGGGGGATAAACCCGTTCTATGTTATACGACGTGGTCCCGTGATTTACCTAACTTTAAAATAAAAGCTAATAATTGTTTTAGTTCTCACACCAGTCCCATGGCTGACTCAGAGTTTATTGTTTTAACCTAAACTCTGGGTACCCATATTTCCACACGGGCAGCTGGTAGTTTTGGTTTTCGCAGATACTTCTTTTCACAGGATCCTGGATTACAGCTAGGGCTGTATTCGGAAAGTTTTGTATCTGTGTATTTCATTCAGTTATGCTAGTTGATGTATTTTCTGCTGTACATTGTATTTATACATTTTATATTTATGTATTTTAATCTTTGATATTTATTTCAACTATGTATATTATTTATTCTTACTCTGATATATTCTAGTACTCTGATGTAATTGTTGTAATAGAAATGAAATGTTCTGTTGTTTGTGTTATGATGCGTCGTGTTCTCAAAACAATCTGGGCTCCTCCGTCCCTTCGGGGACCGGGAAGTTTGGGTCATTTCATTATGGTATCAAAGTGATTAACAAAAATTTTATCAATATTATTCGCAATTCCCCTACATCTCCAAGTGAAATTGAACCTAATGGTCGTAATCTCGATCAAACCAGACTGTGTCAAGCAGTTGTTAAGAGCTCTAATGTATTGAAAAGGTATTGGTAACCCCCCTTTCTTATTCAAGTGAGAAGTTGAATTATTGAAGTCACCTATCAATATCCATTCACCCTTTATAGATCCATACTCTTGGATAATATGTTGCCAAAGCACTTATCTCTCATTAAAGCTATTTCTTGCATATATAACTGATAGAAATAAGGAAAGATCCCCAACATTATTGACTTGTACAGTTAGAAGCTTCTTTGAAGAAGATAATTCAGTAACATTCCAAATATTTGTATTCCACAACAGCAAGATTCTACCAGAGTACATGGTATTTATACGAGGAAAAAGATCCCATCTATTGGAATTAATCTACTAAAACTTTGCAGATTATTTTGATTAAGTTTGTTTTCCACCAAACCAACGATAGTTGGTTTGTATTTCGTCAGCAAGGATAATACATCAGACAACCTATCTAATGTTTTCATCCCTATGACATTCCAAGCCATAATCGTCATTTAATAGGAGCATTGCTTCTTAATGGCCTTTTAGGAGGAGCGTAGTAGAGATATTTGCCTTACCTTTAATGTTTGCAAGATATTCTGCATTCTTTGTAATCTAAACCGACATATTATTCTGTCCAGTGGAAGGTGGAGCATCATTCAAGTTATCTGCCACTTGGTTCAATATATCAGGTAATATATCCGTGGGTAAATCAAAATTAAGGAAATTCAAATCAGCTTCAACATTATTTAAACCATCATTAGGAGCTTGAGCTTAGCATTAACTTCATCTGGAATTTGATCTTGGATATTACCTTCATCATAATTTTCAATATTTGTAGAAGAACTAGCTATATTTGCAGAATCTGACTGATTAGACGTCCATGATGGCTCATTAGAGATCTCATGAATTAATGTTCTATGACCAAACTTCTGGCTTTTTTCACATCTGTGGGGAATATATTCATATTCTACTGTTATTTCCTTCATACTACCATTATGCAATTTGATTGGAATTTTCTCTGCAAGTTTTGATTCCAAATTGATTTCAGTAAGGATTCTAGCATATTTTATTACTCTTCTACCAGCAGTATTAATATCAGTTCGAATAGGATCCCCAATGAAACTGGCAATTCTAGAGAAACCTGTATTAGTCCACATTTCCATGTCTAGATTCAAGAGTTTTATCCAGATCTGTACACTACTAGCATGAAAATTCTCAAAATTATACCCAGGGAACCATTTGAACACCATCAATAATCTCCCAAAATACGAGGAAGTTGAAGTTCTAAGCACTGACAAAACGTCGAACGCTTCATCAAACTAGACTGTTTAATTAATCCAGGGGTAATATTAATTCTAAAGTTACCTTTACATTTCCATACTTTTGAGATATAATCCTTAAGCTTAATCACAGTTAGCTTAACGTCCACAGGATGCAAAACAATAGTATTTCGCCATGATTCAGCTGAAGCTTTAAAAGATTCTTTAGGAAGAAATACACAATTCTCTGAAGGTTGAACGAAGTGGAGAGATTCAAAATCATCTTTGATCGATCAATCCTGAGGATTCTGATCAGATTTAGGAGGAATCAATTGATTGGATTGGGATTTTGAGGAGAAATAGAATTAGGATCTGACGGGATAGAGTCCACCATTCTTTGAGAGAAATTTCTTTTTTTAATATAATATAATATATATATATGTATGAATGAGTATATATATATGTGTGTGTGTGTAATGACAATATATGAATATATATATATATATGTATGTGTATATATGCAAAATTTAATATACATGGGTATGAACAATAAAGCATAAGCATACGTACATGTATATATGTTTGTTCATAAATATGATCGCTTCCGGTTATATTTTCATGTTCTACGTCACATCACGTGAAACCACGTGAGAACAAGTGAGCGTAAATGCGAGGTCACATCGGCAACAACTCGTCTACGTTATAACGTAAACGAGAGTCAACGACTAATGTTTGCATTCATAAGTTAAAAGGAATTTAACGATTCAATAAAAGTAACTCTTCCAACTCAAAGCACATCATGCCAAGACAAGATGTACTTTTGGGGAAAATGTTAACCGGCCTCTTGGTCCGGTCCCCAAAAGTATACTAGACACGCTTGACTCAACACATCGCGTGACGATAAAGTCCTAAGTGTCGCCAAATAGCTAAGGGTCCAGCTTAGATGAAGTCGTGCGAGCGAGAGGCTCACAACTCCTCAAAAACATGCTCGAACAGCATTTTGTATCCCTCATCTCAACAATACTTCGTATCCCTCATTTCCCAGGAGTTTCGACTCCCAGCGTGCCGTACCCAAATACTTTAGACCCCTCTGCCTCGAGCCCGAATATTTCGAACCCCGTGAGTTCGACTCCCTATGTCTCGAACCTTATGAGTTCGACTCCCTTTGTTTCGAACCCTTCGGCCCGAACATCTCACATGCATAAAACCTCGGATACCTGAGCCACATAGTGACTTCGGATCCCTCAACCACATAGTGACTTCGAATACCTCACATGCACTTATTTTTCGTATGTGAAACTATATTCTTAAGTAATTAAGAATTTTGGGTGTTGATGACATTTTTCGCCGTCAAAAGTTATAAATACCATTGACCTAGTGGTTTGTCTCGGTTGCAAGTGGTGTGCGTACTATTGACCTACAAAGTATTTAACTCTAATAAATACTTGAAGAGAATGCTTTGTCAAGTGTAGCTAAGGAAATTTTGTTGACTTGCACCCTCAACACACCCGAAAATTCATCATATGGAGAAATGTTGACCGTTGGGTTTATAAACAAGCACATCAGCTACAAGACAATACAACTTCCAATAGCATATAACCGTTGGAGGCCACTAGAAGCCGTTGGAATATAGTCAATGAATTTTAACAATTTCCAACAGGTCCAACTCGAAAGCATTGCACATGTAGTAAAATCTCTAATAGTCCGTAACAAAGAAGTGAACATCCAAAAAAAATTCTCTTTTGATACGTCGTATGTTTCAACTCCTTCATACCATAATATTTTCAACTCTTCGATTAGCGATTATAAGTAAACATTAATGTCGTGTGTCGGACCATCAGGGCCAAGGACGACAATTGTGAGAAACATACATAGAGTTTTCTTACACATCCTCGGGGGTAGATTGTAAGGTGTGATTATCATAGGTCAAGATGAATATTTAGAACCAAACCGAGAAAACGGTGAGAAGACATCTGTACATAAACCTGGTCTAATATTTTGGCTCTCCGCTGCGAAATTAGGATTTTCTTATAAAAATATTTCCATGCTTCTCCATTGGATGGGTGTGTCAACGTACCTTCTTAAGGTGTTCTCACACTGTATCGTCTCATATGATACGCTATTACAGATGATGCATATAATTTTTGAAGTCTAGGAGTGATAGTTAAATAATACATATGCTTGTACAAAACTTTTTTTTAACTTCTTTTTCCTTGGTTTGCATCTTTCTTGGTTACATATTTTACAATTTCAAAGATTTATGTCTTCTTTCCAATACAACATGCAATCGTAGGAAGTCATTCCTACTTAACTTAAATGCATCACATATTTCCATAATCAATAATAGAAATAGGAAGGGAAGAAAACTCATTATTTTTTCTTTTCTTGCAACATAAAAAGTCAACAATGGTCAGAGAAAAGAGTTTTAAGAAGGTATAAGATATGCACTTTTTTTGTAAGGTGAATATTATGCATTGTGTCCATTTGTAGATAGCAGGAACACCAAGATGCATTCCAAATGAAGAAATTCTCCTTCACACAATAATGTGATGTTAAAGCAATTTTAATGTAGTACGACGTCAAGACCACTAATTGCTACCTCTCTATCATGCAACTGTGATGACACTTTTAGAATTTTATTCTAAGGGCATTCCAGCCCGCGGTCAGTTCAATTCAATTCTGATTTACAAACAGCTCATCCCAATACCAAAGAAATCGTAACCCCTTCAGAAAATTTCAAAATAAAATTGCCAACACACTATTTTTTAGCAAGTTGAGACAAAATTATTATTATTTACTGGCTTTCTTTTAACCGGCTTAAAGAATTGTCGATCTTCAGGATTGACAAAGCAACATTAGTGAGCGCAATCGAACCCCCTGTTGGGGTCGGTTACTTCCCAATCCAACCTTGAGTTGGGAATGCTCTAAAGTGGTTCCGTCTCCCATTAAATTTATCCCGTTCGAACTCAACTTAATTAATTTTTTAATTTTTTATTGTCCGCATCAGAAAAAAATCGTTCCATCAATTGTATTTTTTTTCTATTACCTACCAGTTTATCTATATAGCGATGGTTATCCAAATCTATCATAGCTTATCATATGTTTGAAAATTTTATCTATATCATATCAATATATCATAAAAGAACAAAAATTTCAAACATTGGAGCCCAAAACAAATCAATTTTTTTGTCTCAGGACATTACCACCAGCGTGGATACAAAGTGGAATGTTGGAAATCGACATTTTTAATTGTGAACTCACGATGCAGCAGACAAACTTCGAGTGTGGGGAACAAACACAAATGGGAAATGTCACCGTTTACAATTGAAGAGTGGGGATCTTAAATGGTTTTCTGAAAATTGTTTAGGCCTTAAATGGTTTTCTGAAAACTGTTTAAGGTATTTTTGATTAAAAAATACCATTAGGCTTAAACGGTTTTCAGAAAACCATTTATGGTATTTTAAATTAAAAAAAGTCAAATTGCCTCCTAGCGACTGTTGGAAACATTTTCTGTATGTAGTGAATTTATTAAAAAAAAATAGTTACCAAGAATTTATCATTGGGTCATTATCACAATTGATCTGTTGAAAGTTATAACGATATAATATATATATATATATACATACATACATATATATATACATATATATGTGTGTGTGTGTGTGTGTGTAGGCGAGCATTCACTGACACCCAAAATAGTGCAGCACCCCAAAATGCCCCTGATTTGCATCATATATCTCGTTTCTCTCTCCCTTCACTCATTCTCTCACCTCCCACTAACTTAAACTAATATAAATGCTTGGTTTCTATATAGGGGCTTTTGGGGTGCTCACTATTATATATATATATATATATATATGAGACATTATTATGATTGAGCAGTTACACTAGCTCAATGATAATGTATTTATATGACTTTTAATCGAGCTATTACAAAAACAAATGGTATTTAAATATTGCTATGAATGATAATAAATTAAAACTTGTTAATAGTCATCACTTTTGAAACATGTACAATTCACACGTTATAAATTACAGTTTTTGACTGTTTATTTTATTTATTGCGGTATTAATTAGGATTCAACTTTCCTTCCACTAACATAGCGAGCTAGCGTTACATTTTTCCATTCTGTCTATATAAGAGATGGGATAGACAAGGCAATATATAGAACAATTTTTTCATCTTCCTCTCTCTTCAAAAACCTTATTATCTTCATTGAAAAATTTTCATTATAAAAAGAAAAGAGCAGTACAGTTTTTTTTTAATTTGAGCGGAAATCAGGCTCAATTTGTTTATGCAAGCAAGCTGATATTGAAAAAGAGATAGTTTTATTCTAGAGGCGGCAACGAAATATATGAATTGTTTTGCACCATTGAGCAGATTGCTGAAACGTATTCAAGAGAGTGACTTTGTATGTGACTCGACCATTGTTTTTCCAGCAAATTGAAGAGGGTCTACACAAAACAATGGCTTTGAATGAAAATCTGGATGACGCTACCCCATCATCCATGTTACAACTTTCTAATTAAAATCAATTAAGAGACCTTCGGAAAAGACAGTAAGCTTTGAAATTAATTTTGAATGAAATAAGGTTGATTTAAGTTTGTTTAAGATTGAGAAAATAATATAAATATAGTTATATATTCATGTAATCAATTAGAGATAAAAATGTAATTAATTAGAGATAAAAATGTTATCTCTAGTTCAGTGAGTAAGTTAAACAATTGTTTTAGAGAACTTTACTAAATTAGAAAGGAAGCGCTTGAATTTAATTTTGTGATAGCTTATTTTAATAATTTACTAATCTATAAAAAAGAGGTCATACGTCCGTTTTAGATATGTAGATGAATTTAGATTACTTTCTAGATGATTTTTATTGACGTGTTCAGTGTTTTTGAATAACACGTTGTTACTCTTGATATTATCAATTTTTCTCTTAATATTTAGATGAATCCAGTAAATTTGTACAAAAAGAAGTTTTGTTCCGTTCATGTCTGATCTGATTTTATTCAGGATTAAAACCAAACATACCTCTGTTCGGTTCGATCGGTGTACACCCCTATCCACCTGCAACCAAGGGCGACTTTATCAATTGCTCTCCCTTCCTCCTCCGACCAACGCCTTTTGCGGAACACTGTTTCATGATCCGAAACTTGATTCTGCCAGATTAATTGTCCTAAAAAGCCCACACATCAATCTGGATATAATTTTCTACTAATTATATTACTATATAACCCATTACCCATATCTTAATCACAAACCCTCAGCCACAAAGCTCAGTTTCGATTTCAACAACTTAAGCATAAGCCACAATTAAAATGTACAACAGTGATATGAGTCCCCACAAATGAATTAACTACTCATATATTATACTGCTTCCCATGCAATTAAACCAACAATGTAAATTTGCATCTTTGTCGATTTCAAATTCTACTAAGCCTACGACTTTAATAATCGTATAGATGTTATGCCGTAAATAGACCTTTTTTCCTATATCAAAACATAAGATATTTTCCTAACGTTGTAATAATAATTATTCTGAACCGACCACATATCTACATTTACTGGATTTAAAATTGCATTCGGTTTCAATTAGGACAACAACGCATTGTCTGTATATGAAATCTATGTCAATGTTTATCAGATTGTCCATTTCGTTTATGTGGTGTAGAATAGGAGCCCAACAAATTTATTTAGCTTTTTTGTAATGTGCAGTTCTATCACGATCATATGCTTTGGAGCATTTGAGCAATAACGAGGATATTAGTCGATATTTTTGGAGCAAGTGTGCCAAGGCATTTTGATGTATGTGGTGCATTATTAATTATCGGTACTAACATGAGGTTGCTCAATGTTAATGGATAAAGTGGACCTAGGCATTGCAATGTATGCCCAGTGTGATGCATAGAGAAAAGGATATTAGAGTTAATCTGCTTTTGGAGCTAGTGGGTTCAGGCATTGTGATGTATACCTGATGATATGCATTAAATATCGAATATTGGCTCAATGATTCGGGCGCAACGTGGGCCTAGGCATTGGAATGTACAACCAGAAGGATACGTTGACCATTGGGATTGTATCTTTGCTGGCTCATATCGGAGATACCCATGTGAAAGCTTCAAGGAGCTCCCCTTTTATCTCTTCCTCTAACTCTAGCAGCAATGCAATTAACAAACTTCCAACTATTAACACATGTCCATAAGTAAACATATTTTAGAACAAGTACAACATTATTATGACTCTTCAATTTTCTTTTGAGTTTTCTGGTGTTTCTTTCATGCTGCAAAATCCAAGAGACAGAAAACTAATCTTGAATGACGTTTTTGTGCGGTTTCAAAAGTCGAACTAATAGTTTACTCAGTACTCGCCATGCAGCTACCTATTCCAAAAGTTTGAACTCAGCCTTTTTGTATATTATACTGCCCTCCTGCACTGCTTAATATCCATCGATATGGGACAAAACATTCAAAACTGAATCAGTCCCTTTTCGTAGCGGTACTACCAGTTATTGTAGCTTTTTCGCAACTGCAAAAGTCTATTGCAATAGATTTTTTGCGACTCTAAATGTCAGTTGGAGTAGCTTTTTTGCAACAACAAAAGCCTATTGCAATAAATCACTTATCTTTTGTAGATTAGTAAACCCTAAAAAAACAAATAGCTATGACATATAAAATATTCTATATTAAACTTCTTTGCTACAACATTATCATATATATCATCATAGAATAAAATAAACAAGTAAAAAAAGTATTTCAACAATTTTATTTTGTTAAAACTTTAATACTACAAACAATTACAAAAGTTCCTGTAGTACACATCTCAAACTGGTACACATCTCAAACTTGGCATAATACACAAATTGGAAAGTTAATCGCCTTCAAACCAAATGGCTCTTGAACCTCCTTTAGACAATCAGTTATCAAGTGCAACCTGTAACATACGATACTGCAAAGATGAGAGATAAAGAAAGCATATAGTATATAGTATTACACTCACATGCATAGTAAACAATAATATTATAAATAAAGAATTTACTCGAAGGATATTTTGAGTTTGTAAAGTGGGTTTGCCTACAAGGTCGTGGGAACAAGCTGTCACTTTACACATCCTTTGCATCCCGATCAATCTTTGATTATGTATTCATCTTTTCCAAGCAAAACATCTTCTGCCAAATCAAAATAAGTCGTAGAACTTAAATTTCAGAAAGAAAAATGCAATATTGGGCGCTAGTTTTTCCGCTAAGCATATGCTTTACAAAGCTATGCCACATATAAAGTATTAATATTTATGTGATATCATACAATTGGTCGTATGTTTGTGTCTGACCTCTGTTTCGGTGTTGAAGCTTCAATACATATCTAGCATGGTTGTACCACAAAAAATAATCAGGACCGCTGTTTCAGAGTTTTTGAAGCTAACAAAAGATGGATATACCTAAATAAGAGATAGCACATGAGTATCATAAAAAATATTTAGACCTCTGCTTGGGATGCACAGGCAGTATTGAAGCCTAAATATGTACCCAAATAAGATCAAAAACTCAATATGAATGCTCCTATGTATTCTTGTGGATAGGTGTAACATCCCATATATTTCGATTATTTAAAGAGCGTCACGGCACGCGCTTCACGCGTGGTGTTGACACGCGCTTCGCGCGTGGATTGCTGTTCCTCAGATATATAGAATGAGTATCTAGCAAACCTTTCATAGCCGGTTAAATGTTAGGGTGTTGTTATTGACACTCCAACTATTGTTAAGGGGAGGGGGTTTCATTTTTTAAAAACACTCCACTCTTTGAAAAATTGTTAAGGGGCTACACAAACATATTATTTCACACTACCTAGTATTCTCGGATTTCTCCTTCAAATTAGATTTAAAAAAAAAAACTTACTCGATAAGTGAAACCGAATTAAAATAAGCAGTTCGTCGTCACTGCCCCGAATGCAACACGTAATAAATTATGTATATATTCGATAGTGATGTGTTGAAAACTAATAATCATTTCGGTGCATTGCTTTCATAATTATAAAATTCGGTATACTTGTGTTGACAAAAAAAAAGTTCGATCTTATTCCTTCGAAAACTCTTATCTTTTAGGGTTTAAAAAAAATTTGATATATGCGAATTGAAAAAAAAAATACTATGGCCATTGCAAAAAATTTAATGTAAAATTACCTTTATTTGTTAAGGGTTAAATGGGTAATAATGTAAAAATATCTTTATTTGTTAAGGGGCTACTTCCTCGGTACTCCCCTTAACAATTTTTGAAAAAAATAAAAAATTGGCCTCCCCTTAACAATATTTGGAGTGTCAATAACAATACTCAAACGTTATAGCCTATTGTCAAACAAATGTGCATGCACCCATACCCAAACTATTTGGCTACAAAACTTAAGCTACAAGACTATTTATATCCTAATTAGTACAAATATTAAGCTACAAATTTATATTCACAAATTAATTGATTGATTTTGGGATTATGTGCTCAAAAAAATGATTTTTAAACATGTGATTGTATAGTCCAGATTTATCTTTATGTTATGTAATAATGGTCATATTATGTTCATTTATTGTGGATCACCTCATTTTGTTGTTTCCCCTTACCATTTTTGTCTAAATTGATTTATTTACGCATTTTTCATGCTATTTCCGCTCCTCCCAATTCTCTTTCTCTTTATATGTTATTCATTTCTATTTATATTTACATATATGCTTATTCCTTTTTCCTCACATGCATATTCTTTGGCCAGTTGCCTAAAATTTTGCATTAGTTGCCTCATTTGATTTAATGTAGAACCTGTTAAATTCTTTTATCAAACCGACCGCTAGGGAGGTTTCCCTACTGTAAGAGCCAAAACCAAATTGTCTGAGCCAATAAAATTAGGCATAATTTTCAAACCGACCGTTAGGGAGGTTTCCCTACTGTAAGAGCCAAAACCAAATTGTCTGAGCCAATAAAATTAGGCATAATTTTCGCTCATTAGTAATGTTTTCTCCGTTGTTTCCTTCTTTCTCATCGCTCAACAATAATGTTTTCTTCCTCAAATCTGCGTTTTCCTTGAATACTAATTCTTTCTACCTATTCCTCAAATCACCGTTTCTCTCTCTATTTCTACAGATATATACATCATTTCAATCTTGCCGAATTTCTATCAAAATCTGAAACCCTCATCCCCTTCTTCTAATGCTTCGGCAATTTTGAAAATTTCCCTAAAAATGTATTACTTCTCGTTTCCGATTTATTTTGATAGGAACAGAATTCAATTCGTCTGACCAAGGCTCTATCATCCATCGATTTGATTTTTCAGGTGAGCATTCAATTTGATGTTGAATTCGAAGATGTTGTTGAACTTGTTCTCAAATCGTTAATTTTCTCAGATTTAGTTTTGTGAATTTTATTTTCTCGTTGTAAATAATATCGCTAATCTTTTAGTGGGTTTACCGCTGAACATCTTCTCAGATTTATGAGATAGTTGGTGATTTATATTTTAATTCTTAATTGTGATTTATACTTTTTCTCAAGTTTAGGCTCTTCAAATTTGATATTTTAATTCACATCGCATGTTCTTATCCGTTTATAACAACATTAAATGCCAATTCGTCCTGTTTCAACCGAAAGGGACCTGCAATTTTATCATCTTCCGTCCATCTTGATGTAGCGAATTTGTTTTGTGTTTCATTGCGTTGACTGTCGGGTCCAAACTGGAAAGAGGAATTGGTTTCTATAGCTACTTAACTTCATAACTTAATATTTAATATGAAAATAGAAATTACTTTTGAAATTTAAATTATATAACGAAAAACCAGATTATGTTATCAAACACTGTCCATAATGTTACTGATCTATTTAGAAACTTGATAACCTTAAACATCATGCAGCTTAATGTTACTTGGGTTCCAAATTAGTTGGCTTGTGTAAATTGAGGGAACACTTACTTTTTCAAATGTGTTGGAGGTATTTTCAGATTAGAATATGATAGTCTCCATATTCATTTTCTTCCTTCAAATGTGTCAATGATAAATGAATTTGGATATTATTCTTACGTAGTACTGCCAAGTTTATATTTTTTTAGAGTTTTATCTATTTCGTGTAAATGTTGATCACTTCTACCTCTAGACCATTTAATGTGAGCGTTCTACAGTTTCATGACATGATCTGGAACTCATTTCCTCACATCGATGGACAAAAGATAGCATTTTCTATTGGCTCCTCAGCGTGAGAGTTTTTTCAACTTCATGATATTTTGTATTGGTTTGCAAATGTTTGTTAAAGTTTATTCTTTGCAATTTTTGATAATGCATTGCGTATTTCCTAAAAGTCATATATTGTTAGTTTGCAATGTTTGTTGAAGTTTATTCGAAAATTTAAATCTTTTTGTATGAGAAGCAAACTAATTTGTATCATTTGTGCTATACTTCTTTTTCATAAAAAGCGAAGATGATATGGATAGCTCTAACCTTATTTTCCTGGTTTTTAAATAGTATGTACAAAACCTGATTATTGAAATAGTAGTTAAATATTTGAGTTTGATATGGTAATTAACGAGGGAGTGAATGCATGCAATATTAATAGCAAAGTAGAATCAAGTTACTATTAGTAATTGTGTTTATCTATGTTCATATTTAGGTGTATGGAATGCGAGTTTTTTAGGAGTATCCTGTTTTCATGTTGTAACCTATGCTGAATTTGTGAAGAAAGTAAGTAATTATATGCATGCATAAGGCGGTAATAATCAAAGAGAAAACAAGTAATTATAGAATGTTTGTCTGTGTTCATTTTTGTGTGTTAATATGGGAAAAAATAGATATTTCTATTTTCAAGCTATAATACATGCAAACTTAGTAAAGCAGTAACTAAGCAAGTGTAGCACTAATTTAGTGAATTACCGGACCTATATAAAAATAACAAAGTTTGTTATAACAGCTCATAATTATTGCACCTATATGAAAATAAGGACTTTCTTATAGTGTCAGGGAATATTAGTGTGTAATGGTGCAAAATATGATCGCATAGCTGGAATTCAGGGGAAAATTAAATCGCAAAGCCGACCTATCTTCTTTGAAACGTAGACACTACTTCCCTCGAGCTAACAAAATTGCCTCCCCGTTTCAATATCAAGGAGACAGAAAATAAATGGCCATTGTACTCATGTTTCTCATTCACTCCTATAAAACCAAACCTCGCCTTCATTATTTCTTCCATTCCTGAAAAATAATGAAGCATTATTTCGTTTCCCTCTTCAAAGCAATTCCATGCCCCTTCGTTCATTTTCCCAGAACTAAAATCAAAGCCGAGTATTTTTATTTCCCCAATTTGAGATCTAAAGCTCCAGTAATGGCCACACTCCATAAGCTAACTCGAAATCAATTCGAGCTTCAGAAAAAAAAAGGGGAAGCAATCGCGAATTGCGATTTAGGGTACGTGAGTGAGATTGGCAGGTCATGACGTTGACCGATGTCGCGACTGAGGAGGTGTGACGTTGGATATGGGAGCAGTTAGCAGGTATCGCGGTGAAGTATGGGGCATCGGAAATGGCAAGGTGGTGCTGCAATTCAGGGTCAAAGGCTATGCTTGTAACGATTGTCAAACTAGAGTGGTTTGAACTGATTCGATAGTGGAGCAGTAGGAAGTTTGGGACTACAATTTTGAGAGTTCAGGCCTGTGGAGTTCAAGCGTCCGAAAAGGGTTGAGTGGTGCGCCTTTACTGATGTCAATTTGGGGAATACATGGTGTAAAATGGTGAAAGTGTGGAAACTGTGTAGAGCAAAGGTTTCGACAGTTCTGGGAAGAAGGAGATTCGATAGTATAAGTTTGGAGATGAGGCGATGTCTGGACGTGGTGTTAGGAGGAAGATGCAAACTATTTGTTGTGGAGATGAAGGGTAAAACTTTTTGTAATAGTCACGCTACTGGAGTCAGTGGAGAAGCCGTTTGGGAGATGAAGTAAAGAGGAATGCGGCAGTCAAAGGAATGGGAGGGTCAGGTCTGTAGTGTATTGGAAAAGGGGGAAGTAGGTCTGTTTCTTTGGGATTGGCAATGCTCGTGACTTGAAATGGAGCTCAAAGGACTGTCAATGGTTGTATAGAGGAGGCTTTGTTTGAATAGTATGGCTTTGTCTGAACAGTAAGGACGGTGATGAGTAGAGACATTGTAATGGCAATGCAATGGGGTAATGTGCTTGTCCGATATAGATAGGGGTTTAAGTGACCGAAAACAAAATGGAGTTTTGACTACAAGATGTTTGCTGAAATATCAATATTGAAATAACCAATATTTTAGGCTGATTTTAATGGAGTTGGTCGGCAATCTTTGAAGTTGCTTTGTGAATGCGTTAAGGCCATAAGGTATACATTATTTCAAAACTTTAACATGCATAGAATAATTTGATTATTTAATTTAGTAGTTAATTTAAATCAAAATCACTTAATTGCTAAATAAAATATAAATAATCATTGGCAAAAAATGAATTTCATTCATGGCGGTTCGAGTAGATTCACAACATGAGGATACGGAATTAAACGAGATATTTGGCAGTGAAAAAGACAAGGTGAGTAAATCACACTTAAAAAAAATATTTTTATCATTAAAAATAAATTGTTGGCTGCTTGGTTGCATTTATAAATTGTTTATCAGTCTTGGTTATAATATATATTAGTTACATATAGGCTTGGTGTTTGTGGTTATTACATATATATATATATATATTGGTAGTTGGATGTTTCCCGCAGTACCATTAGCGGATGCCCACAGTATCATTAGCGGATGCCCACAGTATCATTAGCGGATGACCCTATGCGCCCCACAATATATTATAGTGGATGATCTTCGTATGGCGATATCCTGCCTTGAAGCAAGATTGGTATTATTTTTGTTGTCTGACATCTGTGGATGCAGGAAAACAGGTTAAAGGGATCTAACTGGATTCCTCAAAATTATTTATTGTTGTTTACCTATTTATATGTATGTGATGTGTTCACTTGGATTGATGATTTGTGTATTTGGATGATAAAATATCACTGGCCCTAGATGTTGTGATTTAAAAATAATATACAAAGGGATTTTTATATTTAAAGGGGAAAGATTAATTTTCGAAATAGAAATGGAATTTCGAGTGAATTGGGAAATATTATCTTGTTTTTAATAATAAAAATAAGTAGCTAAATTTATAAACGATGATTATAAATGAAAATAAATTTTATCAATTGAAAATATTAAATTTTAAATTCAAATATGAATTTAAAAGGAAAGATTATTTTTTGAAGTGGAAATTGGATTTCCAAATGGAATTTGAAATCAAAGCTTGTTTTAATATTTAAACCACGAAGCAAAATTTGTAAATGGTATATATAAATAAAGTAAATTAACTATCATTGTATAATTTGAAATTCTAATTCAAGAATGAATATAAATGAATTTGGAATCGTTCGAGAAGAAAATTTTAAATTTATTCCGATGTTCGGAATAAATTGAATTGAAATAAATTCATATAGACTTATGATTTGAAGTCAACGAGTCGAATTTATAGAAATAAAATTTTATTTCTAAAGATCTTGGAACTGTATTGAATAGAAAATTAGAAATTTAATATGAAAATAGATTATATGATCATATATATATATATATATTATAATAAAATATTTCAAATAAGGAATCGAGTTTTAAACGGAATTTTAAATGGAAGCTTGTTAACTATAAAATAAGGAAGTTGATTTATATACAATGTTTATAAATATATTGAAGTGATCTTTATTTGATAAGCTGGAAATAGATTTTTCCGAATATAAGGGATGCCATTTAAAAATCATGTTTTTAAATGGAATTGAAGATGGAATTTTTACGATTAGTAACGTCCCAGATTATTAGTCAATTATTTTGAACATTTAAATTTATTTTAAATGTTGAGATAAAAATATAAATGAATTTTAATATAGAATTTATCAATTTAATAATCAATATATGATTTAATATCGAATATATTAAACTATAGTAACACGAAAACAGAAATAGTTGAATTTAGAGTTAAAATTGAATCGAAACAATTCAGTCGATTTATCTAAATTGAATTAGGAAGATAAAAATAAACTATCGACGAACTTAATTGGTTTGAAACCAAAATGGAGTTCAGTAACAAAAAAATATTTCAAATTTAAATAAATTCATTTTAAACCAGAATTAAAAATTAATACAAATAAAAAAAAAATAAGAAGCCGACCAATCCTCTTTGAAACGCAGACACTACTTCCCTTGAGCCAACAAAATTGCCTCCCCGTTTCAATATCAAGGAGACAGAAAATAAATGGCCATTGTACTCATGTTTCTCATTCACTCCTATAAAACCAAACCTCGCCTTCATTATTTCTTCCATTCCTGAAATAATGGCAAGGTGGTGCTGCGATTCAGGGTCAAAGGCTATGCTTGTAACGATTGACAAACTGGAGTGGTTCAAACTGATTCGACAGTGGAGCAGTAGGAAGTTTGGGAATGCGATTTTGAGAGTTCAGGCCTGTGGAGTTCAAGCGTCCGAAAGGGGTTGAGGGGTGCGCCTTTACTGATGTCAATTTGGGGAAGACACGATGTAAAATTGTGAAAGCGCGGAAATTGTGTAGGGCAAAGGTTTCGATAGTTCTGGGAAGAAGGAGATTCGATAGTAGAAGTTTGGGGATGAGGCGATGTCTGGACGTGGTATTAAGAGGAAGATGCGAACAGTTTGTTGTAGAGATGAAGGGTAAAACTTTGTGTAATAGTCACGCTACTGGAGTCAGTGGAGAAGCCGTTTGGGAGATGAAGTAAAGAGGAATGCGACAATCAAAGGAATGGGAGGGTCAGTTCTGTAGTGTATTGGAAAAGGGGGAAGTAGGTCTATTTCTTTGGGATTGACAATGCTCGCAACTTGAAATGGAGCTCAAAGGACTGTCAATGATTGTATAGAGGAGGCTTTGTTTGAATAGTATGGGTTTTTCTGAACAGTAAGGACGGTGATGAGTAGAGACATTGTAATGGCCACGCAAGGGGGTAATGTGCTGGTCCGATATAGATGGGGGCTTTAGTGATCGAAAACAAAATGGAGTTTTGACTACAAGATGTTTGTTGAAATATCAATATTGGAATAACCAATATTTTAGGCTGATTTTAGTGGAGTTGGTCGACAATCTTTGAAGTTGCTTCGTGAATGCGTTAAGGCGATAAGGTATACATTATTTCAAAAATTTAATATGCATAGAATAATTTGATTATTTAATTTAGTAGTTAATTTAAATCAAAATCGCTTAATTGCTAAATAAAATACAAATAATCATAAGCGAAAATTTCATTCATGGCAGTTCGAGTAGATTCACAGCATGAGGATATGGAATTATACAAGATATTCGGCAGTGAAAAAGACAAGGTGAATAAATCTCACTTAAAAATTTATTTTTATCATTAAAAATAAATTGTTGACTACTTGGTTGCATTTACAAATTGTTTATCAGTCTTGGTTATAATATATATTGGTTACATATTTGCTTGGTGGTTGTGGTTATTATATATATATATATTGGTAGTTGGATATTTCCTGCAGTGCCATTAGCGGATGACCCTATGCGCCCCACAATATATTATAGTGGATGACCTTCATACCGCGATATTCTGTCTTAAAGCAAGATTGGTATTATTTTTGTTGTCTGACATCTGTGGATGCAGGAATACAGGTTGGTGGGATCCAACTGGATTCCTCAAAAATATTTATTGTTGTTTACCTAATTATATGTATGTGACGTGTTCAGTTGGATTGATGATTTGTGTATTTGGATGATTAAATATCACTGGCCATAAATGTTGAGATATAAAAATAATATACAAAGAGATTTTTATATTTAAAGGGGAAAGGTTAATTTTCGAAATAGAAATGGAATTTCAAATGAATTAGGAAATATTAACGTGTTTTTAATAATAAAAGCAAGTAGCTAAATTTATAAACGATGATTATAAATGAAAAAAAATATCAATTGATAATATTAAATTTTAAATTCAAATATGAATTTAAAAAGAAAATAATATTTTCTGAAGTGGAAATTGGATTTCCGAATGGAATTTGAAATCAAAGCTTGTTTTAATATTTAAACCATGAAGTGAAATTTATAAATGGTATTTATAAATAAAGTAAATTAACTGTCATTGTATAATTTGAATTCTTCAAGAATGAATATAAATGAATTTGGAATCGTTTGAGAAGAAAACTTTTAAATTTATTCTGATGTTCGGAATAAATTGAATTGAAATAAATTCATACAGATTTATGATTTGAATTCAACGAGTCTAATTTATAGAAATAAAATTTTATTTCCAAAGATATTGGAACTGTATTAAATAGAAAATTAGAAATTTAATATGAAAATAGAATATATGAATATATATATATTATAATAATAAAATATTTCAAATGGACGGGTGATGTTTAGTCAACTCAAATAGTATGAATTTGCGGGCCGTTACAGACATGCACATATTGCATGTCACAAATGGTTCTTTTTGATGACAGAATGACTACTACAGCTTCATATTTATTACCATTCACCAAGACCATTTAGAATAGTAACACTTGTTCATCCTCTGCCACTTTATATCCTGACTACTTCCAGTAAATTGTACAGTTTCTTTATCTTGGCTAAGTAATCTCTCATTCGCTCACATTGTTTTCAAATATTTTGTAATTCCCTCTATAATACATGGCCTTCGCAATTGAGTGTCTTTCAGTGGTTGCCCAAATTTCATTGGCTGACTTACAATTAGTCACTTGTGGTTGAAGATTGGAACTGATAGATAATAGTAACAAAGAGCTTATCAATTTATCTTGTTTGAAGTATTTTGCATATTCACCATTGTTGACTATCTTGTTTTCTTCATCGGTGATGAATTTTAGAGGAATATGAAGTATTCCATTGATGAAACTTTCAAGTCCATAGTCTTAAATGACATTTTATACTTGCAACTTCCAAAAGAGATAATTATCCTCTTCTAAGTGCACAGTTATTAGCTGATTTGGTGGGTTGATCACTGTCTTGATCAGATTGTCGGCTTCGGTGGATAGATCAGGTTGGGTTGAGGTAACATTGCCAGTTTCAAAGTGATTATCATACACCGGCGAAAAGACAAATTCAGAGGCAACAAAAGGAATGCAGGAAAGCAACTAAGCCTACAGGTATTAAATTTTCTTTTAAGATATGTGATGAAAAATTGTTAGAAGCAACCAATTTGAGGAAATTTGCTTTTTGATATTTTTTGGATGGCTCTAACTTGAATTCTTGATTTCCAAAGATAGCTCTTCTTCAAAAAATGATGTTACAGCCAAGCATTGGAAAAAGTTAATTTGCGTGGCACTTTTGATTTCAGATTAAAAGCTCTCTAACTCCCAAATGATGAAGAGATAATAAGAAATTTCAGATCAACACAATTGATCCAATTTTTTTGTTTTGATTTTCTGGAAAATGTGTTAGGATTACCTTGCATGTTGTTAAGGTAGGAATGTCGGTTTGATTAAATAGTCTCACATCACGAAATAAATTGAAGTAGTGGAGTACAAATATGAGTTGGTGGGCACGTAACATTAGAGATTTTATTTATTATAAGGATGTGTGTCAATTCATATGCATACGCCCTATGTGGAAGGAATGTGAACATTGTTCCGACCGTCGTTATATAACAGTGGTATCAGAGCCGAAGGGTACGGACTGGTCATGCAGGCAAGACAGTGCTCTCAAAAGATACTCGTAGGATGCGAGTCAAGGGGGAGACTGTTATGATTGTCTCGCATGTTGTTAAGGTAGGAATGACGGTTAGAATAAATAGTCCCACAGTAGGGAATAAATTGAAGAAGTTAGGACCGTCGTTACATAACAAAATATCTTTGATGAACTCTGATTCAATGCTTCTAACTCCCATGAATTTTTCAGAAAGAAGAAGGATCTTAAACGCTGTAAAGCTTCTGCTCCGATACCATATATAGTTTGTATCAGTCTGATTTAATTGGGTTAGATGAATTGATGTTTTTAATTGTAATAGGATATTAGGTAGAATGATAATCAGAAATATACTTTTGTATTGAATTGCAGAAGTTGTGTTCTCGACACAGGTTACATAGTATATATAATATGTAAGTGGGCTAAATAAAACAGGCCCATTAGCAACCAAACCCATACAAAAAATGGGTAAAAGAAAATAAACCCACATAACACGAGTGCGGGTTTGTTGACATTATTTAACGTGAGTCACCATGACACCACTTACGGTGTTAGTGATGTGTGGCTGAGATTTAATAGGAGAAATTCAGGTGGCAATCACAGCCCCACACCCAAAGGCGTAACCAGCCCTGGGCACAACTGGGCTACAGCCCAGGGTCGTCATCAATTCGGGAAGAAGGAGGTACTATATGTGGGCTCGCCGATGCTGTTGAATTCGAATGCGTGATGTTTTCCGTCGAAGTATATATCCACATCTAGGGTTTCGTTTACTAGTAGATTTCAGCGGTCACGCAGAGACGAAGTGGAGTCAGACGGGTCAGGAAGGGGTAAGGCTGAAGGAGGTCGGGCCGGAGGGGAGAGCGGCGGCGGAGGGCGTGGGGGGAGCTCAGGCAGCTGGAAAGAGGGGGGAGTTGTTGAATTCTGCTGCCAAAAGAATTTCCTGGAAGCCGAATGTCGGTTTGCTCTAATTGGATTCTCGAAAAAAAAAAGCACACAAATTTTAGTAGCCTAAGCCCAAAATGGAAGAAAGCCTCCTTTATTTTGATTTGTATTGCTGTGATTCAAAGACTTTAAAACATCACTCTCAAATCAACCCTAGCTTTTGTCCAATATTTAAGAATGATTCATTAAGACATCAACCAATTCAGGTGATTTTTCAATTAATAGACTTTAGATTAGTAATTTGAATGAAAAAAAAAAAAAAAAAAACTGAACTTTTTGGGTTTTTTCACGCTCCACAATATTGATCTCTCCTCCTATTTGTATAGGAAATTGGTTAACTCTTAAAATGATTTAGTACCTTTTCGATTCATTAAAAGGAAAAATGACACAACCGTCTGAAATGCAGACATAAAATGCATGTTGAGTGTTTTGAAGAGCTGATGAAGTAGTCCCAGTAAGCCTCATATAATTATTGCCCTTAGTCTTGATTGAAGTACGATTTACTTCTTAACATCAAACCTCAAATTTGGTTGCATCTGATTTCTATCCTATTGTTATTCGCTAGTTTACCCTATTACTCATTGTTATTCATTATGTCTTGAATGTGTAACATGAACTTACTTATTATTATTATTATGATTTTTTTTCTTTTGATTATCGTTTTGTAGTAGTAATCAAAATTCCATTATAATTAACAAACTAGCATTAAAATCAGCCCACCCTTGCATTGATTCCTAGATCCGCCCTTGCCCACACCACTAACACCGTTAGTGGTGTCATGGTGACAGACGTTAAAATGGTTACAACAAACTTCTACTGACATGACATAATACATAGAACACTAATGCGGCATAAACTAGCAGCGCCAGCCTACAGACCTGCATTACACTAACAAAATGTACATACAGACAAACCGTTAACCATATGGATTACATAGCATGTGGTATATACACCGATTTATTTCCAATGTACTTATTGTCTGTTCTCCTATGGAGAAAATTAGAGTACCACTTTGCAGAAAATTTTGGACTTCTCTTTCTTTCTTCATCCTTGAAATCAACATGATACAATCCGAAGTCAATTTCATATCCACCAGCACCAAATACAGCTACCTCCAAAACATCTACGAATGACCAGGTGAAATATCCCTTTGTGTTGGATCCGTTTCTGAATTCGAGCAACCATTAGTAAGAATGAATGTATATTTAAACTTAGTATGCATACAGAATTGAAATTAGGATATCACTTGTACACCTTATGGCATCGTGAAGACTTTCTAAGCTTGCCGCTATGAAATTTACCCTTGCTGTGTCATGAAGTGATGCACTTGATGGTAGTGGAAAACCTGTATTATCAATGGTAAATATATATATAAAATTTACCATAATATTGAAAATTTTGATATAAGACATCCATGTACTACCATTTTTGATGGAATCAAATTATACATACTCACCATTTTCATGGATATAAATTGGAGGATTTCCATATGCCTGCTTCATATACTCCAAAACCTCTTGCAATCCATTCGCAAGATACTGATCCATAATTCAGTTTGTCGTATTAATGCTACTTGAATATGTATGACTGCGGTTCTTTTCCCTTTTCTTTTTGTGTGTGTCTCTCTATGTGTGTGTGTGTGTGTGTTTTTTTTTTTTTTGGGCGGATGTTAACTACCAAGCAAAATTTAAATTGAAATCTATAAGCCCTTCAAAACTAAAAGCAGCGTTGTACAAATTTTTATAGGCTCCTGTTTAAGCATTGTCTAGGTTCTAGGCTAGCCTTACCGCCTACCTATTTGACTAATCCGCTTAGGTTAGCTCATCGTCTAAGCATATAAATGGACTTATAAGAACAGCTTTGTACCGATTTAAACTAATTTCCTCTTATAAGCATCAAAATTTTTTATTCAAGCTTTTTTTCCCCTTATTGTTGCTTCCAAAAAAATCGAAAAGCAATAAAATATCATTTTGGTTATGTAATATTAAACAAAATACTAAAATGTAATCCAAAATGCCTTAGTTTATCAAAATGCTCATTCCAATTAATCTTCACTTAGACGATTAATCCCAAATCCATTCTTTTCCGTTTAGAGTCTGCCTAACGATTTTTACAACCTTGACTACAAGTCAGATCGACCATTGATATAAATATTTTCTAACTGTTCCTTTTTTTAAAAGGTTTTGAAAGGTTAGACGTTTCAAAATAATTTAGAATTATGCAAGCATAACCTTGCTTACTAAAAGAACATATTCATAGTGTTTTACTTTTTTTCAAATTTTCTTTGCAAGGGAAAAAAGGGAAGGAGACAAAAGGAGAATCCGTAAGAGGCTTGATCCTTCCCCATATGTGTGTGTGTGTGTGTGTGTGTGTATGTGCGCATGCGCGTGTGCGCGCACGCGCGTGTGTGTGTGTGTGTGTGTGAGAGAGAGAGAGAGAGGTGCATGTCATAGTTAAATAGAAACAAAGTTCAAGAATATACTGAATTTTCATCTGAGTTCCCTTTGAGCTGTAGCATGGAAAGGTCTGGTAACAAATATGAATGCAACATTAATGTCTTCATCTTTATAGTAATATTATGAATAAAAGTATCAAAATATTAAAGAACAAATAATAACAATAGTAATTTACCAACAAAATCAGCACCGATATCCGCAGAAAAGTCCCTTTCATCAAAAGATGCATTGTTGGGATAGTTTTTAACATTCATAGCAATGTAGTTGTTTGCTCCAAAAAAAATCAAAACAATTCATGAGTTGTTTTGATTGCAGTTTAGTAAATCTTGGCATCTTATTTCCTGTAACAACCTTCATACTAAGTGGATAATCTCCACATACCAGTGGCTCTATAAACCTACACATTTACAACATTTAATATACAAAAGCAAAACACAAAAATAAAGTGCATCTGGCTAAAAATAACCGGAGATGCTACGCACGTACCAGCCATTGTAAAAGTCGGTTGCTCTATTTTTTGCATCTATATCTTCTTGAGAAGTTGTTTCCGGACGAAAATTGAAAAGTAAGAGATTCAACCCTGTGGCACCATTTTTCTTACCCCGTGTCAATATTTTTCTGATATCATAAGTGATGCATTCAATAATCTAAGCATTCTATTGAATTCAGTCCAAACCGTACCTGATATTTTTGCTTGTACAATGATGCAACTGAACTATGTCCAAGCAAGAGATGATGAGATACGATGTATGGTTCTAGTACTGAATTCCCTTTCAGGCATTCTACAAATGGCTTGGAACATCTATTGGGAGGTAAGAAGCCTTTATCATAACCACCAAGTGCAAATGGATTTGCCTCATTTATGGTTACCCATTGAGTTACCCTGTCTCCAAATTCTCTAAAGCAAACGTTTGCATATGATGTGAAGTCGTCTCTGGACAATTCAACGACAGTAATTATAAAGAAAGTTTGGTTTGCTGAATTGTTGATAAACTTCAAATAAATTTGTCTGCAGTCTGAATTCATGCTTCTTTTTTTTCCTTTTTTTTTTTTTATAACAATTTAAAAGAGAATTTGAGAACTTCAACAAGCAGCAGAACAAGCTTAGCCTGTTGGCGTCAATGTACAGGGTATATACACAACTACATGAATTAACCTGGTTCCACCTTTTTGAAGGTTAAAAAGGATCCATTTGTGTATATTTAGCCAAAGGAATGTACTAAAAAGGAACTAACACAATCTTCGGGTTCAACCAACTTTCGTATTCATCATCAAGAATTTGAGGCGTGTCAAAGTGGAACAGAGTAACATGTGGCTCAATTCCTGGAAATTTTGAAGGGAACAACATAAGCAATGAATTAACATTTTTGAAACACAATGCACGGCAGTTTAAAATAAATTTATGAAGTAATCAGAATGATAAAATGGACACATACCATGACTAATTAGTTCGTTGATGAAGTTGTTGTAAAACTTGAGGCCCTTGGGGTTTATTTTACCTCTTCCATCTGATTATGAATTTTCATTATATAAGATTAGTGTGAGGCAAAACGATCATATAAATAGAATTTCCGACAGTACGTACCTGGAACGAGTCGTGACCAAGAGATTGAAAATCTGTACCCTTCCAGTGCAGTTTCTTTCATGAGTTTGTTGTCTTCCTACACATTTAGAAGGAATTTTTTTTTTTTTTTTTTTTACCATAACCTCACAACAACAATAAATTATTTGCATTACAATCTTAAATATCACCTTGTATTTGTGATAAGACCATAACCAACAATCCGTTCTGTTCACTTCTTCTCTTTCATCCAAACAAGCCACAACGCCCCCAGCAATACAAAACTAATCACAAACCACTTTAAAAAATATTATATAATACAAACAGTACAAAACACCAAACACCCCTTTCATCCAATATATCTCTTTTCACTGCACCAAACACTATTTGCATGGTTTTTTTTATTATTAAAAGTTTATAACGGCAAAGACTTTGCCGTTATAAATTATAACGGCAAAGACTTCGCCGTTATAACCTCCAACCCTTGTTCAGTCAACCAGCCACGAACTCGTACAAAACCAGCCACGGGTGACTGAATAAGCCATACCTGGTTGCTCCGTGACTTGTTTAGTAACTGAACAAGCCATTGTTGGTTGTGCTCTAACTGCCACATCACCTGTACTGCCATGTGTGTCTCTTGGAATTATGTAACAATCATGATGAAGGTAACATTTATGTTTGTGTGCATAGGCTTGTAAACTCCATACTTAAAGCGGAGAAGACAAGCACATAACACGAATTTAACACTGATTTGAAAACATTCATGTTAAAAGAGAACTGATCAGTATGAGTAGAAGTGTACCAAATGCTAGGGCTCCTCCCATCTTCACTTGCTACTCCTTCAACCTGTCCCCAATTCATCTCTTTGTTAGCATTATTTTATTTCCAAAATTACCCTATTCTTATAAAATCCAATAAGATTCTAAGAATAGAACAAACTACACATAGGCTGGGTACGCTAATAAACAACTTATTGACAAGGTAATATATATCTACATGTGGGAAGAAGGAAGAAATTAAAAGAGAAAAAAGAACCTGATAGGCTGAAGTACCGGAACCAAACACAAACTCAGTTGGGAAGCCATCCCTACTTATAATTTTACTTGCTTCACATCTTGCTATGATCGATACTACAATTAGGAAGGGGAGAAAACTCATGCTTTTTTCTCCTGCTTGCAGTATAACACTCAGTAATGGCAGGAGCAAAATAGTACTACAAATGGAAAAAAGACATACCTTTTATTTTTATTTCTTTAGTAAGGCGAATATGCGTTGTGCCTGTTTGCAGACAATAGGGACACCGTATGCATTCCAAATAAAGAAAACCTCCTTCACACAATAATGTGATGTTAAAAGCACTTTTTTAGTACCACCTCAAGACCACTTGCAACCTCGCTATCATGCAGCTGTGATGACGCTTTCAGAATGTTATACTAAACCGTTTCCATCTCCCATTAAATTTAGTGTGATGCTAAGGGGACTCCAATACCATTTTCCTAATATACAATTAAAAAAATAAAAATCATTGAATTTTGTAAGATTTCTAATACCACGATTTCTTTTAAATTCTAATCTCTCACTGAAACCAGTATTTGCCGAACTAATCATATAGTCAGCCATAATCTGAAAAGCCTAATCAACAACAATCGATGTGTCTACTTCATCTTTCCCGCGGGAAAGTTCAATTTTTTACCGTTTGAAGCCCTAAACTTGCTTGATTGAGTTGACTGGGGTTGAGACAACAATGTATCTGCAGCTTTCTTTCTCGGCATTGTTGCGGCGTCGAACAATTTATTGTTGATCGATCGATTGAAGAACTAGGATTTTAGAATGAAATGAAAGATGAACGAATAAGAGACGAGAGAGAAATAAGGTAATGTTGACGTGGTAACTCCTATTTTGTATGTGAGGTATTAAGAAGAGTGTAATGATAATTCTTGTGGTATTTTGTAGTAGCGGTAATATGAATAGTAAATTGGGGTGCCCTTGCACGATACTAGATTTATACCGTTCAAACTCAAATTAATTGTTTTAATTCTGCATTGTCCGCATCAAAGAAAAATGGTTCCATCAATTTTATTCAATTTCTATTACCTGCCAATTTATCTATATGGTTATAGTTTTCCAAATCTATTTACTTTTATTTGACCCTAAACTATCATATCATTTCATATATGTTAGAAATTTGACAATGGAAACATGGAAAAAGATGATTGATTAATTGCTTCAAGAGAAACGTAGGTTGATTTGACATACCATTTTTTAACCAACAAAGTAAATATTTATTTAAAATTTCATTATCTTAAATACGATCGAAAAATTAAGCTTCTTCATCCTTCTTTCGAGAGAACCCATAAAGCCATCAAGAAATATGCATTTTCTGAAGTACGTTACTGAAATGTTTTACAATGGTATTCTGAAGAAATGAAAAGGTTCAGGTAATATATATGAATCACAACTCCTCAAAAACATGCTCGAACAACATTTTCATATCCCTCCTCTCAACGATACTTCGTATCCCTCGTTTCCCAGAAGTTTCGACTCCTGCGTGTCGTACCTGAATACTTCGGACCCCTCTGCCTCGAGCCCGAATGTTTCGAAACCCATGAGTTTGACTCCCTATGTCTCAAACCCCATGAGTTCGAATCGCTTTGTTTCGAACCCTTAGGCCCGAACCCCTCACATGCATAAAACCTCGGATCCCTGAACCACATAGTAACTTTGGATCCCTCAGCCATGCGGTGATTTCGACTCGCCTCCTTCGGATTCAGTATTCATTGTATCCCAAGGGGTACGGGCCCGTATCCCTCGGGGGATACGAATGACTCATATCCCCTAGGGATACAAAATAATTGTACGAAATTTGTGTCCCACAAGAGGGGTACGAATTTTTGTCACATACATCAACGAGGAGTCGAAATTCCGGGTGCAAGCCTCCAAGGGTACGAAAATGCGTTGTATGGTCCCTAAACACTACCTACTCCCACCTAACCTCTCCACTATAAGAACCCCTAAGCTCACACTTCAAAAGGGTTGGAAGTTAGCTAATTTGACACCTCTTGGGAGCTCCGAGTGACCTTATTAATGACATCCTTGCTTTGTGGAAGAAGAAGCATAAAAATGACTTTTTTTAATATTCATATATGACAATTATGACTCCAAATTACATGGAAATGCTTGTAATTAGATGCATAGAAGAAGCCTATAGCTTGTAATCCATTATTGTGAATAAAATATCAGCAACTCTTCCAAAGTGGACGTAGACCCCTCACGGGACCGAACCATTGTAAATCTACTGTGTCATTTATTGCTTTTCTGCACTTATTTTCCGTATGCGAAACTGTACTCTTAAGTAATTAAGAATCTTGGGTGTTGACGATATTTTTTGCCGTCAACATTCGGTGCTTTCACTGAGAAGTTAAGACTCGCTTCTTTGTCGCACATCTCCATTTCGACTCCGATGTGCTTTAGGTTCCTTCTCTAACCTGCCGCCAAGTCCGCTTTCGATGGCTAAACAGCTAAAGAATACAATGATCGACACCTATGTTGCTGTCGAAACTGGAACATCTCATCAACCTTAGCCGACGAATAACCTGGCCGAAAGGGACATCCTTCCTCCTGTGGACCCCGAAGCCCCTACAACCCAAGCGCAGATTTATGCGCTTAATAAGAAGTATGAAAATATGGTTCTTGAACTCAACCAAGCGCTAAAAAACAACATCGACCTTATGCGTCAACTTCAAGAGAGTCAATGTCTCATCGCCTAACTTCAACTGGCCCAGAACAACCCCCCGAGTGAGGCGCACTGTCTTGGAAACCTCTTCCTCCGAGTCTCAGGGACCACATCAACGATGGAAGTTTAGCCTTAACAACAACGCCGTTGTTTGCTCAAATGCCCATAGTAATGGTCATGACCCCGGCAATGGCAACGACAACTGAAATGGGAATGGTGATAGGACAGCGTCACCTACAACGGGGGAACGCATCACCACGACCGCTCCCGGTTGTTTATCAATGATGAACCGTGTCCGAGAAGCTGACCACCTGTAACACCCCACATCCGTTAAGGTCACTCACAAAGGGAATGCCTTAACTTCAATGGAGCATTATGGGTACTGGAACAGAAATATTACAAGACAGACATATATAAAACAGTGGAAAGTAAAGTAGAAGTACTTCAAATCATTTATTAAGTAGAATTGTTTACAATAAAAACCCATCAACTTCCAATACCCAAATACATAGCTAAAATATCTGTCTTGCTCAAAAACAAAGAAGCATAAAAATAAACTGTAGTATTCCCCAATAAAGCAAGCCATAGCCGAGAGGAATCCAAGCCTTACATGAAAGAGCCTTGGGGCTTGGTAAGATCCGAACTAAGCTGTATTCCCACCCTGTGAACCTGGAAGGGGGGGGGGGGAAACGGAAGAAAAAGAGGCGAAACCAAACGGGTCAGTCATAAAGACTGAGTAAGTCCTAGTGACTTTCAGCATAAAAATAGGTAAAGATAACATGACATGAATAAACTGAAAGTAAACATAAGCATGATGGGAAGGTAAGCTACAGGCATGATAAATCAAGTATAACATCCCATAATTCCTATCAAGTATTACATCGCATGGTTTCTATCAAGAATAACATCGCAAGGTTTCTTAGGCTTCACCATTAAAATGATATCTAATTGCTCTGCACCACCTAACTAGTGTCCTATCTAGTCATTTATATCAAATGCTAATATTGCAACGAGATCCCAATCCCCGCAGTTGTGGTAGCCTTTAGGTATACATCTAGTATGAGGATTCCACCTCAATCAGACCAATTGCTATGAAGATGTTAGATGTACCCTTACTACCCTATCGATCGGCTCCCTATCTGTAAGCCTGTGTCGCGTGTGTCATACGGACCTATTCGATTGTAGATACCTATGCTGGTCCCACCATGGGGTGTATCAAGTCTCATAGTGGCGGCCCGACACAATTCCTAGAATGCATAGGGTATACTACTGATGCCCCAGTGCCCTGACTTGTCTGCTCCGGAGTGTGTGCACGCCTGCACTCCGTTAGAACCCACACTGTGCACCAACCGCCGTCGCTTTGACCGCTTACAATCAGCCCAGTAATCGTGCCCCACCCTGCCTAGTTCAGGGTATCATTGATACCTAATTGGGTTACTGCTGAAATGGGTCCCCGTTACTAGGGTTTCATATTGGTTAAGTCTGTGGGCCTATATATACAGATATTACCCACTTACCCGTGATGTACTTAACGCTCCCACCGATTCAAGCATGTTCATTAACGGTTAAGTTTGTGGTCCTATATTTACTGGTATTACCCACCAACCCTGATATGTACTTAACCCTTCCACTGATTCATTCATATTTATTTTATGGTTAAGTGTTTGTTTATTCATGTTAATTTAACCCGCCCATTCCTCATATCATATTGGTTAAGTGTTTTTAATTGTTAACTTAACCCCACGTGTTCCTCAGGTTGTTGTGGTTAAGTGTCATTAATAAATTCCAGTTAACTTAACCCTCCTACTTATCATGTTACTCTGGTTAAGTGTTGCCTCCTGGTGTTAACTTAACCTCACCATCTGTTTAACTAACCTGTTACAGCAGTTAAGTGTTTCCTGTTAACCTAACCCCAGTCACCCATCTTGTTATACTGGTTAAGCGGCCTTAACCCTAGTTATTCATGTTATATTGGTTAAGTGTTTCTAACTTACTTAACCTCAATCACTTGTCTAACTAACATGTTTCTATGGTTAAGTGTTCTAATTAACTTAACCTCAATCGCTAGTCCAGTTAATCATGTTATAATGGTTAAAAATTTGCTTAACCTTACCCACTCCCCTAGTTAACATATTAAATTGGTTAAGTGTCCAGATTAACCTAACCCTACCCACCAATTTAGTTAACATGTTGAATTTGGTTAAGTATTTATTAAATTCACTTAACCCTATCAGTCCTAACTCTGCTCTAATTGTCTTATTAGAGCACCAACCTCTCAGATTAGACATATATTGTTGTGGCTGCCTGTATGCCGGTTGGGTCCGGGCAGTCTTACGCCACAACTCAGTCTAACCTCGGGTCTTTATTGGGCCCAATGCTTAGCCACTCACATTGGATAGGTATCGTCATGATTACTGGACAGCCGGGCGGGTCCGGGCAGGTTTACATCACAACTAAATCCAACCTCGTGCTAAGCATATTCGTATTTTCTAATTTACATTTTAATTATGTAAATTATTCAAATTCAAATTACTGCCACATTTATTCTCAATAAATCTCATTAATTTAGGTATATAATTAACGCCATTTATGCCATCAATCACTTATGTGATTAATTACTAATTTATGGCAGTCTTCCTAAAATTACCATTTTAACCCAACGTTACCCCGTCTAACATTAGGCTAACCAACTTAGCCTAATTTAAGTTCGCATGGTTTTTGGTATACATATTAGGCTAAAATCTTAGCCTAATTTATGTACAAAAATTAGCATAAATTAACATAAACATGACATGGTATAATTTTGGCATTGATGACATAATAAATATGAACATAATGGGGAGCCTAATTTATGTACACAAATTGGCATAAATTAGCATAAACATGACATGGTATAATTTTGGCATTGATAACATAATAAATATGAACATAATGGGGAGCCTAATTTATGTACACAAATTGGCATAAATTAGCATAAGCATGACATGTTATAATTTTGGCATTGATGACATAATAAATATGAACATAATGGGGTGCCTAATTTATGTACACAAATTGGCATAAATTAGCATAAACATGACATGGTATAATTTTGGCATTGATGACATAATAAATATGAACATAATGGGGAGCCTAATTTATGTACACAAATTGGCATAAATTAGCATAAACATGACATGGTATAATTTTGGCATTGATGACATAATAAATATGAACATAATGGGGAGCCTAATTTATGTACACAAATTGACATAAATTAGCATAAACATGACATGGTATAATTTTGGCATTGATGACATAATAAATATGAACATAATGGGGAGCCTAATTTATGTACACAAATTGACATAAATTAGCATAAACATGATATGGTATAATTTTGGCATTGATGACATAATAAATATGAACATAATGGGGAGCCTAATTTATGTACATAAATTGGCATAAATTAGCATAAACATGACATGGTATAATTTTGGCATTGATGACATAATAAATATGAACATAATGGGGAGAACTTGCAAAATAGCCATCATGAACATTACAGGGGTGAACTTGCAAAATGACTAATATGAACATTAAAATGTCATAGGTGTGAACTTGCAATTATAAGCCAATTCAACATATATGTGTTTTTTTTACATAGGCTATATTAACAACATACATGAGAATTAGCAATATGAACTAATCCATATACATATGTTAATTTGCAACGTAGACAAATCAACATACATATATGTGAGTTAGCGACATAGGCTAATCATCATACACATGTGTTACTTGGTAACATGGATTCAACATACTTGCAAATTAATCACAATATATGATAAGTGTGAACTTGAGATATGGTATATGTTTCGCATAAACATAAACATATAGATTTTTGACAATTGGTCGCATGACTTTACAACATAAACTTGCATAATAGATTATACAATCCTCATAAGATGTTACAAATCCAAGTCCATACTTATACAAATAAACCTATCAAATAATTTCCAATTCAACCTAATAATAGAATCAAATCACTGGCATAGATTAATATTATACAACATAACAAACATCATACTTAATAATTCCCAATTCAACATGATAATAGAATTAAATCACAAACGTATATTAATAACATAACGAGCATCGTACTATTATCATTTCATCGCAAAACATGATATTCATCTTATTTCGCATTCCACAAATGTATTTAAACTTACATCAATTTCACTTTATTTCATCGCCATATTATAATAAAGTATTTAGATCTGAAAATAACTAGAACTTACATAGCACGGCTAATGAATTAAGAATTGGTTTTGTTGTAGAAATGTTGCGGCGTTGCTGATTTATTGTTTGAACCATTGTTGAAGCTTTGTTCTTTGATATGAGTTGAATAGATTAGCTTTGAATTGATTTGTTGTTCGTCTCTTCAAGTGGAGGCTCTCCTTAGTTTTCTCCCGACAGCATGGCGGCTCCTGTTCTTATTTTTATGTGAATTTTAGTCTAGAGACCTAGGGTGTATATATAGAATTGCAAGTTAATTTGAGCCGTCGATGAAGCCAGGGTTAATCAAAGCCACCCGTTCTAAAGAGAAGCCAATTATGTTCACAATTTAAGGGCTGTAAATTACTCCTATTTCAAATTATGTCATAATTACTTTCTTAATGTACATTATCAACATTTATTATTATTTGTCAATCCATCAAATATAAATACATACATATTAGATACATCTCCCCTTTACACATTTATTTGTATGCACATTAGATACATCTCCCCTTTACACATTTATTTGTATGCACATTAGATACATCTCCCCTTTACACATTTATTATTTAATTAGCAACTTTAGTGTTAACAGAAATACGGTGTGTTACACGACCTCCTCGACCAAACCGAACTATCGCTGCTTAAAACTTGGGGCCCACAGAACAGGATTCCCGATCAGGCGATCGTTGTCGAGGAAATGGATGAGGATAATCCCGATGTACATCATAGAAGGCGTCCACAGAACAGGATTCCCGAAGCTCGTCGAAACCAGTAGATCCTGACAGAGGATGTTCAACCAACATATCTACCCGACATGATCGAAGGATCACGAGAGATATGCGAGGGAACGCCAATGACTCGTGAGAAACCCACTTGAGGTGTAATCCCTTCACTAAGGCTGTGCACAAAGCCGAGTGGCCCCAATGCTTCAACATGCCACAAATGGCATTCTATGATGACACGACTGATCCTTGCGCCTTCCTAAACCGATACGAGTGGCAAATGGATTCCAGTCGGGCCACTGACGCAATCAAATGCCAAGTTTTTCCCGGTCTTTTTTTCAGGCGCAACTTTGCTTTGGTTCTCTCGCCTTCCACTCCAATCTATCAACATCTTCGGTCAGTTGGCCACGGAGTTGGTTAGGCAGTTCAGGATGAACGTCCCAACTCCAAAGAACATCTTTAACATTTCCAACATTTACCAGGGTCCTAGAGAGTCCCTCAAGATCTACCTCTAGCGATTCAATATCGCCCTCGCTGAGGTCGATGATACTGAACCTCGCACCGTGCTCTCCCATCTTACAAAAGGTGTCCTTCCTACCTCCGGGTTTGGAGCTGGATCGACAGAAAACAACCTAAGATCTTAGAGGTTTTTTATGAAAAATCTGGGCAATTCCTGTGCCAATAGGAAGCAAGGCGTAATCGAGCCTCTCAGGGCAACCACTCCAACAACCCACGCCCTAGCACCGTTGACGACAGTATCAAAGGAAAGCAAGTCGGAGAATCCTCTGAGTGAAAGAGTACCCCCTACAAACCAAAGCCGAAAAGCGACAAACCCAGTGGCCTAACAACAATCAAGCATCCACAAATCCTAAGAAGCACGACTGCTATCTAAATTACAGGAATTACACTCCGCTAAATCGAGATATGGATACAATTTTCTTAGAAACCTTAAATACCCTCCAGTATAAGAAGCCTAACACAAGGGAATCCACCGACCGCGAGAAGAATAACAGAAAATACTGTAGATTCCACGACATGTATGGGCACAATACTAACGACTGTCGCCATCTCAAGGATGCTATCAAAAAACTCATCCGCGAGAAACATCTGGGCAATACGTTCAAAACCCCGCTCCTCCCGAGGCAGCTACGGGCCCTTCAACACCCGCACCTCCAGCACCTGCAAATGAGGCACCAGGGTCGTCCAACCAAAGGTCATGTGTCATCGTGATCAACACTATCTGTGGTGGACCTCACCCAACGCATTACAGTTTCCGCAAGATGGAGGAGTATGCCAACTCTATGAAGCATGCCACATACGAAGCTTGTTCTACTCTAGACGAGTCAGTCCTCGCCAAGCTTCAGAAGACAATACGGGACAATATCGTCTTCCGCAAGAGAGAATCAACGGGATTCGAGATCCCAACTATAGACCCTCTCGTCATCTCTGCTCAAATTGGTCCAATTTTCGTTCGAAGGTTTCTTATTGACTCAGGAAACTCGGTCAACATCATCTTCAAGGTGGTCTACGACCAAACGAAACTTGAGACTAAAGACTTGAAGCCCAGCCATGCCATAATCCACAGCTTCAATGGATCCTCCAATCACCCAGTTGGCATGGTGGACCTCCCCGTAGAACATGGAGAAGGAGATCGAAGCCGGGTCTAGATCCTCACTTTTGTGGTCATCAACGTCATCTCCTCATACAATGTTTTCTTTGGACGGCCTTTCCTCACAGAATTCCGAGTCTACATGTCATCGTGGTCCCTACCGATGACGTTTACGATAGAAAATGGGATCAGCATAGTTAAAGGCGACCAAGCCATAACTAGAGATTGCTACCTCATAGAATGGAATAATGCGCGCAATAAGGACAAAGGAAAGACCGTGCCTCCACCATCTTGCGCCAAAACTGTCTCCGCATAGCAATCAAAGGCGTTTGAGTCATAGATCAGGCGCCACTGCCATCTTTCCGATGATCTCGATCCAAGGGAAGACGAAGATCCCGATCTCGAAAGGGCTACCCCGGTAGAACCAACGGTGGACTTCCGATCAGCCCCGATGACCCGATAAAGGTCTTCAAATTTGGATCGCTACTCCATCCCGCTGTAAAGGAAGAGCTTATGGAATTGCTCTAGGCCAACCTTGACGTGTTCGCTTAGACCCACTCCGACATGTGTGGCATCGATCCAGGAGTCGCTTATCACAGGCTTGCTATCAATCACTTGCACCTTCCGATCAAACAGAAACGTCGAATCCTAGGAATCAAAAGATCGACTTCAATCAAAGAGGAAATGGATAGGCTCCTCAACAATGGCTTCATCCGAGAAGACCTATATCCAAAATGGGTCTCCAACGTCGTCCTGGTCAAGAAAGCAAATGACAAGTGGAAAACGTGCGTCAGCTTCTTCGATTTGAACAAGGCATGTCTTAAGGACAACTTCCCACCTCCTAAGATCGACCAACTTGTTGATTCAACCATCGAATACCTCTTGTCCTTCATAGATGCCTATTCAGGCTACAATCATATTCTGATGTACCTCCTGTACTAGGACATACTTCTATCATAACTGACCTCAAGGCTCTACTATTATCTTGTCATGCCCTTTGGTCTTAAGAACGCTGGGGCCACCTACGAATGAATGGTCAACTTCATTTTCAAGGACCAGATTAGGAGATCCATGGAGGTATATGTGGACGATATGCTCATAAAATCGAGGGAATCGAACAACCACGTCCATGACTTCTCCGAAATGTTAGGTGTCTTCTACCAATATGACATAAAACTCAATCTCTCGAAATGCACTTTTGGCATTGCATCGCGAAAATTATTGGGTTTCATTGTTCACTCGTCAGGCATCTTAGTAAATCCAGACAAGATTAAGGCTCTCCGGGACATCCGAGCTCCTCGGAGCATCAACGATGTTCAGAGTTTAAACGGGAAGGTCGTCGCCCTAAGTCGATCCATCTCCAAGGCTATTGATAAATACATTCCCTTTTTTGACCTGCTCAGAAAGGGGAAGCTCTTCTCATGGATATCGGGATGCATTGTCGCATTCCAGGACCCCCTGATTCACTTGGAGCGACCACCCATCCTATCCAAACCCATGGATCACAAGGACTTATATATCTATTTGGTTGTTTCTATGCAGGCAGTTAGCTCCGCGCTCGTACGCATCGACGATCGTGCCCAGCGACCCATTTACTACATCAACAAAAGGTTGATAGGAGCAGAAAAGAATTATCTTAAGCTTGAAAAGTTGGCCTACTATCTGCTGATCTCTTCCCGGGAGCTGCGACCTTACTTCCAATCTCTTCTCATCAAAGTCTACACTAACCAGCCGTTACGACAGGTCCTGCAGCGACCTGAGGCATTGGGATGACTCCTGAAGTGGAACATAGAGCTGAGCCAATTCGAGATAATATTCATTCCTCACCGAGCCATTCTCGGACAAGCCCTCGCCGATTTCATAGTATAATTCACTATTCCCGAGGATCCTCCTCCAAAAAACATCGAAACTCCAGATATCCAATGGAAACTGTTCGTGGATGATCCTCAAACAATCAATGTTCTGGCGCCGGAGTCGTGCTCATCACTCCCGAGGGACGCTCGATATGCTATGGTTTGAAGCTTGACTTTCCGCTACCAATAACGACGCAGAGCTTGAAGCCTTGAGTGACGGACTCAGAATCTCGATCGAACTTAGCATCAAGGCTATTAATATTTGTTCTGACTCACTGCTCAATTTGCATTAGGTACAGGGAGAATACCAAGCCCAGAGGACATGGCTCGCTCCCTACCTTGTTTAGGTTCGCGAACGACTCACCAACTTCGACCATTACATCATCACGTATATTCCTTGAGAGCTAAACGAGAAAGCTAATTCATTGGTCAAGCTGGCAAGCTACGGGATGCGCAACTTATCGGACTTGCTCCCGTCGAAGTGCTCGACTCTCCGAACATCGATCAGATGAAGACTAATTCAGTAGCAACGACAGAGACCGAGACTTAATAGTGGATGACACCAATCAAGAACTACCTACAACATGGAGTCCTCCCAAGGCACTACAAAGACAGATGAGCACTCACCCGTAAGTCATCTCGCTACATTCTTCTAGACGGGGTGCTCTACGAAAGGGGATTCTTCGTTCCATTGCTCCGGTGTGTATCCCACAACAATACTGATCGAGTGCGGCTGGATTTGCACAAAGGAGAGTGCAGCGACCACATTGGGGGGCAAACTTTGGCAAAAAAGATTCTTTGATATGGCTATTTCTGGCCCACACTCGATCGAGATGCCACAGACTATGCCCGCAAGTGTGATAGATGCCAGAGATTTTTGAAGATTCCAAGAGCCCCACCTACTGAGTTAACGCAAACGGTCAGTCCTTAGCCATTTACCGTGTGGGGAATTGATATCATAGGAACCCTTCCAATAGCCAGAGGAGGTTCCCACTATGCTATCGTCGAAGTTGATTACTTCACTAAATGTGCAGAAGCTGAAGCCCTCTCCACAATTACTACCAAGAAGATAATCAACTTCGTCGTCCGCAACATCTTCACTCGATATTGATTTCTCCAATCTATCATCTCTGACAATGGGACTCAGTTCGAGAGCGCTGAGTTCAAGATTTTTTGCCAAATGCACAACATCGAGAAAAGATTCTCAGCAGTGGCCCATCCTCAAGCCAATGCGTTGGTCGAGGCTGTCATCAAAATGATCAAATCCATCATCAAGAAGTGTCTAGAAAAAGCTGGATTCTTGTGGGATGAAGAGCTCCCTCTGGCCCTATGGGCCTACCGGACCACCCATAAGTCAACGACAGACCATACTCCTGTCGCTCTTGGCTACAAATCTGAATCCGTAATTCCCATTGAGTTGAAGCTTCAATCCCATCGAGTCACTTATTGTAATCCTGAGACCAACTAAGACTTGCTTTTGAGTCGCTGGGCTTGCTCGAAAAGAAAAGGAACAAAGCAGAACTTAGAGCTACCGCACAGCGCTAACGCGTCTCCCGATACTTCAACTCTAAAGTCCTCTCCAAGGACCTTAATGTCGGTGACCTCGTTCTAAAATGGATTTTTCCCACACCGACTGGTTTCAGTCCTCGCTGGGAAGGTCCATACGTCATACAACGAAGGCTCGGATATGGAACCTTCAAGTTGGCGACTGTCGATGGCGTCGAACTCCCAAGGGCATGAAACAATGAACATATTTGTCGCTACTTCACATAACTTAGTGTATAGATTTTCTGTTTTCCAACAATGTTTTGTTTTCTTTAAATTCAAAGCATTGTGAAGGCTGTTACTACCAAATTTATTAGTAAGGATAGTGTTTAGTTCGTTGTGCTCTTGATGTGTTTACTTTTTCCATAGTATGTTTGATTGATCATTATAACTAGCTTGCACACACAAACACACAACACTGAATTGGCACCCCAAGCACGGGACCATTACCGCCACTCGAGTCTCGAATCAACGATGAAACCGAGTATAAATAACACCACTCGAGTCTCGAATCAACGACGAAACCAAGTATAAATAACACCACTCGAGTCTCGAATCAACAATTAGACTGAGTTTAAATAACACCATTCGAGTCTCGAATCAATGATGAGACCGAGTATAAATAACACTACTTGAACCTCGAATCAATGACGATGCCGAGTATAAATCGTTCCTCCATCCAGTCTCCGGACTTGGGGCAACCCACCATCCTAGCAAGTGTGACATCGACCACTCCCGCGGCTCCATCCGGCCCTTCAGGTGCGGATCTGGGTACCATTTGTCGAATTAATGACGCCCACGAACATTAACACGAACGAAACGACGGGGGAGTATAAAGGATGAATCCACGATGTCCGTGCCATCTCACGACTAAGGACCAACGACCTCCGGGAGGTCCAAGAGAAAGGGCACCAAACCAGGACTCCAAGCGACTCGGGGCTCCTGACCAAAGGAAAACCCGAGAATGGAGCCAACACCAAACTATGCACGATGGAGGCACCCCCAGAGCAGAGTCTCCAATCACGTTTGCTTAAGTGTAACGACAAGTACACTTGTGCAAGTACAGAAAACTAGAAAACACAAGATGAACATTCGAACACTTAACATAAAGTGCGACGTAAGAAAAGTTAACTAACACTTTCACTCACATGCCAACATCAAACTACATATCTAAATATATTTCTTTCTAACGACACGGTGCACACGAAAACCGCACCATGCCTCCAAAAGCGAGGGTCGTACTCGCGTATGCTATCGGCCTACATAACCAAAATGTCTACAATCTCTATGACAATTACTAAGATCACTCATCCTTCTTTTTATTCCTTTTCTTCTAGACAGATTCGACACTAGGCGGGTCACCACCAATTATGGACCTCTTCCTTCTAAAGTCGCTCCTGCCTTTACCTCCTCGGCCCTTCACGGGGGTGACAAACTCATGAGACATCGACGTGCTCTTTCCGCCATCATCCTCGCCGTTGGTAATCTCTATGATCTCTAGGGGGGAAATAATTCATAGTGGTTTAGGAGTAATGTCGGAGGCAAGGGCCGGCACAGCCCCAGCTTCTCCAGAGTCTTCTTGGCCTCCAACTCCACGTTCTTCTTAGCTTCTTTGGCAGCCTTCTGATCGGCTAGCTTCTTGGCCTTATATTTCGTAGCCTCTTCCTCCTTAAGCTTCTTATACGCCTCCTCAGCCTTTTTGTTGACGTCGTCAGAGACCTTCTTTTTTTTGCCCTCTTCATTGGCCCTCTACTTCTCTGCCTCAGCATCGGCCTTTTTTCCTTGCCATCGCTGTTGTGGCTTCTTTCTCGGCTTTCTTCTGAGTCTTAGCTTATGTCTCCTACAGAGCAGCCTCATCATGTTCCCTCTTTTCCTTCTTCTCCTTAGACTTTACCACCATTCTAGGCCTCTGTGCCTCCACCATATCTTGCATTGGCTGGACATTTTCCTCTACCGCATCCGTCACTTGGACACTCTATCTATCTGATACCTCCCTTTCCTTTAGACGATCCTTATAAAGATTGGATCCTAACTCAACATCCGAGAACGTATCCATATGACGGCTTTCCACTCCGAACTGTACTCCCTGTAATCCTAGTCCAGACTCAGACGGATGAGGAAGCACGGGGGAAAATCCCGTGTCACTTCCACTCAAAGGGGGGGTTGCCCAGCAAAAACAGAACTATTTAGTTTTTGGGAATTTAGTGCTCTCATCCTCTTCGGGTATCTGTGGTAATGAAATTTTATCTCCAGGAAGGCATGTGAAATGACCCAAACATCCCCGTAAAGGAAAGCCCAGATTGCTTTTGAGGAAAAGACGAATCAAAACCCAAACAGAAGAACATTTCATTGCTTATTACAAGAATTTACATCAGGTTACAAGAGTATAACAAAGTATGAGTAAATATTATACATTGGACAAATATTAGAGATTTAAATTATACTGCAGTGGAAAAATAATACATAACACAATTGAAAGAGATACACGGATACAAAGCTTTCCGAATATAACTCCAGCTGTAAATCCAGGATCCTGGAAAAGAAATATCTGCAAAAACCCAACTACTAGCTGCCCGTGTGGAAAATATGGGCAACCAGAGTTTAGGTTAAAACAATAAACTCCAGGTCAGTCATGTGACTAGTGTGAGAACTAAAACAGTTATTAATTTGATTTTAAAGTTAGGTAAATCAAGGGACCACACCGTATAACACGGAATGGGTTTAAGCCCAAGAATACCAGTGCATAAAATAAATAGCGTAGTGCTAACTAAAGAAAATGAAGCTATTAAGACTCAGGTCCCATCACACAATGCAGCGCAAGCCGGAGGATAGAGTTTTACCTTATAATAGCCAAATATGCTTGATATGCGGAATTTATCTTTTATTATTACTATAAGTGAAGAAATCAACTTCAAATATAAATGTATCAATCATAGATGGCATGAGTAACCCATCCAACTATGTCGCCATACTAGGCTCTACAATTAAAACCGAAAAGGTCGTATTGGAAATTGGATTCCATCTATGAACTGAGGCAAGGGATCGTCCTCACCAATTCGAGACAATCTAGTCTATCATGTTTCAGGATCATAGCTCGAGTGACCCTTAGGTAACTGCAGGGCCGGTGCACACTAAGTGTAAGGTGGATTCATAACTCCTGAACATGCATTTCCCCGCGCTATGAGGCGTAAATGAGCCAGATGACTCAATATCCATCGGCTCCGTAGTAACCGATATATCTGAGGCGCCTCTCTGTCCATCAAGTAATATGCAACATCCACATGAGTAAAATTTCTGGGCTCCATACCATGACACCACTCCTAGCTAGAAAGAAACGCACTGTCCTCCCTGCAGTCCTTCTCCAGTTTATTCTTACTAGGGTGTGAGGCTCACGAGTTAACGCTACAAAAAGCTATGCTATTTAAAGTCGTGCTTTGATCATCAACCACAAGACACTTCTTTTCAACAGGAGCCTTGATCATTTGCATCTCAGCATGCCACACAGGCAATTCACACCAAGCGACTGATGTCTATCGATATATAAACTCTGAGCTCGTACGTCTCAGAGAAGGGTGTTAAGCAAGAGAATAAATTCTCTGCCACCAAACAAATATATAATTAATAGAGATCAATCACACAGAATAAAATCCAATGTCAGACACACATCCATTTACAAGTTCGTTCTGGGTCTGAACGAAACCGAAGGCACCTTATTCCTCGTCCCATATGCCCAGTACAGGAGAGAGGTCCTTGCATATCCGGTCGATCTCCAAGTATGTATGGACGATCACCACTTATTACCTTGTCTTGGGTGTACAACCCAATCAAGACATCAGTAATCATCCAAACAATGTGAAGACCTCCGGTCTTCAACCACCGTCTTCATCGTCGACATATCGTCGAATCAGTTATTCAGAATGAGTATATACCCGACCTTTCTGAATAACCCGCGTATATTATAAACAACTGATATAAACACACAACATACGCCCCACTTCAATCAAGAATATTATTTTATTCAAATATTCTTTTCACAATTTTAAACCAAATTAAGGTTTTCCAAACTAGTCGGGATACCAAAGTAACCATTTATTACATTTCCCAACCCCAACCTATTTATCCCATGGAGCAAAACTGGTAATACTCCATATATAACCTCACAGTGTTATCGGTAAAATTAATTACCATTTCCCATTTAAATCTAATTAAAGATTTAACTATCGCCTAGAATAAAACCGGTGGTACTCCATTCTCGATCATTTCCCGAATTTGATAATTTAAATTATCACATCCACATTTCAATCCAATTAAAAGTTCATCAAAACTCCACTTAGTTTTAATCCTAAAAATCATTACTGAATGATTATTCAAAGTTAAGAAATTAATCTTATCTTTAACTAGGTTAAAGAACTAATGTCATTTAAAACACAGTTCACGATAAACCCAAAATCACATTCCATAAATTATGGAATCTTCACGGAAAACAGATCAATATATATATTATTGATATAAACTTCCATATCCAACCAATAATATAAATGGTATAACGACAAAGCCTTTTAAATTCCATATGTAGTAACGGTCTTCCTCCATAGAAGTTCACTTCGATTATTACCAAATTGAATTCCATTCCATTCCAATTTATTTTATTAAATTGGAAAACTTTACTTTGGAAAACTTCTACTAAATCTTACTAAAAGATTTATACATTCCAAATCATATTTTCACTGTCAATTGGGTTAAAGAACGAATGTCGTTCAAAACACAGTTCACAATAAACCCAATTTACATTCCATTTCAATTCCTATTAAATGTTAATTAATTCGTAATTTTTCTATAAAACTTAATTAAAAGATTTATTCTTTTCAGACGGGGTTCAAGAAAAGTGTTATTTAAGATGTCATTCAAGATAAACCCAAAATCCAATTCTTTTATTCTATTCCAATTAAATATTAATTAATTGGAAAACTTCACTATATCTTAATTAAAAGATTTATTCTTTTCTCAACTAGGTTTAAGAACAGTGTTATTTAAGACACCATTCACGGCAAACCCAAAATCCAATTCAATATTAAATACAAGGCTCTGAATAGAAATTATATCGGCTTATATTTAATATCAAATTCTAAAATCAATAAATATCGTATCGGGAATAACGATATATATATCTTCCAAATTCCTCCACAATATCCGTATAATCACGGAATCCAATATCGAAATATTTCGAAGATAATTTCGATTCAATCCATTCCAATTCATATATTGGAAATTCTGATTATTTTTAATATCATTTCAAATCCAATTTATTTTTAATAACTAGTCCATTTTGATAAAATTATATTTTTATCTTTACAAACGTGAAATTTTTCATCCAAATTCTTTCCAAATCATTTATTATGATTTTACACAAATTATTAATATTTTTAGTAATTTTATTAAGGCCCGTAAAGTCGATTTCCATAAACGGTCATCGAACTGCACTTACAGTGACCTTTTCCAAATTTGATTCAGACATAATTCCAAATCTAACTGTTATATTTCAAATATCTTATATTCGTTGGAAAGCTCTTTTCGATACGAACCCCAACGGTTCCGGTTTTAGGAGAATCCGACGGTCGGATCTCCCGTAATATCAATTCGAAGTCAATGGTCGAAATTCGCGAACGGTCGCGATGCGGGGCGTTCTATTCAGGCCATTAAATATATATATATATATATACATACATATATATTTCGTCGATTTCCATTTAAAACATATTTTATAAATCATTTTAAATTTGTTTTAAAAATGATTCAACTTCATTATCAATTTTAAATCAAAATTGAATACTCCTTATCATTATAATATATATAAATGATAATATTTTCAAAATATCAGATTTGAAATCATTTCCTTTTTCGATATTCATTATAAAAATGAATAAAATAGATATAAATATCGTTCGTGTAGGCGCAAATCTAAACAACACGGCTTCATATATTTCAATATTTTCGTGTCCATCCAAAATCAGACATCAAATCATATTTTTATCCTTTACAGAATTTTATTTTAAAATATTCATTATTCGTTATTTCCGAATTGGAACCAGGCACAGTCAATTACCATATAATGTTATTTATATGGATTTCATACAACACATGTATATAACAACAATTATAAACAATCATCCGTCATCCAGAGTGCACTACTCAACTGCATAAGCATTATATATAAATAATTAACGCTTACAACAGTCTGTTAACCAATCGATTGACATACAACTAATTAATTGGGATTAGTGTACGTCAAATATCATCCCAATACCCATGTGAGGTTTCAATAAACAAATACCGAATGTAGTTTGTGCAGTTGGGTTATGAGTAAAATTTATCGTCCCAATCAATATCAGTTAAATGTGTGTACATAAACAAATCGTCTGATTTGTAAATGAATATTTATTTTATTCATATACACATTAAAAATTATATTTTTAACGATAAAATATTTTATTCAACACATGAATATTTTGTATGGTTCATTTATACAATAAAAATGATATTTTATCGTTCAAATATATTTCATAAAATTTTGGCAGCATAACAGCGCGATACTAAAACCGGAATAAGGTCTAGCCTTATCCCTCGCCTAATACTGGCTCGCGCCATACACATACCAATTCTAATCAATACAATTTACATCCCAAATCAAATTCAACCAATTTATCAATCAAAACAAACAACCAAACATCCATGGTTCCAATCAAAGGTGTCGGGTGCTTCTAAGCACCGTCTGCATCCTAGTATATATATTTGACTAGAAAATAAAAGTAGAGTGAGAAGTTCTCGCCTTTGGTTTCCACTCCATCAATCTTTATGGGATGGTTTTGGTTCCGTTTTGATTTCAGTCCGTTCCATCACCATTTGTTTCACGTAGTTGATATTAAAAATCACATTTTTAACAATGCTATTTATATTAAAAATAATATTTCTGTTCAAAGCCATATATATATATCACGTTTTTATCGTAACGCTATATATATATAAATCATACTTTTACATCGTTACTTCATTATTTTTTTTTTTAATAACGCTACTGTACATATAAAAATCATATTTTTATAAAACCTTATTCTATATGAAAATCAAACTGATTTTTATCTTTTTAAAGCTAATACATTAAATAAATAAATAAATAAATAAAACACTTACAGCCGGAACTTGGGGGGTGGGGGATCGTAGGCGGAGGGCGTTAGAGGTCAAGGGGGCGCGGCAGGTCAGGTGGCGGGACAGTGGTGGCTTGCGGCGATTTTGGGTTGGCTGGAGGGGCTTGGGTGCGGTTTCCATCCAGAAAAATGGGAAAGAGGAAAGAGGGAGTCTAAGCAGGAGGGGGACCACAGGTCGGCGGAGGCGTCGTTGTTGGAGGTGCGTCGCCAGCCAAGGGGGCGGCGACGATCAGAAAAAGGGGGCAACGGGGGTCTTTAGAACAGGGGGCGCGATATTTTTAATTTGACCGAGGGTTTGATTTTCTAGGGTTTGACTTCCAAAGGGTATATATATAATATATTTTATTTTATTTGATTCAAAATAATTCATTTAGTCTTCGAACTCCAAATCGAACCCAACGACTGTCGCCCCTAATCAATTACCCCTATTCCGAACATAATGGGATATGTCCGGTAAGCCAATTCGACTGTTACGATCAGTTTTCGTCAAATTAAAATATAAATCAATATAACATTCAAAATTGATTTCAATGTACATTTTAATTTACCGGGACCACATACTGACTCCAAAAATTCCAGAAAAATAAATCTGGCTATGTTTTGACGATACGGTCTTAACAAAACTAATTTCGTTGAATTTGGAGACCGTTTGAAAAACAGTCATTTTCTAGTCGATTAAATTTAAACTGAAATTACCAAATGCGTTTAAATTCACCACGCTCACGTATTCAGTCGAAAAATTATGAAAATTGGAATCTAGCAATAATTTGACATTCCGGATCCAACAAAAGTGGTTTCGTCAAAAACGGAGGTCGTTTACAAAACGACTATTTTTAAAGGCTACATATTATAATATATATATATATATATATATATATATATATAAATTCCATAGCGAATTAATAGAATTTTAAACTGTACATAACTTTCAATTTATAAAGTGAAATCTGGATTTTTCACATTCGTTAGAAAGATATTATTAAACAGATTCAAGTATTTCTTGTTTTGCTGAAATCCGATTTATTTTGAATACTGTGCATTCATTTGAAATTTGAAATCGAATTTTCAGAGTGCTGCGCTATTTCAGGCTCGTTTTATAATTAAAAAAAAATCATTCGTTCTAATTTCGATTTAAATAAATTTTAAATCGTTATTATTTAAAATAAATCATTTTAAACATTCAAAACCATTAAAATTGCTAAAACAAATTTTTTAAATTGGTCCTGATTTTCTTGGTTGTTACATTATGGCGAGGGTATAACATGAAGGGTACTCTACATTGTAGTAAAAGTGGATCCCGGCAATCCCAACTTTGGATGTATAGGGTCATACTCAGTTGAAACATGAGCTGAGACTATGGGACCGCTATTCATGGAAGATGGTGGGACTTGTGGTTGATAAGAACTTCCCTCCGCAAATTCCTGAGTGACAGTCACACTCTTAATAGAAACAAACTTTCCCATTTCGGCGGCACGCTTCGCCAATCTCTCCCTCTCGGCATTCTCCTGCAGCAGTCTCCTCCCTTCCTCCAGCATCGTACAGTCATTCTCAGTCAGAAGCTCCCCCATGAGCTGGTTTTCATTCAGAGTATCCACATCCACTTGTCGCAACCGAGCCTCAAACGGCACCATCCTTTCCTGTAACACCCCGCATTTTTAGGTATAATTAAAAATGAAATAAAATATATGAAAATATGCTTAGGATACGTAAATAATGGTGATGCATAAGGAGAATTAATTAATACATGGAAGAGAAGAAAAATTAGTTCGATAATGGCGTATGTTACGGAAAAGATAGTAAAATAAGGATAAATAATTCAAGAAACAGGAATTAGGTAAAATGGACATCACCATTGCGTTCCTCTCGAAAAAAATACGCGAAATAGAGTCCGAGTTTTCGAAAATCGGAGTCCGTATGACCAAGATATGGCCAAAACAAGATTCAGAAGGTTTCGGTCAGCCCAGAACTGGGCAGGTCGACCCGGGGGTCGACCTGGGGCCCAGGTCGACTGGGGAGTCGACCTGGGAGTCGAAATCCCCCCCCAGGTCGACTGGGGAGTCGACCTGGGGGTCGACCCCCCCTGGTCGAGCCAGGTCGGCCTGGGTGCACCTGAATGGGTTTTTGGGCTGTTTTGGTGAGTCTGTGACGAATTCTGATGGTTCTAATCTGTTTTAGGGTTTATCTAAAGGCCTAAAACAACTAACTACACCTATAAATAGATCCTAAGACCTAGCCTCCTCTACACACAATTGTAATGTGCTTCTTCTCTGCCTCTGTTCTAATAAAAATAAAAATGGCGTCGCTACTCTGCTAGAATCAAAACTAGAAGCTAATCAACATCAACCTAAGCAATTCAATTCAAATTTGAGATAAAAGCTTCTACAACAATTCTCTAACAACTAAAGTTCTTTCTTTAATCCAATCAAGGCAAGTACAGTTATTTTCCGCTATAAACGTTAATTCTGATTTTGACATGAATTGTGAATCTGAATCTGAGACTGTATATCTGTCAGATCTTTTTTCTGTGACTGTTCTGTATCCCTTTCTGCTTCCTTTCTGTTTCTATAGCCAGGCTACCACGAGCCTGTGCCTAATCTCATAAGAGATTAACATATGAACGCAAATTTTGGGACAAATAGTGAATGATGCGAAATTTGACAAGGCTGATTTGAACATATGACTTTAGATCCGAGGCATAAAATATATTGACATATGACTTGGGATTAGATGCATGAATTTGACTGTAAACATGTAATTTATATATGTTGTATGCATAGTGTACGTTGTAATCTAGATCTGTAACTAATTAGAGAAATGAACATATGTTATTTAGATCTGTAATTAATTAGAAAAGTAAGCATATGTTGTAAACTAGTTTTAAACCTATGCATATTCTGTGATAAAAGAAGAGAGGAACCATTGTAAGATTACTTATGATTTGAGACTTTGGACAAAATGCAGATAAAAGTCAAGATCTAATTTTTAGGAGATATAATTTAAAAATTTAGATTGTTGGGTATATTTTGCATAATGATTCATAAGTTGAAAGAAGAAGGATATGGAAACTTAGGTGTAAAGATTTACATTAATTAGGATATCTATTATTGTGATCACACCTAAATAGGGATTCTTGGATATATGGCATGCATTGAAATTAATGGTTATATTTGGTATAATTTATATGTGAATCTGCTGTAAAATGCTAGTTTAACAAAAATTGGAACATATGTTATATGTCCACATTCTGTGCTATGTAACTTTATGCAAACATGGAGTATATGTTCATCACGAAAATTATGTAGGCATATGAATTTAGGCCTAATTTATGACTAGGAAAGGCATGTAAATAGAACCTTTATAAATATTAGATTTGCTAAATCTGCTAATTTGCCAAGTTGCCTAAATTGCTAGTTTTGTTATATTGCCTAGACTGCTAATTAGATTGAAATGCCAAATCTGTTAAATTTGTCTGTTGAGATGCCTAACCTGTTATATGCCAAAATCTGCTAAGTTGCTAAATCTGTTAAGTCATATAATCTGGAAAATCTTCTATCTGCTAAAATCTGTTATCTGCTGTGTTGATATAATCATCCTGTTATTGATATAATCTGAATTGGCATATTTTTATTGGGCGTGCGCATAAACGGTAAATTATTAATTAATTGGACGCAAAGATAAACATGGCTAACTCGAGGTTAGAATGAGTTTGCGGCGTAATTCTGCCCGGAACCGCCCGGCACATCCAGTGGCCGCAAACAATAGGTTCTAATGTGAGAAGTTAGTCATAACCTGCTTAAGACACGAGGTTAGGTCTGGCTTGTGGCAGAAGTCTGCCCGAAACCGCCCGTCCCATCCAACAGCCACAAGCTAGCGACCTAATGTGAGAGGTCTGGGCATTAATAATTAATTAATGCAAATCTAAGATAAGAATGACGTCTAAAACGTATTGGGGAAAATAGGGATAAACCAACGGGATTAATAGGTGTAGTAAACCCGTCCATGAATCTATAGGCCCAATACAAAGTTAGACAAATCTGAAAAATCTGTACATCTGATCCGTTAGTCTGAAAACTTATTAACTTAATTTGTGAACTAGTAAATCTGAATTCTGTATGTCTGAACTTGTAAACAAGTAAATCTGAAATCTGTTAGTCTGGGTACACAAGATTAGGAGGGGAATTACTTGTGTCATCTGTTGTTTGGGACCCATATTAGTCAGTAACCCTTTCTGGTATCAAAACTTTGACCCAACAGTAAGTACGGTCCGGGCACGCTTACTGAACTAATTATAAGAGGTTCATTCTGAAAATGGCGAGGGGTGTTGATGGTGCGTTCCAACCGGGTCATGTGCGTGCATGGATCCCGGTCTGCCTCTGAGGATGTAAGACGCCGTGACATCGTAAATAGGTCTGTGCCAATTGGTTGTCACTTTAGGGAGTGATACACCCTACTGTGGGGCCGACACAGGATATTTATGTATTAGGGAGCCGATCGCTTGGGGTGGGGTTTTAGGGTACACTTAGTTCTGTCTGTTTCTGTTGGTACCGTCTGTTTCTGTTGGGTGGTAACACCTGTCTGTTTCTATGTGGTACCGTCTGTTTGGGAGGTAAAGGCCCATTACTAGTGTACACCTAATTCTACATTCTGTTTCCATAAGGATTAATCTGTTTCTGCTTCTGTCTGTCTCTGATCGGGTAGTAAAGGCCCATTATTAGCAATCTGTTTCTGTTAAATTATTCTGTACCCGTTTCTGTTTAGACATTAGGGTGGCACCTAATTCTGTTATACTAGTATTAGTGCAGAGAAGTGTAAAGCAATAGTTTATGTCATTCTGTTCTTCTTTTATATCTGCTACACCTGTTACAGTTATCTCTCATCCGGTTTTATGTTCATGTCATATTATTATTATCTGTTCATATGCTGAAAGTCACTGGACTTGCCAGACTTTATGTCTGACCCTTGTTGTTTCGCCTCTTTTCTTCCGTTTCTCCCCCCAGGTTTTCTAAGGAGGGAATACTCTAGCTAGATCTGGATTTCTTCTGCTTGAATTGCTTAAAGTATGGCTTGTCTTCTTCTGTGGTGATTATGATTTTAAACCATGCATTTTGAAAGCTTTTGTACAAGACTGATATTTTGTACTTGTATTCTAAGATTTGAAAGGATGTAACCATATTGATTTCTGTTTCCGTTGTAATAAAGTTAAAATTTTCCAAGTACTGTTTTATTTGTCTTGTAAGTTTCTGTTCTGTTTACTAAAATGCTCCACCAAAATTAAGGCATTCCCTTTGTGAGTGACCTTAACGGAGGTGGGGTGTTACACTTGGTATCAGAGCTAAAGGTTACCAGATTAGATAAAAGTTTTTGAAAACTATTTTCAAAAATGTTTTAAAAGGAAGTATTTTCAAAATTAAAGCTTATTTTGAAAAACATGATCCCCAAGAGCCATATATCTTTCTTTCAGTCCTTTTTGTATTGAACCTTTCCTTTTTCGTTTCAGTATGTCTGAAGCATTTGAGATACCAGAGGGTGTCCATGTACCTAGTTGGTTTCGTCAATATCTTGAGGCTAGGACCACCGCTGCAGGTCCAGCAAATGATCCACCTCCCCCACCCCCTCCTCGTGCAATTGCTTTCTCAAAGATCTGTAGAGATTTTAGGGCCATGGGTGGAAAGGATTTCAAAGGAAATGAATCATTCGTAGAAGCGAAGAATTGGCTCAAAGAAACTGAGGATCTATTTGTTATCTTCGAGGTGGACGACAGGCAGAAGGTACAGTTGGCGGTATGGTTGCTCAAAGACGAAGCTTCCTACTGGTGGGAAGTCACTAACGCCGAGAGGCCGGTCGAGACATGGATGGATTTCAGAACAAGGTTTGAGACAAAATTCCTCTCGCAAGCTGAACGAAGTTTACAACTGGAAAAGTTCTTATCTCTTAAGCAAGGAAGTATGACGGTCAAGGAATACGTCAACCAGTTCAACCAACTGGCTAGGTTCGGATTGAATTTAGTCAACACTCAGCATAAAAAGGCTCTCCGCTTTGTTAAAGGATTGAACGAGCCACTGCACAGCTTATCCATGACCCACGTACCTATGGGAGCGACTTACGAGAAATTGGTGTACATGGCACTACTGCACGAGGAAGACTAGGGCCCGAAAGAGACAAAGAAGGAAGAACCACCAAATAAGAAAGCGGGGCCCAAAAAGGAAACACAAAGGAAGGATGAGAAGACTAAAGATAAGAAGGGGAAAAAGTGCTTTACTTGTGGAAGCTCGACTCATCTGAACAAGGATTGCAGAAAAAGGAAGGGCGCTTGCTTCAACTATGGGGAGATAGGACACTTCACTAGGGACTGCCCGAAGAGACGAGGACAAGGAGGGCAGGCGAATAATCTTGAGGCTAGTGGCTAGGATAGAAATAGGAAAATTTCTATAGTAGGTTTAATTTCTTTATCTGATTATGGAGTTAAGACTTTTTCTGATTCTGGTATTTTGATTTTGTAATCGATACTCTGCACTTTAATACTAGTATTACTTCTGAATTCCGCTGTAGGCTCAGACCCATAAGGGTTATGGCTCATCTGTTTGAGATTAAGGTTTGAGGGTTATCTGTGTTAGGCGTCAAATATGACGCATATATTCTGAGTTTTTGTGGGATATGATTTTATCATGCTTAGCTTCCTAAGAATCATTAGGGAACCTGATCTGTATCAGTAGTCTGTAAATATCTGAATAATTCTGATTTCCAGTTTTGACATTGTCTAAAGAAGGTAATCCTCTGAGTGTCAATCTGATATTGATTTCGGTCTTTGGGGTTGATACTTAGGGGAATTATTTTCTCAACCAATGTCTAATGGGAACCAAGTCTTCGTTCTATCTGTCCTCGCTTCCATCACTAGACTCTATCCTATCGATCGAGTGTTCAACTTATAGATAGGAATCCTAATGGGTGTAAACATGTGTTTGAGACATGTTATGTTTGATGGTTGCAAGTAGATGCAAGTGGTTGCTAGTGGTTGCTCGTGGACGCATATACACACACTAGGCACTAGATCGGCTCGAAAACACTCTCATACTGCATATGGATGTGTGAGCATTTTCAATTTTGTGGATGCAAATTGATTGACTCAGCACATGGATGTTGCATATGACTGAATGGTTGTGCACTCATATAGAAATGATATGTATCGAGTAGGAAAATTGCATACATGTTGGACTCATGGCACTGGCATAATTCGCATTAAGGAGGTCAACTGAATCAGTGGCCCGCCTGATCTTTGCATTAGACAAGGAACATATACACACACTTCTTGCATATGTTCATACAGTATTAGAAATCTCTTAAGGACAATGAATGCCTGTGATTGGTGATTGAGTAGATGGATGATTGGATGGTAGGACACATTCTTCTTAACTTGAAGATTTCGGGGACGAAATCCTTTAAGGAGGGGAGAATGTAACACCCCGCATTTTTAGGTATAATTAAAAATGAAATAAAATATATGAAAATATGCTTAGGATACGTAAATAATGGTGATGCATAAGGAGAATTAATTAATACATGGAAGAGAAGAAAAAATAGTTTGATAATGGCGTATGTTGCGGAAAAGATAGTAAAATAAGGATAACTAATTCAAGAAATAGGAATTAGGTAAAATGGACATCACCATAGCGTTCCTCTCGAAAAAATATGCGAAATAGAGTCCGAGTTTTCGAAAATCTGAGTTTGTATGACCAAGATATGGCCAAAACAAGATTCAGAAGGTTTCGGTCAGCCCAGAACTGGGCAGGTCGACCCGGGGGTCGACCTGGGGCCCAGGTCGACTGGGGAGTCGACCTGGGAGTCGAAATCCCCCCCCCCCAGGTCGACTGGGGAGTCGACCTGGGGGTCGACCCCCCCTGGTCGAGCCAGGTCGGCCTGGGTGCACCTGAATGGGTTTTTGGGCTGTTTTGGTGAGTCTGTGACGAATTCTGATGGTTCTAATCTGTTTTAGGGTTTATCTAAAGGCCTAAAACAACTAACTACACCTATAAATAGATCCTAAGACCTAGCCTCCTCTTCACACAATTGTAATGTGCTTCTTCTCTGCCTCTGTTCTAATAAAAATAAAAATGGCGTCGCTACTCTGCTAGAATCAAAACTAGAAGCTAATCAACATCAACCTAAGCAATTCAATTCAAATTTGAGATAAAAGCTTCTACAACAATTCTCTAACAACTAAAGTTCTTTCTTTAATCCAATCAAGGCAAGTACAGTTATTTTCCGCTATAAACGTTAATTCTGATTTTGACATGAATTGTGAATCTGAATCTGAGACTGTATATCTGTCAGATCTTTTTTCTGTGACTGTTCTGTATCCCTTTCTGCTTCCTTTCTGTTTCTATAGCCAGGCTACCACGAGCCTGTGCCTAATCTCATAAGAGATTAACATATGAACGCAAATTTTGGGACAAATAGTGAATGATGCGAAATTTGACAAGGCTGATTTGAACATATGACTTTAGATCCGAGGCATAAAATATATTGACATATGACTTGGGATTAGATGCATGAATTTGACTGTAAACATGTAATTTATATATGTTGTATGCATAGTGTACGTTGTAATCTAGATCTGTAACTAATTAGAGAAATGAACATATGTTATTTAGATCTGTAATTAATTAGAAAAGTAAGCATATGTTGTAAACTAGTTTTAAACCTATGCATATTCTGTGATAAAAGAAGAGAGGAACCATTGTAAGATTACTTATGATTTGAGACTTTGGACAAAATGCAGATAAAAGTCAAGATCTAATTTTTAGGAGATATAATTTAAAAATTTAGATTGTTGGGTATATTTTGCATAATGATTCATAAGTTGAAAGAAGAAGGATATGGAAACTTAGGTGTAAAGATTTACATAAATTAGAATATCTATTATTGTGATCACACCTAAATAGGGATTCTTGGATATATGGCATGCATTGAAATTAATGGTTATATTTGGTATAATTTATATGTGAATCTGCTGTAAAATGCTAGTTTAACAAAAATTGGAACATATGTTATATGTCCACATTCTGTGCTATGTAACTTCATGCAAACATGGAGTATATGTTCATCATGAAAATTATGTAGGCATATGAATTTAGGCCTAATTTATGACTAGGCAAGGCATGTAAATAGAACCTTTAGAATTATTAGATTTGCTAAATCTGGTAATTTGCCAAGTTGCCTAAACTGCTAGTTTTGTTATATTGCCCAGACTGCTAATTAGATTGAAATGCCAAATCTGTTAAATTTGTCTGTTGAGATGCCTAACTTGTTATATGCCAAAATCTGCTAAGTTGCTAAATCTATTAAGTCATATAATCTGGAAAATCTGCTATCTGCTAAAATATGTTATCTGCTGTGTTGATATAATCATCCTGTTATTGATATAATCTGAATTGGCATATATTTATTGGGCGTGCGCATAAACGGTAAATTATTAATTAATTGGCCGCAAAGATAAACATGGCTAACTCGAGGTTAGAATGAGTTTGCGGCGTAATTCTGCCCGGAACCGCCCGGCACATCCATTGGCAATAGGTTCTAATGTGAGAAGTTAGTCATAACCTGCTTAAGACACGAGGTTAGGTCTGGCTTGTGGCAGAAGTCTGCCCGGAACCGCCCGGCCCATCCAGCGGCCAGAAGCTAGCGACCTAATGTGAGAGGTCTGGGCATTAATAATTAATTAATGCAAATCTGAGATAAGAATGACATCTAAAACGTATTGGGGAAAATAGGGATAAACCAACGGGATTAATAGGTGTAGTAAACCCGTCCATGAATCTGTAGGCCCAATACAAAGTTAGACAAATCTGAAAAATCTGTACATCTGATCCGTTAGTTTGAAAACTTGTTAACTTAATTTGTGAACTAGTAAATCTGAATTCTGTATGTCTGAACTTGTAAACAAGTAAATCTGAAATCTGTTAGTCTGGGGACACAAGGTTAGGAGGGGAATTACTTGTGTCATCTGTTGTTTGGGACCCATATTAGTCAGTAACCCTTTCTGGTATCAAAACTTTGACCCAACAGTAAGTAGGGTCCGGGCACGCTTACTGAACTAATTATAAGAGGTTCATTCTGATAATGGCGAGGGGTGTTGATGGTGCGTTCCAACCGGGTCATGTGCGTGCATGGATCCCGGTCTGCCTCTGAGGATGTAAGACGCCGTGACATCTGTAAATAGGTCTGTGCCAATTGGTTGTCACTTTAGGGAGTGATACACCCTACTATGGGGCCGACACAGGATATTTATGTATTAGGGAGCCGATCGCTTGGGGTAGGGTTTTAGGGTACACTTAGTTCTGTCTGTTTCTGTTGGTACCATCTGTTTCTGTTGGGTGGTAACACCTGTCTGTTTCTGTGTGGTACCGTCTGTTTGGGAGGTAAAGGCCCATTACTAGTGTACACCTAATTCTACATTTTGTTTCCATAAGGATTAATCTGTTTCTGCTTCTGTCTGTCTCTGATCTTGTAGTAAAGGCCCATTATTAGCAATCTGTTTCTGTTAAATTATTCTGTACCCGTTTCTGTTTAGACATTAGGGTGGCACCTAATTCTGTTATACTAGTATTAGTGCAGAGAAGTGTAAAGCAATAGTTTATGTCATTCTGTTCTTCTTTTATATCTGCTACACCTGTTACAGTTATCTCTCATCCAGTTTTATGTTCATGTCATATTATTATTATCTGTTCATATGCTAAAAGTCACTGGACTTGCCAGACTTTATGTCTGACCCTTGTTGTTTCGCCTCTTTTCTTCCGTTTCTCCCCCCAGGTTTTCTAAGGCGGGAATACTCTAGCTAGATCCGGATTTCTTCTGCTTGAAGTGCTTAAAGTATGGCTTGTCTTCTTCTGTGGGGATTATGATTTTAAACCATGCATTTTGAAGGCTTTTGTACAAGACTGATATTTTGTACTTGTATTCTGAGATTTGAAAGGATGTAACCATATTGATTTCTGTTTCCGTTGTAATAAAGTTAAAATTTTCCAAGTACTGTTTTATCTGTCTTGTAAGTTTCTGTTCTGTTTACTAAAATGCTCCACCAAAGTTAAGGCATTCCCTTTGTGAGTGACCTTAACGGAGGTGGGGTGTTACATTTCCCATGTCTAAGCCAACACTCGTGGATAATCCCTAACCCAGGAGATCCCATGGAACCAGAGGGATTTGACGTACATGTTCCGAATAGGCTCCTCAAAAGAAGCCTCCACCCTGGCCTCGGTATACTCCAACTCCTCCTTAAGGCTCTCCACTTCCCTTTGATGCTCAGCCTTTAAACCTTCGTGCGAGCTCAGTACATCCTTGTTGCTCGCCTCAACTTCCTCTTTCTCCTTCCTCATCACCACCAGCTGCCTTCTCAGCTCATCGTTCTCCTTCTTCAACCTCTAAACCCCGTCATTTTCAGTTTTTACCCTCTCGTTCTCCAAAACCAAGGTCTCGTTGTCTTTTTGGAACTGGAATACCTTTTCATTCTCCGCCATCAAACGGATATTCTCCTTCACCAAATCGATGTTATCCTTCTTAAGCTTCACATTCTCAGTTGACACTGAGGCCACCGTGTCCTTAAAAGACGAAGCAGCATGCTCTGTATCCTTCTTCAACTTCTCATACTCCCTTTTCAGTTCACCTGTTTCGGCAACAAAGGGATATGTATGAATGTGTTGTTCGGGAACACAGAGAAAATTACTACAAAAAATACATGTGTGTGTTTTACTCAAAGAACCCTCCGCATTCCGGACGACCAGCTGTTTATCCGTCACCTCTTGCTTTAGATTGACAATCTCCACATTCTTGTAGGTAATGAGCTCCGAGAGGTGTCCATAATACTTTTAATATTCATTACATTGATAATAAACTGAATACACCTTCTGCCATACCATCTCACTGTCTTCTCGAGGAATCGGGTTAAGATTCGGAAGCCACTTTAGGTTGTCAAAATAATGCTTTGGAAATTCCTCTTTTAACAGGGCCTTCCTCTCATCTACAGAAAGCTTAGGAGCTACATATAACTCGGACAGCTTACCTTACTTTTTCGATGTAGCTTTCTTCTTCTCATCGGTATGCGCCAACTCTCTTCCTTTCGAGGGAGCAATTGGCACTGTTGGCGAAACATTATAAGGGACCGTCATAGAGACTTGCCCGACGCCCATAGAAGCATGATGTGTATCCATCCCAAATGACCGGATGCATGGTGGAGGAGATATAAAACGTCAGTATCTTTCCCTATGACGATGCTCACTTCCTTTGTCGTGGGAATACTAAAGCTCATCACCGAGACTCGTATCTCTTCTGAAATCCCCAAGAAAAGTGCTCCATGGAGGCCGGTGCCCCCCAAATACATAACCACGACCTCCGCCTTTAGCCATATCACCTGCCAAAGAAACAGACTTAAGCTTAGACTCGAACACCCTAGGCACACAAACAAATGTTGTGTTATGTAGTGTTTATGAATATGCGTGCCCTAAGTTTTTCTCGACAAACCAGATAGTGGTTCGCTTGAAGGAGTGACCTCCCCCACAGCTAAAGATATTTCCTTCATACTTGTGGTGCTAGGCCAGGGAAACATCACAAGTGGGAGTTTGTTCAGCTCGCCAATCTGACCCTCTTTCTCAAGAGAAACAATGGGCTCAGAGGGAGTTACTGGAGACTACGGCCTAGCCGACGTTTCTATCATCTGCCGCGGGCAGGATGTGAGCGATCGATAGGCCCTCGTCCCAAGCAACCGCCTCCTCATCGCCTGTCTCTCCCCCACCAGCTTCCTCCTAAATCTTTGCAGCCTTGCGCGGCTTAGACCTGACAGGGGACACTTTCCTTTTTTGGCTCAGAGAGCCTGCTTCTTTTCCAGTCTCTGTCTTCTTTCCACCTCCGATAATGGCCGGTCTGATTATTACAAAATCTGCAGGAAGCAATTCGCATGACGAAGTCAATCCTAATCTAGAACGTTATCGGTAGAACAAGCCTTGGCTGGAATGACCCGTAAGGACTCGAGACATTGTTAGTACATGGTGATCGTAGGCGCATCAGGATTCCCTTTCACACAAGAATGAATTTAGTGTTAGGTTACCAAACCCAGAAGTTTCAAACTCAAAACAAGGGGGAGTTCTTACTTCCTTCCAACAATCTCCTCGCAAATCCGGGTGGACAGCGCATGAAGAACTAGTCATGCTTATACACGGTCAACTTGGGCCACTTCCCATCAAAGAACTTTGTGCTGGGCAGAGCCTCCAAAATATATTGAGACGGTGTTGGCCCTCCTCTTCAGTTGAAACAAATACCAAATGTCCTCTCCAGTGCGCTCTAAGTACAGGTACTCTCTGTAGAGAATGCAGGTATCTAAGTGGAAGGCATACGCATTCAGATGGAACTGTGATGGCGCAATGCTAAAATAATTCAGTATATCCCAAATAAAGTTGTTAGCCGGGGGCATGCACCCGGAAATGCATGCGGCATGCCTTCCTATTCCAAGTAGTGTACACTTCCAATGGCACATCAACCCTTCGGGTGGTGCATGAACCCTATTGTCCTTCCCGAAAGCATGAACATCTTTTTGGGGAAACCAAATCGAATCGCCATGCGCCTCATCCATATGCTTCCCTCGACAATATCTATGTGCTCTTCATCATGTCTGGTGCCACCGAATATGGTGGGTTCTTAAGAATAACCGTGCCCTCCATCATGTCTGGTGCCACCAACATGCTTCCCTCGACAATATCTATGTGCTCTTCACCTTTATGCTCACCACCGTGCTCTTCACCTTCATGCTCACCACTGGTCGTTCCAAGCCTTCTCGACACTAGGGGTGTTAATCGAGCGGACCAAACCGGATAAAAGGGTGTTAGTGTCCTGTCCTACAATACTTTTGGACATACATGGACCAAACAAGGAGTTGGCTCGGACATTGATTGTACGAGCCAGACAACGGATGGACAAGGTTTGAACAATAGAAAAACATCAAAAAAATTTGGATGGACATTTTTCATACACTTTTCTTGTCCTAAATGAGAATCGTACGAACACGGACCAAACACAATACCCCTTCGGACCGAGACATACATCAAACTGTCTTGTTCGTTTAACACCCCTACCCGACACAAGTATTTCTGTCAAATGCTCGACCGGCGGTTGTTACCCTTTCGGATGCACCCCGCGGTCGGATGCCTTCAGGGAGTTTATCGTCTGATAAGGAGTGAATTCTCCAGAGGTCTCAAGCTCACTGCCCGTGAATTGACTTCACTAGTTGAATCAGATGGGAATGGTGAATGCTGTGAAGCTTTGGCTTCTAGAATATACTCTGTTTTAGACCTTGTTTCCATTGCTAGCTATACTTTCAATATACTGGCGTTGGATATCGCATTGCATAACCTGTACCCCTCGTGTCGGTGCAAACTAACGTGTACGTGCGGTGTTGTGCAGTGCCATGCTAATACTATTATAACTTGGAAACTTGGGACACAACGACGATCACAAGTCCCCAAGACTGTAACCATGGTCGTAGTCAACCAACGTTCCTAGATTCACATCGAATCGCGACTATTCTATGTCTTGAGTCAATGAAAAACATGTTCAACAGTTCAGTCAAAGTCTAGTTGTATGATCTAGTCCTATGTGCAAGGCCGATTTGTCAGCTAGGTAGCAGTAAACACAAGCCTCGGCTCAATCGAATAGTGTCGTGAAAACAACATGAGTCCCGAAGCACGAAGTTGAAAGGACAAAGTTGTAGACATAGAAAACGGCGCTTCATAAGAATGGAGTATGAACCCTCGGATAAACCATAAAACTCATATCTCCCTCTCGGATACGAAATCTCATACCCCTTTAAGGGTTCCAAATTTCGTACCTTAAGCCGAGGGGTATGAGCACTATTATTTCGAGACCCAAACTTCGTCTCACCTTCCACAGCGTCGAGTTCCATCGTCCCTTCTTCCATTGGGATTTTGACTCACCTCTTCTTAATATCCAAACTCTCCTCTCCTCCAAAGCTCTGTACCGAACCCGACCGCAAGAACACGATGTAACGTCCAATTCTCGAGCATCATTGCCAGATCCGACCCCAAGCTCAAAATCGATTTTCAAAAACCCATCGTTAGGTTCTTAGGGTTTGACCAATTTCGAGCACGGTTCAAATTCCATTCATGATTCTTGAGTAAGGGAGCCTCCATCATGCCTGACCTCGAGGTTGAGTACGAGCAGTGGGGTCGAAACTTTCCTACCTCACCTGATTTTCAGCATGGATAATTAAAACTTTTCAGTTCTAGGTCTCGAGTTTAAAGCACAAGAAGTAAAAGAGAGCGGGGGGGTGTGAGAATTTATAGGGGGGAGAGGGATTCGGGGTTTAGCCCAATAGTCGGTTGGTATCCCATGTAGGGATATGAATTTTCGTGTCCCGTAGGGATACGAAAATCTCGAATCCCAATGGGACACGAAATTTCGTATCCCCATGCGGGATACGAAAATATAATGTCCCATATCTAGGGCACGAACCCTCTTATATAATATTTTTATTTTGAAAATTGGTATTCTTTATTTATATACCAATCATATACTTTGTTTATATGCCTCATCAAAACCTTATGTCCCCCCTAACCTAGTTGAGTACCACATAAGGGAAAAGAGCACATATAAATGCCATATATTGACAATACAAAAGCAAAGCCAAATACAACACCAGACATCTCTCAAACAAACCGCTCAACTCACTCATACAAACCAAGATGAAACTAAACAAACATACAATATCATTAACCAGAATCATGAAGCTCAATCCCCCACCTCTCATCAAGTCCATCTTCATCTTCGAATGATTAAAAGAATTTCCATTGTTCTTCACCAACCACACTACATCTCTTTTAATTAACTTTAGTCGAGTTTCCTTAGTAATCTTTCTGTCACTAAATATTCTTGTATTTCTCTCTTGCCATACATGATAAACAGCAGCGGTAAAGGCTACACAAGCTAAGTCTAAAGTTTGATCATTTTCTTTGAGGAAATACAGAATTTTTTCATCTTCATACTCGAATGAACCCAAAATGTTACTTAATAGACCCAATTTTACCAATATGAGCATCTAAATATACTTCAAGTAGTCACAAGTGAAGAACAAATGACCCACTATTTCATCTTGACTTTCACAAAGAACACAGACTTTCTCTTCTCTCAATCCAAACTTCATTAATCTCTCTTTGGTAGAAAACTTATTAATCACTGTTAAATATGAAATTAGTGCCATTCTTTTTGCATTCTTCGAATGCCAAATAACCTTAAAACAGAGCTTACCCTGTTGCTTATCTCTCATATGATCCTAAGCCTTATGAAAGGAAAATTTACCACCATCTTTCCATTCATAAAAATCCTCACCTGATTCGAGATTCAAAATGATAGAATCAACTTTATCCTGAATTTCTCTTGTATCTACATGGATACTAACATTAATTTTCCCATCAACAATCAAAGATGAGACACGTTCATCATTTCTACCAATGCCGTTAAATCTAGATAAACCTAAAATATCTACCAAACATTTTGAGTTTATCCAAGGTTCAAACCAAATTAGAGTATCATTTCCTGTAGAAATAATTTTACGAAATAATTGCCCACCATTAGTTCTTAATTTCATGATGGATTTCCAAGTACACGACGAGTTATTGTCAACTCACATACTCCAAAAATACTTACCTTCACAATACTTCCTCTTCATCCATTGGCTCCATAATGAAGAACCATCCAAAAATTTCAATATGAGCTTTATACATGAAGCTTTCTTTAAATGAGACAAAGATTCGATGCCAATTCCACCTTTAGACTTCGGTAAGCAAAGTTTATTCCAACTGACTTCGTGAGAAGACCCTCCCCAAAAGAAATCATCACACATGGAATTCAATTTAGAAACAATATGTTCAGGTAGCTCATAAACTGATAAGCAATATAAAATGCTAGGATTTATCACTAATTGTATTAATTCGGCCCTGCCAGCATAGCTGAGAAAAATAACATCCCATGACTGAATCTTTGATTTAATTTTCTGAAGCAAAGATCGACATTCACTATAATGGATATAGTTGGAAGACAATGGCACACCCAAATACTTAACTGGTAAGTGATTAACTTGAAAACCCAATACTGGTGCTATTTCATGTCTATATCTTGCTTGCAAGATGAAATAAATCTTTGATTTAAGTACATTAACTGACAAATCACAGTATTTCTTTGATTTCTCAAAACTATCATTCAAAGAAGTAGCACATTAATGAGCACATCTACTAAATATCATTAAATCATCCACATACATCAGATGAGAAACTTCAGGTTCGAAATTATGCACTAGTAAAAACCTCTTCATAGCCACTGCCTCATTCATGCAATAAGTAAAATACTCCATAGCTATTGAAAAGAGCTAAGGAGAAAGGGAATCACCATGTCTGAGTCCTCTATATGATGATATAAAGCCATTAGGAATTCCTTGGATCAATATTGAGAAGGTGGGAGATGATATACATACATAAATGATGTTTATTAAATGAACAGGGAAACCCAGTTTTAAAATTATATGACATATTAATCTCCTATTAATCATGTCATACGCCTTATGTAAATCAACTTTCACACAAAATTTACTAACCCTTCTTCTTAAAATCCCTTAACAGTTTGTGTGCCAGCATAATATTTTCTCCTATATGACGATTAGGAATATATGCACACTGATTTGGAGAGATGATATGAGGCATATACCATTTTATCATGTTACATAATATTTTACTAAAAATTTTGTAAAACATATTGCAACAAGATATAGGACGGTATTGTGAAATTTCAGTAGGTCTTTCTACTTTAGGAATTAAACTTATAAACGTATGATTACTACCTTTTGGCAATTTTCCAGAATCAAAGATATCTTGCATATCAACTAGAAGATCAAATTTTATTACCCCCAAATGTACCTTGAAATTTTTTGAATTGAGTCCATCAAGGCCAGGACTTGAATCTATATGAACTGAATCAACTGCCTCTTCACTTCTTCTAGAGTTATTGCTTGAAGTAGATGTTGTTGACCTTGCACATTAATTGTAGCAATCAGTTGGAATGAAGGGAACTCAAGAATATCTTCACCATTGAACAAACTTCTAAAATTGTTTATAGCTTCTGCAGCAACTTCTTTAGATTTATACAAAAGACTACCATATGCCTTAAACAAAGCTTTCAAATTATTAACATGTATACAAGTCGACATTTTAGAATGAATTTTTTTTGAATTGGTTTTTCTTTAGTCCAATTCTTCATCTCTGCCTTGCAAGCATATAATTTCTACAAAATACATAACTAGCAAAACCCAATACATTTAGCTGAAGTCCTCTGTTAACACATTCAACATAACCTTCCTTCATGTGCCACTGATTTGAATATCGAAAAGGGAAACCTTTTGATTTATCTGGAATAATGAGATATAAAAGAAGTGGATTATGGTCACTTGATAGATGAGATAAGGCTAGTGCTTTCATACTTGTAAAAATTTTAAGACATATGTAACAACCCAGAATTTTTGAACCAGTTTAAAATTTTTGTTTTAGCTATTTTAGTGGATTTTGAATAATTAAAATGATTTATTTTAAATAATAATGCCTAAAAATTGATTTAAATTGAGGTTAGAATGTATAAATTTATTTTAATTATAAAATGAGTTCGTAATGGCGCGATAGTTCGAAAATTCGATTTTAAGCTTCAAATGAATATACATAATTCAATATAAATAGAATTTCAGTAAAACCATAAACGTTAGGATCTGCTTAACTATATCTTCTAACGAATGTGAGAAACTGGGATTTCACTTTATAAAATGTAAATTATGTCCTAATCAATTTCAAAAAAGGTCGTTGTGGATGTAATTCGGTGGCCGTTATCGGAAACCGACTGTACAGGCCTTAATAAAATTATTAAAAATATGGAAGAATTATGTAAAATCATTATAAATAATTTGGAAAGATTTTAGATGAAAAATTCTATATTTGAAAGGATAAAAGATATTTTTATCTGAATGAACTAGTTATTAACTAGAATCAAAATCCAATGTTTTTAAATAAATAAATTGGATTGAAAAGGTTTTTAATATAAGCAGAATTTTCCAATATGTGAATTAGAAAAGATTTGAATGGAAATAATCTTCAGAATATATCGAATATTGGATTCCGTGATTATAGGGTATTGTGAGGAATTTGGAAGATACAGATATCGTTATTCCCAATACGATATCCATTGGTTTCAGAATTTGATATTGAATATAAGCCGATACAATTTCTATTTAGAGCCTTGTATTTAATATCAAATTGGATTTTGGGTCTGTCGTGAATGGTGTCTTAAATAACACTGTTCTTAAACCCCGATGAGAAAAGAATAAATCTTTTAAATAAGATTTAGAGAAGTTTACCAATTAATTAATATTTAATTGAATTGAAATTGGATTTTTGGGTTTATCATGAAAGGGTTTTAAATAACACTTATTCTTTAACCCAATTAACAATGAAGAGATGATTTGGAATTTATAAATCTTTTTATTAAAATTTAATGGAAATTTTCCAAAGTAAAGTTTTCCAATTTAATATATTAAATTGGAATTGAATTTGATTTGGTAATAATCCAGATGAGCTTCCGTAAAGGAAGACCGTTAATATATGTGGAATTTAAAAGGCTTTGCCATTATTCCATTTATATTGTTAGTCTGATATGAAAATTTATATCCATTATATAATGATCAGATTTCCATGAAGATTCCATTTTGATGGAAGATGATTTGGGTTTATTATGAACTATGTTTTAATAACAATGGTTCTTTAACCCAGTTAAAGACAAGATTTTTTTCTTAAAGTTGAATAATCATGAAGTAATGATTTTGGGTATTAAAACCAAGTTGGAGTTTTAATGAATCTTTAAGTAGATTGGAATGGGAATAAGATAATTAAATTTATCAAATTCATGAAATGATCAAGAATGGAGTACCGCCAGTTTTACTCCACGTGATAGTTAAATCTTTAATTAGATTTTAAACGAGAAATGGTAATTAATTTTACCAATAACACAGTGGTTGTTAGATATGGAGTACTACTAGCTTTGCTCCATGGGATGAATAGGTTGGGATTGGAAAAATAAAATAAATGATTACTTCGGTAAGGCTCGATAATCCCGACTAGTTTGATAAACCTTAATTTGGTTTAAATTGCGAAAATAATATTTGAATAAAATAATATTCTAAATTGGATGATGCACGAATTATTCGAAAAGATCATTTAACCCATTCTGAATAATTGATACGATGATTAAAAATCGAGATAAAGATGGTGGTTGAAAACCGGAGACCTTCACATCGTTTGAATGATTACTGATGTCTTGATTGGGATGTACACCCAATACAAGGTAATAAGTGGTGATTCTCCAGACGTACTTGGAGATCGACCAGATATATCCGAGGGCCTCTCTCTTGTATTAGACATATGGTACGAGGAATAAGGTGCCTCCTGTTTTGTTCAGACCCAGAACGGACTTGCAAATGGATAGTGTGTCTGACATTGTATTCCTTTATACTTTATTCGTTGATCTTTGCTAAATATATATTTGTTTGGTAGCGGAGAATTTATTCTCTTGCTTAACACCATTCTCTGATACGTACGAGATTAGAGGTTATATATTAGTGGAAATTTGTGGTACGGTATGAATTGACAGTGTGGCATGTTGAGATGCAAATGATCAAGGCTTTTGTTGAAAATCAGAGTCTTGCGGTTGATGATCAAAGCACGACTTTAAATAGCATAGCTTTGTGTAGCGTTAATTTGCGAGCTTCACACCCCGGTATAAACCAGAAACGAGATGAAGAACGTATGGAAATGGACATATGTTAGTTTCTAGCAACGAGTAACGTCATGGTATGGAGCCCAAGCTGTTTACTTATGTAGATGTTGGAAAACTTTATCGATGGAAAAGCGAGGTACCTCGGATTTGAAACTAGAACTGACTAAAAGGTTCTAGATGGTCGAATGGACTGACCATTTTGTAGGTTAGATAGAACCAACTAACATATAGCTTATGGTATAACTAATCATCGACGGATGACCGGCCATGCGGCTAACCACGGGTGCAGTTGCGGCTGAATCCGGAGGCTCGGGCTGGAGAGTCTCGAATCGGTAAGGACGATCGTTTGCCTTGCTTCATAGATGGAAACCCAATTTCCAATACATGATTTTACGGTTTTAGTTGCAAACCTATATGGCGACGTAATATGATGGTACCTATGCCACCTATGATTGATACATATATATTTGAAGTTGATTTCTTCACTTATAGTAATAATAAAAGATGGAATTTCACGTATCAAGCATATTTGGCTATTATAAGGTAAAACTCTATCCTCGACTGCGTTCATTGTGTGATGGGACCTAAGTCTTATAATAGCTTCATTTTCTCTTTAGCATTGCGCTATTTATTTTTATGCACTATTATTCATGGGGGATAAACCCGTTCTATGTTATACGACGTGGTCCCGTGATTTACCTAACTTTAAAATAAAAGCTAATAATTGTTTTAGTTCTCACACCAGTCCCATGGCTGACTCAGAGTTTATTGTTTTAACCTAAACTCTGGGTACCCATATTTCCACGCGGGCAGCTGGTAGTTTTGGTTTTCGCAGATACTTCTTTTCACAGGATCCTGGATTACAGCTAGTGCTATATTCGGAAAGTTTTGTATCTGTGTATTTCATTCAGTTGTGCTAGTTGATGTATTTTCTGCTGTACATTGTATTTATACATTTTATATTTATGTATTTTAATCTTTGATATTTATTTCCACTATGTATATTATTTATTCTTTCTCTGATATATTCTAGTACTCTGATGTAATTGTTGTAATAGAAATGAAATGTTCTGTTGTTTGTGTTATGATGCGTCGTGTTCTCAAAACAATCTGGGCTCCTCCGTCCCTTCGGGGACCGGGAAGTTTGGGTCGTTTCATTATGGTATCAAAGTGATTAACAAAAATTTTATCAATATTATTCGAAATTCCCCTACATCTCCAAGTGAAATTGAACCCAATGGTCGTAATCTCGATCAAACCAGACTGTGTCAAGCAGTTGTTAAGAGCTCTAATGTATTGAAAAGGTATTGGTAACCCCCCTTTCTTATTCAAGTGAGAAGTTGAATTATTGAAGTCACCTATCAATATCCATTCACCCTTTATAGATCCATACTCTTGGATAATATGTTGCCAAAGCAATTATCTCTCATTAAAGCTATTTCTTGCATATATAACTGATAGAAATAAGGAAAGATCCCCAACATTATTGACTTGTACAGTTAGAAGCTTCTTTGAAGAAGATAATTCAGTAACATTCCAAATATTTGTATTCCACAACAGCAAGATTCTACCAGAGTACATGGTATTTATACGAGGAAAAAGATCCCATCTATTGGAATTAATCTACTAAAACTTTGCAGATTATTTTGATTAAGTTTGTTTTCCACCAAACCAACGATAGTTGGTTTGTATTTCGTCAGCAAGGATAATACATCAGACAACCTATCTAATGTTTTCATCCCTATGACATTCCAAGCCATAATCGTCATTTAATAGGAGCATTGCTTCTTAATGGCCTTTTAGGAGGAGCGTAGTAGAGATATTTGCCTTACCTTTAATGTTTGCAAGATATTCTGCATTCTTTGTAATCTAAACCGACATATTATTCTGTCCAGTGGAAGGTGGAGCATCATTCAAGTTATCTGCCACTTGGTTCAATATATCAGGTAATATATCCGTGGGTAAATCAAAATTAAGGAAATTCAAATCAGCTTCAACATTATTTAAACCATCATTAGGAGCTTGAGCTTAGCATTAACTTCATCTGGAATTTGATCTTGGATATTACCTTCATCATAATTTTCAATATTTGTAGAAGAACTAGCTATATTTGCAGAATCTGACTGATTAGACGTCCATGATGGCTCATTAGAGATCTCATGAATTAATGTTCTATGACCAAACTTCTGGCTTTTTTCACATCTGTGGGGAATATATTCATATTCTACTGTTATTTCCTTCATACTACCATTATGCAATTTGATTGGAATTTTCTCTGCAAGTTTTGATTCCAAATCAATTTCAGTAAGGATTCTAGCATATTTTATTACTCTTCTACCAGCAGTATTAATATCAGTTCGAATAGGATCCCCAATGAAACTGGCAATTCTAGAGAAACCTGTATTAGTCCACATTTCCATGTCTAGATTCAAGAGTTTTATCCAGATCTGTACACTACTAGCATGAAAATTCTCAAAATTATACCCAGGGAACCATTTGAACACCATCAATAATCTCCCAAAATACGAGGAAGATGAAGTTCTAAGCACTGACAAAACGTCGAACGCTTCATCAAACTAGACTGTTTAATTAATCCAGGGGTAATATTAATTCTAAAGTTACCTTTACATTTCCATACTTTTGAGATATAATCCTTAAGCTTAATCACAGTTAGCTTAACGTCCACAGGATGCAAAACAATAGTATTTCGCCATGATTCAGCTGAAGCTTTAAGAGATTCTTTAGGAAGAAATACACAATTCTCTGAAGGTTGAACGAAGTGGAGAGATTCAAAATCATCTTTGATCGATCAATCCTGAGGATTCTGATCAGATTTAGGAGGAATCAATTGATTGGATTGTGGATTTTGAGGAGAAATAGAATTAGGATCTGACGGGATAGAGTCCACCATTCTTTGAGAGAAATTTCTTTTTTTAATATAATATATATATATATATGTATGAATGAGTATATATATATGTGTGTGTGTGTAATGACAATATATGAATATATATATATATATGTGTATATATGCAAAATTTAATATACATGGGTATGAACAATAAAGCATAAGCATACGTACATGTATATATGTTTGTTCATAAATATGATCGCTTCCGGTTATATTTTCATGTTCCACGTCACATCACGTGAAACCACGTGAGAACAAGTGAGCGTAAATGCGAGGTCACATCGGCAACAACTCGTCTACGTTATAACGTAAACGAGAGTCAACGACTAATGTTTGCATTCATAAGTTAAAAGGAATTTAACGATTCAATAAAAGTAACTCTTCCAACTCAAAGCACATCATGCCAAGACAAGATGTACTTTTGGGGAAAATGTTAACCGGCCTCTTGGTCCGGTCCCCAAAAGTATACTAGACACGCTTGACTCAACACATCACGTGACGATAAAGTCCTAAGTGTCGCCAAATATCTAAGGGTCCAGCTTAGATGAAGTCGTGCGAGCGAGAGGCTCACAACTCCTCAAAAACATGCTCGAACAGCATTTTGTTTCCCTCATCTCAACAATACTTCGTATCCCTCATTTCCCAGGAGTTTCGACTCCCAGCGTGCCGTACCCAAATACTTCAGACCCCTCTGCCTCGAGCCCGAATATTTCGAACCCCGTGAGTTCGACTCCCTATGTCTCGAACCTTATGAGTTCGACTCCCTTTGTTTCGAACCCTTCGGCCCGAACATCTCACATGCATAAAACCTCGGATACCTGAGCCACATAGTGACTTCGGATCCCTCAACCACATAGTGACTTCGGATACCTCACATGCACTTATTTTTCGTATGTGAAACTATATTCTTAAGTAATTAAGAATTTTGGGTGTTGATGACATTTTTCGCCGTCAAAAGTTATAAATACCATTGACCTAGTGGTTTGTCTCGGTTGCAAGTGGTGTGCGTACTATTGACCTACAAAGTATTTAACTCTAATAAATACTTGAAGAGAATGCTTTGTCAAGTGTAGCTAAGGAAATTTTGTTGACTTGCACCCTCAACACACCCGAAAATTCATCATATGGAGAAATGTTGACCGTTGGGTTTATAAACAAGCATATCAGCTACAAGACAATACAACTTCCAATAGCATATAACCGTTGGAGGCCACTAGAAGCCGTTGGAATATAGTCAATGAATTTTAACAATTTCCAACAGGTCCAACTCGAAAGCATTGCACATGTAGTAAAATCTCTAATAGTCCGTAACAGAGAAGTGAACATCCAAAAAAAAATTCTCTTTTGATACGTCGTATGTTTCAACTCCTTCATACCATAATATTTTCAACTCTTCGATTAGCGATTATAAGTAAACATTAATGTCGTGTGTCGGACCATCAGGGCCAAGGACGACAATTGTGAGAAACATATATAGAGTTTTCTTACACATCCTCGGGGGTAGATTGTAAGGTGTGATTATCATAGGTCAAGATGAATATTTAGAACCAAACCGAGAAAACGGTGAGAAGACATCTGTATATAAACCTGGTCTAATATTTTGGCTCTCCGCTGCGAAATTAGGATTTTCTTATAAAAATATTTCCATGCTTCTCCATTGGATGGGTGTGTCAACGTACCTTCTTGAGGTGTTCTCACACTGTATCGTCTCATATGATACGCTATTACAGATGATGCATATAATTTTTGAAGTCTAGGAGTGATAGTTAAATAATGCATATGCTTGTACAAAACTTTTTTTAACTTCTTTTTCCTTGGTTTGCATCTTTCTTGGTTACATATTTTACAATTTCAAAGATTTATGTCTTCTTTCCAATACAACATGCAATCGTAGGAAGTCATTCCTACTTAACTTAAATGCATCACATATTTCCATAATCAATAATAGAAATAGGAAGGGAAGAAAACTCATTATTTTTTCTTTTCTTCCAACATAAAAAGTCAACAATGGTCAGAGAAAAGAGTTTTAAGAAGGTATAAGATATGCACTTTTTTTGTAAGGTGAATATTATGCATTGTGTCCATTTGTAGATAGCAGGAACACCAAGATGCATTCCAAATGAAGAAATTCTCCTTCACACAATAATGTGATGTTAAAGCAATTTTAATGTAGTACGACGTCAAGACCACTAATTGCTACCTCTCTATCATGCAACTGTGATGACACTTTTTGAATTTTATTCTAAGGGCATTCCAGCCCGCGGTCAGTTCAATTCAATTCTGATTTACAAACAGCTCATCCCAATACCAAAGAAATCGTAACCCCTTCAGAAAATTTCCAAATAAAATTGCCAACACACTATTTTTTAGCAAGTTGAGACAAAATTATTATTATTTACTGGCTTTCTTTTAACCGGCTTAAAGAATTGTCGATCTTCAGGATTGACAAAGCAACATTAGTGAGCGCAATCGAACCCCCTGTTGGGGTCGGTTAATTCCCAATCCAACCTTGAATTGGGAATGCTCTAAAGTGGTTCCGTCTCCCATTAAATTTATCCCGTTCGAACTCAAATTAATTAATTTTTTAATTTTTTATTGTCCGCGTCAGAAAAAAATCGTTCCATCAATTGTATTTTTTTCTATTACCTACCAGTTTATCTATATAGCGATGGTTATCCAAATCTATCATAGCTTATCATATGTTTGAAAATTTTATCTATATCATATCAATATATCATAAAAGAACAAAAATTTCAAACATTGGAGCCCAAAACAAATCATTTTTTTTGTCTCAGGACATTACCACAAGCGTGGAGACAAAGTGGAATGTTGGAAATCGACATTTTTAATTGTGAACTCACGATGCAGCAGACAAACTTCGAGTGTGGGGAACGAACACAAATGGGAAATGTCACCGTTTACAATTAAAGAGTGGGGATCTTAAATGGTTTTCTGAAAATTGTTTAGGCCTTAAATGGTTTTCTGAAAACTGTTTAAGGTATTTTTGATTAAAAAATACCATTAGGCTTAAACGGTTTTCAGAAAACCATTTATGGTATTTTAAATTAAAAAAAGTCAAATTGCCTCCTAGCAACTGTTGGAAACATTTTCTGTATGTAGTGAATTTATTAAAAAAAAATAGTTACCAAGAATTTATCATTGGGTCATTATCACAATTGATCTGTTGAAAGTTATAACGATATAATATATATATATATACATACATATATATATACATATATATATATGTGTGTGTGTGTGTGTGTGTAGGCGAGCATTCACTGACACCCAAAATAGTGCAGCACCCCAAAATGCCCCTGATTTGCATCATATATCTCGTTTCTCTCTCCCTTCACTCATTCTCTCACCTCCCACTAACTTAAACTAATATAAATGCTTGGTTTCTATATAGGGGCTTTTGGGGTGCTCACTATTATATATATTTATATATATATATATATATATATATATGAGACATTATTATGATTGAGCAGTTACACTAGCTCAATGATAATGTATTTATATGACTTTTAATCGAGCTATTACAAAAACAAATGGTATTTAAATATTGCTATGAATGATAATAAATTAAAACTTGTTAACAGTCATCACTTTTGAAACATGTACAATTCACACGTTATAAATTACAGTTTTTGACTGTTTATTTTATTTATTGCGGTATTAATTAGGATTCAACTTTCCTTCCACTAACATAGCGAGCTAGCGTTACATTTTTCAATTCTGTCTATATAAGAGATGGGATAGACAAGGCAATATATAGAACAATTTTTTCATCTTCCTCTCTCTTCAAAAACCTTATTATCTTCATTGAAAAATTTTCATTATAAAAAGAAAAGAGCAGTACAGTTTTTTTTTAATTTGAGCGGAAATCAGGCTCAATTTGTTTATGCAAGCAAGCTGATATTGAGAAAGAGATAGTTTTATTCTAGAGGCGGCAACGAAAGATATGAATTGTTTTGCACCATTGAGCTGATTGCTGAAACGTATTCAAGAGAGTGACTTTGTATGTGACTCGACCATTGTTTTTCCAGCAAATTGAAGAGGGTCTACACAAAACAATGGCTTTGAATGAAAATCTGGATGACGCTACCCCATCATCCATGTTACAACTTTCTAATTAAAATCAATTAAGAGACCTTCGGAAAAGACAGTAAGCTTTGAAATTAATTTTGAATGAAATAAGGTTGATTTAAGTTTGTTTAAGATTGAGAAAATAATATAAATATAGTTATATATTCATGTAATCAATTAGAGATAAAAATGTAATTAATTAGAGATAAAAATGTTATCTCTAGTTCAGTGAGTAAGTTAAACAATTGTTTTAGAGAACTTTACTAAATTAGAAAGGAAGCGCTTGAATTTAATTTTGTGATAGCTTATTTTAATAATTTACTAATCTATAAAAAAGAGGTCATACGTCCGTTTTAGATATGTAGATGAATTTAGATTACTTTCTAGATGATTTTTATTGACGTGTTCAGTGTTTTTGAATAACACGTTGTTACTCTTGATATTATCAATTTTTCTCTTAATATTTAGATGAATCCAGTAAATTTGTACAAAAAGAAGTTTTGTTCCGTTCATGTCTGATCCGATTTTATTCAGGATTAAAACCAAACATACCTCTGTTCGGTTCGATCGGTGTACACCCCTATCCACCTGCAACCAAGGGCGACTTTATCAATTGCTCTCCCTTCCTCCTCCGACCAACGCCTTTTGCGGAACACTGTTTCATGATCCGAAACTTGATTCTGCCAGATTAATTGTCCTAAAAAGCCCACACATCAATCTGGATATAATTTTCTACTAATTATATTACTATATAACCCATTACCCATATCTTAATCACAAACCCTCAGCCACAAAGCTCAGTTTCGATTTCAACAACTTAAGCATAAGCCACAATTAAAATGTACAACAGTGATATGAGTCCCCACAAATGAATTAACTACTCATATATTATACTGCTTCCCATGCAATTAAACCAACAATGTAAATTTGCATCTTTGTCGATTTCAAATTCTACTAAGCCTACGGCTTTAATAATCGTATAGATGTTATGCCGTAAATAGACCTTTTTTCCTATATCAAAACATAAGATATTTTCCTAACGTTGTAATAATAATTATTCTGAACCGACCACATATCTACATTTACTGGATTTAAAATTGCATTCGGTTTCAATTAGGACAACAACGCATTGTCTGTATATGAAATCTATGTCAATGTTTATCGGATTGTCCATTTCGTTTATGTGGTGTAGAATAGGAGCCCAACAAATTTATTTAGCTTTTTTGTAATGTGCAGTTCTATCACGATCATATGCTTTGGAGCATTTGAGCAATAACGAGGATATTAGTCGATATTTTTGGAGCAAGTGTGCCAAGGCATTTTGATGTATGTGGTGCATTATTAATTATCGGTACTAACATGAGGTTGCTCAATGTTAATGGATAAAGTGGACCTAGGCATTGCAATGTATGCCCAGTGTGATGCATAGAGAAAAGGATATTAGAGTTAATCTGCTTTTGGAGCTAGTGGGTTCAGGCATTGTGATGTATACCTGATGATATGCATTAAATATCGAATATTGGCTCAATGATTCGGGCGCAACGTGGGCCTAGGCATTGGAATGTACAACCAGAAGGATACGTTGACCATTGGGATTGTATCTTTGCTGGCTCATATCGGAGATACCCATGTGAAAGCTTCAAGGAGCTCCCCTTTTATCTCTTCCTCTAACTCTAGCAGCAATGCAATTAACAAACTGCCAACTATTAACACATGTCCATAAGTAAACATATTTTAGAACAAGTACAACATTATTATGGCTCTTCAATTTTCTTTTGAGTTTTCTGGTGTTTCTTTCATACTGCAAAATCCAAGAGACAGAAAACTAATCTTGAATGACGTTTTTGTGCGGTTTCAAAAGTCGAACTAATAGTTTACTCAGTACCCGCCATGCAGCTACCTATTCCAAAAGTTTGAACTCAGCCTTTTTATATATTATACTGCCCTCCTGCACTGCTTAATATCCATCGATATGGGACAAAACATTCAAAACTGAATCATTCCCTTTTCGTAGCGGTACTACCAGTTATTGTAGCTTTTTCGCAACTGCAAAAGTCTATTGCAATAGATTTTTTGCGACTCTAAATGTCAGTTGGAGTAGCTTTTTTGCAACAACAAAAGCCTATTGCAATAAATCACTTATCTTTTGTAGATTAGTAAACCCTAAAAAAACAAATAGCTATGACATATAAAATATTCTATATTAAACTTCTTTGCTACAACATTATCATATATATCATCATAGAATAAAATAAACAAGTAAAAAAAGTATTTCAACAATTTTATTTTGATAAAACTTTAATACTACAAACAATTACAAAAGTTCCCGTAGTACACATCTCAAACTGGTACACATCTCAAACTTGGCATAATACACAAATTGGAAAGTTAATCGCCTTCAAACCAAATGGCTCTTGAACCTCCTTTAGACAATCAGTTATCAAGTGCAACCTGTAACATACGATACTGCAAAGATGAGAGATAAAGAAAGCATATAGTATATAGTATTACACTCACATGCATAGTAAACAATAATATTATAAATAAAGAATTTACTCGAAGGATATTTTGAGTTTGTAAAGTGGGTTTGCTTACAAGGTCGTGGGAACAAGCTGTCACTTTACACATCCTTTGCATCTCGATCAATCTTTGATTATGTATTCATCTTTTCCAAGCAAAACATCTTCTGCCAAATCAAAATAAGTCGTAGAACTTAAATTTCAGAAAGAAAAATGCAATATTGGGCGCTAGTTTTTCCGCTAAGCATATGCTTTACAAAGCTATGCCACATATAAAGTATTAATATTTATGTGATATCATACAATTGGTCGTATGTTTGTGTCTGACCTCTGTTTCGGTGTTGAAGCTTCAATACATATCTAGCATGGTTGAACCATAAAAAATAATCAGGACCGCTGTTTCAGAGTTTTTGAAGCTAACAAAAGATGGATATACCTAAATAAGAGATAGCACATGAGTATCATAAAAAATATTTAGACCTCTGCTTGGGATGCACAGGCAGTATTGAAGCCTAAATATGTACCCAAATAAGATCAAAAACTCAATATGAATGCTCCTATGTATTCTTGTGGATAGGTGTAACATCCCGTATATTTCGATTATTTAAAGAGCGTCACGGCACGCGCTTCACGCGTGGTGTTGACACGCGCTTCGCGCGTGGATTGTTGTTCCTCAGATATATAGAATGAGTATCTAGCAAACCTTTCATAGTCGGTTAAATGTTAGGGTGTTGTTATTGACACTCCAACTATTGTTAAGGGGAGGGGGTTTCATTTTTTAAAAACACTCCCCTCTTTGAAAAATTGTTAAGGGGCTACACAAACATATTATTTCACACTACCTAGTATTCTCGGATTTCTCCTTCAAATTAGATTTAAAAAAAAAAACTTACTCGATAAGTGAAACCGAATTAAAATAAGCAGTTCGTCGTCACTGCCCCGAATGCAACACGTAATAAATTATGTATATATTCGATAGTGATGTGTTGAAAACTAATAATCATTTCGGTGCATTGCTTTCATAATTATAAAATTCGGTATACTTATGTTGACAAAAAAAAAGTTCGATCTTATTCCTTCGAAAACTCTTATCTTTTAGGGTTTAAAAAAAATTTGATATATGCGAATTGAAAAAAAAAATACTATGGCCATTGCAAAAAATTTAATGTAAAATTACCTTTATTTGTTAAGGGTTAAATGGGTAATAATGTAAAAATATCTTTATTTGTTAAGGGGCTGCTTCCTCGGTACTCCCCTTAACAATTTTTGAAAAAAATAAAAAATTGGCCTCCCCTTAACAATATTTGGAGTGTCAATAACAATGCTCAAACGTTATAGCCTATTGTCAAACAAATGTGCATGCACCCATACCCAAACTATTTGGCTACAAAACTTAAGCTACAAGACTATTTATATCCTAATTAGTACAAATATTAAGCTACAAATTTATATTCACAAATTAATTGATTGATTTTGGGATTATGTGCTCAAAAAAATGATTTTTAAACATGTGATTGTATAGTCCAGATTTATCTTTATGTTATGTAATAATGGTCATATTATGTTCATTTATTGTGGATCACCTCATTTTGTTGTTTCCCCTTACCATTTTTGTCTAAATTGATTTATTTACGCATTTTTCATGCTATTTCCGCTCCTCCCAATTCACTTTCTCTTTATATGTTATTCATTTCTATTTATATTTACATATATGCTTATTCCTTTTTCCTCACATGCATATTCTTTGGCCAGTTGCCTAAAATTTTGCATTAGTTGCCTCATTTGATTTAATGTAGAACCTGTTAAATTCTTTTATCAAACCGACCGCTAGGGAGGTTTCCCTACTGTAAGAGCCAAAACCAAATTGTCTGAGCCAATAAAATTAGGCATAATTTTCAAACCGACCGTTAGGGAGGTTTCCCTACTGTAAGAGCCAAAACCAAATTGTCTGAGCCAATAAAATTAGGCATAATTTTCGCTCATTAGTAATGTTTTCTCCGTTGTTTCCTTCTTTCTCATCGCTCAACAATAATGTTTTCTTCCTCAAATCTGCGTTTTCCTTGAATACTAATTCTTTCTACCTATTCCTCAAATCACCGTTTCTCTCTCTATTTCTACAGATATATACATCATTTCAATCTTGCCGAATTTCTATCAAAATCTGAAACCCTCATCCCCTTCTTCTAATGCTTCGGCAATTTTGAAAATTTCCCTAAAAATGTATTACTTCTCGTTTCCGATTTATTTTGATAGGAACAGAATTCAAGTCGTCTGACCAAGGCTCTATCATCCATCGATTTGATTTTTCAGGTGAGCATTCAATTTGATGTTGAATTCGAAGATGTTGTTGAACTTGTTCTCAAATCGTTAATTTTCTCAGATTTAGTTTTGTGAATTTTATTTTCTCGTTGTAAATAATATCTCTAATCTTCTAGTGGGTTTACCGCTGAACATCTTCTCAGATTTATGAGATAGTTGGTGATTTATATTTTAATTCTTAATTGTGATTTATACTTTTTCTCAGGTTTAGGCTCTTCAAATTTGATATTTTAATTCACATCGCATGTTCTTATCCGTTTATAACAACATTAAATGCCAATTCGTCCTGTTTCAACCGAAAGGGACCTGCAATTTTATCATCTTCCGTCCATCTTGATGTAGCGAATTTGTTTTGTGTTTCATTGCGTTGACTGTCGGGTCCAAACTGGAAAGAGGAATTGGTTTCTATAGCTACTTAACTTCATAACTTAATATTTAATATGAAAATAGAAATTACTTTTGAAATTTAAATTATATAACGAAAAACCAGATTATGTTATCAAACACTGTCCATAATGTTACTGATCTATTTAGAAACTTGATAACCTTAAACATCATGCAGCTTAATGTTACTTGGGTTCCAAATTAGTTGGCTTGTGTAAATTGAGGGAACACTTACTTTTTCAAATGTGTTGGAGGTATTTTCAGATTAGAATATGATAGTCTCCATATTCATTTTCTTCCTTCAAATGTGTCAATGATAAATGAATTTGGATATTATTCTTACGTAGTACTGCCAAGTTTATATTTTTTTAGAGTTTTATCTATTTCGTGTAAATGTTGATCACTTCTACCTCTAGACCATTTAATGTGAGCGTTCTACAGTTTCATGACATGATCTGGAACTCATTTCCTCACATCGATGGACAAAAGATAGCATTTTCTATTGGCTCCTCAGTGTGAGAGTTTTTTCAACTTCATGATATTTTGTATTGGTTTGCAAATGTTTGTTAAAGTTTATTCTTTGCAATTTTTGATAATGCATTGCGTATTTCCTAAAAGTCATATATTGTTAGTTTGCAATGTTTGTTGAAGTTTATTCGAAAATTTAAATCTTTGTGTATGAGAAGCAAACTAATTTGTATCATTTGTGCTATACTTCTTTTTCCCAAAAAGCGAAGATGATATGGATAGCTCTAACCTTATTTTCCTGGTTTTTAAATAGTATGTACAAAACCTGATTATTGAAATAGTAGTTAAATATTTGAGTTTGATATGGTAATTAACGAGGGAGTGAATGCATGCAATATTAATAGCAAAGTAGAATCAAGTTACTATTAGTAATTGTGTTTATCTATGTTCATATTTAGGTGTATGGAATGCGAGTTTTTTAGGAGTATCCTGTTTTCATGTTGTAACTTATGCTGAATTTGTGAAGAAAGTAAGTAATTATATGCATGCATAAGGCGGTAATAATCAAAGAGAAAACAAGTAATTATAGAATGTTTGTCTGTGTTCATTTTTGTGTGTTAATATGGGAAAAAATAGATATTTCTATTTTCAAGCTATAATACATGCAAACTTAGTAAAGCAGTAACTAAGCAAGTGTAGCACTAATTTAGTGAATTACCGGACCTATATAAAAATAACAAAGTTTGTTATAACAGCTCATAATTATTGCACCTATATGAAAATAAGGACTTTCTTATAGTGTCAGGGAATATTAGTGTGTAATGGTGCAAAATATGATCGCATAGCTGGAATTCAGGGGAAAATTAAATCGCAAAGCCGACCTATCTTCTTTGAAATGTAGACACTACTTCCCTCGAGCTAACAAAATTGCCTCCCCGTTTCAATATCAAGGAGACAGAAAATAAATGGCCATTGTACTCATGTTTCTCATTCACTCCTATAAAACCAAACCTCGCCTTCATTATTTCTTCCATTCCTGAAAAATAATGAAGCATTATTTCGTTTCCCTCTTCAAAGCAATTCCATGCCCCTTCGTTCATTTTCCCAGAACTAAAATCAAATCCGAGTATTTTTATTTCCCCAATTTGAGATCTAAAGCTCCAGTAATGGCCACACTCCACAAGCTAACTCGAAATCAATTCGAGCTTCAGAAATAAAAAGGGGAAGCAATCGCGAATTGCGATTTAGGGTACGTGAGTGAGATTGGCAGGTCATGACGTTGACCGATGTCGCGACTGAGGAGGTGTGACGTTGGATATGGGAGCAGTTAGCAGGTATCGCGGTGAAGTATGGGGCATCGGAAATGGCAAGGTGGTGCTGCAATTCAGGGTCAAAGGCTATGCTTGTAACGATTGTCAAACTAGAGTGGTTTGAACTGATTCGATAGTGGAGCAGTAGGAAGTTTGGGACTACAATTTTGAGAGTTCAGGCCTGTGGAGTTCAAGCGTCCGAAAAGGGTTGAGTGGTGCGCCTTTACTGATGTCAATTTGGGGAATACACGGTGTAAAATGGTGAAAGTGTGGAAACTGTGTAGAGCAAAGGTTTCGACAGTTCTGGGAAGAAGGAGATTCGATAGTATAAGTTTGGGGATGAGGCGATGTCTGGACGTGGTGTTAGGAGGAAGATGCAAACTATTTGTTGTGGAGATGAAGGGTAAAACTTTTTGTAATAGTCACGCTACTGGAGTCAGTGGAGAAGCCGTTTGGGAGATGAAGTAAAGAGGAATGCGGCAGTCAAAGAATGGGAGGGTCAGGTCTGTAGTGTATTGGAAAAGGGGGAAGTAGGTCTGTTTCTTTGGGATTGGCAATGCTCGTGACTTGAAATGGAGCTCAAAGGACTGTCAATGGTTGTATAGAGGAGGCTTTGTTTGAATAGTATGGCTTTGTCTGAACAGTAAGGACGGTGATGAGTAGAGACATTGTAATGGCAATGCAATGGGGTAATGTGCTTGTCCGATATAGATAGGGGTTTAAGTGACCGAAAACAAAATGGAGTTTTGACTACAAGATGTTTGCTGAAATATCAATATTGAAATAACCAATATTTTAGGCTGATTTTAATGGAGTTGGTCGGCAATCTTTGAAGTTGCTTTGTGAATGCGTTAAGGTCATAAGGTATACATTATTTCAAAACTTTAACATGCATAGAATAATTTGATTATTTAATTTAGTAGTTAATTTAAATCAAAATCACTTAATTGCTAAATAAAATATAAATAATCATTGGCAAAAAATGAATTTCATTCATGGCGGTTCGAGTAGATTCACAACATGAGGATACGGAATTAAACGAGATATTTGGTAGTGAAAAAGACAAGGTGAGTAAATCACACTTAAAAAAAATATTTTTATCATTAAAAATAAATTGTTGGCTGCTTGGTTGCATTTATAAATTGTTTATCAGTCTTGGTTATAATATATATTAGTTACATATAGGCTTGGTGTTTGTGGTTATTACATATATATATATTGGTAGTTGGATGTTTCCCGCTGTACCATTAGCGGATGCCCACAGTATCATTAGCGGATGCCCACAGTATCATTAGCGGATGACCCTATGCGCCCCACAATATATTATAGTGGATGATCTTCGTATGGCGATATCCTGCCTTGAAGCAAGATTGGTATTATTTTTGTTGTCTGACATCTGTGGATGCAGGAAAACAGGTTAAAGGGATCTAACTGGATTCCTCAAAATTATTTATTGTTGTTTACCTATTTATATGTATGTGATGTGTTCACTTGGATTGATGATTTGTGTATTTGGATGATAAAATATCACTGGCCCTAGATGTTGTGATTTAAAAATAATATACAAAGGGATTTTTATATTTAAAGGGGAAAGATTAATTTTCGAAATAGAAATGGAATTTCGAGTGAATTGGGAAATATTATCTTGTTTTTAATAATAAAAATAAGTAGCTAAATTTATAAACGATGATTATAAATGAAAATAAATTTTATCAATTGAAAATATTAAATTTTAAATTCAAATATGAATTTAAAAGGAAAGATTATTTTTTGAAGTGGAAATTGGATTTCCAAATGGAATTTGAAATCAAAGCTTGTTTTAATATTTAAACCACGAAGCAAAATTTGTAAATGGTATATATAAATAAAGTAAATTAACTATCATTGTATAATTTGAAATTCTAATTCAAGAATGAATATAAATGAATTTGGAATCGTTCGAGAAGAAAATTTTAAATTTATTCCGATGTTCGGAATAAATTGAATTGAAATAAATTCATATAGACTTATGATTTGAATTCAACGAGTCGAATTTATAGAAATAAAATTTTATTTCTAAAGATCTTGGAACTGTATTGAATAGAAAATTAGAAATTTAATATGAAAATAGATTATATGATCATATATATATATATATATATATATATATTATAATAAAATATTTCAAATAAGGAATCGAGTTTTAAACGGAATTTTAAATGGAAGCTTGTTAACTATAAAATAAGGAAGTTGATTTATATACAATGTTTATAAATATATTGAAGTGATCTTTATTTGATAAACTGGAAATAGTTTTTTCCGAATATAAGGGATGCCATTTAAAAATCATGTTTTTAAATGGAATTGAAGATGGAATTTTTACGATTAGTAACGTCCCAGATTATTAGTCAATTATTTTGAACATTTAAATTTATTTTAAATGTTGAGATAAAAATATAAATGAATTTTAATATAGAATTTATCAATTTAATAATCAATATATGATTTAATATCGAATATATTAAACTATAGTAACACGAAAACAGAAATAGTTGAATTCAGAGTTAAAATTGAATCGAAACAATTCAGTCGATTTATCTAAATTGAATTAGGAAGATAAAAATAAACTATCGACGAACTTAATTGGTTTGAAACCAAAATGGAGTTCAGTAACAAAAAAATATTTCAAATTTAAATAAATTCATTTTAAACCAGAATTAAAAATTAATACAAATAATAAAAAAAAAAAAAGCCGACCAATCCTCTTTGAAACGCAGACACTACTTCCCTTGAGCCAACAAAATTGCCTCCCCGTTTCAATATCAAGGAGACAGAAAATAAATGGCCATTGTACTCATGTTTCTCATTCACTCCTATAAAACCAAACCTCGCCTTCATTATTTCTTCCATTCCTGAAATAATGGCAAGGTGGTGCTGCGATTCAGGGTCAAAGGCTATGCTTGTAACGATTGACAAACTGGAGTGGTTCAAACTGATTCGACAGTGGAGCAGTAGGAAGTTTGGGAATGCGATTTTGAGAGTTCAGGCCTGTGGAGTTCAAGCGTCCGAAAGGGGTTGAGGGGTGCGCCTTTACTGATGTCAATTTGGGGAAGACACGATGTAAAATGGTGAAAGCGCGGAAATTGTGTAGGGCAAAGGTTTCGATAGTTCTGGGAAGAAGGAGATTCGATAGTAGAAGTTTGGGGATGAGGCGATGTCTGGACGTGGTATTAGGAGGAAGATGCGAACAGTTTGTTGTAGAGATGAAGGGTAAAACTTTGTGTAATAGTCACGCTACTGGAGTCAGTGGAGAAGCCGTTTGGGAGATGAAGTAAAGAGGAATGCGGCAATCAAAGGAATGGGAGGGTCAGTTCTGTAGTGTATTGGAAAAGGGGGAAGTAGGTCTATTTCTTTGGGATTGACAATGCTCGCAACTTGAAATGGAGCTCAAAGGACTGTCAATGATTGTATAGAGGAGGCTTTGTTTGAATAGTATGGGTTTTTCTGAACAGTAAGGACGGTGATGAGTAGAGACATTGTAATGGCCACGCAAGGGGGTAATGTGCTGGTCCGATATAGATGGGGGCTTTAGTGATCGAAAACAAAATGGAGTTTTGACTACAAGATGTTTGTTGAAATATCAATATTGGAATAACCAATATTTTAGGCTGATTTTAGTGGAGTTGGTCGACAATCTTTGAAGTTGCTTCGTGAATGCGTTAAGGCTATAAGGTATACATTATTTCAAAAATTTAATATGCATAGCATAATTTGATTATTTAATTTAGTAGTTAATTTAAATCAAAATCGCTTAATTGCTAAATAAAATACAAATAATCATAAGCGAAAATTTCATTCATGGCAGTTCGAGTAGATTCACAGCATGAGGATATGGAATTATACAAGATATTCGGCAGTGAAAAAGACAAGGTGAATAAATCTCACTTAAAATTTATTTTTATCATTAAAAATAAATTGTTGACTACTTGGTTGCATTTACAAATTGTTTATCAGTCTTGGTTATAATATATATTGGTTACATATTTTCTTGGTGGTTGTGGTTATTATATATATATATATATATATATATATATATATATATATATATATATTGGTAGTTGGATATTTCCTGCAGTGCCATTAGCGGATGACCCTATGCGCCCCACAATATATTATAGTGGATGACCTTCATACCGCGATATTCTGTCTTAAAGCAAGATTGGTATTATTTTTGTTGTCTGACATCTGTGGATGCAGGAATACAGGTTGGTGGGATCCAACTGGATTCCTCAAAAATATTTATTGTTGTTTACCTAATTATATGTATGTGACGTGTTCAGTTGGATTGATGATTTGTGTATTTGGATGATTAAATATCACTGGCCATAAATGTTGAGATATAAAAATAATATACAAAGAGATTTTTATATTTAAAGGGGAAAGGTTAATTTTCGAAATAGAAATGGAATTTCGAATGAATTAGGAAATATTAACTTGTTTTTAATAATAAAAGCAAGTAGCTAAATTTATAAACGATGATTATAAATGAAAAAAAATATCAATTGATAATATTAAATTTTAAATTCAAATATGAATTTAAAAAGAAAATATTATTTTCTGAAGTGGAAATTGGATTTCCAAATGGAATTTGAAATCAAAGCTTGTTTTAATATTTAAACCATGAAGTGAAATTTATAAATGGTATTTATAAATAAAGTAAATTAACTGTCATTGTATAATTTGAATTCTTCAAGAATGAATATAAATGAATTTGGAATCGTTTGAGAAGAAAACTTTTAAATTTATTCCGATGTTCAGAATAAATTGAATTGAAATAAATTCATACAGATTTATGATTTGAATTCAACGAGTCTAATTTATAGAAATAAAATTTTATTTCCAAAGATATTGGAACTGTATTAAATAGAAAATTAGAAATTTAATATGAAAATAGAATATATGAATATATATATATATATATATATTATAATAATAAAATATTTCAAATGGACGGGTGATGTTTAGTCAACTCAAATAGTATGAATTTGCGGGCCGTTACAGACATGCACATATTGCATGTCACAAATGGTTCTTTTTGATGACAGAATGACTACTACAGCTTCATATTTATTACCATTCACCAAGACCATTTAGAATAGTAACACTTGTTCATCCTCTGCCACTTTATATCCTGACTACTTCCAGTAAATTGTACAGTTTCTTTATCTTGGCTAAGTAATCTCTCATTCGCTCACATTGTTTTCAAATATTTTGTAATTCCCTCTATAATACATGGCCTTCGCAATTGAGTGTCTTTCAGTGGTTGCCCAAATTTCATTGGCTGACTTACAATTAGTTACTTGTGGTTGAAGATTGGAACTGATAGATAATAGTAACAAAGAGCTTATCAATTTATCTTGTTTGAAGTATTTTGCATATTCACCATTGTTGACTATCTTGTTTTCTTCATCGGTGATGAATTTTAGAGGAATATGAAGTATTCCATTGATGAAACTTTCAAGTCCATAGTCTTAAATGACATTTTATACTTGCAACTTCCAAAAGAGATAATTATCCTCTTCTAAGTGCACAGTTATTAGCTGATTTGGTGGGTTGATCACTGTCTTGATCAGATTGTCGGCTTCGGTGGATAGATCAGGTTGGGTTGAGGTAACATTGCCAGTTTCAAAGTGATTATCATACACCGGCGAAAAGACAAATTCAGAGGCAACAAAAGGAATGCAGGAAAGCAACTAAGCCTACAGGTATTAAATTTTCTTTTAAGATATGTGATGAAAAATTGTTAGAAGCAACCAATTTGAGGAAATTTGCTTTTTGATATTTTTTGGATGGCTCTAACTTGAATTCTTGATCACTATAATGGCTTTCTTGATTTCCAAAGATAGCTCTTCTTCAAAAAATGATGTTACAGCCAAGCATTGGAAAAAGTTAATTTGCGTGGCACTTTTGATTTCAGATTAAAAGCTCTCTAACTCCCAAATGATGAAGAGATAATAAGAAATTTCAGATCAACACAATTGATCCAATTTTTTTGTTTTGATTTTCTGGAAAATGTGTTAGGATTACCTTGCATGTTGTTAAGGTAGGAATGTCGGTTTGATTAAATAGTCTCACATCACGAAATAAATTGAAGTAGTGGAGTACAAATATGAGTTGGTGGGCACGTAACATTAGAGATTTTATTTATTATAAAGATGTGTGTCAATTCATATGCATACGCCCTATGTGGAAGGAATGTGAACATTGTTCCGACCGTCGTTATATAACAGTGGTATCAGAGCCGAAGGTTACGGACTGGTCATGCAGGCAAGACAGTGCTCTCAAAAGATACTCGTAGGATGCGAGTCAAGGGGGAGACTGTTATGATTGTCTCGCATGTTGTTAAGGTAGGAATGACAGTTAGAATAAATAGTCCCACAGTAGGGAATAAATTGAAGAAGTTAGGACCGTCGTTACATAACAAAATATCTTTGATGAACTCTGATTCAATGCTTCTAACTCCCATGAATTTTTCAGAAAGAAGAAGGATCTTAAACGCTGTAAAGCTTCTGCTCCGATACCATATATAGTTTGTATCAGTCTGATTTAATTGGGTTAGATGAATTGATGTTTTTAATTGTAATAGGATATTAGGTAGAATGATAATCAGAAATATACTTTTGTATTGAATTGCAGAAGTTGTGTTCTCGACACAGGTTACATAGTATATATAATATGTAAGTGGGCTAAATAAAACAGGCCCATTAGCAACCAAACCCATACAAAAAATGGGTAAAAGAAAATAAACCCACATAACACGAGTGCGGGTTTGTTGACATTATTTAACGTGAGTCACCATGACACCACTTACGGTGTTAGTGATGTGTGGCTGAGATTTAATAGGAGAAATTCAGGTGGCAATCACAGCCCCACACCCAAAGGCGGAACTAGCCCTGGGCACAACTGGGCTACAGCCCAGGGTCGTCATCAATTCGGGAAGAAGGAGGTACTATATGTGGGCTCGCCGATGCTGTTGAATTCGAATGCATGATGTTTTCCGTCGAAGTATATATCCACATCTAGGGTTTCGTTTACTAGTAGATTTCAGCGGTCACGCAGAGACGCAGTGGAGTCAGACGGGTCAGGAAGGGGTAAGGCTGAAGGAGGTCGGGCTGGAAGGGAGAGCGGCGGCGGAGGGCGTGGGGGGAGCTCAGGCAGCTGGAAAGAGGGGGGAGTTGTTGAATTCTGCTGCCAAAAGAATTTCCTGGAAGCCGAATGTCGGTTTGCTCTAATTTGAATCTCGAAAAAAAAAAAAGCACACAAATTTTAGTAGCCTAAGCCCAAAATGGAAGAAAGCCTCCTTTATTTTGATTTGTATTGCTGTGATTCAAAGACAGAAAAACATCACTCTCAAATCAACCCTAGCTTTTGTCCAATATTTAAGAATGATTCATTAAGACATCAACCAATTCAGGTGATTTTTCAATTAATAGACTTTAGATTAGTAATTTGAATGAAAAAAAAAAAAAAAAAAAAACTGAACTTTTTGGGTTTTTTCACGCTCCACAATATTGATCTCTCCTCCTATTTGTATAGGAAATTGGTTAACTCTTAAAATGATTTAGTACCTTTTCGATTCATTAAAAGGAAAAATGACACAACCGTTTGAAATGCAGACATAAAATGCATGTTGAGTGTTTTGAAGAGCTGATGAAGTAGTCCCAGTAAGCCTCATATAATTATTGCCCTTAGTCTTGATTGAAGTACGATTTACTTCTTAACATCAAACCTCAAATTTGGTTGCATCTGATTTCTATTCTATTGTTATTCGCTAGTTTACCCTATTACTCATTGTTATTCATTATGTCTTGAATGTGTAACATGAACTTACTTATTATTATTATTATGATTTTTTTTCTTTTGATTATCGTTTTGTAGTAGTAATCAAAATTCCATTATAATTAACAAACTAGCATTAAAATCAGCCCACCCTTGCATTGATTCCTAGATCCGCCCTTGCCCACACCACTAACACCGTTAGTGGTGTCATGGTGACAGACGTTAAAATGGTTACAACAAACTTCTACTGACATGACATAATACATAGAACACTAATGCGGCATAAACTAGCAGCGCCAGCCTACAGACCTGCATTACACTAACAAAATGTACATACAGACAAACCGTTAACCATATGGATTACATAGCATGTGGTATATACACCGATTTATTTCCAATGTACTTATTGTCTGTTCTCCTATGGAGAAAATTAGAGTACCACTTTGCAGAAAATTTTGGACTTCTCTTTCTTTCTTCATCCTTGAAATCAACATGATACAATCCGAAGTCAATTTCATATCCACCAGCACCAAATACAGCTACCTCCAAAACATCTACGAATGACCAGGTGAAATATCCCTTTGTGTTGGATCCGTTTCTGAATTCGAGCAACCATTAGTAAGAATGAATGTATATTTAAACTTAGTATGCATACAGAATTGAAATTAGGATATCACTTGTACACCTTATGGCATCGTGAAGACTTTCTAAGCTTGCCGCTATGAAATTTACCCTTGCTGTGTCATGAAGTGATGCACTTGATGGTAGTGGAAAACCTGTATTATCAATGGTAAATATATATATAAAATTTACCATAATATTGAAAATTTTGATATAAGACATCCATGTACTACCATTTTTGATGGAATCAAATTATACATACTCACCATTTTCATGGATATAAATTGGAGGATTTCCATATGCCTGCTTCATATACTCCAAAACCTCTTGCAATCCATTCGCAAGATACTGATCCATAATTCAGTTTGTCGTATTAATGCTACTTGAATATGTATGACTGCGGTTCTTTTCCCTTTTCTTTTTGTGTGTGTCTCTCTATGTGTGTGTGTGTGTGTGTTTTTTTTTTTTTTGGGCGGATGTTAACTACCAAGCAAAATTTAAATTGAAATCTATAAGCCCTTCAAAACTAAAAGCAGCGTTGTACAAATTTTTATAGGCTCCTGTTTAAGCATTGTCTAGGTTCTAGGCTAGCCTTACCGCCTACCTATTTGACTAATCCGCTTAGGTTAGCTCATCGTCTAAGCATATAAATGGACTTATAAGAACAGCTTTGTACCGATTTAAACTAATTTCCTCTTATAAGCATCAAAATTTTTTATTCAAGCTTTTTTTCCCCTTATTGTTGCTTCCAAAAAAATCGAAAAGCAATAAAATATCATTTTGGTTATGTAATATTAAACAAAATACTAAAATGTAATCCAAAATGCCTTAGTTTATCAAAATGCTCATTCCAATTAATCTTCACTTAGACGATTAATCCCAAATCCATTCTTTTCCGTTTAGAGTCCGCCTAACAATTTTTACAACCTTGACTACAAGTCAGATCGACCATTGATATAAATATTTTCTAAGTGTTCCTTTTTTTAAAAGGTTTTGAAAGGTTAGACGTTTCAAAATAATTTAGAATTATGCAAGCATAACCTTGCTTACTAAAAGAACATATTCATAGTGTTTTACTTTTTTTCAAATTTTCTTTGCAAGGGAAAAAAGGGAAGGAGACAAAAGGAGAATCCGTAAGAGGCTTGATCCTTCCCCATATGTGTGTGTGTGTGCGCACGCGTGTGTGCGCGCACGCGCGTGTGTGTGTGTGTGAGAGAGAGAGAGAGAGAGAGAGAGAGAGATAGAGAGAGAGAGAGAGGTGCATGTCATAGTTAAATAGAAACAAAGTTCAAGAATATACTGAATTTTCATCTGAGTTCCCTTTGAGCTGTAGCATGGAAAGGTCTGGTAACAAATATGAATGCAACATTAATGTCTTCATCTTTATAGTAATATTATGAATAAAAGTATCAAAATATTAAAGAACAAATAATAACAATAGCAATTTACCAACAAAATCAGCACCAATATCCGCAGAAAAGTCCCTTTCATCAAAAGATGCATTGTTGGGATAGTTTTTAACATTCATAGCAATGTAGTAGTTTGCTCCAAAAAAAATCAAAACAATTCATGAGTTGTTTTGATTGCAGTTTAGTAAATCTTGGCATCTTATTTCCTGTAACAACCTTCATACTAAGTGGATAATCTCCACATACCAGTGGCTCTATAAACCTACACATTTACAACATTTAATATACAAAAGCAAAACACAAAAATAAAGTGCATCTGGCTAAAAATAACCGGAGATGCTACGCACGTACCAGCCATTGTAAAAGTCGGTTGCTCTATTTTTTGCATCTATATCTTCTTGAGAAGTTGTTTCCGGACGAAAATTGAAAAGTAAGAGATTCAACCCTGTGGCACCATTTTTCTTACCCTGTGTCAATATTTTTCTGATATCATAAGTGATGCGTTCAATAATCTAAGCATTCTATTGAATTCAGTCCAAACCGTACCTGATATTTTTGCTTGTACAATGACGCAACTGAACTATGTCCAAGCAAGAGATGATGAGATACGATGTATGGTTCTAGTACTGAATTCCCTTTCAGGCATTCTCCAAATGGCTTGGAACATCTATTGGGAGGTAAGAAGCCTTTATCATAACCACCAAGTGCAAATGGATTTGCCTCATTTATGGTTACCCAGTGAGTTACCCTGTCTCCAAATTCTCTAAAGCAAACGTTTGCATATGATGTGAAGTCGTCTCTGGACAATTCAACGACAGTAATTATAAAGAAAGTTTGGTTTGCTGAATTGTTGATAAACTTCAAATACATTTGTCTGCAGTCTGAATTCATGCTTCTTTTTTTTCCTTTTTTTTTATAACAATTTAAAAGAGAATTTGAGAACTTCAACAAGCAGCAGAACAAGCTTAGCCTGTTGGCGTCAATGTACAAGGTATATACACAACTACATGAATTAACCTGGTTCCACCTTTTTGAAGGTTAAAAAGGATCCATTTGTGTATATTTAGCCAAAGGAATGTACTAAAAAGGAACTAACACAATCTTCGGGTTCAACCAACTTTCGTATTCATCATCAAGAATTTGAGGCGTGTCAAAGTGGAACAGAGTAACATGTGGCTCAATTCCAGGAAATTTTGAAGGGAACAACATAAGCAATGAATTAACATTTTTGAAACACAATGCACGGCAGTTTAAAATAAATTTATGAAGTAATCAGAATGATAAAATGGACACATACCATGACTAATTAGTTCGTTGATGAAGTTGTTGTAAAACTTGAGGCCCTTGGGGTTTATTTTACCTCTTCCATCTGATTATGAATTTTCATTATATAGGATTAGTGTGAGGCAAAACGATCATATAAATAGAATTTCCGACAGTACGTACCTGGAACGAGTCGTGACCAAGAGATTGAAAATCTGTACCCTTCCAGTCCAGTTTCTTTCATGAGTTTGTTGTCTTCCTACACATTTAGAAGGATTTTTTTTTTACCATAACCTCACAACAACAATAAATTATTTGCATTACAATCTTAAATATCACCTTGTATTTGTGGTAAGACCATAACCAACAATCCGTTCTGTTCACTTCTTCTCTTTCATCCAAACAAACCACAACGCCCCCAGCAATACAAAACTAACCACAAACCACTTTAAAAAATATTATATAATACAAACAGTACAAAACACCAAACACCCCTTTCATTCAATATATCTCTTTTCACTGCACCAAACACCATTTGCATGGTTTTTTTATTATTAAAAGTTTATAACGGCAAAGACTTTGCCGTTATAAATTATAACGGCAAAGACTTCGCCGTTATAACCTCCAACCCTTGTTCAGTCAACCAGCCACGAACTCGTACAAAACCAGCCACGGGTGACTGAATAAGTCATACCTGGTTGCTCCGACTTGTTTAGTAACTGAACAAGCCATTGTTGGTTGTGCTCTAACTGCCACATCACCTGTACTGCCATGTGTGTCACTTGGAATTATGTAACAATCATGATGAAGGTAACATTTATGTTTGTGTGCCTATGCTTGTAAACTCCATACTTAAAGCGGAGAAGACAAGCACATAACACGAATTTAACACTGATTTGAAAACATTCATGTTAAAAGAGAACTGATCAGTATGAGTAGAAGTGTACCAAATGCTAGGGCTCCTCCCATCTTCACTTGCTGCTCCTTCAACCTGTCCCCAATTCATCTCTTTGTTAGCATTATTTTATTTCCAAAATTACCCTATTCTTATAAAATCCAATAAGATTCTAAGAATAGAACAAACTACACATAGGCTGGGTACGCTAATAAACAACTTATTTACAAGGTAATATATATCTACATGTGGGAAGAAGGAAGAAATTAAAAGAGAAAAAAGAACCTGATAGGCTGAAGTACCGGAACCAAACACAAACTCAGTTGGGAAGCCATCCCTACTTATAATTTTACTTGCTTCACATCTTGCTATGATCGATACTACAATTAGGAAGGGGAGAAAACTCATTCTTTTTTCTCGTGCTTGCAGTATAACACTCAGTAATGGCAGGAGCAAAATAGTACTACAAATGGAAAAAAGACATACCTTTTATTTTTATTTCTTTAGTAAGGCGAATATGCGTTGTGCCTGTTTGCAGACAATAGGGACACCGTATGCATTCCAAATAAAGAAAACCTCCTTCACACAATAATGTGATGTTAAAAGCACTTTTTTTAGTACCACCTCAAGACCACTTGCAACCTCGCTATCATGCAGCTGTGATGACGCTTTCAGAATGTTATACTAAACCGTTTCCATCTCCCATTAAATTTAGTGCGATGCTAAGGGACTCCAATACCATTTTCCTAATATACAATTAAAAAAATAAAAATCATTGAATTTTGTAAGATTTCTAATACCACGATTTCTTTTAAATTCTAATCTCTCACTCAACCAGTATTTGCCGAACTAATCATATAGTCAGCCATAATCTGAAAAGCCCAGGTTACAGGGAGGAAATACTGTTGTTTAGTTCGGACTTCTTCTGCTTGAAGGTCATCATGGATGGCTTGGACTTTTCTTGGCTATGGCTACTTTACTGTTTTTACTTGGGGAATAATTTATGAAAAAGTCTTTATGCTTCTTTACTATTGCAAGACAGGTTTTGATGTACTCTGATGTAAAAGGCTTTAGACCTTAATTATTGATGTTTATGAAAGTTCGATTTTTCTTCCGCTATTTTATATGTTCTGTCTTGTGATATTTCTGTGCATGTTTACCAATAATGCCCCTCTAAAGCTAGTGCATTTCTTTGTGAGTGACCCTAGCTGAGGCGGGGTGTTACACGTGGTATCAGAGCAGAAGGTTACCAGACTGGGCAAAAGTTTTTAAAGACCTTCTGAAAACTATTTGAAAATCGTTTACAAAGAAGCATTTTTCAAGAAAATTTTCTTTTAAAAGAAAAAGGCTATTCCCCAAAGGCCATTAGCACTATCCTTGTTTCCTTAATTGAATCTCTTTTCCTTTCTTTCCTCTATCTGTAGTCACAGTGGTTTTAACTGCGACTAGTCTTTTCTATCTGCGAAAGTGCTTTTCATACGATGGAGGTGGTTCTCGAGAGACCAGTGGCCGCGTTATAAGAAAGGATAGTGAGAAAGAGGATAAAGGATATGAGCTTAAGGATGAGCAACTTGTGGGTATGGCTTAGTCCTCAAAGGAGGGAGAAAGATGAACAATGAAACCCATGACGAGAAAGTACCTTTGGCATGGTAAAACGGGGCGGATAGTTAAGTATTATGGGACAAGGACAAGATCATCGGGAGGGCAATAGTATGCTCTCATTTCTAGGGTACCTCGGAAGGAGGGTAACGATATTGTTAAAGGTTTAGCTTTTCTTCTCTATCATCCCGTTAGGACTTCGTTTTTCGTATCATTTAAGTCTGCTTCGATAGTTGAGTCTCTGCACCTTAAGTACTAGCGTAATAGAGAATCCCATCTTTGTCTCAAAGTCCTATTGGAGAATCAGTCCATTTATACATGACTTGTTTGGATTTGAGAATGTCTATGCCAAGTGTTGAGTTTGGAAATAATGCTTATGTTTATAAGCTATGGATGGATTCTAGGGATGAAGTGGTTATCCAGTAGGGGGTGCCACTCTCGGCTTTGATAGGAGGGTAGTTAGACCTTTTGACTAGCCTTGGTAATACCCTCGAAGTATCGTGTAACCTTTTTGAGGTTCTGTCATGACTAGTTACTTAGAATCCCTGGATGCCTTTATTGGAAATTTGAAGCTCGGTCGAGTGGTGTTCGCTAATAAGACGGATGGTTTACTTCATTTATGCATGGGTTATAGAGATCACCCTAGTAAGTGCGCATGATAACCTGGTTGACATCTGTTTACTTTCAAGAGAAAGTTCTTCTACATGGAATACCTTATAGTATATAAACGAGATCCAAGATTCACTAGTGAATTTTGGAAAGCTTGCATGAGATCATGAGTACGCAGTCATGTTTGCGCCAAGTATTCTAGAGAAAGGATAAGTGCAAGTGGAACGAGAGGCGACGAAGAAATGAGTTCCAGCTCATGTTATGGAAACATGAAATAAGAAGCTACGAAATCGCGAACTTAAAAGACGGTCAAGGCACAATGGAATTAAGCTCAAGGAAATACGACTTTGATGGTTAAAGACTAGATACGCGCATGATATCTCTTTTGGGAGTATATCCTTGATCCCTGTTTTCTGTAGAGCTTACTTGTAGGCTATCTTTTGTGGACATCTTCTTGGTCCTATTTTCTGTTACAAACCCCGTAAGGAGTTTGTCTTGTTTATCTTCTCGACCCTGTTTCAGGGAATCCTAGGTAGAACCCTATGGATGTAAACATGTATTTGAAACATGTTATGATTGATATGGTTGCAAGTGGTTGCAAGTGGTTGCTCGTGGATGCGCGAATACACATTAGATACTAGCTCGACTCGGTCACATTTCATATTGCATATGCACGAGTATTTATACTTGTTTATGGATGAAATCGAATGTATTATCATGTGGTTGTTGCATATGAATGAATGATTGTGCACGCATATAGTATCTACATGACTAGGACTATTTGCATACATGTTGGATTCATGGCACTATACATATTTTGCATTAGAAAGATTATTCAGGCCTGATCATTAGCATTAGCTAAGGAACATGTACACACACGTTTGCATATATTCATACAGCATTAGAAATCATTTAAGGACAATGGTTTCTTGTGGATGATGTTTTGAGTAGATGAATGATGGATGGTAGGATATGTTCTTCCTAACTTGGAGAATTCGGGGACGAAATCCTAAAAGGTGGGGAGAATGTAACAACCCGTATTTTGATAACATGTTAAAACAAGAATCAAGGCAGAATTTAATTTTAAATTCTGAATCAAGTAAAACGGGCTATGCCATTGCGTTCGTCTCGGAAAAATACGCGAAATAGAGTCTGAGTTTTCGAGAATCGGAGTCCGTATGACCAAGTTATGGTCCGACGAAGTTTTCAGAAAATTCAAGTTCAAAAGCGAGTTCTAATTTCGAAAATTAGGGCTGGAAAGCTAGGCGGGAAAAATTCCCGCCAGGCTCACCAAGTCGACAGCCCTGTCGACTTGGGAGTCGACATGGCTTGACCCAAGTCGACAGCCCTGTCGACTTGGGGGTCGACTTATGGTGGCCGGGCAGCTTTGCCTGGTGCACCTATTTCCAGTCTTGGCTAGGTTTTTGGGCCTGGTTTGAAATTTGATGGTTCAGGTTGATCCTAGGGTTAATCTAAGGGTCCTAACTAATCCTAATCTCTATAAATAAGCCCCTAACCCTCTCCTAAATCCTCATTATTCATTCATGCAACTAAACTATGGCAAAATTGCTCCTCTCATGGCCTCCACTCAAAATCCTAGCCTCCACTTCATTTCTATGAGAGGTTTCATGATCATGTGAGTATTAGAGAGTCCCTATGTTAGTATGAGAGCTTCTCAAGTTGATTTCAACGCTAAAGCTTTGACCTTTGTTCATCAAGATGGGGTTTTTATTGATTTGGAGCTTTCATCTTTGGGTTTTTGGATGATGGCATGCATAGGTGTTGTCTCAATCTTTAACTTAATCGATTTGTGCCTTCATAGCAATGTAAGCCCTTTCCCTACTCTTAGATATTAACTATGAAGTTAAATGTTCATGTTGCAAGTTTGGGTTTGATCATTGAGTATGATACATGCTATCATGTCATGCAAGTTTATGAAGTCATTATCCTGATCTTGTGGGCTAAAAGCCACAACCTTTATGTTGAAATGTTGCATTATGCAACATGAGAACCCTCATAACCTTTATGTCAACTTGCATATGAAGTCATAACCCTTATATGATGATATATGGGAGTTACTAGTCATCATTCCATGTCTTTTGTCACCATGATTCGCTTATGTGCCAAGTTTGGGTTTATGCATGTTTTTGAGGCTTAAGAATGTAACATGCAAGTTAATAAACACATTTGTGCCTCATTTGCCACCATGATTAACTTGTGGCTTAATATCCATTTTTGTCATGCCTTTGCCAAGTCTCTTCTTTCAATCCATTACGTTGTTGCGAACATATATGCGAGTTTAAAAGCGTTGGGTTATGTTATGGGTAATTTCTAATGACATGAAAATACAACTTGAAAACATGACTTGAAATATAACATGGAAGTTGACATGTGAGTATGTTTGAAAATATGAAATTGGGAATTTACCTATTAAGTTAGGTCTACCCATACTATGGAATTGGGAATTTACCTATTAAGTTAGGTCTACCCATATTCTTAAAAACTTGAATATGAACATGACACTAGACTAAACATGAAAGTGACCAACTCGAGGTTGGGTTGAGTTTGCAACGTAAAACTACCCGGAACCGACCGGCCTAACTAGTAGTTGCAAACAATAGGACCCAATGTGAGAAGTTGGTCATGTTGTGCTTGAACCCGAGGTTAGACCAAGTTGTGGTGTAAAGCTACCCGGAACCGACCGGCTTAACTAGTAACCACAACAAAGTCTAATGTGAGAGGTTGAGGTGCATTAAGTAATTAATGCCACATGATAGGGTTAAGTTAATTTGATTAATGACTCTTAACCAAATATGACATGGACAAATGGGTTAAGTAAATTGATTAGGCTAATGATACTTAACAAAACATGACAAGGTTGGGTAGGTTAAGTAACTTGATTTACCTAATGACACTTAACCATTTTTATATGACTAGTGGACGGGGTTAAGTTAACCAACACTTAATCAATCCAACACGATAACTTGGTAAGGTTAAGTAAGTTTTCTTAATGACGCTTAACCGAAAAATACAGTTAATGGATGGGGTTAAGATTGGACTCAACTAGTCTAAACATGGAAATCGGATGGGGTTAAGTTGGCCTAGACTTAATTAATCCCACTTGGCAGTTTAATGAGGTTAAGTTAAACACTTAACTAATCTAACATGATGAATTGATGTGGTTAAGTGACCTATACTTAACCAATCTAACTCGTTAATTTATTGAGGTTAAGTTAACCTATACTTAACCAATCTAACGTGAAAACATGATAAGGCTAAGTCACGAATCGCTTAAATACGCTTGATCGATTTGACTCAATAATTTGATAGGGTCAAGTTAATATATACTTAACCAACTTGAGCATGGTTTGTAGGGTTAAGTCTTGAACTTGGATACTTAGCCAATTTTGACATGATTTGTAGACGGGTTAAGTCATGAACTTAAGTGCCACTTAATCCATTATGTAAACCCTAGTTCTGAGGATTAGGTGGATAACCGTAGTTAACAAGGATAACGGGAATAAGGCTAAGTGGTAAACCTTAGTTGAAGAATAACTAAGTAATGATTCTTAGTCAAGGAAATTAAGACCAGTTCATAGATAGATGAGTAACCTAATACGGTAGGTCATCGTTTAAGTATACGAGTAGGAGCAAGTATCTGATTTAGATAAAGGCTCCAGCGAACTGGGTAACGAAGCAGCGGCTTCGGGGAACATGAGGATATTCTTGGTATCCCTCTATGAGCTGCCAGGTGATCATACTAGGCTCATGAGAGGTTAAGGTCTGCGTTAGAAGAACCAAGAGTATGCCTTGGTTGCTATACGAGCGACCTAAAGACGGGGATGGATAGAGGATAGTCGACGATACACGGTCGTACCCTAGATAGCATTTCGTCAGGCTACCTACCATCTTTGGTCAAGCGTGTACGTACGGAAAGGCAGAAAACACCCAAAAGACCATAATTGCTATCTAATTATGGTTGCGGTAAGGCTAGGATTGTGGGTTGGCCAGTAGTGTGTTCTCATACAGGATTTATCCTGTCTTGTCTTTCACTAGTTGAGGGAGTGGTCTCATGGGACCATAGCCACGTATAGAAAAAAAAACAGACCTTAGCATCTGCATCGGCAGATAAATCGAAAGCTCCCGACCGAGTCCTGTATTTCCTGGTATGCCCTGTGACAGGAATCAGATGGCACGATGTGATACATGTGCATACAGTCATGGAAAAACGATTCACGATGAATGCGTGGGAAAAAGGGCGCGGTTGACGGTTAGCGTAAATCCTAGTGGCCCTGGGTGGTTGAACCAAAACCGAGATACGAAAACGTGCAATGGGTAAGCATAATCCCTAGTAGTCCTAGGTAGCATAAGTCCTAGTTGTACAAGCAATGATTCATGTTGGAAAACCCTGGTTAGATATAGGGTGACAATCCAAAACGATCTTAAGGATCATGGAACTATGTTAAAGTAGTATAGAATCTCATGGGAAAGCCCGTATGGTCTACGGCAAGGGACTGAACATTTACATGGAATAAAACATACGAGTTGAGTAACCTATATATGCGATATATTAGGTTGGCATAGACCATTACACGACTTTTGAGTAAGGGTCATTCATGGTTAACACATGATACGGTGGGGATACTAGTACGGTAGGTGCAGAGCTAAAAGACAGGATAGATACCATGGGAGGTTATACGTGTTAGATATCTTGGGGATATTATACTTGACAGGAACTTGACGATGGGATACCTTGTTTTATCTTGACACCGTAATTTATCATGACCCCTTAGTTTATCTGAGTTCAGTAGTTCATCCTGTTATTTTGATTTAGCTTATCTATCTTGTCATCATGCTTATGTTCATCTCAGTTTCTCATGCCAGTTAACTTTACTAGTTTTTATGCTGATAGTAGATAGGGCTTACTCGGTCTTTTTAACTGACCCATTTTGTTTCGCCTCTTTTCTTCCGTTTCCCCCCAGGTTACAGGGAGGAAATACTGTTGTTTAGTTCGGACTTCTTCTGCTTGAAGGTCATCATGGATGGCTTGGACTTTTCTTGGCTATGGCTACTTTACTGTTTTTACTTGGGGAATAATTTATGAAAAAGTCTTTATGCTTCTTTACTATTGCAAGACAGGTTTTGATGTACTCTGATGTAAAAGGCTTTAGACCTTAATTATTGATGTTTATGAAAGTTCGATTTTTCTTCCGCTATTTTATATGTTCTGTCTTGTGATATTTCTGTGCATGTTTACCAATAATGCCCCTCTAAAGCTAGTGCATTCCTTTGTGAGTGACCCCAGCTGAGGCGGGGTGTTACAGTTTGAAGCCCTAAACTTGCTTGATTGAGTTGACTGGGGTTGAGACAACAATGTATCTGCAGCTTTCTTTCTCGGCATTGTTGCGGCGTCGAACAATTTATTGTTGATCGATCGATTGAAGAACTAGGATTTTAGAATGAAATGAAAGATGAACGAATAAGAGACGAGAGAGAAATAAGGTAATGTTGATGTGGTAACTCCTATTTTGTACGTGAGGTATTAAGAAGAGTGTAATGATAATTCTTGTGGTATTTTGTAGTAGCGGTAATATGAATAGTAAATTGGGGTGCCCTTGCACGATACTAAATTTATACCGTTCAAACTCAAATTAATTATTTTAATTCTGCATTGTCCGCATCAAAGAAAAATGGTTCCATCAATTTTATTCAATTTCTATTACCTGCCAATTTATCTATATGGTTATAGTTTTCCAAATCTATTTACTTTTATTTGACCCTAAACTATCATATCATTTCATATATGTTAGAAATTTGACAATGGAAACATGGAAAAAGATGATTGATTAATTGCTTCAAGAGAAATGTAGGTTGATTTGACATACCATTTTTTAACCAATAAAGTAAATATTTATTTAAAATTTCATTATCTTAAATACGATCAAAAAATTAAGCTTCTTCATCCTTCTTTCGAGAGAACCCATAAAGCCATCAAGAAATATGCATTTTCTGAAGTACGTTACTGAAATGTTTTACAATGGTATTCTGAAGAAATGAAAAGGTTCAGGTAATATATATGAATCACAACTCCTCAAAAACATGCTCGAACAACATTTTCATATCCCTCCTCTCAACGATACTTCGTATCCCTCGTTTCCCAGAAGTTTCGACTCCTGCGTGTCGTACCTGAATACTTCGGACCCCTCTGCCTCGAGCCCGAATGTTTCGAAACCCATGAGTTTGACTCCCTATGTCTCAAACCCCATGAGTTCGAATCGCTTTGTTTCGAACCCTTAGGCCCGAACCCCTCACATGCATAAAACCTCGGATCCCTGAACCACATAGTAACTTTGGATCCCTCAGCCACGCGGTGATTTCGACTCGCCTCCTTCGGATTCAGTATTCATTGTATCCCAAGGGGTACGGGCCCGTATCCCTCGGGGGATACGAATGACTCATATCCCCTAGGGATACAAAATAATTGTACGAAATTTGTGTCCCACAAGAGGGGTACGAATTTTTGTCACATACATCAACGAGGAGTCGAAATTCCGGGTGCAAGCCTCCAAGGGTACGAAAATGCGTTGTATGGTCCCTAAACACTACCTACTCCCAACTAACCTCTCCACTATAAGAACCCCTAAGCTCACACTTCAAAAGGGTTGGAAGTTAGCTAATTTGACACCTCTTGAGAGCTCCGAGTGACCTTATTAATGACATCCTTGCTTTGTGGAAGAAAAAGCATAAAAATGACTTTTTTTAATATTCATATATGACAACTATGACTCCAAATTACATGGAAATGCTTGTAATTAGATGCATAGAAGAAGCCTATAGCTTGTAATCCATTATTGTGAATAAAATATCAGCAACTCTTCCAAAGTGGACGTAGACCCCTCACGGGACCGAACCATTGTAAATCTACTGTGTCATTTATTGCTTTTTTGCACTTATTTTCCGTATGCGAAACTGTACTCTTAAGTAATTAAGAATCTTGGGTGTTGACGATATTTTTTGCCGTCAACATTCGGTGCTTTCACTGAGAAGTTAAGACTCGCTTCTTTGTCGCACATCTCCATTTCGACTCTGATGTGCTTTAGGTTCCTTCTCTAACCTGCCGCCAAGTCCGCTTTCGATGGCTAAACAGCTAAAGAATACAATGATCGACTGCTGCAGTCGAAGCTGGAACATCTCATCAACCTTAGCCGACGAATAACCTGGCCGAAAGGGACATCCTTCCTCCTGTGGACCCCGAAGCCCCTACAACCCAAGCGCAGATTTATGCGCTTAATAAGAAGTATGAAAATATGGTTCTTGAACTCAACCAAGCGCTGAAAAACAACATCGACCTTATGCGTCAATTTCAAGAGAGTCAATGTCTCATCGCCTAACTTCAACTGGCCCAGAACAACCCCCCGAGTGAGGTGCACTGTCTTGGAAACCACTTCCTCCGAGTCTTAGGGACCACATCAACGATGGAAGTTTAGCCTTAACAACAACGTCGTTGTTTGCTCAAATGCCCATAGGAATGGTCACGACCCCGGCAATGGCAACGACAACTGAAATGGGAATGGTGATAGGACAACGTCACCTACAACGGGGGAACGCATCACCGCGACCGCTCCCGGTTGTTTATCAATGATGAACCGTGTCCGAGAAGCTGACCACCTGTAACACCCCACATCCATTAAGGTCACTCACAAAGGGAATGCCTTAACTTCAATGGAGCATTATGGGTACTGGAACAGAAATATTACAAGACAGACATATATAAAACAGCGGAAAGTAAAGTAGAAGAACTTCAAATCATTTATTAAGTAGAATTGTTTACAATAAAAGCCCATCAACTTCCAATACCCAAATACATAGCTAAAATATCTATCTTGCTCAAAAACAAAGAAGCATAAAAATAAACTGTAGTATTCCCCAATAAAGCAAAGCAAGCCATAGTCAAGAGGAATCCAAGCCTTACATGAAAGAGCCTTGGGGCTTGGTAAGATCCGAACTAAGCTGTATTCCCACCCTGTGAACCTGGAAGGGGGGGAAACGGAAGAAAAAGAGGCGAAACAAAACGGGTCAGTCATAAAGACTGAGTAAGTCCTAGTGACTTTCAGCATAAAAATAGGTAAAGATAACATAGCATGAATAAACTGAAAGTAAACATAAGCATGATGGGAAGGTAAGCTACAGGCATGATAAATCAAGTATAACATCCCATAATTCTTATCAAGTATTACATCGCATGGTTTCTATCAAGAATAACATCGCAAGGTTTCTTAGGCTTCACCATTAAAATGATATCTAATTGCTCTGCACCACCTAACTAGTGTCCTAACTAGTCATTTATATCAAATGCTAATATTGCAACGCGATCCCAATCCCCGCAGTTGTGGTAGCCTTTAGGTATAGTATGAGGATTCCACCTCAATCAGACCAATTGCTATGAAGATGTTAGATGTACCCTTACTACCCTATCGATCGGATCCCTATCTGTACGCATGTGTCGTGTGTGTCATACGGACCTATTCGATTGTAGATACCTATGCTGGTCCCACCTTGGGGTGTATCAAGTCCCATAGTGGCGGCCCGACACAATTCCTAGAATGCATAGGGTATACTACTGATGCCCCAGTGCCCTGACTTGTCTGCTCCGGAGTGTGTGCACGCCCGCACTCCGTTAGAACCCACACTGTGCACCAACCGCCGTCGCTTTGACCGCTTACAATCAGCCCAGTAATCGTGCCCCACCCTGCCTAGTTCAGGGTATCATTGATACCTAATTGGGTTACTGCTGAAATGGGTCCCCGTTACTAGGGTTTCATATTGGTTAAGTCTATGGGCCTATATATACAGATATTACCCACCTACCCGTGATGTACTTAACCCTCCCACCGATTCAAGCATGTTCATTAACGGTTAAGTTTATGGGCCTATATTTACTGGTATTACCCACCAACCCTGATATGTACTTAACCCTTCCACTGATTCATTCATATTTATTTTATGGTTAAGTGTTTGTTTATTCATGTTAATTTAACCCGCCCATTCCTCATATCGTATTGGTTAAGTGTTTTTAATTGTTAACTTAACCCCACGTGTTCCTCAGGTTGTTGTGGTTAAGTGTCATTAATAAATTCCAGTTAACTTAACCCTCCTACTTATCATGTTACTCTGGTTAAGTGTTGCCTCCTGGTGTTAACTTAACCTCACCATTTGTTTAACTAACCTGTTACAGCGGTTAAGTGTTTCCTGTTAACCTAACCCCAGTCACCCATCTTGTTATACTGGTTAAGCGGCCTTAACCCTAGTTATTCATGTTATATTGGTTAAGTGTTTCTAACTTACTTAACCTCAATCACTTGTCTAACTAACATTTTTCTATGGTTAAGTGTTCTAATTTACTTAACCTCAATCGCTAGTCCAGTTAATCATGTTATAATGGTTAAAAATTTGCTTAACCTTACACACTCCCCTAGTCAACATATTAAATTGGTTAAGTGTCCAGATTAACCTAACCCTACCCACCAATTTAGTTAACATGTTGAATTTGGTTAAGTATTTATTAAATTCACTTAACCCTATCAGTCCTAACTCAGCTCTAATTGTCTTATTAGAGCACCAACCTCTCAGATTAGACATATATTGTTGTGGCTGCCTGTATGCCGGTTGGGTCCGGGCAGTCTTACGCCACAACTCAGTCTAACCTCGGGTCTTTATTGGGCCCAATGCTTAGCCACTCACATTGGATAGGTATCGTCATGATTACTAGACAGCCGGGCGGGTCCGGGCAGGTTTACATCACAACTAAATCCAACCTCGTGCTAAGCATATTCGTATTTTCTAATTTACATTTAAATTATGTAAATTATTCAAATTCAAATTACTGGCACATTTATTCTCAATAAATCTCATTAATTTAGGTATATAATTAACGCCATTTATGCCATCAATCACTTATGTGATTAATTACTAATTTATGGCAGTCTTCCTAAAATTACCATTTTAACCCAACGTTACCCCGTCTAACATTAGGCTAACCAACTTAGCCTAATTTACGTTCGCATGGTTTTTGGTATACATATTAGGCTAAAAGCATAGCCTAATTTATGTACAAAAATTAGCATAAATTAACATAAACATGACATGGTATAATTTTGGCATTGATGACATAATAAATATGAACATAATAGGGAGCCTAATTTATGTACACAAATTGGCATAAATTAGCATAAACATGACATGGTATAATTTTGGCATTGATAACATAATAAATATGAACATAATGGGGAGCCTAATTTATGTACACAAATTGGCATAAATTAGCATAAGCATGACATGGTATAATTTTGGCATTGATGACATAATAAATATGAACATAATGGGGAGCCTAATTTATGTACACAAATTGGCATAAATTAGCATAAACATGACATGGTATAATTTTGGCATTGATGACATAATAAATATGAACATAATGGGGAGCCTAATTTATGTACACAAATTGGCATAAATTAGCATAAACATGATATGGTATAATTTTGGCACTGATGACATAATAAATATGAACATAATGGGGAGCCTAATTTATGTACACAAATTGGCATAAATTAGCATAAACATGACATGGTATAATTTTGGCATTGATGACATAATAAATATGAACATAATGGGGAGAACTTGCAAAATAGCCATCATGAACATTACAGGGGTGAACTTGCAAAATGACTAATATGAACATTAAAATGTCATAGGTGTGAACTTGCAATTATAAGACAATTCAACATATATGTATTTTTTTTTACATAGGCTATATTAACAACATACATGAGAATTAGCAATATGAACTAATCCATATACATATGTTAATTTGCAACGTAGACAAATCAACATACATATATGTGAGTTAGCGACATAGGCTAATCATCATACACATGTGTTACTTGGTAACATGGATTCAACATACTTGCAAATTAATCACAATATATGATAAGTGTGAACTTGAGATATGGTATATGTTTCGCATAAACATAAACATATTGATTTTTGACAATTGGTCGCATGACTTTACAACATAAACTTGCATAATAGATTATACAATCCTCATAAGATGTTACAAATCCAAGTCCATACTTATACAAATAAACTTATCAAATAATTTCCAATTCAACCTAATAATAGAATCAAATCACTGGCATAGATTAATATTATACAACATAACAAACATCATACTTAATAATTCCCAATTCAACATGATAATAGAATTAAATCACAAACGTATATTAATAACATAACGAGCATCGTACTATTATCATTTCATCGCAAAACATGATATTCATCTTATTTCGCATTCCACAAATGTAGCTAAACTTACATCAATTTCACTTTATTTCATCGCCATATTATAATAAAGTATTTAGATCTGAAAATAACTAGAACTTACATAGCACGGCTAATGAATTAAGAATTGGTTTTGTTGTAGAAATGTTGCGGCGTTGCTGATTTATTGTTTGAACCATTGTTGAAGCTTTGTTCTTTGATATGAGTTGAATAGATTAGCTTTGAATTGATTTGTTGTTCGTCTCTTCAAGTGGAGGCTCTCCTTAGTTTTCTCCCGACAGCATGGCGGCTCCTGTTCTTATTTTTATGTGAATTTTAGTCTAGAGACCTAGGGTATATATATAGAATTGCAAGTTAATTTGAGCCGTCGATGAAGCCAGGGTTAATCAAAGCCACCCGTTCTAAAGAGAAGCCAATTATGTTCACAATTTAAGGGCTGTAAATTACTCCTATTTCAAATTATGTCATAATTACTTTCTTAATGTACATTATCAACATTTATTATTATTTGTCAATCCATCAAATATAAATACGTACATATAAGATACATCTCCCCTTTACACATTTATTTGTATGCACATTAGATACATCTCCCCTTTACACATTTATTATTTAATTAGCAACTTTAGTGTTAACAGAAATACGGGGTGTTACACCACCTCCTCGACAAAACCCAACTATCGCTGCTTAAAACTTGGGGCCTACGCTTCCGACAACACAGCAGGCCCAAGTTCCGCCAGATTAGAATGAATGTCAACCCGCTCAGCCTCATCGACCATGCCGAAATCAGGCGATCGTTGTCGAGGAAATGGATGAGGATAATCCCGATGTACATCATAGAAGGCGTCCACAGAACAGGATTCCCGAAGCTCGTCGAAACTAGTAGATCCTGACAGAGGATGTTTAACCAACATATCTACCCGACATGATCGAAGGATCACGAGAGATATGCGAGGGAACGCCAACGACTCGTGAGAAACCCACTTGAGGTGTAATCCCTTCACTAGGGCTATGCACAAAGCCGAGTGGCCCCAATGCTTCAACATGCCACAAATGGCATTCTATGATGACACGACTGATCCTTGCGCCTTCCTAAACCGATACGAGTGGCAAATGGATTCCAGTCGGGCCACTGACGCAATTAAATGCCAAGTGTTTCCCGGTCTTTTTTTCAGGCGCCACTTTGCTTTGGTTCTCTCCCCTTCCACTCCAATCTATCAACATCTTCGGTCAGCTGGCCACGGAGTTGGTTAGGCAGTTCAGGATGAACGTCCCAACTCCAAAGAACATCTTTAACATTTCCAACATTTACCAGGGTCCTAGAGAGTCCCTCAAGATCTACCTCAAGCGATTCAATATCGCCCTCGCTGAGGTCGATGATACTGAACCTCGCACTGTGCTCTCCCATCTTACAAAAGGTGTCCTTCCTACCTCCGGGTTTGGAGCTGGATCGACAGAAAACAACCTAAGACCTTAGAGGTTTTTATGAAAAAGCTGGGCAATTCCTGTGCCAATAGGAAGCAAGGCGTAATCGAGCCTCTCAGGGCAACCACTCCAACAACCCACGCCCTAGCACCGTTGACGACAGTATCAAAGGAAAGCAAGTCGGAGAATCCTCTGAGAAGGGTGAAAGAGTACCCCCTACAAACCAAAGCCGAAAAGCGACAAACCCGGTGGTCTAACAACAATCAAGCATCCACAAATCCTAAGAAGCACGACTGCTATCTAAATTACAGGAATTACACTCCGCTAAATCGAGATATGGACACAATTTTCTTAGTAACCTTAAATACCCTCCAGTATAAGAAGCCTAACACGAGGGAATCCACCGACCGCGAGAAGAATAACAGAAAATACTGTAGATTCCACGACATGTATGGGCACAATACTAACGACTGTCGCCATCTCAAGGATGCTATCAAAAAACTCATCCGCGAGAAACATCTGGGCAATACGTTCAAAACCCCGCTCCTCCCGAGGCAGCTACGGGACCTTCAACACCCGCACCTCCAGCACCTGCAAATGAGGCACCAGGGTCGTCCAACCAAAGGTCATGTGTCATCGTGATCAACACTATCTGTGGTGGACCTCACCCAACGCATTACAGTTTCCGCAAGATGGAGGAGTATGCCAACTCTATGAAGCATGCCACATACGAAGCTTGTTCTACTCTAGATGAGTCAGTCCTCGCCAAGCTTCAGAAGACAATGCGGGACAATATCGTCTTCTGCAAGAGAGAATCAACGGGATTCGAGATCCCAACTATAGACCCTCTCGTCATCTCTACTCAAATTGGTCCAATGTTGGTTCGAAGGTTTCTTATTGACTCAGGAAACTCGGTCAACATCATCTTCAAGGCGGTCTACGACCAAACGAAACTTGAGACTAAAGACTTGAAGCCCAGCCATGCCATAATCCACAGCTTCAATGGATCCTCCAATCACCCAGTTGGCATGGTGGACCTCCCCGTAGAACATGGAGAAGGAGATCGAAGCCGGGTCTAGATCCTCACTTTTGTGGTCATCAACGTCATCTCCTCATACAATGTTTTCTTTGGACGGCCTTTCCTCACAGAATTCCGAGTCTACATGTCATCGTGGTCCCTACCGATGACGTTTACGATAGAAAATGGGATCGGCATAGTTAAAGGCGACCAAGCCATAACTAGAGATTGCTACCTCATAGAATGGAATAATGCGCGCAATAAGGACAAAGGAAAGACCGTGCCTCCACCTTCTTGCGCCAAAACTGTCTCCGCATAGCAATCAAAGGCGTTTGAGTCATAGATCAGGTGCCACTGCCATCTTTCCGATGATCTCGATCCAAGGGAAGACGAAGATCCCAATCTTGAAAGGGCTACCCCGGTAGAACCAACGGTGGACTTCCGATCAGCCCCGATGACCCGATAAAGGTCTTCAAATTTGGATCGCTACTCCATCCCGCTGTAAAGGAAGAGCTTATGGAATTGCTCTAGGCCAACCTTGACGTGTTCGCTTAGACCCACTCCGACATGTGTGGCATCGATCCAGGAGTCGCTTATCACAGGCTTGCTATCAATCACTTGCACCTTCCGGTCAAACAGAAACGTCGAATCCTAGGAATCAAAAGATCGACTTCAATCAAAGAGGAAATGGATAGGCTCCTCAACAATGGCTTCATCCGAGAAGACCTATATCCAAAATGGGTCTCCAACCTCATCCTGGTCAAGAAAGCAAATGACAAGTGGCAAACGTGCGTCAGCTTCTTTGATTTGAACAAGGCATGTCTTAAGGACAGCTTCCCACCTCCTAAGATCGACCAACTTGTTGATTCAACCATCGAATACCTCTTGTCCTTCATAGATGCCTATTTAGGCTACAATCATATTCTGATGTACCTCCTGTACTAGGACATACTTCTATCATAACTGACCTCAAGGCTCTATTATTATCTTGTCATGCCCTTTGGTCTTAAGAACGCTGGGGCCACCTACGAATGACTGGTCAACTTCATTTTCAAGGACCAGATTAGGAGATCCATGGAGGTATATGTGGACGATATGCTCATAAAATCGAGGGAATCGAACAACCACGTCCATGACCTCTCCGAAATGTTAGGTGTCTTCTACCAATATGACATAAAACTCAATCTCTCGAAATGCACTTTTGGCATTACATCGCGAAAATTATTGGGTTTCATTGTTAACTCGTCAGGCATCTTAGTAAATCCAGACAAGATTAAGGCTCTCCGGGACATCCGAGCTCCTCGGAGCATCAACGATGTTCAGAGTTTAAACGGGAAGGTCGTCGCCCTAAGTCGATCCATCTCCAAGGCTATTGATAAATACATTCCCTTTTTTGACCTGCTCAGAAAGGGGAAGCTCTTCTCATGGATATCGGGATGCATTGTCGCATTTCAGGACCCCCTGATTCACTTGGAGCGACCACCCATCCTATCCAAACCCATGGATCACAAGGACTTATATATCTATTTGGTTGTTTCTATGCAGGCAGTTAGCTCCGCGCTCGTACGCATCGACGATCGTGCCCAGCGACCCATTTACTACATCAACAAAAGGTTGACAGGAGCAGAAAAGAATTATCTTAAGTTTGAAAAGTTGGCCTACTATCTGCTGATCTCTTCCCGGGAGCTGCGACCTTACTTCCAATCTCTTCTCATCAAAGTCTACACTAACCAGCCGTTACGGCAGGTCCTGCAGCGACCTGAGGCATTGGGATGACTCCTGAAGTGGAACATAGAGCTGAGCCAATTCGAGATCATATTCATTCCTCACCGAGCCATTCTCGGACAAGCCCTCGCCGATTTCATAGTATAATTCACTATTCCCGAGGATCCTCCTCCAAAAAACATCGAAACTCCAGATATCCAATGGAAACTGTTCGTGGATGATCCTCAAACAATCAATGTTCTGGCGCCGGAGTCGTGTTCATCACTCCCGAGGGACGCTCGATATGCTATGGTTTGAAGCTTGACTTTCCGCTACCAATAACGACGCAGAGCACGAAGCCTTGAGTGACGGACTCAGAATCTCGATCGAACTTAGCATCAAGGCTATTAATATTTGTTCTGACTCACTGCTCAATTTGCATTAGGTACAGGGAGAATACCAAGCCCAGAGGGCATGGCTCGCTCCCTACCTTGTTTAGGTTCGCGAACGACTCACCAACTTCGACCATTACATCATCACGTATATTCCTTGAGAGCTAAACGAGAAAGCTAATTCGTTGGTCAAGCTGGCAAGCTACGGGATGCGCAACTTATCGGACTTGCTCCCGTCGAAGTGCTCGACTCTCCGAACATCGATCAGATGAAGACTAATTCAGTAGCAACGACGGAGACCGAGACTTAATAGTGGATGACACCAATCAAGAACTACCTACAACATGGAGTCCTCCCAAGGCACTACAAAGACAGATGAGCACTCACCCGTAAGTCATCTCGCTACATGCTTCTAGACGGGGTGCTCTACGGAAGGGGATTCTCCGTTCCATTACTCCGTTGTGTATCCCACAACAATACTGACCGAGTGCGGCTGGATTTGCACAAAGGAGAGTACAGCGACCACATTGGGGGGCAAACTTTGGCAAAAAAGATTCTTAGATATGGCTATTTCTGGCCCATACTCGATCGAGATGCCACAGACTATGCCCGCAAGTGTGATAGATGCCAAAGATATTTGAAGATTCCAAGAGCCCCACCTACTGAGTTAACGCAAACGGTCAGTCCTTAGCCATTTACCGTGTGGGGAATTGATATCATAGGAACCCTTCCAATAGCCAGAGGAGGTTCCCACTATGCTATCGTCGCAGTTGATTACTTCACTAAATGTGCAGAAGCTGAAGCCCTCTCCACAATTACTACCAAGAAGATAATCAACTTCGTCGTCCGCAACATCTTCACTCGATATTGATTTCCCCAATCTATCATCTCTGACAATGGGACTCAGTTCGAGAGCGCTGAGTTCAAGATTTTTTGCCAAATGCATAACATCGAGAAAAGATTCTCAGCAGTGGCCCATCCTCAAGCCAATGCACTGGTCGAGGCTGTCATCAAAATGATCAAATCCATCATCAAGAAGTGTCTAGAAAAAGCTGGATGCTTGTGGGATGAAGAGCTCCCTCTGGCCCTATGGGCCTACCGGACGACCCATAAGTCAACGACTGACCATACTCCTGTCGCTCTTGGCTACAATTCTGAATCCGTCATTCCCATTGAGTTGAAGCTTCAATCCCATCGAGTCACTTATTGTAATCCTGAGACCAACTAAGACTTGCTTTTGAGTCGTTGGGCTTGCTCGAAAAGAAAAGGAACAAAGCAGAATTTAGAGCTACCGCACAGCGCTAACGCGTCTCCCGATACTTCAACTCTAAAGTCCTCTCCAAGGACCTTAATGTCGGTGACCTCGTTCTGAAATGGATTTTTCCCACACCGAGTGGTTTCAGTCCTCGCTGGGAAGGTCCATATGTCATACAACGAAGGCTCGGATATGGAACCTTCAAGTTGGCGACTGTCGATGGCGTCGAACTCCCAAGGGCATGAAACAATGAACATATTTGTCGCTACTTCACATAACTTAGTGTATAGATTTTCTGTTTTCCAACAATGTTTTGTTTTCTTTAAATTCAAAGCATTGTGAAGGCTGTTACTACCAAATTTATTAGTAAGGATAGTATTTAGTTCGTTGTGCTCTTGATGTGTTTACTTTTTCCATAGTATGTTTGATTGATCATTATAACTAGCTTGCACACACAAACACACAACACTGAATTGGCACCCCAAGCACGGGAGCCATTACCGCCACTCGAGTCTCGAATCAACGATGAAACCGAGTATAAATAACACCGCTCGAGTCTCGAATCAACGACGAGACCAAGTAAAAATAACACCACTCGAGTCTCGAATCAACAATTAGACCGAGTTTAAATAACACCATTCGAGTCTCGAATCAATGATGAGACCGAGTATAAATAACACTACTTGAACCTCGAATCAATGACGATGCCGAGTATAAATCGTTCCTCCATCCAGTCTCCGGACTTGGGGCAACCCACCAGCCTAGCAAGTGTGACATCGACCACTCCCGCGGCTCCATCCGGCCCTTCAGGTGCGGATCTGGGTACCATTTGTCGAATTAACGACGCCCACGAACATTAACACGAACGAAACGACGGGGGAGTTTAAAGGATGAATCCACGATGTCCGTGCCATCTCACGACTAAGGACCAACGACCTCCGGGAGGTCCAAGAGAAAGGGCACCAAACCAGGACTCCAAGCGACTCGGGGCTCCTGACCAAAGGAAAACCCGAGAATGGAGCCAACACCAAAACTATGCACGATGGAGGCACCCCCAGAGCAGAGTCTCCAATCACGTTTGCTTAAGTGTAACGACAAGTACACTTGTGCAAGTACAGAAAACTAGAAAACACAAGATGAACATTCGAACACTAAACATAAAGTGCGACGTAAGAAAAGTTAACTAACAGTTTCATTCACATGCCAACATCAAACTACATATCTAAATATATTTCTTTCTAACGACACGGTGCACACGAAAACCACACCATGCCTCCAAAAGTGAGGGTCGTACTCGCGTATGCTATCGGCCTACATAACCAAAATGTCTACAATCTCTATGACAATTACTAAGATCACTCATCCTTCTTTTTATTCCTTTTCTTCTAGACAGATTCGACACTAGGCGGGTCACCACCAATTATGGACCTCTTCCTTCTAAAGTCGCTCCTGCCTTTACCTCCTCGGCCCTTCACGGGGGTGACAAACTCATGAGACATCGACGTGCTCTTTCCACCATCATCCTCGCCGTTAGTAATCCCTATGATCTCTACGGGGGAAATAATTCGCAGTGGTTTAGGAGTAATGTCGGTGGCAAGGGCCGGCACAGCCCCAGCTTCTCCAGAGTCTTCTTGGCCTCCAACTCCACGTTCTTCTTAGCTTCTTTGGCAGCCTTCTGATCGGCTAGCTTCTTGGCCTTATATTGCGTAGCCTCTTCCTCCTTAAGCTTCTTATACGCCTCCTCAGCCTTTTTGTTGACGTCGTCAGAGACCTTCTTTTTTTTTCCCTCTTCATTGGCCCTCTCCTTCTCTGCCTCAGCATCGGCCTTTTTCCTTGCCATCGCTGTTGTGGCTTCTTTCTCGGCTTTCTTCTGAGTCTTAGCTTATGTCTCCTACAGAGCAGCCTCATCATGTTCCCTCTTTTCCTTCTTCTCCTCAGACTTTACCACCATGCTAGCCCTCTGTGCCTCCACCATATCTTGCATTGGCTGGACATTTGCCTCTACCGCATCCGTCACTTGGACACTCTATCTATCTGATACCTCCCTTTCCTTTAGAAGATCCTTATAAAGATTGGATCCTAACTCAACATCCGAGAACGTATCCATATGACGGCTTTCCACTCCGAACTGTATTCCCTGTAATCCTAGTCCAGACTCAGACGGTTGAGGAAGCACGGGGGAAAATCCCGTGTCACTTCCACTCAAAGGGGGGGTTGCCCAGCAAAAACGGAACTATTTAGTTTTTGGGAATTTAGTGCTCTCATCCTCTTTGGGTATCTGTGGTAATGAAATTTTTTCTCCAGGAAGGCATGTGAAATGACCCAAACATCCCCGTAAAGGAAAGCCCAGATTGCTTTTGAGGAAAAGACGAATCAGAACCCAAACAGAAGAACATTTCATTGCTTATTACAATAATTTACATCAGGTTACAAGAGTATAACAGAGTATGAGTAAATATTATACATTGGACAAATATTAGAGATTTAAATTGTACTGCAGTGGAAAAATAATACATAACACAATTGAAAGAGATACACGGATACAGAGCTTTCCGAATATAACTCCAGCTGTAAATCCAGGATCCTGGAAAAGAAATATCTGCAAAAACCCAACTACTAGCTGCCCGTGTGGAAAATATGGGCAACCAGAGTTTAGGTTAAAACAATAAACTCCAGGTCAGTTATGTGACTAGTGTGAGAACTAAAACAGTTATTAATTTGATTTTAAAGTTAGGTAAATCAAGGGACCACACCGTATAACACGGAACGGGTTTAAGCCCAAGAATACCAGTGCATAAAATAAACAGCGCAGTGCTAACTAAAGAAAATGAAGCTATTAAGACTCAGGTCCCATCACACATTGCAGCGCAAGCCGGAGGATAGAGTTTTACCTTATAATAGCCAAATATGCTTGATATGCGGAATTTATCTTTTATTATTACTATAAGTGAAGAAATCAACTTCAAATATAAATGTATCAATCATAGATGGCATGAGTAACCCATCCAACTATGTCGCCATACTAGGCTCTACAATTAAAACCGAAAAGGTTGTATTGGAAATTGGATTCCATCTATGAACTGAGGCAAGGGATCGTCCTCACCAATTCGAGACAATCTAGTCTACCATGTCTCAGGATCATAGCTCGAGTGACCCTTAGGTAACTGCAGGGCCGGTCCACACTAAGTGCAAGGTGGATTCATAACTCCTGAACATGCATTTCCCCGCCCTATGAGGCGTAAATGAGCCAGATGACTCAATATCCATCGGCTCCGTAGTAACCGATATATCTGAGGCGCCTCTCTGTCCATCAAGTAATATGCAACATCCACATGAGTAAAATGTCTGGGCTCCATACCATGACACCACTCCTAGGTAGAAAGAAACGCACTGTCCTCCCTGCAGTCCTTCTCTGGTTTATTCACACTAGGGTGTGAGGCTCACGAGTTAACGCTACAAAAAGCTATGCTATTTAAAGTCGTTCTTTGATCATCAACCACAAGACTCTTCTTTTCAACAGGATCCTTGATCATTTGCATCTCAGCATGCCACACAGGCAATTCACGCCAAGCGACTGATGTCTATCGATATATAACCTCTGAGCTCGTACGTCTCAGAGAAGGGTGTTAAGCAAGAGAATAAATTCTCTGCCACCAAACAAATATATAATTAATAGAGATCAATCACACAGAATAAAATCCAATGTCAGACACACATCCATTTACAAGTTCGTTCTGGGTCTGAACGAAACCGAAGGCACCTTATCCCTCGTCCCATATGCCCAGTACAGGAGAGAGTTCCTTGCATATCCGGTCGATCTCCAAGTATGTATGGACGATCACCACTTATTACCTTGTCTTGGGTGTACAACCCAATCAAGACATCAGTAATCATCCAAACAATGTGAAGACCTCCGGTCTTCAACCACCGTCTTCATCGTCGACATATCGTCGAATCAGTTATTCAGAATGAGTATATACCCGACCTTTCTGAATAACCCGCGTATATTATAAACAACTGATATAAACACACAACATACGCCCCACTTCAATCAAGAATATTATTTTATTCATATTCTTTTCACAATTTTAAAACAAATTAAGGTTTTCCAAACTAGTCGGGATTAGCGAACCATACCAAAGTAACCATTTATTACATTTCCCAACCCCAACCTATTTATCCCATGGAGCAAAACTGGTAATACTCCATATATAACCTCACAGTGTTATCGGTAAAATTAATTACCATTTCCCGTTCAAATCTAATTAAAGATTTAACTATCGCCTAGAATAAAACCGGTGGTACTCCATTCTCGATCATTTCCCAAATTTGATAATTTAAATTATCACACCCACATTTCAATCCAATTAAAAGTTCATCAAAACTCCACTTAGTTTTAATCCTAAAAATCATTACTGAATGATTATTCAAAGATAAGAAATTAATCTTATCTTTAACTAGGTTAAAGAACTAATGTCATTTAAAACACAGTTCACGATAAACCCAAAATCACATTCCATAAATTATGGAATCTTCACGGAAAACAGATCAATATATATATATATATATATATAATTGATATAAACTTCCATATCCAACCAATAATATAAATGGTATAACGACAAAGCCTTTTAAATTCCATATGTAGTAACGGTCTTCCTCCATAGAAGTTCACTTCGATTATTACCAAATCGAATTCCATTCCATTCCAATATATTTTATTAAATTGGAAAACTTTACTTGGAAAACTTCCACTAAATCTTACTAAAAGATTTATACATTCCAAATCATATTTTCACTGTCAATTGGGTTAAAGAACGAATGTCGTTCAAAACACAGTTCACAATAAACCCAATTTACATTCCATTTCAATTCCTATTAAATGTTAATTAATTGGTAATTCTTCTATAAAACTTAATTAAAAGATTTATTCTTTTCACACGGGGTTCAAGAACAGTGTTATTTAAGATGCCATTCACGATAAACCCAAAATCCAATTCTTTTATTCTATTCCAATTAAATATTAATTAATTGGAAAACTTCACTAAATCTTAATTAAAAGATTTATTCTTTTCTCAACTAGGTTTAAGAACAGTGTTATTTAAGACACCATTCACGGCAAACCCAAAATCCAATTCAATATTAAATACAAGGCTCTGAATAGAAATTATATCGGCTTATATTTAATATCAAATTCTAAAATCAATAGATATCGTATCGGGAATAACGATATATATATCTTCCAAATTCCTCCCCAATATCCGTATAATCACGGAATCCAATATCGAAATATTCCGAAGATAATTTCGATTCAATCCATTCCAATTCATATATTGGAAATTCTGATTATTTTTAATATCATTTCAAATCCAATTTATTTTTAATAACTAGTCCATTTTGATAAAATTATATTTTTATCTTTACAAACGTGGAATTTTTCATCCAAATTCTTTCCAAATCATTTATTATGATTTTACACAAATTATTAATATTTTTAGTAATTTTATCAAGGCCCGTAAAGTCGATTTCCATAAACGGTCATCGAACTGCACTTACATTGACCTTTTCCAAATTTGATTCGGACATAATTCCAAATCTAACTGTTATATTTCAAATATCTTATATTCGTTGGAAAGCTCTTTTCGATACGAACCCCAACGGTTCGGGTGTTAGGAGAATCCGACGGTCGGATCTCCCGTAATATCAATTCGAAGCCAGTGGTCGAAATTCGCGAACGGTCGCGATGCGGGGCGTTCTATTCAGGCCATTAAATATATATATATATATATATACATATATATATATATATATACATATATATTTCGTCGATTTCCATTTAAAACATATTTTATAAATCATTTTAAATTTGTTTTAAAAAAGATTTCAACTTCATTATCAATTTTAAATCAAAATTGAATACTCCTTATCATTATAATATATATAAATGATAATATTTTCAAAATATCAGATTTGAAATCATTTCCTTTTTCGATATTCATTATAAAAATGAATAAAATAGATATAAATATCGTTCGTGTAGGCGCAAATCTAAACAACACGGCTTCATATATTTCAATATTTTCGTGTCCATCCAAAATCAGACATCAAATCATATTTTTATCCTTTACAGAATTTTATTTTAAAATATTCGTTATTTTAAAATATTCATTATTCGTTATTTCCGAATTGGAATCAGGCACAGTCAATTACCATATAATGTTATTTATATGGATTTCATACAACACATGTATATAACAACAATTATAAACAATCATCCATCATCCAGAGTGCACTACTCAACTGCATAAGCATTATATATAAATAATTAACGCTTACAACAGTCTGTTAACCAATCGATTGACATACAACTAATTAATTGGGATTAGTGTACGTCAAATATCATCCCAATACCCATGTGAGGTTTCAATAAACAAATACCGAATGTAGTTTGTGCAGTTGGGTTATGAGTAAAATTTATCGTCCCAATCAATATCAGTTAAATGTGTGTACATTAACAAATCGTTTGATTTGTAAATGAATATTTATTTTATTCATATACACATTAAAAATTATATTTTTAACGATAAAATATTTTATTCAACACATGAATATTTTGTATGGTTCATTTATACAATAAAAATGATATTTTATCGTTCAAATATATTTCATAAAATTTTGGCAGCATAACAGCGCGATACTAAAACCGGAATAAGGTCTAGCCTTATCCCTCGCCTAATACTGGCTCGCGCCATACACATACCAATTCTAATCAATACAATTTACGTCCCAAAACAAATAACCAAACATCCATGGTTCCAATCAAAGGTGTCGGGTGCTTCTAAGCACCGTCTACATCCTAGTATATATATTTGACTAGAAAATAAAAGTAGAGTGAGAAGTTCTCACCTTTGGTTTCCACTCCGTCAATCTTTATGGGATGGTTTGGGTTCCGTTTTGATTTCAGTCCGTTCCATCACCATCTGTTTCACGCAGTTGATATTAAAAATCACATTTTTAACAATGCTATTTATATTAAAAATAATATTTCTGTTCAAAGCCATATATATATATCACATTTTTATCGTAACGCTATATATATATAAATCATACTTTTACATCGTTACTTCATTATATTTTTTTAATAACGCTACTGTACATATAAAAATCATATTTTTATAAAACCTTATTCTATATGAAAATCAAACTGATTTTTATCTTTTTAAAGCTAATACATTAAATAAATAAATAAATAAAACACTTACAGCCGGAACTTGGGGGGTGGGGGATCGTAGGCGGAGGGCGTTAGAGGTCAAGGGGGCGCGGCAAGTCAGGTGGCGGGACAGTGGTGGCTTGCGGCGATTTTGGGTTGGTTGGAGGGGCTTGGGTGCGGTTTCCATCAAGAAAAACGGGAAAGAGGAAAGAGGGAGTCTAAGCAGGAGGGGGACCACAGGTCGGCGGAGGCGTCGTTGTTGGAGGTGCGTCGCCAGCCAAGGGGGCGGCGACGATCAGAAAAAGGGGGCAACGGGGGTCTTTAGAACAGGGGGCGCGATATTTTTAATTTGACCGAGGGTTTGATTTTCTAGGATTTGACTTCCAAAGGGTATATATATAATATATTTTATTTTATTTGATTCAAAATAATTCATTTAGTCTTCGAACTCCAAATCGAACCCAACGACTATCGCCCCTAACCAATTACCCCTATTCCGAACATAATGGGATATGTCCGGTTAGCCAATTCGACTGTTACGATCAGTTTTCGTCAAATTAAAATATAAATCAATATAACATTCAAAATTGATTTCAATGTACATTTTAATTTACCAGGACCACATACCGACTCCAAAAATTCCAGAAAAATAAATCTGGCTATGTTTTGACGATACGGTCTTAACAAAACTAATTTCGTTGAATTTGGAGACCGTTTGAAAAACGGTCATCTTCTAGTCGATTAAATTTAAACTGAAATTACCAAATGCGTTTAAATTCACCACGCTCACGTATTCATTCGAAAAATTATGAAAATTGGAATCTAGCAATAATTTGACATTCCGGATCCAACAAAAGTAATTTCGTCAAAAACGGAGGTCGTTTACAAAACGACTATTTTTAAAGGCTACATATTATATAATATATATATATAAATTCCATAACGAATTAATAGAATTTTAAATTGTACATAACTTTCAATTTATAAAGTGAAATCTGGATTTTTCACATTCGTTAGAAAGATATTATTAAACAGATTCAAGTATTTCTTGTTTTGCTGAAATCCGATTTATTTTGAATACTGTGCATTCATTTGAAATTTGAAATCGAATTTTCAGAGTGTTGCGCTATTTCAGGCTCGTTTTATAATTAAAAAAAATTTATTTGTTCTAATTTCGATTTAAATAAATTTTAAATCGTTATTATTTAAAATAAATCATTTTAAACATTCAAAACCATTAAAATTGCTAAAACAAAAATTTTAAATTGGTCTTGATTTTCTGGGTTGTTACATTATGGCGAGGGTATAACATGAAGGGTACTCTACATTGCAGTAAAAGTGGATCCCGGCAATCCCAACTCTGGATGTATAGGGTCATACTCAGTTGAAACATGAGCTGGGACTATGGGACCGCTATTCATGGAAGATGGTGGGACTTGTGGTTGATAAGAACTTCCCTCCGCAAATTCCTGAGTGACAGTCACACTCTTAATAGAAACAAACTTTCCCATTTCGGCGGCATGCTTCGCCAATCTCTCCCTCGCGGCATTCTCCTGCAGCAGTCTCCTCCCTTCCTCCCGCATCGTACAGTCATTCTCAGTCAGAAGCTCCCCCATGAGCTGGTTTTCATTCAGAGTATCCACATCCACTTGTCGCAACCGAGCCTCAAACGGCACCATCCTTTCCCATGTCTAGCCAACACTCGTGGATAATCCCTAACCCAGGAGATCCCATGGAACCTGAGGGCTTTGACGTACATGTTCCGAATAGGCTCCTCAAAAGAAGCCTCCACCCTGGCCTCGGTATACTCCAACTCCTCCTTAAGGCTCTCCACTTCCCTTTGATGCTCAGCCTTTAAACCTTCGTGCGAGCTCAGTGCATCCTTGTTGCTCGCCTCAACTTCCTCTTTCTCCTTCCTCATCACCACCAGCTGCCTTCTCAGCTCATCGTTCTCCTTCTTCAACCTCTAAACCCCGTCATTTTCAGTTTTTACCCTCTCGTTCTCCAAAACCAAGGTCTCGTTGTCTTTTTGGAACTGGAATACCTTTTCATTCTCCGCCATCAAACGGATATTCTCCTTCACCAAATCGATGTTATCCTTCTTAAGCTTCACATTCTCAGTTGACACTGAGGCCACCGTGTCCTTAAAAGACGAAGCAGCATGCTCTGTATCCTTCTTCAACTTCTCATACTCCCTTTTCAGTTCACCTGTTTTGGCAATAAAGGGATATGTATGAATGTGTTGTTCGGGAACACAGAGAAAATTACTACAAAAAATACATGTGTGTGTTTTACTCAAAGAACCCTCCGCATTCCGGACGACCAGCTGTTTATCCGTCACCTCTTGCTTTAGATTGACAATCTCCACATTCTTGTAGGTAATGAGCTCCGAGAGGTGTCCATAATACTTTTAATATTCATTACATTGATAATAAACTGAATACACCTTCTACCATACCATCTCACTGTCTTCTCGAGGAATCGGGTTAAGATTCGGAAGCCACTTTAGGTTGTCAAAATAATGCTTTGGAAATTCCTCTTTCAACAGGGCCTTCCTCTCATCTACAGAAAGCTTAGGAGCTACATATAACTCGGACAGCTTACCTTACTTTTTCAATGTAGCTTTCTTCTTCTCATCGGTATGCGCCAACTCTCTTCCTTTCGAGGGAGCAATTGGCACTGTTGGCGAAACATTATAAGGGACCGTCATAGAGACTTGCCCGACGCCCATAGAAGCATGATGTGTATCCATCCCAAATGACCGGATGCATGGTGGAGGAGATATAAAACGTCAGTATCTTTCCCTATGATGATGCTCACTTACTTTGTCGCGGTAATACTAAAGCTCATCACCGAGACTCGTGTCTCTTCTGAAATCCCCAAGAAAAGTGCTCCATGGAGGCCGGTGCCCCCCAAATACATAACCACGACCTCCGCCTTTAGCCATATCACCTGCCAAAGAAACAGACTTAAGATTAGACTCGAACACCCTAGGCACACAAACAAATGTTGTGTTATGTAGTGTTTATGAATGTGCGTGCCCTAAGTTTTTCTCGACAAACCAGATAGCGGTTCGCTTGAAGGAGTGACCTCCCCCACAGCTAAAGATATTTCCTTCATACTTGTGGTGCTAGGCCAGGGAAACATCACAAGTGGTAGTTTGTTCAGCTCGTCAATCTGACCCTCTTTCTCAAGAGAAACGACGGGCTCAGAGGGAGTTACTGGAGACTACGGCCTAGCCGACGTTTCTATCATCTGCCGCGGGCAGGATGTGAGCGATCGATAGGCCCTCGTCCCAAGCAACCGCCTCCTCATCGCCTGTCTCTCCCCCACCAGCTTCCTCCTAAATCTTTGCAGCCTTGCGCGGCTTAGACCTGACAGGGGACACTTTCCTTTTTTGGCTCAGAGAGCCTGCTTCTTTTCCAGTATCTGTCTTCTTTCCACCTACGATAATGGCCGGTCTGATTATTACACAATCTGCAGGAAGCAATTCGCATGACGAAGTCAATCCTAATCTAGAACGTTATCGGTAGAACGAGCCTTGGCTGGAATGACCCGTAAGGACTCGAGACATTGTTAGTACATGGTGATCGTAGGCGCATCAGGATTCCCTTTCACACAAGAATGAATTTAGTGTTAGGTTACCAAACCCAGAAGTTTCAAACTCAAAACAAGGGGGAATTCTTACTTCCTTCCTATAATCTCCTCGCAAATCCGGGTGGACAACGCATGAAGAACTAGTCATGCTTATACACGGTCAACTTGGGCCACTTCCCGTCAAAGAACTTTGTGCTGGGCAGAGCCTCCAAAAAATATTGAGACGGTGTTGGCCCTCCTCTTCAGTTGAAACAAATACCAAATGTCCTCTCCAGTGCGCTCTAAGTACAGGTACTCTCTGTAGATAATGCAGGTATCTAAGAGGAAGGCATACGCATTCAGATGGAACTGTGATGGCGCAATGCTAAAATAATTCAGTATATCCCAAATAAAGTTGTTAGCCGGGGGCATGCACCCAGAAATGCATGCGGCATGCCTTCCTATTCCAAGTAGTGTACACTTCCAATGGAACATCAACCCTTCGGGTAGTGCATGAACCCTATTGTCCTTCCCGAAAGCATGAACATCTTTTTGGGGATACCAAACCGAATCGCCATGCGCCTCATCCATATGCTTCCCTCGACAATATCTATGTGCTCTTCATCATGTCTGGTGCCAACGAATCTGGTGGGTTCTCAAGAATAACCGTGCCCTCCATCATTTCTAGTGCCACCAACATGCTTCCCTCGACAATATCTATGTGCTCTTCACCTTTATGCTCACCACCGTGCTCTTCACCTTCATGCTCACCACTGGTCGTTCCAAGCCTTCTCGACACTAGGGGTGTTAATCGAGCGGACTAAACCGGATAAAGGGGCGTTAGTGTCCTGTCCTACAATACTTTTGGACATACACGGACCAAACAAGGAGTTGGCTCGGACATTGATTGTACGAGCCAGACAACGGATGGACAAGGTTTGAACAATAGAAAAACATCGAAAAATTTTGGATGGACATTTTTCATACACTTTTCTTGTCCTAAATGAGAATCGTATGAACACGGACCAAACACAATACCCCTTCGGACCGAGACATACATCAAACTGTCTTGTTCGTTTAACACCCCTACCCGACACAAGTATTTCTGTCGAATGCTCGACCGGCGGTTGTTGCCCTTTCGGATGCACCCCGCGGTCGGATGCCTTCAGGGAGCTTATCGTCTGATAAGGAGTGAATTCTCCAGAGGTCTCAAGCTCACTGCCCGCGAATTGACTTCACTAGTTGAATCAGATGGGAATGGTGAATGCTGTGAAGCTTTGGCTTCCAGAATATACTGTGTTTTAGACCTTGTTTCCATTACTAGCTATACTTTCAATATACTGGCGTTGGATATCGCATTGCATAACCTGTACCCCTCGTGTCGGTGCAAACTAACGTGTACGTGCGGTGTTGTGCAGTGCCATGCTAATACTATTATAACTTGGAAACTTGGGACACAACGACGATCACAAGTCCCCAAGACTGTAACCATGGTCGTAGTCAACCAACGTTCCTAGATTCACATCGAATCGCGACTATTCTATGTCTTGAGTCAATGAAAAACATGTTCAACAGTTCAGTCAAAGTATAGTTGTATGATCTAGTCCAATGTGCAAGGCCGATTTGTCAGCTAGGTAGCAGTAAACACAAGCCTCGGCTCATTCGAATAGCGTCGTGAAAACAACACGAGTCCCGAAGCACGAAGTTGAAAGGACAAAGTTGTAGACATAGAAAACGGCGCTTCATAAGAACGGAGTATGAACCCTCGGATAAACCATAAAACTAATATCTCCCTCTCGGATACGAAATCTCATACCCCTTTAAGGGTTCCAAATTTCGTACCTTAAGCCGAGGGGTATGAGCACTATTATTTCGAGACCCAAACTTCGTCTCACCTTCCACAGCGTCGAGTTCCATCGTCCCTTCTTCCATTGGGATTTTGACTCACCTCTTCTTAATATCCAAACTCTCCTCTCCTCCAAAGCTCTGTACCGAACCCGACCGCAAGAACACGATGTAACGTCCAATTCTCGAGCATCATTGCCAGATCCAACCCCAAGCTCAAAATCGATTTTCAAAAACCCATCGTTAGGTTCTTAGGGTTTGACCAATTTCGAGCACAGTTCAAATTCCATTCATGATTCTTGAGTAAGGGAGCCTCCATCATGCCTGACCTCGAGGTTGAGTACGAGCAGTGGGGTCGAAACTTTCCTACCTCACCTGATTTTCAGCATGGATAATTAAAACTTTTCAGTTCTAGGTCTCGAGTTTAAAGCACAAGAAGTAAAAGAGAGCGGGGTGTGTGAGAATTTATAGGGGGGAGAGGGATTCGGGGTTTAGCCCAATAGTCGGTTGGTATCCCATGTAGGGATATGAATTTTCGTGTCCCATAGGGATACTAAAATCTCGAATCCCAATGGGACACGAAATTTCGTATCCCCATAAGGGATACGAAAATATAATGTCCCATATCTAGGGCACGAACCCTCTTATATAATATTTTTATTTTGAAAATTGGTATTCTTTATTTATATACCAATCATATACTTTGTTTATATGCCTCATCAAAACCTTATGTCCCCCCTAACCTAGATGGGTACCACATAAGGGAAAAGAGCACATATAAATGCCATATATTGACAATACGAAAGCAAAGCCAAATACAACACCAGACATCTCTCAAACAAACCGCTCAACTCACTCATACAAACCAAGATGAAACTAAACAAACATACAATATCATTAACCAGAATCATGAAGCTCAATCCCCCACCTCTCATCAAGTCCATCTTCATCTTCGAATGTTTAAAAGAATTTCCATTATTCTTCACCAACCACACTACATCTCTTTTAATTAACTTTAGTCGAGTTTCCTTAGTAATCTTTCTGTCACTAAATATTCTTGTATTTCTCTCTTGCCATACATGATAAACAGCAGCGGTAAAGGCTACACAAGCTAAGTCTAAAGTTTGATCATTTTCTTTGAGGACATACAGAATTTTTTCATCTTCATACTCGAATGAACCCAAAATGTTACTTAATAGACCCAATTTTACCAATATGAGCATCTAAATATACTTCAAGTAGTCACAAGTGAAGAACAAATGACCCACTATTTCATCTTGACTTTCACAAAGAACACAGACTTTCTCTTCTCTCAATCCAAACTTCATTAATCTCTCTTTGGTAGAAAACTTATTAATCACTGTTAAATATGAAATTAGTGCCATTCTTTTTGCATTCTTCGAATGCCAAATAACCTTAAAACAGAGCTTACCCTGTTGCTTATCTCTCATATGATCCTAAGCCTTATGAAAGGAAAATTTACCACCATCTTTCCATTCATAAAAATCCTCACCTGATTCGAGATTCAAAATGATAGAATCAACTTTATCCTGAATTTCTCTTGTATCTACATGGATACTAACATTAATTTTCCCATCAACAATTAAAGATGAGACACGTTCATCATTTCTACCAATGCCGTTAAATCTAGATAAACCTAAAATATCTACCAAACATTTTGAGTTTATCCAAGGTTCAAACCAAATTAGTGTATCATTTCCTATAGAAATAATTTTACGAAATAATTGCCCACCATTAGTTCTTAATTTCATGATGGATTTCCAAGTACACGACGAGTTATTGTCAACTCGCATACTCCAAAAATACTTACCTTCACAATACTTCCTCTTCATCCATTGGCTCCATAATGAAGAACCATCCAAAAATTTCCACATGAGCTTTATACATGAAGCTTTCTTTAAATGAGACAAAGATTCGATGCCAATTCCACCTTTAGACTTCGGTAAGCAAAGTTTATTCCAACTGACTTCGTGGGAAGACCCTCCCCAAAAGAAATCATCACACATGGAATTCAATTTAGAAACAATATGTTCAGGTAGCTCATAAACTGATAAGCAATATAAAATGCTAGGATTTATCACTGATTGTGTTAATTCGGTCCTGCCAGCATAGCTGAGAAAAATAACATCCCATGACTGAATCTTTGATTTAATTTTCTGAAGCAAAGATCGACATTCACTATAATGGATATAGTTGGAAGACAATGGCACACCCAAATACTTAACTGGTAAGTGATTAACTTGAAAACCCAATACTGGTGATATTTCATGTCTATATCTTGCTTGCAAGATGAAATAAATCTTTGATTTAAGTACATTAACTGACAAATCACAGTATTTCTTTGATTTCTCAAAACTATCATTCAAAGAAGTAGCACATTAATGAGCACATCTACCAAATATCATTAGATCATCCACATACATCAGATGAGAAACTTCAGGTTCGAAATTATGCACTGGTAAAAACCTCTTCATAGCCACTGCCTCATTCATGCAATAAGTAAAATACTCCATAGCTATTGAAAAGAGATAAGGAGAAAGGGAATCACCATGTCCGAGTCCTCTATATGATGATATAAAGCCATTAGGAATTCCTTGGATCAATATTGAGAAGGTGGGAGATGATATACATACATAAATGATGTTTATTAAATGAACAGGGAAACCCAGTTTTAAAATTATATGACATATTAATCTCCTATTAATCATGTCATACGCCTTATGTAAATCAACTTTCACACAAAATTTACTAACCCTTCTTCTTAAAATCCCTTAACAGTTCGTGTGCCAGCATAATATTTTCTCCTATATGACGATTAGGAATATATGCACACTGATTTGGAGAGATGATATGAGGCATATACCATTTTATCATGTTACATAATATTTACTAAAATTTTTGTAAAACATATTGCAACAAGATATAGGACGGTATTGTGAAATTTCAGTAGGTCTTTCTACTTTAGGAATTAAACTTATAAACGTATGATTACAACTTTTTGGCAATTTTCCAGAATCAAAGATATCTTGCATATCAACTAGAAGATCAAATTTTATTACCCCCAAATGTACCTTGAATTTTTTTGAATTGAGTCCATCAAGGCCAGGACTTGAATCTATATGAACTGAATCAACTGCCTCTTCACTTCTTCTAGAGTTATTGCTTGAAGTAGATGTTGTTGACCTTGCACATTAATTGTAGCAATCAGTTGGAATGAAGGGAACTCAATAATATCTTCACCATTGAACAAACTTCTAAAATTGTTTATAGCTTCTGCAGCAACTTCTTTAGATTTATACAAAAGACTACCATATGCCTTAAACAAAGCTTTCAAATTATTAACATGTATACAAGTCGACATTTTAAAATGAATTTTTTTTGAATTGGTTTTTCTTTAGTCCAATTCTTCATCTCTGCCTTGCAAGCATATAATTTCTACAAAATACATAACTAGCAAAACCCAATACATTTAGCTGAAGTCCTCTGTTAACACATTCAACATATCCTTCCTTCATGTGCCACTGATTTGAATATCGAAAAGGGAAACCTTTTGATTTATCTGGAATAATGAGATATAAAAGAAGTGGATTATGGTCACTTGATAGATGAGATAAGGCTAGTGCTTTCATACTTGTAAAAATTTTAAGACATATGTAACAACCCAGAATTTTTGAACCAGTTTAAAATTTTTGTTTTAGCTATTTTAGTGGATTTTGAATAATTAAAATGATTTATTTTAAATAATAACGCCTAAAAAATGATTTAAATTGAGGTTAGAATGTATAAATTTATTTTAATAGTAAAATGAGTTCGTAATGGCGCGATAGTTTGAAAATTCGATTTTAAGCTTCAAATGAATATACATAATTCAATATAAATCGAATTTCAGTAAAACCATAAACGTTAGGATCTGCTTAACTATATCTTTCTAACGAATGTGAGAAACTGGGATTTCACTTTATAAAATGTAAATTATGTCCAAATCAATTTCAAAAAAGGTCGTTGTGGATGTAATTCGGTGGCCGTTATCGGAAACCGACTGTACGGGCCTTAATAAAATTATTAAAAATATGGAAGAATTATGTAAAATCATTATAAATAATTTGGAAAGATTTTAGATGAAAAATTCTATATTTGAAAGGATAAAAGATATTTTTATCTGAATGAACTAGTTATTAACTAGAATCAAAATCCAATGTTTTTAAATAAATAAATTGGATTGAAAAGGTTTTTAATATAAGCAGAATTTTCCAATATGTGAATTAGAAAAGATTTGAATGGAAATAATCTTCGGAATATATCGAATATTGGATTCCGTGATTATAGGGTATTGTGAGGAATTTGGAAGATACAGATATCGTTATTCCCAATACGATATCCGTTGGTTTCAGAATTTGATATTGAATATAAGCCGATATAATTTCTATTTAGAGCCTTGTATTTAATATCAAATTGGATTTTGGGTCTGTCGTGAATGGTGTCTTAAATAACACTGTTCTTAAACCCCGATGAGAAAAGAATAAATCTTTTAAATAAGATTTAGAGAAGTTTACCAATTAATTAATATTTAATTGAATTGAAATTGGATTTATGGGTTTATCATGAAAGGTGTTTTAAATAACACTTATTCTTTAACCCAATTAACAATGAAGAGATGATTTGGAATTTATAAATCTTTTTATTAAAATTTAATGGAAATTTTCCAAAGTAAAGTTTTCCAATTTAATATATTAAATTGGAATTGAATTTGATTTGGTAATAATCCAGATGAGCTTCCGTAAAGGAAGACCGTTAATATATGTGGAATTTAAAGGCTTTTCCATTATTCCATTTATATTGTTAGTCTGATATGAAAATTTATATCCATTATATAATGATCAGATTTCCGTGAAGATTCCATTTTGATGGAAGATGATTTGGGTTTATTATGAACTGTGTTTTAATAACATTGGTTCTTTAACCCAGTTAAAGACAAGATTTTTTTCTTAAAGTTGAATAATCATGAAGTAATGATTTTGGGTATTAAAACCAAGTTGGAGTTTTAATGAATCTTTAATTAGATTGGAATGGGAATAAGATAATTAAATTTATCAAATTCATGAAATGATCAAGAATGGAGTACCGCCAGTTTTACTCCACGTGATAGTTAAATCTTTAATTAGATTTTAAACGAGAAATGGTAATTAATTTTACCAATAACACAGTGGTTGTTAGATATGGAGTACTACTAGCTTTGCTCCATGGGATGAATAGGTTGGGATTGGAAAAATAAAATAAATGATTACTTCGGTAAGGCTCGATAATCCCGACTAGTTTGATAAACCTTAATTTGGTTTAAATTGCGAAAATAATATTTGAATAAAATAATATTCTAAATTGGATGATACACGAATTATTCGAAAAGATCATTTAACCCATTCTGAATAATTGATACGATGATTAAAAATCGAGATAAAGACGGTGGTTGAAGACCGGAGACCTTCACATCGTTTGAATGATTACTGATGTCTTGATTGGGATGTACACCCAATACAAGGTAATAAGTGGTGATTGTCCAGACGTACTTGGAGATCGACCAGATATATCCGAGGGCCTCTCTCTTGTATTAGACATATGGTATGAGGAATAAGGTGCCTCCTGTTTTGTTCAGACCCAGAACGGACTTGCAAATGGATAGTGTGTCTGACATTGTATTCCTTTATACTTTATTCGTTGATCTTTGCTAAATATATATTTATTTGGTAGCGGAGAATTTATTCTCTTGCTTAACACCATTCTCTGATACGTACGAGAATAGAGGTTATATATTAGTGGAAATTTGTGGTACGGTATGGATTGACAGTGTGGCATGTTGAGATGCAAATGATCAAGGCTTTTGTTGAAAATCAGAGTCTTGCGGTTGATGATCAAAGCACGACTTTAAATAGCATAGCTTTGTGTAGCATTAATTTGCGAGCTTCACACCCCGGTATAAACCAGAAACGAGATGAAGAACGTATGGAAATGGACATATGTTAGTTTCTAGCAACGAGTAACGTCATGGGATGGAGCCCAAGCTGTTTACTTATGTAGATGTTGGAAAACTTTATCGATGGAAAAGCGAGGTACCTCGGATTTGAAACTAGAACTGACTAAAAGGTTCTAGATGGTCGAATGGACTGACCATTTTGTAGGTTAGATAGAACCAGCTAACATATAGTTTATGGTATAACTAATCATCGACGGATGACCGGCCATGCGGCTAACCACGGGTGCAGTTGCGGCTGAATCCTGAGGCTCGGGCTGGAGAGTCTCGAATCGGTAAGGACGATCGTTTGCCTTGCTTCATAGATGGAAACCCAATTTCCAATACATGATTTTACGGTTTTAGTTGCAAACCTATATGGCGACGTAATATGATGGTACCTATGCCACCTATGATTGATACATATATATTTGAAGTTGATTTCTTCACTTATAGTAATAATAAAAGATGAAATTTCACGTATCAAGCATATTTGGCTATTATAAGGTAAAACTCTATCCTCGACTGCGTTCATTGTGTGATGGGACCTGAGTCTTATAATAGCTTCATTTTCTCCTTAGCATTGCGCTGTTTATTTTTATGCACTATTATTCATGGGGGATAAACCCGTTCTATGTTATACGACGTGGTCCCGTGATTTACCTAACTTTAAAATAAAAGCTAATAATTGTTTTAGTTCTCACACCAGTCCCATGGCTGACTCAGAGTTTATTGTTTTAACCTAAACTCTGGGTACCCATATTTCCACACGGGCAGTTGGTAGTTTTAGTTTTCGCAGATACTTCTTTTCATAGGATCCTGGATTACAGCTAGGGCTATATTCGGAAAGTTTTGTATCTGTGTATTTCATTCAATTGTGCTAGTTGATGTATTTTCTGCTGTACATTGTATTTATACATTTTATATTTATGTATTTTAATCTTTGATATTTATTTCCACTGTGTATATTATTTATTCTTACTCTGATATATTCTAGTACTCTGATGTAATTGTTGTAATAGAAATGAAATGATATGTTGTTTGTGTTCTGATGCGTCGTGTTCTCAAAACAATCTGGGCTCCTCCGTCCCTTCGGGGACCGGGAAGTTTGGGTCGTTTCATTATGGTATCAAAGTGATTAACAAAAATTTTATCAATATTATTCGCAATTCCCCTACATCTCCAAGTGAAATTGAACCCAATGGTCGTAATCTCGATCAAACCAGACTGTGTCAAGCAGTTGTTAAGAGCTCTAATGTGTTGAAAAGGTATTGGTAACCCCCCTTTCTTATTCAAGTGAGAAGTTGAATTATTGAAGTCACCTATCAATATCCATTCACCCTTTATAGATCCATACTCTTGGATAATATGTTGCCAAAGCACTTATCTCTCATTAAAGCTATTTCTTGCATATATAACTGATAGAAATAAGAAAGATCCCCAACATTATTGACTTGTACAGTTAGAAGCTTCTTTGAAGAAGATAATTCAGTAACATTCCAAATATTTGTATTCCACAACAGCAAGATTCTACCAAAGTACATGGTATTTATATGAGGAAAAAGATCCCATCTATTGGAATTAATCTACTAAAACTTTGCAGATTATTTTGATTAAGTTTGTTTTCCACCAAACCAACGATAGTTGGTTTGTATTTCGTCAGCAAGGATAATACATCAGACAACCTATCTAATGTTTTCATCCCTATGACATTCCAAGCCATAATTGTCATTTAATAGGAGCATTGCTTCTTAATGGCCTTTTAGGAGGAGCAGTAGTAGAGATATTTGCCTTACCTTTAATGTTTGCAAGATATTCTGCATTCTTTGTAATCTAAACCGACATATTATTCTGTCCAGTGGAAGGTGGAGCATCATTCAAGTTATCTTCCACTTGGTTCAATATATCAGGTAATATATCCGTGGGTAAATCAAAATTAAGGAAATTCAAATCAGCTTCATCATTATTTAAACCATCATTAGGAGCTTGAGCTTAGCATTAACTTCATCTGGAATTTGATCTTGGATATTACCTTCATCATAATTTTCAATATTTGTAGAGGAACTAGCTATATTTGCAGAATCAGACTGATTAGACGTCCATGATGGCTCATTAGAGATCTCATGAATTAATGTTCTATGACCAAACTTCTGGCTTTTTTCACATCTGTGGGGAATATATTCATATTCTACTGTTATTTCCTTCATACTACCATTATGCAGTCTGATTGGAATTTTCTCTGCAAGTTTTGATTCCATATCGATTTCAGTAAGGATTCTAGCATATTTTATTACTCTTCTACCAGCATAATTAATATCAGTTCGAATAGGATCCCCAATGAAACTGGCAATTCTAGAGAAACCTGTATTAGTCCACATTTCCATGTCTAGATTCAAGAGTTTTATCCAGATCTGTACACTACTAGCATGAAAATTCTCAAAATTATACCCAGGGAACCATTTGAACACCATCAATAATCTCCCAAAATACGAGTAAGTTGAAGTTCTAAGCACTGACAAAACGTCGAACGCTTCATCAAACTAGACTGTTTAATTAATCCAGGGGTAATATTAATTCTAAAGTTACCTTTACGCTTCCATACTTTTGAGATATAATCCTTAAGCTTAATCACAGTTAGCTTAACGTCCACAGGATGCAAAACAACAGTATTTCGTCATGATTCAGCTGAAGCTTTAAAAGATTCTTTAGGAAGAAATACACAATTCTCTGAAGGTTGAACGAAGTGGAGAGATTCAAAATCATCTTTGATCGATCAATCCTGAGGATTCTGATCAGATTTAGGAGGAATCAATTGATTGGATTGTGGATTTTGAGGAGAAATAGAATTAGGATCTGACGGGATAGAGTCCACCATTCTTTGAGAGAAATTTCTTTTTTTAATATAATATATATATTTATGAATGAGTGTATATATATATATATTTGTGTGTGTAATGACAATATATGAATATATATATATATATGTATGTATGTGTATGTATGCAAAATTTAATATACATGGGTATGAACAATAAAGCATAAGCATACGTACATGTATATATGTTTGTTCATAAATATGATCGCTTCCGGTTATATTTTCATGTTCCACGTCACATCACGTGAAACCACGTGAGAACGAGTGAGCGTAAATGCGAGGTCACATCGGCAACAACTCGTCTACGTTATAACGTAAACGAGAGTCAACGACTAATATTTGCATTCATCAGTTAAAAGTAATTTAACGATTCAATAAAAGTAACTCTTCCAACTCAAAGCACATCATGCCAAGACAAGATGTACTTTTGGGGAAAATGTTAACCGGCCTCTTGGTCCGGTCCCCAAAAGTATACCAGACATGCTTGACTCAACACATCGCGTGACGATAAAGTCCTAAGTGTCGCCAAATAGCCAAGGGTCCAGCTTAGATGAAGTCGTGCGAGCGAGAGGCTCACAACTCCTTAAAAACATGCTCGAACAGCATTTTCGTATCCCTCATCTCAACAATACTTCGTATCCCTCATTTCCCAAGAGTTTCGACTCCTAGCGTGCCGTACCCAAATACTTCAGACCCCTCTGCCTCGAGCCCGAATATTTCGAACCCCGTGAGTTCGACTCCCTATGTCTCGAACCCCATGAGTTCGACTCCCTTTGTTTCGAACCCTTCGGCCCGAACACCTCACATGCATAAAACCTCGGATACCTGAGCCACATAGTGACTTCGGATCCCTCAACCATGTAGTGATTTCGACTCGCCTCCTTCGCATACAGTATTCATCGTATCCTAAAGGGGTACAGGCCCGTATCCCAAAGGTGTACGACCCCGTTTCCCTAGGGGTGTACGAACGGCTCGTATCCCCTAGGGATACGAAATAACTGTATCCATTAGGGGATACGAAATTTCATATCCTACAAGAGGGGTACGAGTTTGTGTCACATACATCAATGGGGAGTCGAAATTCCAGGCGCATGCCACCAAGGATACGAAAATGCACTGTGTGGTTCCTAAATCCTACCTACTCCCACCTAACCTCTCCATTATAAATACTCACAGGCTAACACTTCAAAGGGGTTGGAAACTAGCCGATTTGACATCTCTTAAGAGCTCTAAGTGACCTCTTTAATGGCATCCTTGCTTTAAGGAAGAAGAAGCATAAACGTGACTTTTTCATAATATTCATATAAGACAATTATGACTCCAAATTACATGAAAATGCTTGTAATTAGATGCCTAGAAGAGGCCTATAACTTGTAATCCATTATTTTGAATAAATTATGAGAACCTCTTCCAAAGTGGATGTAGGTCCCTCACGGGACCGAACCATTATAAATCTACTGTGTAATTTACTGCTTTTTTGCACTTATTTTTCGTATGTGAAACTATATTCTTAAGTAATTAAGAATTTTGGGTGTTGATGACATTTTTCGCCGTCAAAAGTCATAAATACCATTGACCTAGTGGTTTGTCTCGGTTGCAAGTGGTGTACGTACTATTGACCTACAAAGTATTTAACTCTAATAAATACTTGAAGAGAATGCTTTGTCAAGTGTAGCTAAGGAAATTTTGTTGACTTGCACCCTCAACACACCCGAAAATTCATCCTATGGAGAAATGTTGACCGTTGGGTTTATAAACAAGCACATCAGCTACAAGACAATACAACTTCCAACGGCATACAACCGTTGGAGGCCACTAGAAGCCGTTGGAATATAGTCAATGAATTTTAACAATTTCCAACAGGTCCAACTCGAAAGCATTGCACATGTAGTAAAATCGCTAATAGTCCGTAACAGAGAAGTGAACATCCAAAAAAAATTCTCTTTTGATACGTCGTATGTTTCAACTCCTTCATACCATAATATTTTCAACTCTTCGATTAGCGATTATAAGTAAACATTAATGTCGTGTGTCGGACCATCAGGGCCAAGGACGACAATTGTGAGAAACATATATAGAGTTTTCTTACACATCCTCGGGGGTAGATTGTAAGGTGTGATTATCATAGGTCAAGATGAATATTTAGAACCAAACCGAGAAAACGGTGAGAAGACACATGTACATAAACCTGGTCTAATATTTTGGCTCTCCGCTGCGAAATTAGGATTTTCTTATAAAAATATTTCCATGCTTCTCCATTGGATGGGTGTGTCAACGTACCTTCTTGAGGTGTTCTCACACTGTATCGTCTCATATGATACGCTATTACAGATGATGCATATAATTTTTGAAGTCTAGGAGTGATAGTTAAATAATGCATATGCTTGTACAGAACTTTTTTTAACTTCTTTTTCCTTGGTTTGCATCTTTCTTGATTACATATTTTACAATTTCAAAGATTTATGTCTTCTTTCCAATACAACATGCAATCGTAGGAAGTCATTCCTACTTAACTTAAATGCATCACATATTTCCATAATCAAAAATAGAAATAGGAAGGGAAGAAAACTCATTATTTTTTCTTTTCTTGCAACATAAAAAGTCAATAATGGTCAGAGAAAATAGTTTAAGAAGGTATAAGATATGCACTTTTTTTGTAAGGTGAATATTATGCATTGTGTCCATTTGTAGATAGCAGGAACACCAAGATGCATTCCAAATGAAGAAATTCTCCTTCACACAATAATGTGATGTTAAAGCAATTTTAATGTAGTACGACGTCAAGACCACTAATTGCTACCTCTCTATCATGCAACTGTGATGACACTTTTTGAATTTTATTCTAAGGGCATTCCAGCCCGCGGTCAGTTCAATTCAATTCTGATTTACAAACAGCTCATCCCAATACCAAAGAAATCGTAACCCCTTCAGAAAATTTCAAAATAAAATTGCCAACACACTATTTTTTAGCATGTTGAGACAAAATTATTATTATTAACTGGCTTTCTTTTAACCGGCTTAAAGAATTGTCGATCTTCAGGATTGACAAAGCAACATTAGTGAGCGCAATCGAACCCCCTGTTGGGGTCGGTTACTTCCCAATCCAACCTTGAGTTGGGAATGCTCTAAAGTGGTTCCATCTCCCATTAAATTTATCCCGTTCGAACTCAAATTAATTAATTTTTTAATTTTTTATTGTCCGCATCAGAAAAAAATCGTTCCATCAATTGTATTTTTTTCTATTACCTACCAGTTTATCTATATAGCGATGGTTATCCAAATCTATCATAGCTTATCATATGTTTGAAAATTTTATCTATATCATATCAATATATCATAAAAGAACAAAAATTTCAAACATTGGAGCCCAAAACAAATCATTTTTTTTGTCTCAGGACATTACCACCAGCGTGGAGACAAAGTGGAATGTTGGAAATCGACATTTTTAATTGTGAACTCACGATGCAGCAGACAAACTTCGAGTGTGGGGAACGAACACAAATGGGAAATGTCACCGTTTGCAATTAAAGAGTGGGGATCATAAATGGTTTTCTGAAAATTGTTTAGGCCTTAAATGGTTTTCTGAAAACTGTTTAAGGTATTTTTGATTAAAAAAATACCATTAGGCTTAAACGGTTTTCAGAAAACCATTTATGTTATTTTAAATTAAAAAAAGTCAAATTGCCTCCTAGCGACTGTTGGAAACGTTTTCTGTATGTAGTGAATTTATTAAAAAAAATATAGTTACCAAGAATTTATCATTGGGTCATTATCACAATTGATCCGTTGAAAGTTATAACGATATAATATATATATATATATATATACACATATATATATACATATATATATATATATATAAATGTGTGTGTGTGTGTAGGCGAGCATTCACTGACACCCAAAATAGTGCAGCACCCCAAAATGCCCCTGATTTGCATCATATATCTCGTTTCTCTCTCCCTTCACTCATTCTCTCACCTCCCACTAACTTAAACTAATATAAATGCTTGGTTTCTATATAGGGGCTTTTGGGGTGCTCACTATTATATATATATATATATATATATATATATATATATATGAGACATTATTATGATTGAGCAGTTACACTAGCTCAATGATAATGTATTTATATGACTTTTAATCGAGCTATTACAAAAACAAATGGTATTTAAATATTGCTATGAATGATAATAAATTAAAACTTGTTAACATTCATCACTTTTGAAACATGTACAATTCACACGTTATAAATTGCAGTTTTTGACTGTTTATTTTATTTATTACGGTATTAATTAGGATTCAACTTTCCTTCCACTAACATAGCGAGCTAGCGTTACATTTTTCCATTCTGTCTATATAAGAGATGGGATAGACAAGGCAATATATAGAACAATTTTTTCATCTTCCTCTCTCTTCAAAAACCTTATTATCTTCATTGAAAAAATTTCATTATAAAAAGAAAAGAGCAGTACAGTTTTTTTTTTAATTTGAGCGGAAATCAGGCTCAATTTGTTTATGCAAGCAAGCTGATATTGAAAAAGAGATAGTTTTATTCTAGAGGCGGCAACGAAAGATATGAATTGTTTTGCACCATTGAGCAGATTGCTGAAACGTATTCAAGAGAGTGACTTTGTATGTGACTCGACCATTGTTTTTCCAACAAATTGAAGAGGGTCTACACAAAACAATGTCTTTGAATGAAAATCTGGATGACACTACCCCATCATCCATGTTACAACTTTCTAATTAAAATCAATTAAGAGACCTTCGGAAAAGACAGTAAGCTTTGAAATTAATTTTGAATGAAATAAGGTTGATTTAAGTTTGTTTAAGATTGAGAAAATAATATAAATATAATTATATATTCATGTAATCAATTAGAGATAAAAATGTAATTAATTAGAGATAAAAATGTTATCTCTAGTTCAGTGAGTAAGTTAAACAATTGTTTTAGAGAACTTTACTAAATTAGAAAGGAAGCGCTTGAATTTAATTTTGTGATAGCTTATTTTAATAATTTACTAATCTATAAAAAAGAGGTCATACGTCCGTTTTAGATATGTAGATGAATTTAGATTACTTTCTAGATGATTTTTATTGACGTGTTCAGTGTTTTTGAATAACACGTTGTTACTCTTGATATTATCAATTTTTCTCTTAATATTTAGATGAATCCAGTAAATTTGTACAAAAAGAAGTTTTGTTCCGTTCATGTCTGATCCGATTTTATTCAGGATTAAAACCAAACATACCTCTGTTCGGTTCGATCGGTGTACACCCCTATCCACCTGCAACCAAGGGCGACTTTATCAATTGCTCTCCCTTCCTCCTCCGACCAACGCCTTTTGCGGAACACTGTTTCATGATCCGAAACTTGATTCTGCCAGATTAATTGTCCTAAAAAGCCCACACATCAATCTGGATATAATTTTCTACTAATTATATTACTATATAACCCATTACCCATATCTTAATCACAAACCCTCAGCCACAAAGCTCAGTTTCGATTTCAAAAACTTAAGCATAAGCCACAATTAAAATGTACAACAGTGATATGAGTCTCCACAAATGAATTAACTACTCATATATTATACTGCTTCCCATGCAATTAAACCAACAATGTAAATTTGCATCTTTGTCGATTTCAAATTCTACTAAGCCTACGGCTTTAATAATCGTATAGATGTTATGTCGTAAATAGACCTTTTTTCCTATATCAAAACATAAGATATTTTCCTAACGTTGTAATAATAATTATTCTGAACCGACCACATATCTACATTTACTGGATTTAAAATTGCATCTGGTTTCAATTTGGACAACAACACATTGTCTGTATATGAAATCTACGTCAATGTTTATCGGATTGTCCATTTCGTTTATGTGGTGTAGAATAGGAGCCCAACAAATTTATTTAGCTTTGTTGTAATGTGCAGTTCTATCACAATCATATGCTTTGGAGCATTTGAGCAATAACGAGGATATTAGTCGATATTTTTGGAGCAAGTGTGCCAAGGCATTTTGATGTATGTGGTGCATTATTAATTACCGGTACTAACATGAGGTTGCTTAATGTTAATGGATAAAGTGGACCTAGGCATTGCAATGTATGCCCAGTGCGATGCATAGAGAAAAGGATATTAGAGTTAATCTGCTTTTGGAGCTAGTGGGTTCAGGCATTGTGATGTATACCTGATGATATGCATTAAATATCGAATATTGGCTCAATGATTCGGGCGCAACGTGGGCCTAGGCATTGGAATGTACAACCAGAAGGATACGTTGACCATTGAGATTGTATCTTTGCTGGCTCATATCGGAGATACCCATGTGAAAGCTTCAAGGAGCTCCCCTTTTATCTCTTCCTCTAACTCTAGCAGCAATGCAATTAACAAACTTCCAACTATTAACACATGTCCATAAGTAAACATATTTTAGAACAAGTACAACATTATTATGACTCTTCAATTTTCTTTTGAGTTTTCTGGTGTTTCTTTCATGCTGCAAAATCCAAGAGACAGAAAACTAATCTTGATTGACGTTTTTGTGCGGTTTCAAAAGTCGAACTAATAGTTTACTCAGTACTCGCCATGCAGCTACCTATTCCAAAAGTTTGAACTCAGCCTTTTTATATATTATACTGCCCTCCTGCACTGCTTAATATCCATCGATATGGGACAAAACATTCAAAACTGAATCAGTCCCTTTTCATAGCGGTACTACCAGTTATTGTAGCTTTTTCACAACTGCAAAAGTCTATTGCAATAGATTTTTTTCAACTCTAAATGTCAGTTGGAGTAGTTTTTTGCAACAACAAAAGCCTATTGCAATAAATCACTTATCTTTTATAGATTAGTAAACCCTAAAAAAACAAATAGCTATGACATATAAAATATTCTATATTAAACTTCTTTGCTACAACATTATCATATATATCATCATAGAATGAAATAAACAAGTAAAAAAAGTATTTCAACAATTTTATTTTGATAAAACTTTAATACTACAAACAATTACAAAAGTTCCCGTAGTACACATCTCAAACTGGTACACATCTCAAACTTGGCATAATACACAAATTGGAAAGTTAATCGCCTTCAAACCAAATGGCTCTTGAACCTCCTTTAGACAATCAATTATCAAGTGCAACCTATAACATACGATACTGCAAAGATGAGAGATAAAGAAAGCATATAGTATATAGTATTACACTCACATGCATAGTAAACAATAATATTATAAATAAAGAATTTACTCGAAGGATATTTTGAGTTTGTAAAGTGGGTTTGCCTACAAGGTCGTGGGAACAAGCTGTCACTTTACACATCCTTTGCATCCCGATCAATCTTTGATTATGTATTCATCTTTTCCAAGCAAAACATCTTCTGCCAAATCAAAATAAGTCGTAGAACTTAAATTTCAGAAAGAAAAATGCAATATTGGGCGCTAGTTTTTCCGCTAAGCATATGCTTTACAAAGCTATGCCACATATAAAGTATTAATATTTATGTGATATCATACAATTGGTCGTATGTTTGTGTCTGACCTCTGTTTCGGTGTTGAAGCTTCAATACATATCTAGCATGGTTGTACCACAAAAAATAATCAGGACCGCTGTTTCAGAGTTTTTGAAGCTAACAAAAGATGGATATACATAAATAAGAGCTAGCACATGAGTATCATAAAAAATATTTAGACCTCTGCTTGGGATGCACAGGCAGTATTGAAGCCTAAACATGTACCCAAATAAGATCAAAAACTCAATATGAATGCTCCTATGTATTCTTGTGGATAGGTGTAACATCCCGTATATTTCGATTATTTAAAGAGCGTCACGGCACGCGCTTCACACGTGGTGTTGACACGCGCTTCGCGCGTGGATTATTGTTCCTCAGATATATAGAATGGGTATCTAGCAAACCTTTCATAGCCGGTTAAATGTTAGGGTGTTGTTATTGACACTCCAACTATTGTTAAGGGGAGGGGGGTCATTTTTTAAAAACACTCCACTCTTTGAAAAATTGTTAAGGGGCTACACAAACATATTATTTCACACTACCTAGTATTCTCGGATTTCTCCTTCAAATTAGATTTAAAAAAAAACTTACTCGACAAGTGAAACCGAATTAAAATAAGCAGTTCGTCGTCACTGCCCCGAATGCAACACGTAATAAATTATGTATATATTCGATAGTGATGTGTTGAAAACTAATAATCATTTCGGTGCATTGCTTTCATAATTATAAAATTCGGTATACTTATGTTGACAAAAAAAAAGTTCGATCTTATTCCTTCGAAAACTCTTATCTTTTAGGGTTTAAAAAAAAATTGATATATGCGAATTGAAAAAAAAAATTACTATGGACATTACAAAAAATTTAATGTAAAATTACCTTTATTTGTTAAGGGTCTAAATGGGTAATAATGTAAAAATATCTTTATTTGTTAAGGGGCTACTTCCTCGGTACTCCCCTTAACAATTTTTGAAAAAAATAAAAAATTGGCCTCCCCTTAACAATATTTGGAGTGTCAATAACAATGCTCAAACGTTATAGCCTATTGTCAAACAAATAGCATGCACCCATATCCAAACTATTTGGCTACAAAACTTAAGCAACAAGACTATTTATATCCTAATTAGTACAAATATTAAGCTACAAATTTATATTCACAAATTAATTGATTGATTTTGGGATTATATGCTCAAAAAAATGATTTTTAAACATGTGATTGTATAGTCCAGATTTATCTTTATGTTATGTAATAATGGTCATATTATGTTCATTTATTGTGGATCACCTCATTTTGTTGTTTCCCCTTACCATTTTTGTCTAAATTGATTTATTTACGCATTTTTCATGCTATTTCCGCTCCTCCCAATTCTCTTTCTCTTTATATGTTATTTATTTCTATTTATATTTACATATATGCTTATTCCTTTTTCCTCACATGCATATTCTTTGGTCAGTTGCCAAAATTTTTGCATTAGTTGCCTCATTTGATTTAATGTAGAACCTATTAAATTCTTTTATCAAACCGACCGTTAGGGAACCAAATTGTCTGAGCCAATAAAATTAGGCATAATTTTCACTCATTAGTAATGTTTTCTCCGTTGTTTCCTTCTTTCTCATCGCTCAACAATAATGTTTTCTTCCTCAAATCTGCGTTTTCCTTGAATACTAATTCTTTCTACCTATTCCTCAAATCACCGTTTCTCTCTCTATTTCTACAGATATATACATCATTTCAATCTTGCCAAATTTCTGTCAAAATCTGAAACCCTCATCCCCTTCTTCTAATGCTTCGGCAATTTTGAAAATTTCCCTAAAAATGTATTACTTCTCGTTTCCGATTTTTTTTGATAGGAACAGAATTCAAGTCGTCTGACCAAGGCTCTATCATCCATCAATTTGATTTTTCAGGTGAGCATTCAATTTGATGTTGAATTCGAAGATGTTGTTGAACTTGTTCTCAAATCGTTAATTTTCTCCGATTTAGTTTTGTGAATTTTATTTTCTCGTTGTAAATAATATCGCTAATCTTCTAATGGGTTTACCACTGAACATCTTCTCAGATTTATGAGATAGTTGGTGATTTATATTTTAATTCTTAATTGTGATTTATACTTTTTCTCAGGTTTAGGCTCTTCAAATTTGATATTTTAATTCACATCGCATGTTCTTATCCGTTTATAACAACATTAAATGCCAATTCGTCCTGTTTCAACCGAAAGGGACCTGCAATTTTATCATCTTTTGTCCATCTTGATGTAGCGAATTTGTTTTGTGTTTCATTGCGCTGACTGTCGGGTCCAAATTGGAAAGAGGAATTGGTTTCTATAGCTACTTAACTTCATAACTTAATATTTAATATGAAAATAGAAATTACTTTTGAAATTTAAATTATATAACGAAAAACCAGATTATGTTATCAAACACTGTCCATGATGTTACTGATCTATTTAGAAACTTGATAACCTTAAACATCATGCAGCTTAATGTTACTTGGGTTCCAAATTAGTTGGCTTGTGTAAATTGAGGGAACACTTACTTTTTCAAATGTGTTGGAGGTATTTTCAGATTAGAATATGACAGTCTCCATATTCATTTTCTTCCTTCAAATGTGTCAATAATAAATGAATTTGGATATTATTCTTACGTAGTACTGCCAAGTTTATATTTTTTTAGAGTTTTATCTATTTCGTGTAAATGTTGATCACTTCTACCTCTAGACCATTTAATGTGAGCGTTCTACAGTTTCATGACATGATCTGGAACTCATTTCCTCACATCGATGGACAAAAGATAGCATTTTCTATTGGCTCCTCAGTGTGAGAGTTTTTTCAACTTCATGATATTTTGTATTGGTTTGCAAATGTTTGTTAAAGTTTATTCTTTGCAATTTTTGATAATGCATTGCGTATTTCCTAAAAGTCATATATTGTTAGTTTGCAATGTTTGTTGAAGTTTATTCGAAAATTTAAATCTTTGTGTATGAGAAGCAAACTAATTTGTATCGTTTGTGCTATACTTCTTTTTCCCAAAAAGCGAAGATGATATGGATAGCTCTAACCTTATTTTCCTGGTTTTTAAATAGTATGTACAAAACCTGATTATTGAAATAGTAGTTAAATATTTGAGTTTGATATGGTAATTAACGAGGGAGTGAATGCATGCAATATTAATAGCAAAGTAGAATCAAGTTACTATTAGTAATTGTGTTTATCTATGTTCATATTTAGGTGTATGGAATGCGAGTTTTTTAGGAGTATCCTATTTTCATGTTGTAACTTATGCTGAATTTGTGAAGAAAGTAAGTAATTATATGCATGCATAAGGCGGTAATAATCAAAGAGAAAACAAGTAATTATAGAATGTTTGTCTGTGTTCATTTTTGTGTGTTAATATGGGAAAAAATTGATATTTCTATTTTCAAGCTATAATACATGCAAACTTAGTAAAGCAGTAACTAAGCAAGTGTAACACTAATTTAGTGAATTACCGGACCTATATAAAAATAACAAAGTTTGTTATAACAGCTCATAATTATTGCACCTATATGAAAATAAGGACTTTCTTATAGTGTCAGGGAATATTAGTGTGTAATGGTGCAAAATATGATCGCATAGCTGGAATTCAGGGGAAAATTAAATTGTGCGGTCTGAATCAAGGGAAATCGAGATGATTGCTGCTCTGTGATTATGATTTATTCTATGAACTTAATGTTTTCTGGTTATTCATCCACACTGTTTACTTACTGGTTAAGCTTAGTCAAGATCCAAGTTAAGTTGGATGTAATTTGTATCCATTAGTAGCACACTTGCTTTTGAGGTGGTATGTTTAGTGTGTACTAAGTTGGTCCTCGAGTGTTAGTCTAGTCTTTTATTATATCTTGCGATTGTACAATATTGCAAAACAATTGTAAATGTGACTAAAATTGCAGGTGCTTTTGAACTGTTCTTATCATCCAACAGTGTAATAAATGATTTTAGAATCACATTAACCAGGTTACCTAACTATTTGTAACTATATTTATGTAATAATTCGAATGCATGGACTCAGACCACTTGTCCGTCCAGCTATTCCTATTGAGATCAACTCACAAATAAAGATAAAGTAAATAAGGCATAAACTTCAACAAAATGGATAATGGTAAATTAGTAACCTTATTTTATCAAATTTTTAATGTTATTCGCTCCCCAATTTTCATGCCAAAAGGAAGTGATGTTCTTCAAGGTAGCATAAAATCCAAGTTGAATCGAGCCCCGATGGTAAGAGGCAAAAGGTTCCTACTTTCAAAGAGTAATACGTTTACTTTAGTGGGGTTTGCATGTAATTATAATTCCTGATCTATAGAGTGACTTGATCATTAACCTGTTTGTTTTCTATTTTCTATCACAGAGGCGTATTGGGCGTTCTGAAAATGGTGAGCGTGAAATATCTTGGGTGCTCTGAAGCCTTTGGTTAGGAGAGCCGTAAGTTTTTTTCTTTCAGTTTGATTAATTTCCAAGCTTTTTCATATATGTTTTGTCAATTGATATGTTCTACCCAAAAAAAGGTTTTGACTACATGCTATTATTTTATGTTTGTGGTGAATTTGTAATACAAGCTCTCATTTTTTATTTTATTCTGTCGTACAAGTGAGTAAGAACTTTGAATCAACACAAAACAATTACTTCATATAATAATATCATGTAAGTTTATCATGTTCGCCATTGACTCAAAATGTTGATTTTGGATTGGATATGAAAATATCAATACAGTTTACTAGAAATTATTTCAAAGAAGCAAAGTATAGCAAAAGGAGTACACCAAAAACATGCTTATTTGTTTTTAAACATGCACATGATTATTCAGAGAAGTGATGAAACAAATTTTATGAGAACCTAACCAAAGCAGAAACTATATTTCAGGAAGTAGTAGCATACTTTTCCGATTTATTCTTTGGAGAACTCTTGTGTAAAATCGACTAGGATTTAAAACTATCGTTGCATAAAAATGAATTATTATACTCAACTAGGAAGGTATTCATAATATTAAATGAAGTAATATAGCAGGTTTAGATGTTTGTATTTATAGCTGGAATGTACAAATAGTATGTAGAAAATAATTTGAAAACAATAATCCAAGGATTTGAATCTTGGATATGTATTGTTACCTATTAGCATTATTCGACTATCAAATAGCAAGATTCTCGAAAATGATAGCAAAATGTTGTCCATGTATACATGAATACTCATAAAGCTACTACTTGATATCTTATTTTCTATAGCAATAAATTTTGAGCTGAATCATTCACGTTTCTAGTCAGCTATGCATTGTTGATTAAAGAAAAACTATAACAAAAAAAATCAAACCATTGTAGATATCCATATTAAATTGTATCAGCTTGAGCTTGGATTTTGACCTCTTATGTCATCTATCTCCGTTCAGTGTCCCAAGGCTTCCTTTGTGACATGCTTTAGGGCTGTTCCTCATCATCTTCCAACGTCAATTTTCACTCATTTACAGATTCCGGCCTCAAAGGGTTCTAGTAGTAAGCGGTTTCCAACTCTTATGGCTCAGGTTGGGACCAAAAATTCGTCGATCTCAGCACTGAATACAGAACCATCAAATGGCAAAGTTAGTGAAAATGAAGAACCCGTTCTTTAATCTGAAGTACTAGAGTTGGTCATAACAACACTTATGGCTGAAGTGTCTGATCTTGTTAAGCTTGTTGATTAAAGAAACATTACAGAGTTACAACTGAAGAACAAGGACTGTGAGCTGATAATAAGGAAAAAAAGAAGCATTGCCACAACAAGCTCCTCCCCAGATAATGATGATGCAACCTCCTCAACAGACCATATATCAACCTCAACCTCAAATGCCATGTGCAAATCCTCCTCCTGCACCTGCAGCAGTTGCTTGAGCTGTTCCTGCTTTGCCTTCTCCTGCAAAGAGCGACAAGTCATTACATCCTCCTCTTAAGTGCCCAATGGCTGGAATGTTTTATCGAAGTCCTGGACCTGGAGAGCCACCTTATGTTAAGGTTGGCGACATGGTTAAAAACGGACATGTGATTTGTATCATTGAGGCCATGAAACTGATGAATGAGATAGAGGCTGATACGAGCTGAACAGTTGGAGAGGTTGTTGCTGAGGATGGAAAGCCAGTTAGCATTGATACTCCTCTATTTGTAAGTGAACCCTGAAGATGGCCGAACTTAAAAATGAGGACTATCATATTGGGTTAAGTACTAATATTTGATGGCCCCATATTTTTGGAAATCACCGTGCAATACAAGTGAGGAAAGAACAGAACCTGCATGCCTTATTACTGTAGTATGTTGTGTTCAGTTGGTGTTCTTATACGTACTTTGTATTTGATTGTTTCGTTGTAATCCGACCACGGGTTAGAAATTTGTTATACTCATACGAAGTATAAATGAAACCAATGAGATTGTGATTGCTATTTTGTTGTGACATAAGAACTATTTGTCTTATATGTCTTCTAAAACTATTTAACTGATTTTTGCATAAATGAAATCAATGAGATTGTGATTGCTATGGCATTGGCTGTATTAATGTGGCAAGACAATGTCAACGCTAGAGATAACAATACGATTATTTGATGGAATTCAGACTATAAATATCATTTCTCATCAACAGCATTCATTAACTTTTAGTAATTGATTTTAAGTATTTGCTATCCATATATACATACTGAAGAATTAATGTCAAAATGTATATATACAAATATGAGCACCTCTGTTTGCAATTTACAGCTTCAACTAATTAATGTCTACATATAATTCCAGAAGATCCTCTATATCAAGTTTATATGGTCTTCCCTGAACTACTTTACACAAGCCAAAGACATATTTAATGCATTAACACACTAAAAACAAAATGAATTTTTTTTAGTATACACAGTTTCCTTTAGCTTGTAAAGTAAATTGACAGACTGCTTTGTATTGAGGGTGGGTACTTATGTTATTTATTTATATCCATGTGGTAGCTAGATATTATCAGACATGGGCCTTTTGTTATACTTTGTCACTGCAATTAGGGAGGATCAAAATATAGTTGCATTACCTCTTTTCTTACTGTACCTCACTATCTTTAAGTATTTACCTAACAAAAGGATGATACAGTTACAGTTCCACATTAACTGAAAATTCAAAACCCAATATTCAGATCAAAGTATATCTGTTACAAACTTATTATTAAATGAAAATAGATATCATTCATTATTGGTTAAATGTATTTATGATTAAGGTTATTAGAAAAAACTAGATGCTGAAATAGTCGAAGAATTTTATTCAAGTGCTATTTTTACTGTTGTTTGTTATCTCTTTCTGAGTTAAATTATTGTTGATGGTAATATTAATGTTTCCTAAATTTCTTTGTTCATTAATAGATTATATAGAGTAAAAGTTAATCATGTTTCACAATGTTATTTGCTGCTGAAATCTCTTAGGTTTTAGTTCAAAATAAATTGTGACAGTGCATTAGCTAAATTATACATTTTTTGAACCGAAACACACCATCTACGCAATGTGTGTTTGATATTCATTATTTTTGCCAACAACAAGCAGCACACTGATTCACTCTAAATTTGCATGCAGCACACTGATTCACTCTAAATTTGCATATGAGAATATATTTGATTGTTGTTGTGCTGTTGGATTTGTGACATTGTTGTGCAATTGAGAAAAGTTAAGCATGGGCTATTTCGGGTTACAGAAACAATAGATTTTCTTCATAGCAATGTGCATCGCGTTCATCGATCCATATCTCCTGAGGTTTACTCTTGCCTTGAATTTGATTTGCAATATCAATATTTCTTTTGGGTTTTGGACTGATAGATTGTACTTAATCTCATGCAAATGTTTATGTTTTATTTTTATTTTCAAGTGGTTTATATATGCAGACATTTTTGTATGGGCAAAACCAATGAACAAAATTGATTTGATCATTTTTCATTTGTTGAATGAGAAAACTTAAAAGGATAAATTAATAAAGAGCATTCATCATCACCTAGTTTAATGCCTTGCGTTTCTAAGGAATGCTGCTTGCCTTTGTATTATATTTATTGGATGCTGAAGGCGTTCTGTTAGTATTATTGAATTTACACAATTATATAATCATACATACTGGTCTAGGACAAAAACCATTTAACTCAACTATAGCCTTTGTACTTTGATATAGCTTATTTGATAAATCTTTGATATGGATTTCAACAACATTTTCATTTATTTCTTTGTACAGATGGTCTTTGTTACTTCAAGCGGGGCTTGCAAGCTAGGTGGATTTGGGTTTGTCATTATTGTTAAGTAATGTATATGAATAATGATTTTTGCAGGTGACTGTTGTACAAGGAAGAAAAAAGAATGTCAAAATTTGAAGAATGCATTTACTTATTTCTATATGTTGTTTACCTGATGCAATATGTAGTCTATTTTTTCTGTTTATTTACCACAATAGATTGTGGTGTTGTTGTCATTTGTGTATGAAGTCTTAAGCCTTTTTCATGTTAGATTACTTTTTATTATATTAGGTACTTTAATTTATTAATAAAATTTTACTTGTATTTTTCATTTTCTTTTATTTAATGTTCATATGATAGTATGGTTTAGTTGATATTTATTTGTTTTATCCTTTTTTCTCAAGATCCAATAATGATTCGAGGCTTATTTAATAAACTGTGTATTTCACGTTTTAACAGTTTTTAGGATTAACTAAATAGCAATAAGTGTTATATTAGCAAAAGAATAGTAATGAATATATTTTTTTGTTTGATGTCATGTACTTAACGGTCGGTTTTCCCACCGTTGTACGGTTACACTAGTGATAAAAAAAGATGCATTATTTAGATTTATTTTAAAATTGACATTAATTTTGTTAACTTGATTGAAATCTTTCAGTTTAAAAAGAATTGTACGCTAATTATACATGAGTTATTAATATAGTACATATATGTTTATGTTAACGTAAAAGGAAAGTTTTAATAAATTTGTTGTTTGATTTTGGGATTATGTGCTCAAAAAGGCAATATTTAAACGTGTGAATTTATAGTCCAGATTTACCATTTTTGTCTGCATTGATTTATTTTTGCTTTTTTCAAGCTATTTCCCGATGTCTCTCTCCCCCATTTTCTCTCTCTCTCTCTCTATATATATTATTTATTTCAATTTATATTTGCATATGCTTATTCTTTATTCCTCACATGCGCATTCTTTGGATAGTTGCCTAAAATTTTGGACAATTAATTATTTGAATAAGTACATTAATTATTTGAAGAGCAATTTGAATAGGTAAATTAATTATTTGAAGTGCTGATTCTAGAATGTCGCATTCGCAGGCTGTGAGTAATTGAACCAGTCAAACGCGTTAAATTTTGCAAATGCTTATTTCTCGGGATTTTCAAATGGAAATATGCTGATGTGCTTCAAATAAAATACGCGGATGCTAGTTTTTCGTATTTTGACAGATTTTATTGAGATATATGAAGGGCATTTTCGTCAGTTCAGGTGTACATCAAAAAAGTGTGACACCAAACCTATTCCGATTATTAGTAAAGAAAAGATTATGTAACTTAATTTAATTATTGAATTTAAAATGGTTTTAAAATAAAATTTATGATAATAATGAATATGATTTTTAATAAAAAATGTTTGATTTGAAAACAAAAATTAAATGAAAAAATTAATTTGTGTATTTATTTGGAAATTAAAACATGGAATTGATTTATAAAGAAACGTTAATCCCTAAAAAAGTTTATTTTCATATAGAAGCGATTTGAATAATGCACAGTTTAAATAACGTAAGTAACAGAAATTAATTGCAAACTAATTTAATTGTATTTGGAATACGATTAATTAAATGTAGTAGTGTAAGAATTTCCATAGTAATATACAAAAGTTTGTTCCGTCAAATGTAAATATATTTCCCCTTCTATTCTAGTATCCATGTATTCTCGGCCCATTTATTTGTCTGTTCAAATTTTAGCCCCACTCATTAAGTTTCTTTTTAAAACCAAAGCAATTAATGGAAAAAAATGGAATAATTAATACGTTACATTTAGACCCAAAAAAAAAAACGTAATTTTGAAAAGGTAAATTTTAATGATTAGTCATCAGCTTTTGCTTGAATGCAAAACAAAATTCATTTTGAAGCCATGCGTTATGACACCCTTCCATTTCTTTTATTTATATCAAGTTGTAACGTTTTATGTTACATATAATACATATAGTATAACATAAATGTTTAGTTACCTACCCATTTTACCTTCCTCCCTCCTTTTTGTGAAATATCTACTCAAAATATATATAAAATGTTTTGGTGACTGCATATATAAATAAATGCTTCCTGTTTTTCCTATTCTTCCCTAAACATGTTTTAATGTTTTCATATAGTATATAGTATAAAATGTTTTATATAACATAAATGCTTTCCTTTTAATATTAAGCACATTCATGAGAAAAATTATAAATAACATTTTTTTTATAACAAAACAAACGGTTATCTTGGCATCCACATTTATAATAGGAGTAGTTTAAATGTTTGAAAATATAGCTTGTGTTTACATTCATAACAAAATTGACAAACCTTTTGCCTTCACCTACACGCGCACACCACGTCATTTCTATTATGCCTGCTCCTCTCCCTTTTCTCGTTTCTGTCCATTCATATAAAGCAGCTTTTAATCTTCCTTCTCCACGTTGTATCTTCTCTTTTTTTTATTATGAGGCTTCGAAATAATTATAATAGTAATAATAATAATAATAATAAAAGAATGAATGAAGCCTTTCACCTCCAGTAACCGTACCATCACAAGCCAAGCCGCCAAACGCTGCTCAGAATCTCACTGACCTCCTTTGCTTCCTCCTTCTCTTTGAGTAGCAACGCCTTTGTTCTTCCCCAAAATTCGTTTTGCTGCCACTGTCTTCCATCGCAACCTTGGATTGAGCCAACGTTTCTCCTCCCTCTTCGCCTTATCCCACTAGCGCAACGCTGAAAGGTTAGTACCTTCTCACGATTTACTTTTAATTTCAAGTGGTCAATCTCGTATGAAATACTAGAGTATATTGGTTCTAGTTAATATGGTGATTATTTAATTGCACGAAGCTTGGATTGTTAATTGTTGTGGATAGTTGCTGGGGTTGTATTGTGTTGCCTTATTGTATTTGATTTGCATGTCTATTTCCCATGTATTTGACCATCATTATAGCTGTGTATATATATCGAAGGGAAGGTTTATTTTCTTTCAACAGTTGATATATACAGGCATATGTAGTTGCTCGCACACACAAAAAAAAAAAGATCACAATACTAGTTTATATGTCATGCCTCTTCAACCTCTTCAAACCATGTTGCCTGAATTGTTCTTTTTTTTTTTTTTTTTTTTTTTTGTTCTCTATTGTGATGAAACCGGAACTTTATTTGCCTACGTATTTATTTGATAATTCCCAGTTCATAAGTATGCATACATTCCTTCGCATAGCTTGAATATGTAGTCACCATTCACCTTGATAGTTGCATACATTTTTAGATGTGTATTCCTTGAATATTGTAGAAATCTGTATGTTACCTGAAACTGAATATATATACCACTTTTAGTAAACTGATGTTGCCTTTGTGTTGCTTGACATTTTCACCGATCTGATTATTCTACAGTTAACATATGTTTAAAGTTATAACTCATATACAGTTAGGATTGACTACTATATTTTAGTAATTTATTGAAATTGATTTACTTGAATAAAGTTAATCCTGACTCGAGTGTTTTGTGTTTTGCATGGAATACCCGAGTCAGATCCGAGTGTTACAGATTATAGATTTCAGCTCACAAAGAAGAGAGGCACATGAAGACGCAGACGCGCGCATTATGAATCGAAAATTATGTAAAATTTATTTTATTATAAAATGTATGTGGTTAAATTCTACTATAAATATTTGTAAGCTCTGATATTTTTAAAAAAAAATTCCGCTGTGAGATACTGCAGTTTATTTATTTTGTGATTTTGTGTTTGATTCTGGTTAAACCTCATAAGCTAAATAACATTATGTCGTTTTGAACAGTTCGAGTTAGTTTAATTATCGACTTGAAGCGATCAAAAAGGCTGGTCGTTACAATAGGTACTAACAATTGACCTCTATTGCGAATTGGTACAGCTTTACCTATTATTAAACTTCTACTTTTGTTTCTGGGTAGACATCTTAATCTATCTCTCGTGTAATTTGAAAGAATATAATTCATGAACATATCAAATCATGTTTACCATACTACCAATTTCTTATTCAATAAAATTTGAACATCCTTTCCTTCTACTCTTTATGTTTTTTTTTCCAGCTTAATGTTCCATTTTGGAAGCAAAAAATTTGATGAATGGTATTGACCGTCGAACCGAGTTAGCAATACACTGTCACTTATAACCATGTAATTGCTGCCATTTTTGTGACTAAACAAAAAATTGTAAAGGAAATGTGTACGCTAACAATTATTTTACTATTTGAAACCGAAATTATCTCTGTAGCGTGTATGGTATTTGTATTACCCAAGCTAATGTGACAGGTAATAAATTTAAACGCAAATAGTAAAAGAAGAAAGCTAATATATCTAAATGGAATAGCCAAGTAGTAATTAATAATATTACAAAAACTCTATTTATGTAAAGGAAGTATACAATTAATTGTACTAAGCATTCATTAACAAGTTAAAGCAGATGTATGTAAGCATATCTGTTATCAGTTATTTTGCTAAAACTAATCAATAAAAAATGAATCGTAAACAATAAAATGGTCACCAATTTGTGGATCCTAGCCAACATAATGTAGTTAAGGCATAATATTTTCATACCTTAGATAGGAACCCATCATATGCCAGTTTCTAATTGCTGTTAGCATGATATTTTGGAACGACTCTCCCATCAACCCAGAACACATGCCATTTACTCTATTCGTTAGTGTTTAGCTGTCAACTTCCTAAGCGCTTTGACTATAGAACCGCCGGAGATAACGACAGTAAAAGCTCCCCTCTCACTAGTGAATCATGTTAGAAAGTTCAGAGGTAAACTTAGCTAGAGAGATCGCCAATTCTTCTTGGCTTTCAAATAAAGTCAACCCCTTCTTGTCAGTGGAGCTTTCCATAGAGACAGAGCATAGAACCGGAGTGATTCGGACCGAGCTTGGACATGAGTGAAATACGGAGGAATGCTTACGTTTGAAATTGATGGAAACTGAGTCGAGTCAGACGTTGACGACTGGGTATGATAGGGATTTGGGAGTTAGGGTTTCAGATTTAGGATTAGTAATGAAGAGGTAGGCGGTGAAAATGAAATGAGAGCAGGATCTAAAAATTTAGGATGCCGCCTTTTTTTTTACTTGTAACTGGTTAAACTGCGCTTAACCGGTAGTTACCATACATGATTCCTTGTTTAATAAAGTGTTGGAAGTTTTCCTAACTTCGAAACAGAGGTTGTAAAATGCAGGTAAAACGCAGTTTTTGATGCTTTCTAACTTCGAATAAGAAACATGAAGTATCAATTATAATTATTAAATACTAAGTAATAAAAATGCATACTAATATTATTTATCAAATTTAATAACGTTTATATATTAGTAGTTTTACTTCTCAATTACAATAGAATATTACTTATTAAATACAATATATGATGAATATTTATTAATTATTTAATATTTGTTATTAATCAGAATTATTATTTATTAAATATAATTAATTGTTAACTATAATTTACACACTATTAATAACTAACCATAATAAATTATTAAAGTATTAATTCATTTTAACTAATTATTAATTACTTAATACTTACCAAATTATAATTAAATATTACCAATTACTTCGTACTTTCGTATTTAATAGTAATTATGCTTACCAAAGATGGGGAAAAATAATAATATTTAAAAGTCTGTTTTTGGCAACTGGCTTTATCAGTTGTAAAAGAAAGATAATTTATTAATCACTAATAATTAAATATAATATTAGAAATATAAAAATAATTATTAATGATAACCAGAAACTATTAATTAACTCATAAAAATACCTCTATCCAGGACAAATTATAAATTAAATCATATAAGAAATTATCTTTAACTATCAACTACTCCTTAACTGTAATATTAATCAATTACCATTTATTTATTTATTATGAATTTATGAATTATTTATTTATTTATTTAATGCTCAAACATATTCATATTTCAAATTAATTATTAATTATTATCCATTAGTTTTATTATTAATAATTATTATTTATTATTATTAAATTATCAGTCATAAATATCACTTTATAATACTTAAAATTTATTATTAATTAATAATTATTAAGTATTAATCTTAATTATTATATAATTACTAGTAGTTAATCATTTAATAGTAACTATTTAAAATTAATTATTAAAAGTTAATCATTAAAAGTTAATACTTACTTTTAGTATGTTTTTCGCAACTGGCTTTACCGGTTGTAAAAAAATACAGTTATTACAACTGGCGAAAATAATTACTAAAGCCGTTTATTTGCAACTGGCTTAGAAGCGTAGTTGCATATAATATGTTTGTTGCAACTGTTATAAAAGAACAGTTGCTAAAAGTATGTTTTTGCAACAGAAAGGAAAGCGCAATTGCTAAAAAAATGTTTTTCGCAATAGAAAAAATGCTTGTTTCTTAATCTTATCTATTGCAAATGCTATAATAGGTCTGCTACTAAATATCATTTACGGTAGGTGTCATTTATCCCCTGTTGCAAATAGCTAGTTGCAATAGGGTATTTTACTTGTAGTGAATTTATCGAAATCAAGTAAGCACAGTATTTTGTCTTGGGTATTTTCCCTTTAATGTTTGATCATCTATTTGATGATCCTATATTTTATTATCTACTTGTTTATATTCATCCGTCATACTTTGTTGTGGTATTTAGGTTTACTATTTAATAAATAACGAGTGCACTTCTCACACTGACCATTTTTTCATAAATGTAGGAAATTATGAATATGAAGCATAAACTGTCTTTGTAAATTTCTTGTGTGGTTGCATTACGCTGTAACAAAATGTACATACCGACAAAACATTAGCCATATGGATTACATAGCATGTGGTATACATACCGATTTATTTCCAATGTACTTATTGTTTGTTCTCCTATGGAGAAAATTAGAGTACCACTTTGCAAAAAAAATTGGACTTCTCCATCTTCTTTCATTCTTGAAATAAACTTGGCAGAATCCAAAGTTAATTTCATACCCACCGGCACCAGATACAGCTGTCTCCAAAACATCTACGAATGACTAGGTGAAATATCCCTTTGTGTTGGATCCGTTTCTGAATTCGAGCAACCATTAGTAAGAATGAATGTATATTTAAATTAGTGTGCATAAAAAGTTGAAATCTGGAGATCACTTGTATACCTTATGGCATCATGAAAACTTTCTAAGCTTGCGGATATGAAATTTACCCTTGCCGTGTCATTAAGAGATGCACTTGATGGTAGTGGAGAACCTGCATTATCAATGGTGTGTATGTGTGTGTGTATATATATATTACCATAATGAAAATTTTGATGTAACACATCCATGTTTCTAACTATATTGCTTTTGATGGAATCAAATTATACATACCATTTTCATGGATATAAATTGGAGGATTTCCATATGTTTGCTTCATATACTCGAAACTTCTTGCAGTCCATTCGCGGAATTCTAATTTGTAATTCAGTTTGTCGTGTTAATGCTACTTGTATGTGTATAACTGCTTGGCGCTTGCATGCGTATGACTGCGGGGTTCTCTCTCTCACTCCCTCCTTCCCCTCTCTCTTTCTCTGTGTTTTTCAAGGAGATGGGAGGTTTTGGCGATTGGAATGGGGGTGGGAGTGCATTTTTGCACACATGCAAAAAAAATTCTAATGAAACAAAACTTCATGGATGTTAGCCACTATGCAAAATTCGAACTAAAATCTATAAGCCCTTCAAAACTACAAGCAATATTGTACAAATCATTCTACGCTTCCATCTAAACATTGACTAGCTTTATCTAGGTTTGGGAAATTTAAACATTATGTTTTGCTTGAAGAATTAGAATATAAAAGTGCTTTATGTTTAGATGTACGAATTAGATGGAATTCCACATATTTAATGCTTGATGCAACACAACAATACGAACAAGCTTTCGAAAGGTTTGATGCCGAGGATCGGTTTTATAGAAGGGAGTTAGAAAAAGGAGTACCACCTACGGAGTTTAATTAGGAAAATGCTCAAAAATTATGTGGATCTCTGTTCAAATTTTATGAACTTACATTACATGTATTTGGTTCTTCATATGTTACTAGTAATCTTCATTTGCATGAAATAGTAAAGTACTTGAAAGTTTGGATAAGATGCAAATGAGCAGTGATACTCAATTACAAATCATGGCAACAAAGAAGAAAGAGAAGCACATGATAAGTACTGGCTTATTGGGATAAAATGAATATATTAACCTACAGAGCTGTTGTGCTTGATCCTCGTTGGTAATTTGGTTTTATAGAGTTCTGTCTAGAAACATTTTATTCATCAATTTACCATGAAAAAATAAAAGTTATTAAAGACGCTACTTTTCAAGTACTTTGTGAGTATAAATTAAAATATTGAAGTCCCAATCAAACCAATGAGATGGAAAATACTGAGAATGATGAAGATGTGCTAGATTTGAGAGCAGGGTTTAAAAGGTTAAAAACATTGGATAACTTTGGAGTAACATTTTAGAATTAGAGAAATATCTCAATGAAGATAATGAAAATGATTATATGGATTTCGACATATTAGAATACTAGAAGGTTAATAGTTTAAGGTTCCTTGTCCTTTCAAGAATTGCTCGTGATCTTTTGGCTGTCCTTATATCAACAATAGCTTCTAAATTTGTATTCGGCACCGGTGGACGTGTTCTTGATCTATTGAGAAGTTCACTTACACCTAAAATCGTTCAGTCACTTATTTATATAGAAGATTGGTTGTGTAATTCTTTTTTTTGCGAGTAAAATTGACTTAGAAGAAGAACTAGGTAATATGGAACAGCTAGAGGCCAGTAAAAGAATTATTATATTTTTTTCTATTATTTTATTCGCTCATGCATGTTTTCTTTTAATTGTCATGTTTACATTATATGCATATATGAGCAAGCTAGCCTTGGATCTCATTAGTGACAGGGCCGGCCCTGGCCTAGTGCGAGCTATGCGACCGCACAGGACCCATTAGGTCAGGGGGCCCCAAAAAAAAACTGTATTACCTTTACTAGAGCTACTTTTTCTTGTCAGTATGCGTGTACTTGATAGTAATTTATCTATACAAAAGTAGATATGATTGTATACTTTGTTGACATCAATCAATATATTAAAATGGAGATGTGGCTTGTGTGGATCTCTAGTTAACAGATTGAAAATGTGGGTAAAAACTTTATGAATTTGCTGAAACATGCAATTTTCTCAATGGAGATGCAGTAGAAAAAACACATTTTCACTTAAGTTCATTTTCCAAAATAAAATAAAATTAAGGACCCAAAATTTTGAGTCTGCACTAGGCCCATAAATACTCATGGCCGGCCCTGATTAGTGACATGTGAACAGGTGGATATGCTGAACGATGGTTTGCTAGAAAATAATTGTAAGTTTTGTCTTTGCGAATTTTGAATGTTTGTATTTCCTAGTACTTGCATTTGTTTGTCTACATTCTCTGTCTACATATGTGATTGCATTGTTTAATGTTTGATTATATTATCAGTCTACATTCTTGCAATCTTCATGGTTTTGTATGTCTAATACTTGAGTCTGCCTTTTTTCAGTTTCGGTGGGACTTAAAGCTTTGTATTTTGAACAATTCTTGGAAAGATTAGAACGATTGACTAGAAGGAAGCTACGCAGTAAGCCGGAATATCAATATATTGTTTAAATACTATCATTTATTTTAGTTGGTTGCCTATATGTAGATGCAAAAAAATTAAACATATTTTGAAACCACAACTAAAATTAATGTTTGGAATATAAGTATTGAGTTTAAACGAATGGACTTTAAACTTTATTTCGCTTATTTAACATTGAAATCTATTATATGGAGATTGGACAGTAGGATGGGCGGTATATTTATCTTTCTACTTTTTGGCAGATTCCATTTTTTTTTATTGATATGTATATTAAAGGAGAATGCCGAGCCATTATTTTCACACTTGAAAAACCAAAATAAAAGCAAGAAGTCATCGTAATCACACATGTTGGTTTGCTAACTAACAACTGGCATACATAATTTAGGAGTTTGATGAAGCTTCCAAATTTATACAACATTATTTTATAGGCTCATCTTAAAGTAAATGCCATAAAATGACAGCATAACCATCTATTTTTTTATACCTTCTGCGTGGCTCACACGGTTCGTTGCATATTTAGGCCAAAAATTGCCATGCCATTATCCTAGTATCTTGCTACATTAACATAGAAATCATCATATAAAGTTGAAATTGTTACTGTTTCTTATGAATAAAAAATTTAGTTCATTTTTAAATCAAAATTAGTGCTTGAATTGTGGTCAACATAAGTATACTTTATGTAGTTAGTTAATTTTGTATATAGGATGCAACGGTCAATTGTTATAAAATTTCACCTCTCCTCTTTTGTTGTAGTAGGTCAAATACCGTATGTGATAAGGATCGAGGACATTGAAAATCTTCCTCTTCCAACATATGATTTTTAGTGCATTTTTTATTGGTGTATAATTTTAGTTGCTTTGCAATTACCCAATATTGTGTGCATGCAAGGATTTTATGAGTTTAGTTATTTTGAATGATGTATTTGGGTCTATCCAAAATGAATGTATTTTGATATAGTTTTCCATTAAATTTGTATGGTCTGTAGTTGAATATTAATCAATTTTTATTAAAGTATGTTGGCTTTGTGCTTATTTGTTTTATGTACAAAGCAAATTATATTTAATTAGTTAAAAGAAAATAACCGAACTAACTGATATAGCCAAACCAATTTAATTTGGTTTGGTTCAAGTTCGGTTTCAATTAAAATTGGATTAGTTTGGTTTAAATATTATTTGGTTTTAAGTTGGTTTTGTAATTTTTATGTAAAACCGAACCGAGCCGACTGTTTGTGCACCCTTGTGTAAATGGGGCACTGCCCATTTTAATACGCCTCCCATCGCTTGAGCAGAGACAATTCGAGCGTGGAAAATGAATTAAAATGGGGTAGTACCCCATATTTGTTTTAAATATGAATATGTATATAGAGATGAGAAGCCCATTTAAACCCGTTTGTATTATAAACGGGTTTCTGATTCCCGTTTGTGACTCTAGTCTCTGTTCTAACCAAAAGTATGTTTTAAGAGAGTTTTTTTCTTGAATATTCTAGGTTTTATACTTTGAGCAACATTAAATTTTTTATTAAGGATTTTAAATTTTACAGCAAAAGTTTCAGCTTATAAATGTAGAAGGCATGATATTTCATTTATGTTTTAAAATTGAATGATTTTGAATTTATTTACATTTTTACTATGTTAGAATCTTTGGATATATAACTAGGGCTGTTACGGTTGAACAACTCAACCGTCAAACCATACTAACCGTGTAAACTAACCGTTTACACGGTTACAATCTACTACAGTAATGATAATGGTAACGGTTGCAGATTTTGATAATTGTGGTAAAACATATCAACCGCACATGATTTTTTTGTAGTATTTCATAAAAAAAATGTTTTTTTAATAACTTAAGCTAGAGAAATAACATATGTATGAATTATTTGTATTTTTATTTATAGACAACATGCACATGAATGATTTGTTTCATAGATGAACAAGCTAATTGTTAAGAAAAAGGTTAGAACTTGAATTATTTATTGATAACAATGTAAATTTACGGTAATGGATGGTTACGGTAACGGTTATAAAATTTGCTAACTGTCAGCAACGGTTGCAATTACGGTTGAAGGTAAAATTGATAGTTGTCGTAACTGTAGCACTGTATAGCCATCCATATACATTAGGTTTGAGGATGCAAAGAATCTCAAAGTGAGCAGATTAGTTTGTAAACATTGTTTAGAATACACATACGATAATTTTGAATACAAAGGGTCATCTATAAATAGTTCTACACGCATTTGATCATTTTATACGCTTAAGTCATAAAACTTGAAGCCATGTGTATTTTTGTCATTTTATATTTATTTTGTTATTTATCTGATAAGTGTACTTTATGTTAGTGCAAATGAAATTATTTACAAAATTAATCAACATTACACTTGATCATTGAGTAAATTCAAAACAATTCTGCCTATTTAAAATAAAAAATGACCACTGAAGGCTTTTCAGAGAAGGATGCCCTCCATTAAGATGCTTGTCCCACTGAAGAATAGAAAGGAAGAAAAAAGATAATAACGCGGTTCTAATAGCATGTAAAGCGGAATTAAGAAGGGTTCATCAGATCTACTGTATGGGCCTCAGCGGTCTATCAAGAAAATGATAATGGCCCATCATTGGTACACTGATCTATCCAATGCAAGTGTTCACAAACTATGAAGATGGCATGTTCGTTAGTCAACGAATAAAAAGCTCATAACCGTCATAGTGTCGAAGCTCACATTTTTCGCAAGTAAAAATTATGAACTCCGAAGGGTAAATGTTAACCCCGTTATGAACGTGGTTCAGAAAAATAATGCGTCGACTGTTTAATAAGGTCGTGAACCGTTAGGTGTGCGAAGTTGGTTCAACGCAATACATATGGATTGGCAACATAATACATGAGTCACATATATGTCACAAATGCTTTGAACATGAATTTAAAAGTGGATCATTCCATGTATGAATAAAAAAATCAGTTATAATATATTATGATCCACCTGAACATGTGGCAAACTAGAACATCCCATGTATAAATTGCCTGAAGCTTCTTGCATACGCACATGATTAATTATATCAAGTTATAAATGGTTGCATGTGGCAGTAATAAGGCATGCACGACCTGAATGGATTGCAACACGTTTGTGCAATCAGGTCGTCAATAGCCGACCCAAGAAATTTAGGATTCAGGATTCGAAGTTGAAGACTAGAAGTCATTCTGATCGAAATATCCGAAGAGTTGCTAGTCCCGCCAAAGGGACACGTCCCCATAGTGGAGGTAGAAAACTTAGATCCTATAACTGCGATCGCTCGCCAAGATGAGCATTTGGCAAAGAGATCGAAGTCCGCTCTGCGAAACGACACAACTCGAGGAAGGTATCACGAATATGATAAAGCAAATCATGAAAGATAGCATGACTAGCAATGATAGTGGGAGGGAATGGGACTTCTTCCCCATCAAAAATGCGTTCACTAAAAGGATTTACAAAGAAGAGTTCCCTAAAAATATTACTCACCCTATTCTGCCTCCGTGTAATGGGACTGCTGATCTGAATCACTTCCTTTACAAGTATGAATGACATATGAATGCAGCCAAAGCGACAGACAAGATCAAATTCCTATGCTTCCCCCTCTACCTCGAAGGCGTGGCATCATTATTGTTCACGAAGTTGCCGCCCAAATCCGTACGTTGATCAATTTACTGATTTGACTCTGAAATTCAAAAAACAGTTTAGGTTGCAAGCTACGAAGGCTAAGGATGTTATTTCTCTAACATCGATGGAACAAAATCCAAGAGAGACTGTTAAAGCTTTCCTTAAGAGATTCAACACTGTTTTGTCCGAGGTGGGGAATCCTGAACCCCGTATGATCTTAAAGTCTCTAATCGGTACCATAGACAAGAAGAGCGAATTTGATAGATGGATTAAAATGAAAGAACCAAACACGCTTGAGAAATTCTATAAAAAAGCAGAGGAGTATATGAGAGTGGTTGATGATCATGTGCCTCTTTAGATTATTAATGATAATAACCTTGTTCAATCTTCCAAAAGTGCCGCTACTCAATATAATCAGAAGAATAGTCAGGGGCAAAAGCGCACCAACGATGGAAAGGGCAACAAAGATTATAAGAAGGTTTGCCTTTTCAACTCATCTGAGCTAACGCCTTTGAATGACACAAACCTGCAAAGTTCATCCAAGAGAATCTCTCAGTCCAGCTGCGATCGCTTACTATAGTTAAGCGCATCTGACACGACGACTGATGTTCATCTTGCGGAATGGCGCAAAACCCAAAAACCCTTCATGTCAGACCTTTGTGCCGACACCGAAGGTCTCCTCTCCATAGAGGAGGTGAGATCAATGGTGTCTCTGATGCTTGATTCAGTTGGTAGGAGTAAAATAGTTGAGTTTAAACTTCCCTCTCCACAGTAGAGGCACTCAATAAAGTCTCCGATGTCAAACACCAGTCAGCGGGAGAAGATCAACATTAGGTTTCCAAAATCCTTCATGTCAGATCTTCGCGTCGATACAGAATCCACCTCTCCACAACAAGAGGTTTAGAAAGTCCCTCCATAGCAAGGGTAAATTAAAAGTCCTTCCACAACAGAGGTAAAATTAAAAGTCCTCCCACAGCAGAGGAAAATTTAAAAGTCCCTCCATAGCAAGGGCAATTAAAAATTTCGTCCTCCTATAGTAGAGGCAAAATTAAAAGTCTTGTTCTCCCATTGCAGAGGCGAGATTATAAGTCCTCCTCAAGCGGGGGCACTAAATATAAGTCCTCCCCAAGCGGGGGCACAAAATATAAGTCCTCCCCGAGCGAGGGCACAAAGATATAAAAAAGGGTCAGTTTGTCACAGGTCTCTATTAAGTTTCAAAATTAGGCTCACATCCGGTGCTAAACTTATTGTAAATTAGGTCCCTATTTTTCGAAAAATCATGAAAAAAATCACAAAAATTCATTATTAAATTAAGCACATACACACCAAAAAATTCATATGTTAAAACAATCAAAAAACACATCAAAATCCAAAATAACACAAAAACAGCGAAACAACAGGTTTTTGCATCAAAAGATGCACCTATTCGTACATAGCTCCATACATTCATGCTTATATTTCAGTGTTGTGTCCAATTGCAGTATAAATGCATACATGTATGCAGCTAAATGGCATTATATGCATCCTTTTATGCATATATTCAAATCTGACCTGTTTTTTCAAGCATTCTCCGTTTTTAAACATTATTGCACATATTTATGTTCTTATACAGAATAAATGCATGCATTCATGCGCATATTCAGAAGCCTTCACCCCTTTGAATTTGTTGCACACATGCATGCATATATACAGAATAGTTGCATTCATGTATGCAACTATTCGTAACACATGAATCTGAGTTCAACCTTGTATGCATACATGTATGCAATTATTTGCTAATAGTTGCATACATGTATGCATATATTGGTCTAGATTTTCAACAGAAAACACTGAAAGAATATATGCATACATGTATGCTACTATAGGAAATAGTTGCACAGAAGTATACAACTTTTTTTCTTTTTTTTTCTGTGGACTCCTGTGGACGTTTCCAGAATTTAGAATTCTTTTTTTTACCTCAAAGCGCCTTTATTTTGGTCCAAAAAGGGAAAACGAGGAAGTGGCACAAATAGAAGGCGGAAGGGAGCAAATATTTTGGGCAGCAACTAAAAAGAGGGCCCAGATTTGAATATAAAGTTTGGGAGGGACGTGGCGTGGATTTTGAACTTAAATAGGGACGTTAACCTAATTTTCACTATAAAAAAATTCTCGGAATAGAAGCATCAAACCAGTCAGTAAAGCCGAGATTACTATTGAATTGACAAGTTCAAAGGTTCTACGCATGTTGGTAAGTTTAAAGAACTCCCGCCAACAAAGTTGAAGCTTCTAACACGTCGACCACAATCAAGGAAAACTCGGCAAGCTGATCACATCAAGCTTTGGCAGCTCGTGATGACCCATGGTATGGGGGCAACACAACCACATAAGGATTGGATAATGTTCGGAAAACATACCACGGGTGTATCACGACATCGCAATAAGCCAAAAACTAACTAGCACCCGACAAATAACCCAATACACTTGGAAATAAATGAGTTGGAGTGCGATAAACATAAGATCTCGCCTTGGAAAGCTTGGCAAAAAATGATCTCGCCTTCAAAAAATGGGGCATTTAAAAAATTGGAAATGGAGGATACAACATGCCTTTCTATTTTCGGTAATGGGGTATTTATAGTTGGAAGAGTGAGATGAGTTACGTGCTATGTCGCAAAATCAATACGCTTGATATGTTGATAAGACTCACTCCACCGATAAAGATCAACCTGGGAACCCAACTATAATCCCTTAATGCAAAGGCTTCCTCGACTACAAATCTATAATCGTAAATAACTCAAAAAACGCGATGGTATTCTGCTTCAAACCCGAGAATAAGCGATGCTTAAAAGGCGATTGTGCGAATATGGCATAGTTCGAATCTAACAAAGAGGTAACGCTTCCTAAGGAATTGAAGTTAAAAATCCATCAACGGTTTCAATGTGAGTTATAAAAAGAAGATTTAGCAATAGTCGTGTACTGAGGAAAGTCGTTGAGAGGTTGAAATTTAAAGTTTTATGGAGCCCAGGGTGACACACAATGTCAAAGCATAGTTTAAATTCAAAATTCTGAATCCAGAACTATAACTAGTCTTCTGTATGGTATTCACTCTACACATGGAATCTTATTTTAAAAGCAATGTATAGGGACATGTTTCATAAAACATAAACCATCGTACAACATTATACAAGTCATTAATGTTGGAGAATGGAGGTTTGATGACAACAACCTTATTTCAATATTAATTGATTATAAAATATATACTAACACTTTTGTTTAGAATAAATATATATACACACACACACACATATGCAGGATTTATATACAGGAATTATTAATGAAGACTGTACAGTTTAAAATGTTAGAGATTCAGAATTCAGAGATGTTTCAATACTCATGGGTATTCAAGATTTCAAGAGTTCAAGATAAATATAGTCATAGAGTCTAGAATATGTAAGACTCTGAAGAGCACTCCGGGTTCAAATTCAAAATAATTTCAAATTCTGTTTTCAAATTTTATCTTCAATCTCTTTCTTCTCTATTTTACTTTCTATTTTTATCTGATTTTAAACTTAAGTTTTATAAGTTTATACTTTATAAGTTTTATGTACTTTATATTTATATAGTTTTAAATTCTATAATTTTATAAATATGTTTATATAGTTTATATTTATGTTTTCATATGATTTTCCACCTTATAATGTTGATTTATAACACTATATTTCAATTCATAAATTTCCAGAATTATACATATATATATATATATATATATCAAAACACTTGAAAAATGTTCAAATTTCAATTTTGCACATGTATATGTCGACATATATATATATATATATATACATATCGACATATAACTGTCATTTTTTCTAAATTGAAAGGAAGTGTCTTTTCATTATTTGTTGTTAGGGATTGTGTAATGGCTCATTAAGGCAAAACAAACACTAAAGGGGGATGAATAGTATTTTTGAGAATTTAAACAAAATCGAATGAATCATCCTTAGGGTTTACATCCTGTGTAGTCAGCGTCACAGTAAGAAACTAAATCGAATTGATCATCCTTAGGGTAAAATAATCCAAAGTCTGATGTATGCTTTACATGCCTTCGAATATGTTTTATGGCTTTTAAATGTGTTCCCTTACGTTGCGATTGATATCTTACACAGAGACATACACTATGCATTATATCCGGTCTACTGGCAGTTATATATAGTAGCGATCCTATCATTCCTCTATATAGTTTTTGATCCACATCTTTAAATGTATCATCTTTATATAATGCTATATTAGTCGCCATAGGTGTTGGTCTACCATTCAATGTAGTTAGATTATATTTATTAATTAGATCTCTTGCGTATTTTTCTTGATTAATAAATATTCCATTCTTTAATTGAGGAATTTTCAATCCTAGAAAGAATGCTAGTTCTCCAATATGACTCATTTCAAATTCTTGGGTCATAATATCAAAAATTCTTTATTCATCTTATCTTTTGTCGATCCAAAAATTATATCGTCAACATATATTTAAACTAATTGTATATCTTTATTACTTTTCTTAATAAAAAAAGCATTATCTAATTTTCTTATTTCAAAATTTGATTATAACAAATAATTTCTTAATCTATCATACCAAGCCCTAGGAGCCTATTTTAATCCATATAACGCTTTTCTTTAACTTATATACGTGGTTTGGTAATTTTTCGTCTTTAAATAGAGGTGGTTTCTCTACATATACGTCTTCTTTAACAAATTCATTTAGGAAAGAAATTTTCACATTCATTTGATATAATTTGAAATTATTATAGTTTGCAAAGGCTAGTAAAATCCTAATAGCTTCTAGTCTTGCTATGGGGGCAAAAGTTTCATCGTAATCTATTCTTCTTCTTGAGTATATCCTTGTGCTACTAGTCGTGCCTTATTTCTTACGACCTCACTGTGTTCATTCATTTTATTTTTATAAACCCATTTGGTTCCATTTATAGTCTTATCCTCTCGTCTAGAAACAAGTTTCCATGCATCATTCCTAGTAAACGGATTCAGTTCTTCTTGCATAGCAAGTATCTATGGATCATCGGAAGATGCTTCCTTTGGATTTTTAGGTTCAATAGTTGAAATAAATGCAGTATTACTCATACTATTTAATAAATTATGAGTTTTCACAACGGATTCAATATCTCCTAACATGTTTTCTACAGGATGGTCTCTAAGTAACCTAATTCTTTTGTTTGGTTGGTTATCTTCCTGGTTTATTTCATTAATTTCATTTTCACATTCATCTTCATTATTTTGAGTTATACTTTTATAGTTTTCGTCAAAAGATACGTGTAAGGTTTCTTCTATGGTATTGGTTTGAGTACCGAAAACTCTATATGCTTTACTTCTTTTTGAATATCCAATAAATATTCCTTTATCAGATTTCGAGTCAAACTTGTCTAAATTATCTTTAGTATTAAGTATAAAACATTTACTTCTAAATATTTTAAAATATGATACTTTTGGTTTTTATTATACAAAAGTTCATATGGGGTTTTATGAGTTAAAGGTCTAATTGAGATTCTATTTATAATATAGCAAGATGTTGCAACTGCCTCAGCCTAAAAATTACTTAGTAAATTACTACCAGATAACGTAGTTCTCGCACATTCTTGTATCGTCCTATTTTTACATTCAACTACTCCATTTTGTTGAGCGGTTTTAGGGATAGAAAAACTATGGGTTATTCCTTTTGTATTACAATATTTTTCAAAATTTTCGTTTTCGAATTCTCCACCATGATCACTACATATTGTTTTGATCTTTAGTGATAATAAATTTTGAATTTTTTTTTAGAAAAAGATTTAAATTGATCAAAAGCATCACTTTTATTTTTAATAAACAAAGTCCAGGTAAATGATGAAATATCGTCGACTATTACGTAAACATATTTATTATGATTTATTGATTGAACTTGAGATGGACCAAATAAATCCATGTGAATTAACTATAATGGTTTTGAGGTTGTAATTTCCTCTTTTGATTTAAATGAACTTTCCTTAATTTTCAAAACTAACAAGCATCGCATAAGTTATTAACTTTAAATTTCATTTTAGGTAATCCTCTAATTTAATGTAATTTAGAAATCCTAGAAACGTGTTTAAAATATATATAACCAAATCTCTTATGCCAGATCTAGGGTCACTTGTATTGGCCATAAGACATAGGTTATCGTTGGAGATTTTCATACTTAATATATAGATATTTTTCTTTCTATCTCCTTCGAATATTACTTTTGAATTCCTATCTTCTATAAAAAAAAATCCTTTTCAAAGTTTATTTAATAACCCTTATCGCAGAGTTGATTTATACTTAGCAAGTTGTGTTTTAAATTCCTAACTAATAAAACATCAGAAATAGTAGGAGTTTCAAAATTACCGACATTCCAATTCCAATAATGTATCCTTTAGTGTTATCTCCGAAGTTCACCATTCCACCATCTTTATATTTCAGATTATTGAATAATTCAGGATTTCCCGTCATATGTCTCGAATAGCCACTATCTAGTATCCATTTGTCCCTTTTCATTTCCACCAATTTCTTTCTAGAATTTGAATTCTCAACATCCATGTAACACACCAGTTCAGGATTTGAATTTCCAACAGTCACCTTTTCAGAATTAGAATTTCCAAAAGCCATCATTTCAGAATTTGAATTGCCAACAACCACTTTACCCATCTTTTCAACTTTTGACTTTTCAAAAGTCATAAAACACATTTTTTTCCTGAATTGAACAATATTTCAGTAGATCACACGACTTTTCAACATAATTATATGTAGACTCTTTCAACATTGATACAATGTATGAATTGACACTAGTGTTAACAGATATTCCATAGTTTGCCTTTTTTTTCAAAAATCAGATTATGAACTTTTTAAAAAACCTTGCTATGACACCAGTTGTTAGGGATTGCGGAACGGATCGTTAAGGAAAAAAAACACTAGAGGGTGGGCGGGTTGAATAGTGTTTTTGAGAATTTAAACAAAATCTAAAGTTTATGTGAACTACTATATGAATCAAACACCACAGAGACAATCACAGACACAGAATCAAATACGAACACAAATATAAACAAAAGTAAAGTGCAGTAAAGGAAAGAACATACCGGATTTTATACTAGTTTGGATTGCTTCTACGTCCAGTCCCACGCAAAGCTGTATTGCATAGAGTTTTATTACTATATCAATAGTTAACTAAAACCTCCTTGATTTCACGGCTACAAGGGATACCACTAATTACCCGTTCTTGATTTCATGGCTGTAAGGGATACCACCGATTACTCGTCCTTGATTTCACAGCTACAAGGGATACCACCGATTACTTACACAACCCAAAAAATTACAAACAACCCTATAACTCTTCAATATCACTTGATTTAGAGAGTAGTGAATTGATATTAATCATCTTATTTCTTGGAACACGGTCTAAGCAGTGGGTTGCGCTTGCGCTTGTGTTATGTCCTTACTAATTTTCGTCCAACCTATTAAAATTTTAACTCTTCCTCCTTAACCAGTTATCGAACTACATGTTACAAGGTATTTAACAATATTTTTTAATTACCGAGTTTTGGAGCATTTCAAGTTCTAGGACGATGGTGAGTTTCACAACCTTAATAAATACTAAAGCAGAAGCAATTTAGCCTACGTGGCAACATTACGTCCGTCGATTTCTACATTTTCTTGCCAAAACATTCCTCCCATTAGTTTTTCCGTTGATTTTCACGTTAATTTACTCTTTCCACGTTAATTGTAATTATTACTGATTTTCTCGAGAACGAGGAGTCTCTTTTTTTAATGGACGGCAATAATTACTTCAGTTTGATTTCAAACAAAGGTGTAGAACTCTCGAGAAATGTCATTCTCCTTTTTTTTGTTTGACTCTCTCCCTTTTCTTCCTCCTCCAAACACTGCATTTCTAAGTTCTTTCTGTTTTCTGCTCATATTTAATTTTAGTGGCTTCTGTTTTGTTAAGCGACTGCTAAATCTTGCTCCTTTGCCTCTTTCCTTCTCTTTAACCACACGATTTGCTGCTTCGCTCCTCCTCCCAATCTTCTTTTTCCTCTTCTATGGCGAATAACAGAAAGATTAAATCTTGACTCGCCCCCTATGTCCTTCTTACTGGTAAACTGTTAATAAATAGACGACATTGATCCACCGCCTCCTTCCACCATTCACACCTTCGCCGCTATCAATTTTTATTCAAAAGCGGATTTTCAACACAAACCTTCGTCTAGACTCCGATTCTACGCTTCCATCCTCTCGCGTAAGTACGGAGAAGAATGGTCAAATTAAGGTACTGATTTTTGTCGTTTCTGTCGCAAAAACTTCTTCCTCCCACTATAACATTTTGAATTTCAGATTTGTGTCGCTTGTAATTTACATTAGGGATGAGCTTCTTTGACATTTTGTTGATCCTTGGACTTTGTAAATTTTCAGGTATGATAATTTTATGCATATCAATTTTGATTTAAATTTCACATTTACCATTTTACTTAATTGGATGTTGCAATGCAGATGATTGATTATACATTTGTTATTGCTCTTTCAATGGGTTTGGTGGACATATGCTCTTGAATCAATTTGGTTAGGTGAGTTCATATTCTCTGCCTGTTTTTCCAGTCTTTATCTAATTTTTTGTTAAAGCCTATTATATATGGTTTCTTTTTTAGTTAAGCAAATATTGATATAATCTGTACATAGTGGCTGCCTAAGATTGTATTTGCATGGCCAGTAGCGCATAATAACTAATACTTTCTATTCAAGCAATATTTTATGAATTTTTAAAACCATTTGCCAGTCGTTATTGCATAACACATGTTCATAAAACATGATAAGGATTTTACTAATAGATAACGCTAAGTACATTTATCACGAACATTATTGTTATGTGTGTTATTGTGCTTGCAAGGATCAATTACGTAGACTATAATAGCTATTTTGATTTATATCGTTTGTCATTGTTTGCTTTACTGTATTGTTCACTGTCCATGTACCCTTATTTTTCTCCATTTGCCTAATTTCTGCCCTTTTCCGGATGTGATTTTGCAGTGTTCATTTGTATCAACCAGACCACGAGCGACGACAACCAATCGGTGAAACGAGTAATCACTGAGACCAATATAGACATACAGTGATTATACTCAGAATACTCATTCAACACCATACAAGACATATATGATTGCTTCGTTTGGCAGGTATTCACATGATTTTAGTTATCATATTGCTTCTGTAAGAGTAGAAATGCAAAATAAAATAAAAATAATATTATTTTCGTACCGATAAAGGAAAAGCTTATCAGATCTGCTTTTTTGGTTCTTTATCCTTTTGATTTTGAACCTATCTACATAATCGAAAATTTAAGTTCAAAATAATAGGCACTAGAGGTTTGTGTTAAAAACATGTGTTATTTTCAACCATCTTTTAAAAGATATCATTATAATGTTAGTTAATTTGCAAGTGTTTCTTCCTTTATAGTGTAAAAAACTATTGAAAACGTATTAGTTAAAATTTAATTTAGTATTGATACATTTTTTAATTTCTACTGATGGTTTTATGGTTGTTGAATGTTTATCTGAAGCTATATGAGTGTTGATGTAATATACTGCCTCTGTACCTGTTGACATTCGGTGAACACTAATTCATTTCCTTCTTAAATCAGTTGTTTCTTATGCTTAATATTTTTATATTTCAGGTAAGAGAAAGTTGCGTAACGTCACGTGATACTTTTGATTAAAGCTTTTGATTAAAGCATGGCATATCTAAATTTTACAAGCCTTTATTTATACAGGTTTACATAATACATTTTTTCATTATTTTTATGTACAACATAGGAAATTTAAATTTAAAAGAAAATACAAGAGAAACTTACGGGTGTCTTACTATTTCCAGATTATTACTATTAGCAGGTGTCATGAGTTTACAGTATGCAAATAAATTTAAAAGAAAATAGGATCTATATTATCCTATCCATTGTATCAGTTGTGCACTGAAATAAAATAAGTAAATTAATATTGCTTATTGATCACAACAAAAGAAATTGTTTATCTTTTTGAGCACATACTCACAAAAATTGTAAGGCAATTATTTACGTTTGTGCATCAGACTTTTCACCTCCTAAATAATCATTCGATAAATGTAACATATTATTTTAGTGAGTCAAATTCAAATTAATATCTTTCCTAATTTTGTGAAGCCGTTTTCTAGATTAGTTTTGGGATCGGCTATCTTGGGCAATTTTTTGCATTGACATTGGAGCATTGTTTTAAAAGCCATGTTAAATTGTATTTTTTTAAGATGGAAAAAGATTTTATGAAAGTCCACTCATTCAGTTCAAGGCTACGACGAGGACTTATTATTTAGTTTTGAAATTGTGTTTCAGATTTGGTGGAATAAGTGTACGATGTCAAAAGAAGCATAACGTTGTGGTAAGTTAATGTTCAATCTCCATAAGTTGTAGCTTTTTTTAAAGTACCATCAAGTTATTTGATGCGCTTAGTTCTTCTCATCACTATTTATTTGCACTGCAAAATCATATGTAGTGCAGATAAAGTTTGCTTAGTATCTTTATGTATATGATTCCTGTATATTTACTACGACGATCATGTAAAGTTGAGCAGACTACGTTTATTTTTTGAAGTTTACCTGCACAAAGGAATTATAGTGAAGTAACCATGGAGTACATATATTTGGTGTTTTTTTTTGAAAATGCAATGAAATCATCCATAGCTTGTTATGAAAATTGAGCATATGCGGAAGCGCAATAAATAGGATCTAGATTTGCCAATTGAACACCAATCTAATCTGATAGCAATTATTCTATTACATCAACAAAATAGTAACTGTAGCAGAGAAACAAAGAGACACAATATTTATACTGGTTTCACTATCCTCGAGATAATGTACGTCCAATCCAACAGAGAGATTTTATTCCACATGAGAGAATTACAAGAGATTACAAAATAAGAGTTTACATATCCAAACCTCAATCAGGTTTAACAAGAAGAGACACCATTGGGGATCACTGGCTCCAGGCCAGAATGAGTTTACACTAAAGTCTACCGCTCATAGCCAGTGTAAATCTATGTGAGTCATCAATTAAATTACCAACATATGGTAATAATATAATGGAGGCAAATTACCATAACAACAAATGTGCAAACATAGGAAGTAAATCAATCCATTTCTTTAGCATAGATGGAAGAAATTAATCCCTTCATTTATTTCTCTACCACCTCATCAAATGCAATCAATGCATTTCCATTATAAAAATATTTGCTTTCCATTCTTTGCAAATTTGTTCCAATCAATTTATGATTTTGTATCACCAAATTTAACATAGCTTTCTTTTTTTATGTATCAGTATCACCCATGTCTGGAAATTTCGATGTCTTAATTACACTAAACTTATAACTTGGCTACGACCTCTGAACCCTTACTTGCTGAAAGCTCAATCGAGAATTATGTTACTTCATGCACGCTAAACTTATAACTTGGCCACGACCTCTGAACCCTTACTTGCTGAAAGCTCAATCGAGAATTATGCTACTTTATGCAGATTGATTTGAAAAATAATTTACCTTCTGAGCTTATTCTGTTTTGTTTCTTCATTTTCTTTTGGTTTTGTCGGTCCACTTCACATATATTATTATCCCTAACTTTCTATATATGGTTAATGTAAGCTAGCATCTTATTTATTTTAACAAATATCTCATTTTGTTAGTTCATCATGTACAAGCATCAGAATCATCATAGTATACATTAAAATATATATTGTTTGGATGTTGATGATTGCGAAGATAGTGATTTGGATGTATTGAATTAGGGGTATGAAAAATATGTAAGAGGCTATGCAGCGGTAGGATCGTATAGAATGGAGTATAGGATATAATGTCTATATAGTAGAGTAGTAAGCAGTAAATCACACAGTCGATTTATACTAGTTCGGACCACTGTCCTACGTCCAGTCCCAGACTCACTTCTTGTATTTCACTAACACTAAAACCCTCACTTCACCCGGAGGAATAGGTTCATAATTACCCGAACCACTGAACGGGATTTCTTGCCTCAACCACTGAAGAGGTCTTCACTAATACAGAATAATTGTTGACTCTTTTGTGTTCTTGATAACATGGATTGTCGAATATTAAGTACACCCTTCCTATAGCCTTTCCTTGATGATAATCGTGAAGTGCGTGAAGGAATATGGAAGTTTAAATGTCTCAAGTATAAAAGTAGATAGCTTTTTAGAACTTAGAGAGCTTTGAATAAGATAGAGAGAATTAGAATAAAATTCGGTGATTAGATCATCTAAGCAATTCTCTATTTATAATACATAAAAAGATACAACTGATCGTGAAGAGTTTTGATGAAGAGATATGGATTAAATAGTTGTGTCTCTTCTTAAAGGATGCAACTCTTCGGAATTCAGATGTCTGAAAATAAAATTCAGATGTCTTTTTATTTTAAAAATCAAGTCAGAAAGGAAATAGTATATTTCGGGAGCATTTCAGACGTCTGAAATATATCAACCAGACGTCTGAATATTGTATTTAAAAACATTCTGTTTCAGCAAACAGACGTCTGAATTTTTCAGACCAGACGTCTGTTTTCTGTTTCTTGCCTATTCCTTGCCTTATTTTTAAATTAGAAAACTATATATATAAAACATGTGTGTGTAATCATCAAGTAAGACTTTAACATATAAATCTAGGACTAACAGACTCTTACAACATATAAGTGATTTTCGTTTTGTGTCCTTGAATCTGATTGTCAAAAATATCTTCCTGCAATATAGAATTAGTCGATAATAATATATATGTACATGTATAGTTGTCATAATCAAAACGCCATATTGCGAGATCCAACATTCTCCCCCTTTTTGATAATGACAACTATATATGTGACTCCCCCTGCATATATGTGACATGTATGATCTCTAGAAATTTGAAGTTAATTTGTGGGGCTTTAACATTTCTAGACTATAATGACTTTATGTAAACTCAACTTATGATATAAGTTCTTCTGAAGCTCTTGAGTCCGTTTCTTCTTATCTTCTTCTATCATTAGAGTCCAAATAGATTTTCAAGCGCCATAATATAATTGGTTAGCATCCTTCATATATATGCTTTTATCCTCTTTTGTACTGTGTATCTTCGTATTGAACTTATTTCTTTTTCTCTTTTTGATACCCGTGTACCTGCAAGTTAGCTTAGAGGTTCTTTGGTATAATTGTATAATTGTTGTCATCAAAATCCAACAATAGAGTTTCTAACATTCTCCCCCTTTTTGATGATGACAACTATACAATTTAAAAATATATTCTTTCTATAATATCTTCCTCTTAGTATAATATCTCCCTCTATCAATATACACATGAATTTCTCCCCCTATGTCATTATCAAAAAGAATGAGGGAATGTAATCAATATCGTCGTCTTCTCTTTATTTTCTTCCCCTGAATGTGTGATATATGAATGTTTCTCCCCATAAGTATGTGACTATTATTTTCCCAAATTCCCTGATTTAGCTTTGAGCTCAGTTTCCAAAGATATTAGAGATGCTGAAATACCCTCCTTTTTGTTGTGGTGTACCTACAACAAATATTATATATACTTTGGTACCCACTTCCTCCGCTAGGGTCCAGGGGTTAGATGGAAGGTAACCATACCATGAGGGTTTAATGGTACCTTTGAGAATAAAATCTTTATTATTAACTACTAAATCAAAATACTCATCGATATATTTTTCTCTGTTTTTCCAATTTATAGGAACCCAAATACTTAGATAATTTCTATTAATATTTCCTTTTGTACTTCTATTATAAATGTTTCTAGTCATAGAAGCATTTGAATTTCTATAGAAATTTGATCTTCGAGTTACACGTGCTTTAGTACTAGCAGTTAAATTTTTGTAATACATGAAAGCAAATCTAGTACTAGTTCTATGATTGATTTTATTATACCCTAAGCCACTTTTATCTTGTAAAGGTCTAGAGCAAGATAAAATATCATTTAAATCATTTAGACCTTTATTAAATTTTGCGAACTTATTTGTACATTTTTCAAATTTGATTCCAAAGTCGCGATTAAAATTTTCAAAAGAAGTCTTGCAATCTAGTAAACCAATTTTCTTATTTAATTCAGAATTCTCCCTTTTTAAAGTACTATTCTCATTTTCGAGACGACAAATTTGAGATCCTGAATTAACTAAAGAAGAGTGTAATTTTTCATTCGAATCAGACATTTCATTTTGCAAAGTATTATTATTAACCTTTAAAAACTCATATTCTTTAGATAATTCTAAATTCTTTTCAGTTAAAGCTCCATTCTCTTTTTCAAGAGACGAAACTAAAGAATCAGAATTATTTAAAGAATCTTCTAATGATTCATTTCTATTTTTCAAGAGATCGATTTCCTTTAAAAGAAAATTGTTTTTTTCTTCTAGTCGCTCATTTTCTTTTTGAAGGAAATCTTTTTGAAAAATAAGCTCTTCTAAGGTATTTTCAAAACATTTGGCTTGTTTGACTAAAAAATTGTTTTCTTCTTTTAATTTGGAATTTTCTTGCTCACAATCTTTAGACTTGGCTAAAATAATTGCATTAAGTTTACCCAAACTTTTAAAATCTTTTAATAATTTTTCGTGTTCTAATAAAAGATCTTTATATAATGAATCCTCACATACCGATTGTGATCTCACTTTAGCCATTAAACATTTGCTCTCTTGCTCCGTCGCTTCTGCTTTGTTGTTCTTCCACTTTCTAATGCCTTTACTAGATTTCTTTATTGCCATTTATTCTAGGATGTTGTTACGGTCTCTAGAATACCTAGCTCTGATACCAATTGAAAGAAAGGCTATGCAGCGGTAGGAACGTATAGAATGGAGTATAGTATATAATATCTATATAGTAGAGTAGTAAGAAGTAAATCACACAGTCGATTTATACGGGTTCGGACCACTGTCCTACGTCCAGTCCCAGACTCACTTCTGGTATTTCACTAACACTTGAACCCTCACTTCACCCGGAGGAATAGGTTCACAATTACCCAAACCACTGAACGGGATTTCTTGCCTCAACCACTGAAGAGGACTTTGCTAATACAGAATAATTGTTGACTCTTTTTGTGTTCTTGATAACACAGATTGTCTAATATTAAGTACACCCTTGTAACACCCCGAATTTTAGTCAATACTAAAATTCACTAATTACAGGATAAATAATCTCAGATGTGGGAATTGGGGGTAACGGGCTGCGTTATTGCGTTCGTCTCGGAAAAATACGCGAAATAGAGTCCGAGTTTTCGAGAATCGGAGTCCGTATGGCCCGGTTATGGCCCAAAGAAGTTTGCAGAAAAATTAGAGCTAAAAACAGATTTAGGAATTTAAATTTAGATTTTAAATTAGAACCAGCGGGGCCAGGCGGGAAGATTCCCGCCCTAAGCATGTCGACAGGGCTGTCGACAGGCCTGTCGACAGAGGTGTCGACTTGCCTGTCGACACGGCGTGTCGAACCAGGGTGCTTGGGTGCACCAGATCTGGTTTTCTGACTAGGGCTGGGCTTGGTTCTAGAGATTTCCTAAATCTAACGGACCTAAATTAATCTAGGGTTAATCTAAGGGCCTAAAACACTCTCTTAATCTATAAATACACCCTAAACCTACCTTAATCCATACTAAAAATAGAAATGAAGGCCTCATGCCGCCAAATTAAATCCTAGAAGGAGTCTCCATTAATCTAAGAAGGAAGTTTCAAGCTAATCCCTCTCATATCATTCTCTAATCATCACCATCTTCATAATTAGCAACTAATCCCTCTTCATAAGTTGGTTAATTTTGGGTTTGGTGAGTTTCTATCACTTTAACATCAATTGTTAAAGTAAGTAGATTGGGTGTAATGAGACTTATGGTCTTAAATGCGGATTAGTGAGTTTGAATCATTTATAATGATATGTTACTCTATGTTGTTCTATGTTTATGCATGTTTGACAAGTTGGTTTATGCATGCTTAATAAGTTGATTTATGCATGTTTAACAAGTTGGTTTATGCATGTTTAACAAGTGGGTTTATGCATATTTAACGAGTGGAATTATGCATGTTTAACAAAGTGAGTTATGCAAGTTAAGTATATGTTTAAATGCAAGTTTAATGTGATATGCAAGTTATGCATGCTTATGCAAGTGAATGGATGCTTATGCAAGTCATATATATGTTTAAATGCAAGATTTATGTGATATGCAAGTTATGCATGCTTATGCGAGTATATGAATGCTTATGCAAGATATGTATATGCTTAAATGACATGATATGCAAGTTATGCATGTTTATGCAAGTATGTGAATGCTTATGCAAGTATGTGGATGCTTATGCAAGTATGTGAATGCTTATGCAAGTTATGTGTATGCTTAAATGCATGTTTAACATGTTATGCAAGTTATGAGAATGCCTATATGCAAGTTCAACATGTTATGCAAGATATGTGTATGATAATATGCAAGCTCATATGCAACATGTTATGCAAATCATGTGTATGATAATATGCAAGTTTGGGTTATATGTAGTTGGGTTAATATATGCTCATATATGCAAGTTGACATCCTCTTAGCCCATGACAAAGTTGTATGCTAAACCCATGATATTTGTGATGATCTTCCCCTTATTTATGTCATGAAATGAGAACGATTTACGTGGGGAACGATGGGGTTGGTAAATATGTTAATAAATGAATGATTGGGTATGATTAAGCATACCATAAAAATAAATTACCATAAGTGGGAATTTACCTATTGAGTTAGGTCTACCCCATGGGAATTTACCTATTGAGTTAGGTCTACCCATGTTATGGAAAACTTGATATTAATTAGGGATAATTAATATGGGGGTGATTAATTAGGTGTAATTAATCGACTAAGACACGAGGTTGGACTCATTTGTAGTGTAAAACTGCCCGGACCCGACCGGCTTAACCAGTTGCTACAAATGTCAACCCAATGTGAGAGGTCTTAGCCATGAATTAAATACGTGATTAAAATAAAGACACGAGGTTGGGCTCTGTTATGACGTAAGACTGCCCGGACTCTACCGGCTTAACCAGGCGGTCATAACAGCCAGTCTAATGTGGGAGGTCTTTATGGGGTATCACGGTCTTAATTAATTAAGAAACACTTAACCATATTAGCATGTGGTGGGACATGAGGGGTTAAGTGGGTGCCTTGGGTGACATGTGGAAATTTAATGGTTGCCTTGGGTGGCATGTGGAATCTAGTGGGTTGCCTTGGGTGGCAATAGAAAATACGATTAGAATACTTAACCAAGTGGAAACATGTAATTAAACATGATTAAAGGGTTAAGTGGGATACACTAGATATATGACAAGCTTAGGTGGGTAGCTTGTTGGGGGCCCATTTCAACCAATATCCCAAACGTATCTTTGTGGGCTCGACCCATGTCGAGTGACGGGACACGCATATTGGGCTTGATTATAAGAGGCCAAAACGGGTTACGGTGGCAACGCAAGTCCAACGGGTTTCATATGCGTGTGTGGGCCCGGGCTGGTAGATAAGCCGTTGTTGCATCGTGTAGATATAAAGCCGTGCACCGTTGATAGTATTGGGTAGCCACTTTAGGGGAGTGATACACCCCACTGTGGGACCATCACGGGTATCTACGGTAGGGAGCCGATCGATAGGGAGTAGTGGGTACACCTAATAAAGATAGGGGCAGACGGCACCTATGTAGGGGTACACGAAACTACTGGGTAAGAATTACTGAGTACACCTAGTGGAGATAGGGGCAGACGGCACCTATGTAGTGGGCTAGGGGTACACGAGACTACTGGGGAAATTTTCTAAGTCCTTGGAAGGGATCAACCTTTAAGTAGGGATGACTGGTGTGGTGCAGTTAGTAATTATCCTTGGGTGGGTAGATGCGTCCTTATGGTTATCTTAGTTTATCCTAAGTCTACCAAGATGCTTAGTGTAGCCATTCATCCCCAGATATTACCGTAGGTCAAGTTTATGTCTTCTCTGGTTACTTTAATGATTGTATTGTTAAAGTTATAGGACTCACTCAGACTTATGTCTGACCCCGTTGTTTTTATCTTTTTCCCAACCCTCAGGTCCTACGGTGGATCCTAGCGGTAGTAGAGCTTGATCGGATTGCTGTTCCAGTCTTTAGGAGCTTGGGTAGAAGTAAAGCTCCAGTTATCCAGTTATCTTTTCTTTTGTTATGGCTATTGTATGAGAGAGTGGGATTATGTACTTCTTTATTTTGATGGATATTGTACTTGACTTTTATCGTGGTTTTATGATGTAACCAGACATGTTTATTTCCGCTGTTGTGAGATGATATTTTTAAATTTCAAGTACTAATTATATCTGTCTTGTTGTAATTTTTCTGTTCTATATTCACTAAAATACTCCACCGACGCTATGGCATTCCCTTAGTGAGTGACCATAGCGGGCGTGGGGTGTTACACGTGGTATCAGAGCAAAGGTTACCGGAACAGATAAAATTTTTAGAAAACTATTTTTCTAAAACATTTTTGGAAAAGATATTTTCAAAAACATGTCTTTTAAGAGAAAAGTTTTTGAAAGAAAAGCATAATCCCCAATAGCCATATCTATATCCTTCGAATTCTCCGTTTTGAATCTTTCCTTTTTCGTTTCAGCATGGCCGAGAATCTTAATCTTCCGGAGGGTGTGACGGTACCAGTATGGTATAGGAGATTGATGGAGGCTAGGGCCACCACTACGGGTCCAGCAAATGTTCCTCCACCAACCGTAGCACCCGATCTTCCTCCTCCCCCTCCTCCTCGCACGGATACTTTTGCTAAGACTTGCAAGGAATTTAAAGCTATGGGAGGGAAACCTTTTCAAGGATCTGAAACTTTTGTGGAGGCTAGAGATTGGCTTAGGGAGGTGGAAGAGTTGATAGATATCTTTGAGATGGAAGAAGGGAAGAAAGTCAAGTTGGCTGTTTGGTTAATGAAGGGAGATGCCTCATTCTGGTGGGAGGTCACTAATGGAGAACGCCCCGTTGACTCTTGGGCGGATTTTAGGCAAAGATTTGTGGCAAAGTTTCTCTCAAGGGCGGAGGAAAACTTGTATATGGAAAGATTCTTGACTCTAAAGCAAGGAAATCTTTCGGTGAAGGAATATGTTAACAAGTTTAATCAATTGGCAAGGTTTGGCCTAGATATGGTGAATACACCGGAGAAGAAGGCTTTGCGGTTCGTGAAAGGCTTGAATGAACCTATGCATGGGTTGGCTATGACTCATATCCCTATGGGGGCCACCTTTGAGAAGCTAGTTGACATGGCATCCATGTATGAGGAAGAGAAGGGTCCTAATGCTAATAAGGCACCCGAGAAGAAGGGAGATCAAAAGAGACCTCAGCAAAAACAACAAAGCAAAGGTGGGAAAGGCAACGGTGGCAAGGGCAAGAAGAAGAAGTGTTTCAATTGTGGGACACCTGGCCACCTAAGCAAGGATTGTCGCAAGAAGAAGAAGACTGGCTGCTTCCACTGTGGCGAAGCAGGGCATTTAGTGAAGGATTGCCCTAAGAAGGGGCAAAGGACGGGATCTACCTCAGGAGGACAGGTGCAAGCTCTTATGGCACCGAGTCAGGCTAGGGGGCAAGTACAGGCTCTTGCGGTTCCACCGATTCAGGAGAGAGGTAGAACTATTTCCGTTGAAAGTCTGGTTTTTCTATTTGACCATCCTGTCCGTACATTGTTTGATTCAGGCGCATCGCATTCGTTTATTTCATCATCATTAGTTGAGTTACTGCACTTAGACACCAGTCTGGTAGATGATCCCTTGGTTGTTTCAAATCCAATTGGGGGCTCCACTTATTTGTCCATGATATGTTTGGGTTTGAATATTTCTATACTTAGCATTGAGTTTAGATGTGATGCTTTTGAATTGGGCTTCACGGGCTATGGGTTGATTTTGGGCATGGACTGGTTATCCAGTAATGGTGCCGTTCTTGATTGCGAAAGGAGAGTTGTTAGGCTCATGACCCGCTTGGGTAACACTCTCGAGATTTCTTGTAATCCCATGGACTCTGTTATGCTAAGTTATCTTGAATCGCTTGACGCTTCGGTCGAGAGTTTGCAATCTGTTAGAGTGGTCCGGGAATATCCGGATGTTTTTGAGGAGGTGAAGGGCTTACCTCCGAAGAGGGAGATTGACTTCCGAATATATTTGGTGGATAATGCTAAACCGGTATCTTTACCAGTGCGCCACATGGCTCCTCGTGAGAGGAGGGAACTCCATAAGCAAGTAGGGGAGTTACTTGAGAAGGGGTTCATAAGATGGAGCATATCGGAGTGGGGTGCTCCAGTAGTATTTGCTACGAAGGCGGATGGGTCCCTCAGACTTTGTGTAGACTATAGAGAACTCAACAAGCTCACAAAGAAGAATAGACACCCATTGCCGAGAATAGATGATCTTTTCGATCAGTTGGTTGGCGCTTCAGTATTTTCTCAGTTGGACTTGGCCACGGGGTTTCATCAGTTGAGGGTGGCTGAGGATAGCATAGACAAGACTGCCTTTAGAACTCCGGATGGTTTCTATGAGTGGCTGGTGATGCCATTTGGGTTGACGAACGCCCCTGCATACTTTGTTGATTTGATGAGTAGCGTGTTCAGGGAGTTCCTTAATAAATTCGTGGTGGTCTTTGTGGATGATATCTTAGTATTTTCTAAGAGTGAAGAAGAGCATGCCCTACATCTTGGGGAAGTGTTGAAGACTCTTCGAGCACATAGCCTTAAGGCTAAATTCTCTAAATGTCACTTCTGGAGGAAGGAAGTACGGTTCTTGGGGCACGTGGTCTCCAAGGAAGGGATAGCTGTGGATCCCGCGAAGGTAGTATCAATTCAGGATTGGAAGGTTCCGAAGAATGCTACCGAAGTAAGAAGTTTCTTGGGGTTGGCGGGTTATTATAGGAAGTTTGTTAAAGACTTCGCGAAGATATCAGCCCCATTAACCCGCTTAACAAAGAAGAATCTTGTTTTTGCATGGGACGTAGATTGTGATGATGCGTTCCGACGGTTAAAGAGAGCTTTAACCACGGCTCCAGTTTTAGTGTTGCCAGATGGGAGCAAGCCATTTGTTGTCTATACCGATGCCTGTGGGACAGGACTTGGCGCAGTCTTAATGCAAGAGGGAAGGGTAATAGCCTATGGTGGAAGGCAGTTGAGGGCACATGAGAAAAATTACCCTACCCATGATCTAGAGCTGGCCGCTATTGTTTTTGCGCTTAAGATTTGGTGCCATTATCTTCTTGGTGAGAGATTCGAGTTGTTCACTGACCATAAATCTTTGAAGTACTTGTTCTCTCAGAAGGATCTAAACTTAAGACAGCAAAGGTGGATGGAGTTCTTAGCATCTTATGATTTCGAGATAGCGTATACCCCTGGCAAGGGTAACGTGGTGGCGGACGCCTTGAGTAGGAAGAGGTTGTCCTTGAGTCCATTGTTCGTGGAACGACGAAACTTGGAGTTTATCTCGATGTTTGATTTCAAACCTTCCATTGATTATGTACCCGGTTTGCTAGCTTCCTTGGAAGTTAGGCCAACTCTTTTGGGGCGGATTGGAGAAGCACAGAGGGGCGACCCACAGTTGGTTGAGTTAGTAGAGAAGCTCATGAGGGGGGAGTCGTCCAGCCATTTGAGTAGGTACACCCTAGACGATAGGGGGTGCTTGCGTGGAGACGGTAGACTTTGCGTACCGCAAGACGAGGGTTTGAGGAAGGCTATTCTTGATGACGCACACCGTTCTAGGATGACCATTCATCCCGGTGGGGATAAGATGTACCAAGACATGAAGAGGGTTTTCTTCTGGGCCGGTATGAAGAAAGATGTGGCCGAGTATGTCGCTCGATGTTTGGTGTGCCAGCAAGTGAAGGCGGAGCAAAGGAAACCAGGTGGGTTGCTTCACCCATTGGAGGTTCCGCAATGGAAGTGGGATAGCGTCTCGATGGATTTTATTGACGGGTTACCCAGATCGAGGAAGGGTAATACAGGAAATTGGGTGGTGGTAGACAGACTTACTAAGAGCGCCCATTTCATACCTGTGAAGAGTAAGAGGACTGCTCCATGGCTAGCTTCAGTATATCTTCGAGAGATAGTTCGATTACATGGGGTACCCTCTAGCATAGTAAGTGATCGAGATCCTATCTTCACTAGCGAGTTCTGGAGAAGTTTGCAAGAAGCAGTGGGGACTCAATTGTGTCTGAGCACCGCATATCATCCTCAGACGGACGGCCAGACTGAGAGGGTGAATCGTGTTCTAGAAGACCTTTTGAGGCTTTGTATCTTAGATTTTGGAGGTACATGGGAAGAGCATCTTCCATTGGTGGAGTTCGCATATAATAACAGCTTTCAGTCCAGTATTGGTATGGCTCCTTTCGAAGCTCTCTATGGAAGGCCTTGTCGATCACCTACATGTTGGTGGGAATCTACGGATAAGATCTTGCTTGGGCCCGATATGGTTAGGGAGACTTCTGAGAAGATTGACTTGATTCGAAGAAGGATGAAAGCAGCGCAGGATAGGCAAAAATCTTATGCGGACAAGAGAAGGACGGATCTTGAGTTTGAGGTTGGGGATATGGTTTTTTTAAGGTATCTTCGTTGAGAAATGTTGTTCGCTTCGGATCCGTTGGGAAGTTAGCGCCGAGGTTTGTTGGGCCGTTTCCTATCAAGGAAAGGATTGGACGGATGGCATATAGGGTGGAGTTGCCCGACAGACTTAGTGGTGTTCATGATGTATTCCATGTATCACATCTGAGGAAGTGCTTACATGAGACGGCAGAGGTGGTAGAGCCGAGCTTCCTTAGAGATGTAGAGGTAGAGTGTGATGCGACTATTCGACGAGCTCCTACTCGCATCCTTGGGTCGGAGACTAGGAAGTTGAGAAACAGAGAGGTTCAACTAGTCAAGGTGCAATGGGGAGAAGATGAGAGCAACGCAACTTGGGAGACGGAAGCGAAGATGCGTTCATTGTACCCATTTCTTTTTGAGGGTATGTCTTTACTTTCTCCTTTATCACTTGTCTAGTACTTATCTTATCTTTGGTATGTCCTCTCGTTAGTACCTTTGACCTTTAGATAGGGTAAACCTATGGTTGAAACATGTGTTTGAGACATGTTATGGTTGATGGATGCAAGTGGATGCAAGTGTTTGCTAGTGATTGCTCGTGGATGCATATACACACACTCTAGGCACTAGATCGGCTCAGTCACTTCATATTGCATATTGCATAAAATTGTGTGTAGGAAAATATATTTATGGATGTATAATGGTTGTGTTATCACATGGATGATGCATTTTGATGAATGATTGTGCACTCATGTAGATATTGTATGTGTCGATAGGGTTTTCTCGCATACATAATGGATGCATGGCACTATCATGGTTTTCATATGTTCATACATTAGATAGGGAACATATACACACACTGTTTGCATATGCTCATACATCATTAGAAACTGTTTAAGGACAATGGATGCCCGTGGTTGATGATTTGAGTAGATGGTTGTTTGGATGATAGGATATGCATTCTCCTTAGCTTAGAGATTTCGGGGACGAAATCCTTTAAGGAGGGGAGAATGTAACACCCCGAATTTTAGTCAATACTAAAATTCACTAATTACAGGATAAATAATCTCAGATGTGGGAATTGGGGGTAACGGGCTGCGTTATTGCGTTCGTCTCGGAAAAATACGCGAAATAGAGTCCGAGTTTTCGAGAATCGGAGTCCGTATGGCCCGGTTATGGCCCAAAGAAGTTTGCAGAAAAATTAGAGCTAAAAACAGATTTAGGAATTTAAATTTAGATTTTAAATTAGAACCAGCGGGGCCAGGCGGGAAGATTCCCGCCCTAAGCATGTCGACAGGGCTGTCGACAGGCCTGTCGACAGGGGTGTCGACTTGCCTGTCGACTTGCCTGTCGACACGGCGTGTCGAACCAGGGTGCTTGGGTGCACCAGATCTGGTTTTCTGGCTAGGGCTGGGCTTGGTTCTAGAGATTTCCTAAATCTAACGGACCTAAATTAATCTAGGGTTAATCTAAGGTCCTAAAACACTCTCTTAATCTATAAATACACCCTAAACCTACCTTAATCCATACTAAAAATAGAAATGAAGGCCTCATGCCGCCAAATTAAATCCTAGAAGGAGTCTCCATTAATCTAAGAAGGAAGTTTCAAGCTAATCCCTCTCATATCATTCTCTAATCATCACCATCTTCATAATTAGCAACTAATCCCTCTTCATAAGTTGGTTAATTTTGGGTTTGGTGAGTTTCTATCACTTTAACATCAATTGTTAAAGTAAGTAGATTGGGTGTAATGAGACTTATGGTCTTAAATGCGGATTAGTGAGTTTGAATCATTTATAATGATATGTTACTCTATGTTGTTCTATGTTTATGCATGTTTGACAAGTTGGTTTATGCATGCTTAATAAGTTGATTTATGCATGTTTAACAAGTTGGTTTATGCATGTTTAACAAGTGGGTTTATGCATATTTAACGAGTGGAATTATGCATGTTTAACAAAGTGAGTTATGCAAGTTAAGTATATGTTTAAATGCAAGTTTAATGTGATATGCAAGTTATGCATGCTTATGCAAGTGTATGGATGCTTATGCAAGTCATATATATGTTTAAATGCAAGATTTATGTGATATGCAAGTTATGCATGCTTATGCGAGTATATGAATGCTTATGCAAGATATGTATATGCTTAAATGACATGATATGCAAGTTATGCATGCTTATGCAAGTATGTGGATGCTTATGCAAGTATGTGAATGCTTATGCAAATTATGTGTATGCTTAAATGCATGTTTAACATGTTATGCAAGTTATGAGAATGCCTATATGCAAGTTCAACATGTTATGCAAGATATGTGTATGATAATATGCAAGCTCATATGCAACATGTTATGCAAATCATGTGTATGATAATATGCAAGTTTGGGTTATATGTAGTTGGGTTAATATATGCTCATATATGCAAGTTGACATCCTCTTAGCCCATGACAAAGTTGTATGCTAAACCCATGATATTTGTGATGATCTTCCCCTTATTTATGTCATGAAATGAGAACTATTTACGTGGGGAACGATGGGGTTGGTAAATATGTTAATAAATGAATGATTGGGTATGATTAAGCATACCATAAAAATAAATTACCATAAGTGGGAATTTACCTATTGAGTTAGGTCTACCCCATGGGAATTTACCTATTGAGTTAGGTCTACCCATGTTATGGAAAACTTGATATTAATTAGGGATAATTAATATGAGGGTGATTAATTAGGTGTAATTAATCGACTAAGACACGAGGTTGGACTCATTTGTAGTGTAAAACTGCTCGGACCCGACTGGCTTAACCAGTTGCTACAAATGTCAGCCCAATGTGAGAGGTCTTAGCCATGAATTAAATACGTGATTAAAATAAAGACACGAGGTTAGGCTCTGTTATGACGTAAGACTGCCCGGACTCTACCGGCTTAACCAGGCGGTCATAACAGCCAGTCTAATGTGGGAGGCCTTTATGGGGGATCACGGTCTTAATTAATTAAGAAACACTTAACCATATTAGCATGTGGTGGGACATGAGGGGTTAAGTGGGTGCCTTGGGTGGCATGTGGAAATTTAATGGTTGCCTTGGGTGGCATGTGGAATCTAGTGGGTTGCCTTGGGTGGCAATAGAAAATACGATTAGAATACTTAACCAAGTGGAAACATGTAATTAAACATGATTAAATGGTTAAGTGGGATACACTAAATATATGACAAGCTTAGGTGGGTAGCTTGTTGGGGGCCCATTTCAACCAATATCCCAAACGTATCTTTGTGGGCTCGACCCATGTCGAGTGACGGGACACGCATATTGGGCTTGATTATAAGAGGCCAAAACGGGTTAGCGGTGGCAACGCAAGTCCAACGGGTTTCATATGCGTGTGTGGGCCCGGGCTGGTAGATAAGCCGTTGTTGCATCGTGTAGATATAAAGCCGTGCACCGTTGATAGTATTGGGTAGCCACTTTAGGGGAGTGATACACCCCACTGTGGGACCAGCACGGGTATCTACGGTAGGGAGCCGATCGATGGGGAGTAGTGGGTACACCTAATAAAGATAGGGGCAGACGACACCTATGTAGGGGTACACGAAACTACTGGGTAAGAATTACTGAGTACACCTAGTGGAGATAGGGGCAGACGGCACCTATGTAGTGGGCTAGGGGTACACGAGACTACTGGGGAAATTTTCTAAGTCCTTGGAAGGGATCAACCTTTAAGTAGGGATGACTGGTGTGGTGCAGTTAGTAATTATCCTTGGGTGGGTAGATGCGTCCTTATGGTTATCTTAGTTTATCCTAAGTCTACCAAGCTGCTTAGTGTAGCCATTCATCCCCAGATATTACCGTAGGTCAAGTTTATGTCTTCTCTGGTTACTTTAATGATTGTATTGTTAAAGTTATAGGACTCACTCAGACTTATGTCTGACCCCGTTGTTTTTATCTTTTTCCCAACCCTCAGGTCCTACGGTGGATCCTAGCGGTAGTAGAGCTTGATCGGATTGCTGTTCCAGTCTTTAGGAGCTTGGGTAGAAGTAAAGCTCCAGTTATCCAGTTATCTTTTCTTTTGTTATGGCTATTGTATGAGAGAGTGGGATTATGTACTTCTTTATTTTGATGGATATTGTACTTGACTTTTATCGTGGTTTTATGATGTAACCAGACATGTTTATTTCCGCTGTTGTGAGATGATATTTTTAAATTTCAAGTACTAATTATATCTGTCTTGTTGTAATTTTTCTGTTCTATATTCACTAAAATACTCCACCGACGCTATGGCATTCCCTTAGTGAGTGACCATAGCGGGCGTGGGGTGTTACAACCCTTCCTATAGCCTTTCCTTGATGATAATTGTGAAGTACGTGAAGGAATATGGAAGTTAAAAGGTCTCAAATATGAAAATAGACAGTTTTTAGAATTCAGAGAGCTTTGAGAATATAAGATAGAATTAAAATAAGAATTGGTGATTGAAACAATTAATCAACCCTCTGTTTATAATACATAAAAAGAAACAACTGATCATGAAAGGTTTTGATGAAGAAAAATGGTTGTGACTCTTCATAAAAGTTGCAACCTTTCAGAATCAGATGTCTGAGAATAATTTAGAGTGTTTGTGATTTCATTGCTGAAACAGATTGTTTTCAAAAGACGATATTCAGACGTCTGTTTCATATATTTCAGACGTCTGAATTTAGTCAGAAACGTACTGTTTCCTTTCGACTTTAAAATTCAAACTATAAACAGACATCTGAAAATTATTCTCAGACATCTGATTCTGAAAGGTTGCAACTTTTATGAAGAGTCACAACCATTTTTCTTCATCAAAACCTTTCATGATCAGTTGTATCTTTTTATATATTATAAATAGAGGGTTGATTAATTGTTTCAATCACCAATTCTTATTTTAATTCTATCTTATATTCTCAAAGCTCTCTGAATTCTAAAAACTATCTATTTTCATATTTGAGACCTTTTAACTTCCATATTCCTTCACGTACTTCACAATTATCATCAAGGAAAGGCTATAGGAAGGGTGTACTTAATATTAGACAATCTGTGTTATCAAGAACATAAAAAGAGTCAACAATTATTCTGTATTAGCAAAGTCCTCTTCAGTGGTTGAGGCAAGAAATCCCGTTCAGTGGTTCGGGTAATTGTGAACCTATTCCTCTGGGTGAAGTGAGGGTTTTAGTATTAGTGAAATACCAGAAGTGAGTCTAGGACTGGAAGTAGGACAGCGGTCCGAACCAGTATAAATCGACTGTGTGATTTACTACTTACTACTCTACTATATAAATATTATATCCTATACTCCATTCTATACGATCCTACCGCTGCATAGCCTTTTACAAAATATTAATTGAAACTTATATTTCAGGATTTACCCTATTGGTTTGCTAATATGAAGTTGGACTTATTTTCTTAACTGAAAAATCCAAAACAGGAAAAAAAAAATTCCCTAATAAAAGAGGATTGTATTTTAATCAAAATCCATCCTTGCCAAAACAGGAAAATAAGATTGTATTTTCGGTATATAATGTCTACCCCCCGTCATTAGATACATCTGTTCTAATCAGAGCGGTACCAGAATACCAATTTCAGATTCAAATCTTGATTAAAATCATCAAACAAAACAGAAGCATCTGATCACAATAACAGAAGTGTATATGTTACAATAACAAATCACAAAAATCTACATTGTTTTGTTTATTCATTTAATTAATCTGTTCACTATCATTAAACCTTAAATGCTGCATAATGAATTTGACAAGTACATACAAAACTTGCTTGCATATGAAATTGCTGAGTTGGTGTCAGTGTCACTTTAAACAATGTTATTGTCTTTGTAGGAAGCTGCCTTGAAACTTGGAGTTTTGTCTGCTCAAGAATTCGATGAATATGTGGTACCTAAAAAAATAATCGGGACATCAGACTAACAACTGTTGCTAAAACGGTTATTCCAGGTATCTTAGCTTAACCGAAGCTTTTTAAAAAAGCAAGTTAATAAGCGGAATGAACATCTTATGTCCAAACATTCCATGCCTCATGAATAGTTAGTATAGTGTGAGAAATTTCAATTATAAGCTGAATATGTAAACGAATTATCATCAACCACTTCTACATTTAACATGAAATACTTATCATTATTTGTTTTGTGGAAATGATAGAGGAACAAGAGGTAATTTTCTTTATTAGATGATGATGATAATCTAATGCACCGAAGATGTAAATTAAACTGATTATTAATATTGAAGATGTAAAGCAAGTTAACGTAAATCAACAAAAGAAATTTGCATCCAGTCAACAATTTTTATGCTACATAGGGAAGAGAACAGTTTCGAAAGGTGTTGACCTCTTTCTAATGTGTATCAGTCTAACTCATTGGCTAACTTAACTCCAGATTATTTTTTTTCATATGCTGCACCAGAGCATATGGTGCACTGAAGTATGCTGAATTTATTCACTCCCAATATAGCGTTATTTTCTTTCCAGGTTGCTTTTATTTTATATTATTTTATTTTACCTCTTGACACACTGTTTGTTGTATACACCATCAATTACCAGCACATTATCGCATGCATCAACATCTATTGCTCCTTTCAAACAAGAATTTATAAGGTTTTATATTTTATATTTTTTCATAAATTTTAGTACGGGCAACTTCTAACAGCATTAGTTATGTGATATCGACCTTCTCATTATTTCCATGTCCACCTAATATATGTGTTCTGTGACATTTATTTTAACAAGTCTCATTATTTTCATGTCCACGGAATATTTCTACTCTTTGACATGTATATACGAAGTGTATCAATAGGTCTTTGAATGCTTGCATGCACTAGGTAACAACCCCATCTCAGTGTAAGGAGTTCAAACACATTGTTGGATGCTAACTCGAGTTTTATGATGTTCACGTTTCATTCGCCTTATTACCGACGAACATTTGTCCAAACTACAAACTTCTTCATAATATAATGGTTTGCCATGACAGTACTCTACCCTGTCTACTTTAGTCTCTACTTCTATTGTTACTCAACGGTTTTTTAATTGTTGTATTACATGATCTGTTAGCAACTTCTACGATCTTAAATTTGATTTCGTTTTGAATTATACAACTGATTTCATGACTTGTTATTGTTGTATCTACTCATCTTTTACCATTAAATGTGCAGATTTCTCCCATGCTCGCTTGCAGAATGATTCATGCAGATTTATCTACCATATTGGCTCAAATTTACCTCTGGGTATTACTTATTCTGACTACATTTTATTTTGGCTAGACATGCAAAGGTTAAATCCATGAATAAAAGCATAATCAAGAAATTTGGAATGCTTAGATAAGTTCAAATTACTACTTTTATTCCAATCCAATTTTGGGTCGATTCTCAATATCATATCATAGTAATTTCCCCCAAGTTAACCGTAGTATGATGCTTTTTGTATTTAGAGCAAATTTACATGGAATAATTACAGCATTTGAGCTTGGAGTGGTCAGGAGAGACATTTGACTTCCCATAAGCAGCAATAGTGAGGGGAAGCCTTCTAGGTTGAAGGATCATATGAGAACAAGAAAAAACGAATCTGTAAAGGAATATATAGCATTCTCTGTTAATCTTTATGTATATAAATTTACTTAAATTGTCTTCTATTAATTGTAGTTAAAAAAATGTCATTTTAAATGACTATGCGTACGCTTTTATTTGTGTTATATGCTAAAATTTCATAGGTGGCAATTCAACAATATATTTTCCTTTACGTTTGTTCTTTGAATAATAAGCTGATAATGTCTGTATACGTGATATTTTTCTGTTTTACGATCTTATTGCTCATTTTACCAGTCAATACATTGGGTTAATATAAAGTATATTTTTTCCGCTGTGCAACTGCACGGGACTGATCTAGTATATTTATATAAAAGATGAATTTGCTGATACTATTTTGAGCTTATGTTGTTTGTCCAGATTATTGGCTACATTTTGTTATATTAAACTATTTAAATTAAGTTATTGTTCAATAGACTGTCTCTGCTCTACAGAAATGTTTTCCTTCTCCTTTTAGGAGTAGTTAGTAAGCGATTAAGGAATATCTCAACATCAACAAGTTTAATCTTTTTCGATGATTGAATTAATGTCTCATACATTTAATATACTAATTTATATACATATACACACATATTACACATAAATAACTTGGTTATGGACAAAACATTATCAATTACTCTTGAATTTACAAACGGTGTTCCAAGAAATAAGATGACAAAGAGAACTCCCTTCTCTAGCACCTTCCCCAAGAAATGAAAGCCAGTATACAGGTAACAATTTTAAGTTACTCAAAATAACATATCACCATGCACTAAGGAGAAAACTTGATGGTAAATAGAGAAGAACTGTAAATATCGCTTGCCAGCCCGTTTGCCTACCAAATAAGACCAATTAAAATATGTTTCTCGAATGTACATCGAATTAACCACGTTATATTTGTGAATAATACTTTTTCTTCAATTGTGCAATTACAACAAAAGTTGATGTTTTAATTCGTGATTTTTTTTTTCACATATGTTTAGCGCTATCAAGTGAATAGAAGATGAAGGGGAACCTTGCTCATTTCTACTCACTGCTGCTGAAGAGCTAATTCTATTTTGCTTTTCATTTAGGATGCAATGAATTTAAATTCCTTTTTACGAAGTGTCGCGTCAATTATACTTGAATTGAAATCAAGTGAACACAGTAATTTGTTTTTGGTATTATCCCTTTTTTGATTGTCTATGCGATGATCCTATATTTTGTTATCTATTTTTTGTATATTAATCCGTCAGAATTTGTTGGTGGATTTTGGTTCACTATTTAATAAACATCGAGAGCTCTTCTCACAACGAGGACCATTTTTCATAAATGCAAGACATTATGAATATGAAGCATAAACTGTCTTTGAAAATTTCTTGTATGGTTGCATTACACTGTAACAAAATGTACATACAGACAGACCATTAATCATATGGATTACGTAGCATGTGGTATATATACAGATTTATTTCCAATGTACTTACTGTTTGTTCTATGTAGAAAATTAGAGTACCACTTTGCAGAAAATTTTGGACTTCTCTTTCTTCCTTCATCCTTGAAGTCAACATGGTACAATCCGAAGTTAATTTCATATCCACCGGCACCAAATACTGCTGTCTCCATAACATCTACGAATGACCAGGTGAAATATCCCTTTGTGTTGGATCCGTTTCTGAATTCAAGCAACCATTAGTAAGAATGAATGTATATTTAAACTTAGTATGCATAAAAAATTGAAATTTGGAGATCACTTGTACACCTTATGGCATCATGAAGACTTTCTAAGCTTGCAGATATGAAATTTACCCTTGCCGTGTCATGAAGTGATGCAGTTGATGGTAGTGGAAAACCTGTATTATCAATGGTAAATATAAATATAATTTACCATAATGAAAATTTTGATGTAAGACATCCATGTTTCTGACTATACTGCTTTTGATGGAATCAAAACATACATACCATTTTCATGGATATAAATTGGAGGATTTCCATATGTTTGCTTCATATACTCCAAAACTTCTTGCAATCCATTCGCAGAATTCTGATCCGTAATTCAGTTTGTCGTGTTAATGCTACTTGTATGTGTATGACTGTGGGGCTCTCTCTCTCTCTCTCTCTCTCTCTCTCTCTCTCTCTCTCTCTGCGGGCACAGGGGAGGGAGGGGGGAGGGGGGGGGGGGGGGGTTGGCGGTGGGAAGGGGGTGTGTTGGGAGTGGGAGTGCAATTTTACACGTGCGCGCACATGCAAAACAATGTCAAATGAAACGAAATTTCATGGATGTTAGCGACTATGCAAAATTCAAACTGAAATCTATCAGCCCTTCAAACCTACAAGCAGTGTTGTACAAATCTTTCCACGCTTCCGTCTAAGCATTGCCTAGGTGCGCGGCTAGCTTTACCATTTACCTATTTGACTATTCCGCTTAGATGAGACTTGTTTCATCATCTAAGCATATAAATGAATTTACATGAACAGCTTTGTACTAATGTAGAATAATTTCCTCTTATAAACATCAAATTTTTTGACTCAAGCGTTTTTTCCTTTAATTGTTGCTTCCAGAAAAAAACAAAAAAATCAAAAGCCCATAGAATATCATTTTGGATCTGTAATATCAAACAAGATATTAAAATGTAATCTAAAATGCCTTAGTTTATCAAAAACGCTTATTCCAATTATTCCTCACATAAGCGATTAATGCCTAGTCCATTTTTTTCATCTAGCCTCTGCCTAACAATTTTTACAACCTTGAGTACAAGTCCGATCTATCATTGAAACAAATATTTTCTAATGTTTTCTTTTTAAAGGTTTTGAAGGGTTAGACATTTCAAAATAATTTAGAATTATGCAAGCATAACCTTGCTTACTAATAGAACGTATTCATAGTGTTTTTCTTTGTTTCAAATTTCTTTGCAAGGGAAAAAAGTGAAGGAGACAAAAGGAGAATTCATAAGAGGCTTGATCCTTCCCCAAATATATATGTGTGAGCGTGTGCATGTCATAGTTAAAAAGAAACAAAGTTCAAGAATGTACTAAATTTTCATCTGAGTTCCCTTTGAGCTGTAGCATGGAAAGTTCTGGTAACAAATATGAATGCAACGTTAATGTCTTCATCTTTATAGTAATATGAATAAAAGTATCAAAATATTAAAGAGCAAATAACAACAATAGTAATTTACCAACTAAGTCAGCACCAATATCCGCATAAAAATCTCTTTCATCAAAAGGTGCACTGTTGGCATAGTTTTTAACATTCATAGCAACGTAGTAGTTTACCCCAAAAAAATCAAAAGAATTCATGAGTTGTTTTGATTGCAGTTTAGTAAATCTTGGCATCTTATTTCCTGTAGCATTCCTCATACTAAGTGGATAATCTCCACATACCAGTGGCTCTATAAACCTGAACATTTACAATATTTGATATACAAAGCACAACACAAAAATAATGTTCATGTGGCTAAAATAACCAGACCAGCCATTGTAAAAATCAGCTGCTCTATTTTTCGCATCAAAATCTTCTTTAGAATTTGTTTCTGGATGAAAATTGAAAAGTAAGAGATTCATCCCTATGACACCATTTTGCTTACCCTGTGTCAATATTTTTTTAATGAGTGATGCATGCAATAAACTAAACATTCTTTTGAATTCAGTCCAAACCGTACCCGATATTTTTGCTTGTACAACGATGCAACTGAACTATGTCCAAGCAAGAGATGATGAGCTACGATGTATGGTTCTAGTACTGAATTCCCTTTCAGGCATTTACCAAATGGCTTGGAACATCTATTGGGAGGTAAGAAGCCTTTATCATAACCATCAAGTGCAAATGCATTTGCCTCATTTATGGTTACCCAGTGAGTTACCCTGTCTCCAAATTCTCTAAAGCAAACGTTTGCATATGCTGTGAAGTCATCTCTGGACAATATAACCATAACAATCATAAATAATCTTGATCGCTGAATTGCTGGCAAATTTTAAATAAATTTGTATGCAATCTGAATTCATGCTTATCGATTGTTTTTATAATTTAAAAAAGAATTCGATAAAGCTTAGCCTGTTAGTGTTAATGTACAAAGTACATACACGAGTACAAGAGACAGCCTTGTTCCATCTTTTTGAAGGTTAAAAAGGATCCATTTGTGAATATTTAGCCAAAGGAATGCACTAAAAAAACTAACACAATTTGTGGATTCAGCCAACTTTCATATTCATCTTCAAGAACTTGAGGTGTGTCAAAGTGTAACAGAGTAACATGTGGCTCAATTCCTGGAAATTTAGAAGGGAAAAACATAAGCAAAGAATTAGCAACATTTTTTTAAACAGTGTACTATGTTGGGGTTTTGTGCGCAGCGGAAGTTTTGACAAAACACCCAAAAACAAAATGAATCTTTTTAACCCAATCACTTGAAGATGAATGTGATTGAATAACAAACAACAACACAAAAAAATATCGGAAATATGAACACATGATATTCCACCCAACCACCATCTTTATTGATTCACCAAAATATTGTTTACAACCGATCTCAACTATCGTTAAACAAAGACAACTTGAATCAATAACCTTATTGAGAAATAGGTAGAGAATATCTAATGACTAAACAATTTGATGAGAAAGATACTGAAGAACAATGGCAAATTTTGCGTATCACAAATCTCAACATACTACTGTTTAGAATAAATTTATGAAGTAACCAGAAGGATAAAATGGACACATACCATGACTAATTAGTTCATCGATGAAGTTGTTGTAAAATTTGAGGCCCTCTGGGTTTATTTTACCTCTTCCATCTGATTACGAATTTTCAGTATATAGATTAGTGGTAATCTTAATGCATATAAACAGACTTTTCAACTGTACCTGGAATGAGTCGTGACCAAGAGATTGAAAATCTGTAGCCTTCCAGTCCAGTTTCTTTCATGAGTTTGATGTCTTCCTACACATTCAGAAGGAATTTTTTTTAAATCAGAACTTCACAACAATAAATTATGTGCATTACAATCTTAAATATGACCTTGTATTTGTGGTATCCATCAGCCGCCACATCACCTGTATAGCTATGTGCGTCCCCTGCAATTTTGTAACAATGAATCAATCATGATGAAGGCAACATAAATGTTTGTGTGATTGAGCTTATAAACTCCATATTTAAAGCGGAGGAAACAAGCACACAACACGAATCTAACACTGGTTTGAAAACATTCATGTTAAAAGATAACTGACCAGTATGAGTAGAAGTGTCCCAAATGCTAGGGCCCCTCCCATCTTCACTTGCTGCTCCTTCAACCTGACCCAATTACCCTTTTCTTATGAAATCTTACCCTTTTCTAATAAATAACTTACTGACAAGTAACCAAACACAAATTATATATATACATACTGGAAGGAAGAAGGAAGAAATTGAAAGAGAAACCTGATAGGCTGAAGTACCAGAACCAAACACAAATTCATCTGGGAAGTCATTCCTACTTAACTTACTTGCTTCACATATTGCAATAATCAATAACAGAAATAGGAAAGGAAGAAAACTCATTATTTTTTCTTTTGCTTGCAATATAAAAAGCCACCAATGGTCAGAGCAAATAGTTTTAAGTGGGGGCCGGGCAGGCACTATTTTGTAAGGTGAATATTAGGCGTTGTGTATGTAGATAGCAGGAACGCCAAGATGCATTCCAAATAAAGAAAATCTCCTTCACACAATAACGTGATGTTAAAGCAATTTTAATGTAGTACGACATCAAGACCACTAATTGCAACCTCCTGTTAGACCAAAAAATGATATCAACACTCAATTGACTAGGAATTATAGAAAATAATAATTTGAAAGCAAATAAAAAACAGTAGACACAAAATTTATAGTGGTTCGGCGTTAACGAGCCAACATCCACTTCATAATTTCTCAGTTCATTCAGAAATTACAATTATAATGGATATAGACACTCAATCACTCGAATATAATGAATAATTCTTTTCAAATTCATTGATTTTATTGAAGAAAACGGTGATTATCTATGATGGAGTGCTGGCCATGGAAGACATGAATAATCGAGGTGCCAAAAAGTCCCCTGAAATGCCCATAAAATTATGTATTTATAGGCGTTAGAGAGCTATGGTTCGGGTGCCACATGACAGTTGTAGAGGGCATATCGAAAGTGGTGGAGAAAGTGGAGAAATCTTCCCTTAATCGTGTGGTGACAAGTGTCAATTGATCCAGTAAAGTAGGCAAGAGACTCGGTCAAGATGGTGATGTGTAGTCACAGGTTCCGGCAGGTCAGATAGGGGTCTACTCAAGTATTCAGGCGGATCGGGTCCCTATAGCTCGACCAGAGCGAGTGCTTCTCATTCGTGATTACTTCAGGTAGGCGGGGTTGGGTCCTTGTAGCACGACCCAAGTTGGTGCCAACAATAATTCAGTTGCCCATGACTTCGTCATATGTGATCAGGTCGGGTCCCTGCTTGCTTGATCCGATCCGATGCTCGGGATCCCAAAGGAAAAGTGCTTCATCATGAAGCAAAGGTCGGGTCGGGTCTAGCCCTTCCAACCCGATCCGACCGGCATGGGTTGTGAGGCATACTTGCCTTGATCCGTTCCAATCCGAAGACTTAGATCCGACTCAATGTTTTTGTACTTGAAAATGCAAAGTTTTCCAATCTTTTGTCACCTCATCGGAGTGATCGTTGATCCCTTAAGGTTTGGGTAGCCTGGTCACAAAGCAGACTAACATTTTGCCTTCGGGTCATTACATCAATAACTCATAAAGCATGCAAATATAAGAGTCATTGTTAAAGTATAGTCCTGTTAAAGGAATGGATATAAATCTGAGCGAAAATGGCATTGCGTGTTCTTTGCAGGTCCATTTTGCCTCGCCCAGTCTCTTCCAAGGGACGACTACAAAAGTCTTTAGCTGATGACTAAAATCTTTTCAAACCATCTTGAGGTGGCAGCCCCGAGAATAATAGACCTTGATCGGGATCTTGGAATGATAAAAGTGGTTAACCGGACTCCGGTGAGGGGATGACGAGGTCGCATCTCCTTTGAGTCGCCTTCTTGACCCCACGTCAAAGGTAAGGAAAGAGGGCCAGGTAATCAAATCAAAATCGCTAATGATAGCATCTCATCTTGTCGAAAGCGCTCCACGCTGCAGGAAGTTATTTATGGGGGTCGTCCATGACTTTGTCTCGGGTTTGGTCTCCAACATTAGATCAACTTCCATCTGATCAATGCTCAGAGCTTCTTGTTAGTAGTGGGAAATCCAGTTGCAAGGCATATTAAACTGACGATCCTTCAGGAGTTATCAATGCGACTCCGACATCGGACCGTCGATCATTTTTGGTACCGTTTGTGTACAACATCCAGGTGCTTGATTCCATCTTCCGCTTTAAGGGGTTGTCTTCTTCATCTAACACATCCTCTTCGGGAATGGTAAACTCAATGATGAACTCGGCTAATGCTTGCCCTCGTATGGACTTCCTTGGGATGAAGTTGAGATAAAACTGGCTCGGCTCGATCCATTTGAGCACTCTTATAGATGCCTTAGGTCGCTGCAGAACCTGTCGTAGTGGCTGATTAGTGTATATCATAATCATATGAGCTTGGAAATAATGGTGGAGTTTTCCTGAAGCGGTCGATAAGTTGTAAGTGAGCTTCTCAATCTTTGGGTAGTTGCGCTTTGTCCTCGTTAACTTCTTGCTCACATAATACATTGGCCTCTGGATTCTATCCTCGTCATGAACGAGTGCTAAACAGATTGCGTGTGATGATAACGCTATGTATATGAATAGATCTTCATAAGCCACTGGCTTGGACAATATCGAGGGCCTCTCTAAATGGTCCAACATGTTCTGTAAAGCTTCAGTGCAATCCGGGGTCCATTCAAAGTTGTGTATTCCTTGTTTTATCAAATCAGAGAAAGGGGTGCATTTTTCGGCACCTCTGAAAATAAATCTACTCAGTGTCGCCATCTTCCCTGCCAAGCTTTAAACATATTTAATTCTCTGCCAAATATGAAACGTGGTCAGTTGATCGCTTGTACTTCATAAGCATATCATCTACATAGACTTCCATGGACTTTCCAATTGGGTCGTGGAACATACGATTCATCAAGCGTTGGTATTTTTCTCCAACATTCTTCAGTTCGAAAGGCATTATTATGAAATAGTATAGCCCAAAGTCTATGATAAAACTAGTATGTTCTTAATCAGGCACGTGCATAGGAATCTGGTTGCAACCCGAGTACGCATCCATAAAAGAGAGAAGTTCATGCCCACTCGTCGAATCCATTAGTTGATCAATTCTGGGTAACGGGAAGTTGTCTTTCGGACATGCTTTATTCAAATCCGAAAAATGAATGCACGTACGCCATTTTCCATTACTTGCTATGCCGACACCTCCTTTCCAAGAGGGGAATCATTCTTGGGTTCCATGCCATCTCCGTCCTATAACATTTTCATTCAGCAAAATAGCAGGCTCTTCCAGTAATTTGTCACCACGGACCATTCCCACTCCAGCTTCGGTTGGAAATTTTAACAACAGACACCAAGATGTGATGTAAGCTCTGAGTTCTACTAGGGCTGATCATATGGTATTTGATGAGAAGTCAAGTTGCTATCATCTGGGTAAGGATCTATAGGTCCAATCATGGCTTGTTGTGGCTTAACAGGTACCTAACGATAGGCACCAAAGTATGTTGATTTAACCCTTATCTGGTGGAAATCAATCGTCATTGATGTGGTTGTTAGCAGATAAGTATTGCAAAGGTTTGCTAAGTTCTTCAGGGAGTAAACCACATGACATATGTCTTTCACCATGTCATACAAGTGAAGTGTAGCTTTGGAATCCTCGGTCTCTTTCTGGCATCCCCTCATTAAGAATCATCATTGCTAATATCATCCGAGTCATCTTCAGAATAGTTCCCGTATTGCTCCATATCAATGTCATTCGAGACTCCGCTGGTTGGACATGTTCAATTCATGTAAACCAGGTGGTCACTACTCATTCGGGAACAAGAGTGGTTGCATTGGTAAAGTCTATACACCATCGGAAGCCTGAAAGAGGAGGCTATTAGGAAACAATATTTCCCTCGTATACTGTCATAGTTAGCATGCTGAATCTGCTTAGTAACACCTCACATTGAATAACATCGATAGATAGGGGTCATGGCTCTTGAAAGGATCCCAGTCGTTGCCATTTTGCTGTGATATTCTCAGACTATCCATCTAATCATAATTGATATACTTTGATGACCGATGTTGGCCAAAAATATACGCCGAGCCGAAGGCAAGCCGTCAGCGGGTCTAGGCGGAGCACCGATGGGGGTCCGGAGACCCACAGTCCTAGTGGCTATCGCCGGTGGGGCGCAGCACCGGTTAGGTCAAAAAAGTGGGCACTGCCCGATTCATTCAATTTTGGAGGACGTATCCTTCTTTTAAATGATCAGAAAAATGCATTTTTTCCCAAGAACAGATGTATCGGGTCGGGTCGAATTTTGCCTACAGGTTGCGGTTCGAAAGTGCCTTCGGGTCGCGGTTCAGACCAATTGTCGGATCAGAAAAGTCGATTTACGTCGGATCGGGGAAATAGGTACGGGTAAGATCGGGAATAGTCTCGTGTTCAGAAAGTTGAAAGGTGCGGGTCGGATCAGGAATTCCGAGTTGAGGAGCTCGATCGGTAGCAATTAGCCCAGTGATTCTCTGAACTGGGAATTGCTTCTGGGTTCCATCTGAACCGGTGGCTTACTCGAACCGGAGTGTGTTTGTTCCATTATGTTGTTTGGTTGGGTAGACATCCGACCCGAAGGTTGCGAGCAAAGCTTCTTAATATAAAGGATTGCAGCTATCAACAATGTGGTAGAAGACATGACCATTACGGAATCCGAGCCATTCACCCATCTTATCAGTTGGAGAACTATGATTCGATCTTCATGCTCTCTACGGATTGTGGAGTCTTTTCATTTGTTCCATCGTAGTTGTTTCCTTGTAGATCCATACAAATCTGAGTATTTAGGAAGTATTTGTCTGCGACATGAAATCGACTCAAGTCAGATATGGATCTTTCCTCAATGAAATACAACATCCATTAGTAGATGAGAAGATCTATTACAACGGTCAGGAAAATTCGACGCTCGAATTTTCAACAGTAACACGAAATCCTGTATTACTTGTCAAAAACCTAAGTGTCGAATTCTAACTGTTAATAGGAAGAATTTAGAGGATGAGATAGGAAAGATAGAACTATTGGGATAGAAGAAGGAGAACTAACAAGAACATCAGAATCTCACAACGGAATTTTAACAAAATATAATATCACATAATACATTACATATCAGAGTCTGTTACATCATAGCACACTTATCTTACATGATTACGGGCCCAATACAACATACATCTTGATACTTGATATAGGTATAACTACTAAGCTAACTTCTGAATTCCTAGTCCAAAATACTCCAAAGATTTCCATTGACTACCTGGACTACTTGTCTACCCATAACAAGTGTTATGAGTACCCAAGAGTTTAGAAAAAAACACAAAAAAATAAACTCTGGGTCAGTCAGGAGACTGGTGTGAGTAAACAAATTTTAAAACAGATTGGAAACGAGAACTGGATATCTCCTTATGAGGGAGACTTATTTAACTTTAGAAATCCTTTTGAAAGAAAAGATAATAGTAAGACCAGCCCACACATAAACATGGACGGTTTTTACCTTACTATAACCCAAAACATTTTGATATCAAAATCATCTGATATTATAATAGTTTTTATCAAATAATTAACCAACTAGGGAAACGCTTGCATCTCATGCTCCACATATATAATATAAAATCAAAAACCGTGGGCTCTTATTGGAGATTGGATTCCAACTAGACAATGTATGGGATCACCTGCCGATCAGTGTACTCTAGAGGGAATACACTGGGGTTCAACAAGAACGTCTTGCAACCCACCCACACATGATCGCCCACTCATTTAGCTTAAGAGTAGCCAATATATTACCACCAACGGTTGAGCTCTTACAACTGTTTCTGAAAGCTGCAGCAGCGAAAAGAGATTAAGAAACAAATAGGAATTTCTCTAGATGGTGATAATACACCCTTCTTGGGAATGACCCACCTAGCTTTGCTGCCTGCCCGATTTTTGTCTTTTCCTGGTTGTGAGAATTTGAGGCTACGTTCATCTTCCAGAATATCTGGTCACCATTCACTTTGAATGCCATATCGTCAAACCTGTCAATCACTAGTTGATCTTCCCAAAAATATTACGGGTATAAGAGCTAAGAGAAACGAATTTCTCCACCACCAGACGAAATATTTTGAAAAGATCATCTTATGTGATCTATTAGGAGTACTCTGTTAGACATTCGTTTATACAAGTTGTCTTGGGACTGGACAAACCGAAAGCACTATAAAAATAGCCCTTGCATATCTTTGTCTTCAATAATCTTCAACAGTCTCTGACACGCGACGTATAAATCGAATCGAAGTGGAATAAAATTTCCGGACTCTTCGAAACAATTTACGCAATGTCTTTTACGATCAGTTGAGACTTAAGGAACTGATTCCAATATTCATTTGATGTCAAAACATTTCTGGTTTCAAAGTAAATAGTTATCGACTTAAAATGATTGAGTACAATTTATCTTATATAAGCTTCATCCCAACAGAATTGCATATACCCCTATTGTTCAAAATCCAGATATTTTACTGTCTTTTATAAATAAACAACCAAGGTACGTGCTTTGCACACGGTAATTAATTCAATAATGTTAATTCGTTTATTTTTCATTCCTATCTTATTTCAACTTGGCCTAATTCCTTCTTAATAGTGCACTGTCTGCTCTAATTCAACACATTTGATTATCTTATAAATGATTAAACAAATTACATATACTTATATATAATAGATTTTTAAGTTTATTATTTAAACTTGTTTAAATAATAAACCCTTATGTATTGTCCAAAATAAAGTCTTCGACCATTTCTTCGTTATATCTTGATTTTATTTAATTACCTTATAACCTTTAAAACTCCCTTCATCCTCTTTGTCTTAATTTATCTTCTAATTTATATCTCCTTTTTATCTAATTTATCTTACTAAAGCTCTTGAGGCCCAACCCCTTCTTCTCACGTTTTCCTTTATCGGCCCAATATGTTTGCCCATTTCTCTTCTTTAAATCATATTTCTATAAGCTTCCAAACTCTCCTTATATTTTTACTTTTTTCTAATCTAATTCCTTAGCCCAATTTTCTTGGCCCAATATGTTCTCTCTTCCACTTTGTTTTTAATTCTTTGAATCAGCCCAATACGTCCTGATTCACCTTTACCGTCACTTTCTTCTTTTGTGTAAACTGTTGCGCCATTATTTCTTTCCTTTGTTTAACATACCCTACCACTTCTGTTTACTTTAATCCCCTCCTTTGTTTTCCTGCTGCGCCCATTTTACTCTTTTCACTTGTTGTTTCTCTCCGAGTACTTGCGATGACATCTTGTATTCTTTCCTTTGTTTCACAAGCTGGGATGCCCGAGCAAAAATGCAAGCATATTGACTACACATGTGGGATTCCACTTGCTGATTTCCAAATATGTTATGCAGAATAAGACTAACTACATTAAACCTTAGGAACAGGCAATTCCTACCGCAAGTACAGTGCGGATTACAATTATGTACACGAGTGTCACGGCATGCGCTTCGCACGTGGATTTTTATTCCTCATATGTTATGTATTTTACATGGCATGGGCTCCACGCGTGATCATGGCACGCACTCCGCGTGTGGATTGTTATTGACTCATTATTCAAGGAACAACGCATACAAAAATAAAGTTTTAAAAAGACAAAAATCAATCGCACGGATCCTATTTTTATGGGATAGTTTTTTAATTTAAATAATGTGCAATTTTGACATTTCACGGTCGGACAAAAAATATGTGTTTCCAACATAATTTTTAATAAAGATGTGAGGGTAATGATGACGGTATAAAGTTTTTTTTAAAAGTAATAACAACAACGGTATAAATCTAAGATCAATGCAAGATCAGTCTATGCACAGAGTCCGTGAGTAATCTTAACTTTCATCATCATGAAATTGCAAGAACAACGGATAATTAAAGTGTCAAATGTTCACAATCTCAATTGCTTTTCCCAGGTAAATGTGGCTTTTGATCCTCAATGACAACCAATCCAGAGGAGTATTTCTTAATACACAAAGATATCAATATATTGGAACCTATTCCAATTAAAGGAAAATGATAGGAAGAAATCTCAGATTTCTTCAAGCCAGTAAAAGAAGATACTGCAGCTCCAACAATCCTTTTCGTCTCCTTGGGTGATAGATGAAAGTATTTGCTGCTTTCAGCCCAGTCCATTGTTGATTTTAAACTCCAAAAAATTAAACGTCCAATGTAAAAGGAAAGAGAAGCCCATAGAATTTTGCCGAAAAAACGCAGAGAACAGCAGGCAAAAATCCAAATAAAAAAGAAGCTCCAACTTCAGAAAACATGGCGTAAGGCAAACATTTTGACGATATAAAGTAGATCATCAAGGTATGATGTAGTAAGCACATGAGTTATGGTGGTGGGCGCAGCAGTAATAATTTGAATAAGAAAAATATCTGTAAATAAGACAATAAATATGTTTATATATAATAACATACCAACAAAAAAGTTTTTATGACCTACACAATCTAACCTGAAGCTTGAAACCATAGCAGCGAGAAGTGAACAGTAAAGATTAGCGAAAATGAAGAGAGAAGTGGGGATTACAATTGGTATTTAAAGGGTGATAAGATATTCTATTGTGCTATTTTTGTGGAGATTTGAGTATCCGAGAAAAAGTCAAAAAATAAATACCTGCTTATTTTTGTAGGAATTCGACCAACCTTCCTTTATTAGCTTTATTTTGTGGAGAATATGGAAATGTACGATGAAAGAAATTAAATGCTTTCCATTTTAACTTGAAAATGCTAACATTTTGTGGAGAATGCTGAAATGGAAGATGAAGGAAATTAAATGCTTTCCATTTTAATTTGAAAATGCGAATATGTCAAATTCTAAATACTTGTTTAATTTGGCTGAGTTTCCTTTATTTTTGTGGAGAACGTGGAAATAGACGATGAAGGAAATTAAATGCTTTCCATTTTAATTTGAAAATGCTAATATACATTTTATAAGGTATTAAATTTGATTAATAAAAAAATGCCTAACAAACCCAACATGTATTTCAAATCTTTAATTCAAGTAAACTAAATAAATGGAAAATTTTCTTAACTAATTGTGAGAAAAATTAGGAAATAGATCAAGATAAAGGGCATATTTGAAAATGCTTATTTAAAATCAGCATATACGTCAAATCCTAAATACAAATAACTTGGCGTATACAATTTAATAATTGTCCATATACGTTTTATAAGGTATTAAATCTGATTTGATTAATAAAAAAATGCACAACAAAACCAGCATGTATTTCAAATATTTAACTCAAATAACTGAATAAATGGAAAATTTTCTTAATTTATTGCGAGAAAAATTAGGAAATAGATCGAGATAAAGGGCTAATAGAATAATTTTGCATTTTCTCCAAAATAATAACAATTTTTATTGGTTATGTAATTTATGTTGAATATGGGTTTTGAACATAAATGTAACAGTTCTAAGAAATGTTAAAGTAATTAAATGACATTCATTGCCCCTTCCTTTTAATTGTGGAGGAATAATTAAGTAAAGGGCATTTTCATCAGTTCAGGTGTACATCAAAAAAGTGTGACACCAAACCTATTCTGATTATTAGTAAAGATAAAGATTATTAGTAAAGATCACAATTTTTATAGGTTAGGTAATTTATGCTGAATATGGGTTTTGAACATAAATGTAACAGTTCTAAGAAATGTTAAGGTAGTTAAATGACATTCATTGCTCCTTCCTTTTAATTGTGGAGGAATAATTAAGTAAAGGGCTTTTTCGTCGATACAGGTGTACACCAAAAAAGTGTGACACCAAACCTATTCTGATTATTAGCGAAGATAATTTATAAGATAAAAACATTTATAATTCAGGTGAAGACTTAGTAGTTCATTGTATACATATATAGGAGAAACATAGATAACAGTGAGACTGGGATATCCAAAGAGGATGATACCTTTTATTTTTGAGTTTAGTTTTTAGGCTTATGCCCAGTTTCATGCAAATGCTACTATTTAAATCCAACCCTCTATCTCTCCTTTCTTTCTTAGTGCTTGCGTGAATCATACATACTTCAATTCAATGCACTGTTACTTTCAGCACTCATATGAATAAACACCTTGCTCCAGCTTCTTTCTTTCTCTTCTATGTTACTGCTTACTTCTAATTTTCTTTGGTTTTCTCTTGCTTTTCTTCATTGTTATTATTTTTCCACTTTGCCTGGCTTAAATGCTCAAAACATCTAAAACACTTTAACACTCCTCTATTTCTTCTTTTAAATGTTACTGTGGCTACTTCATCTTCTTCAGCGTGTGTTGTAGCATGGCGTCTCAGTGCACATAGTGCACTTCTGCATATGCACAAATACATGATTGAATAACTCATTACCACAATCATCGTCTCACATCACTTCATTTTTACTGACTCCACTCCAAAGTCCGAAGTTGCCTCCGATCACCTCTACAGTATTTTGACTGTCAAACCAAAACCTTATCAATAACTCCTACGAAGAAACTAACAATAAAATGTTGGAATTCGTAAGTATTGAATGAAATATATTTTGTCCATTGTCCCACATAATTTAAGCGAACATGTGCAATTGTTCAGTGAAAGAACGTAACTATTAGCAGCATGGTTTTTCGCGAAAAGACACTTCGTGAAAAGACACTTCGCGAAAAGACACTTCGCGACACCAACGGTCATTTTTCCCAATGGTTATATCTCAGCGAAAAGACACTTTACGAAAAGACACTTCGCGAAAAGGCACTTCCTTTTGCCAAATGGTCACATTTCAGTGCAAAGACACTTCGCGAAAAGACACTTCCTTTCACTGAAAGAGATGCGTCTATACGAAGAGGTATGAGCAGGACCGTTCGAAAGAGATGCGACTATACGAAAAGGTACGAGCATGACCGTTCAGAAGATATGCGACTATACGAAGAGGTACGGGTGCAATTGAAGGGATGCGGATAAACTATAAATAAGAAGGAAAACTGATCAATTTCCTCACCAACTTATTCCAATCCAATCTTCCTTCTCTCTTCTATAATACTCTTGTATAAAATCATAGAGTGACATACTCATTACAATCTCGTGCAGAATACGTCTATTGTATCTTGGGAGAATTTTGAAATAAATTTCTTAAGGAAATTGTTACGACAAGCCTCAGACATCATTCGGTTAGATTTTTATTTTGTATATTATATACATTATTTCATAACCTTTCCATTCTTTATGTTGTGCTATTTCTTAAAAAAGTATAACGTAGTTGTTGTAAATTTATTACAACATATTGATTGCTATGATTAGCTAATATTGAATTCCAGAGTAGTGGAAATTCAAGTTATAAACTTGTGTGACGAGTTTTAAATTCTCTGTTTTGGTATACTATATATCTAACGTTTTAAGAATTTGGTTTCGTTTTCCTACTAAAACAGAGGTGGCAACGGTTGAATTGTCAACAAAGGCTGAGGTAGAAAATCAGTTAAATAAAAAGATCTAGATATTGAGATCTGATCGAGGTGGAGAAAATGAATCACCATTTAAACAATTTTGTGCAGAAAATGGAATAATTCATTAAACAATAGCCCCATATTCACCACAACAAAATGGTGTTGCCAAGAGAAAGAATAGAACATTAAAGGATATGATTAATGTGATGCTATTGACCTCTGACTTACTGATGAACTTGTGGGGGGGAGGCCATAAATATGTCTAATCATATTTTAAACAAGGTTCCTAATAAAACAGGAACAATTCCATATGAGTTATGGAAAGGACATAAACCAATCTTTAAATAGCTCAAAGTGTGGGGGTGCTTGGCAAAGGTTCCAGTTCCGCCTCCCAAGAAAGTTAAACTTGGACAAAAGACTGTAGATTATTACTATTTAGGGCCAGCCCAAAATAGTAGTTCCTATAGATTTTTGGTATTCAAGTTTGATATAGCCGATATCAATGTAAATACAATCATTGAATCAAAAGATGCCTCATTCTTTGAAGATTTGTTTCCCCACAAAAGGAATGAAAGAAATGAGGAGATCTACATGGAGCTGAAAAGGGGCTATGCAGCGGTATAGGATCGTGTAGTATGGAGAATAGGATGTAGTGTATATAGTAGACTAGTAAGTAAATATCACACAACCGATTTATACTGGTTCGGACCACTGTCCTACGTCGAGTCCCAGACTCAATTCTAGTATTTCACTAACACTAAAAACCCTCACTTTACCCGGAGGAATAGGTTCACAATTTCCCGAACACACGAACGAAATTTCTTGCCTCAACCACTGAAGAGGTCTTCACTAATATAGAATAATTGTTGAATCTTTTGTGTTCTTGATAACACGGATTGTCTAATATTAAGTACACCCTTCCTATAGCCTTTCCTTTATGATAATCGTGAAGTACGTGAAGGAATATGGAAGTTTAAAAGTCTCAGGTATGAAAATAGATCGCTTTTTAGAACTTAGAGAGCGTTGAATAAGATAGAGAGAATTAGAATAAAATTCGGTGATTAGATCAATTAATCAACTCCCTATTTATAATATATAAAAAGATACAACTGATTACGAAAGGTTTTGATGAAGAGTTATGGATAAAATAGTTGTGTCTCTTCATAGAAGATGCAACCTTTCAGAATCAGATGTCTAAAAATTATTTTTAGATGTCTGTTTATATGTAAAGGTATAGTCAGCAAGGAAATAGTGCAATTCAGGGGACGTCTGAAATATTTGAAATAGATGTCTGAATATTGTAGTGAAGAACAATCTGTTTCAGCAAACAGACGTTTGAAATTTTCAGACCTGACCTCTGTTTTCTGTTATCAGCCTATACCTTGCTATTTTATAATAAAATGAACTATATATATAAAACATGTGTATGTGTAATCATCAAGGAAGACTTTAACATATAAATCTAGGATTAACAGACTCTTACAACATATAAGTGATCTTCGTTTTGTGTTCTTAAATCTGAATGTCAAAAGTATCTTCCTGCAACATAGAATTAGTCGATAATATTATATATATTAATGAGCTCGTACAGTTGTCATATTCAAAATACTATATAGCGGGATTCAACATTCTCCCCCTTTTTGACTAATGACAACTATATAAGCTCCCCCTGTCAATATGCATATAACGTTACTTATTTCTCCCCCTTTGTCATTTGCCAAAAAGGAATACTTATTAAAGAATTTAAGGATAGATGTAATACACACAAACATACATAAACATAAATAAAGTACGACAATTCCAGACATCACATAGTTATGCACATAATAGAGTTTTGTGCACAAATATGACTAGTAGAAAAATATTACACATTATAAAGCAAATAAAAGTTCCGTAGTCAAAATACTTAATTAACCATATCGTGCATTCTTACCAACCCTCAGAAGTAGATGCCTCAATTTTTGTCCCACCATCTTTAGGAGAGCCTTGTTCGGAATAAGGAACTTCTTCGGCAGAACTTGACGACCATTGAAATGGAGTAGGAGCTTGAGCTTAGCTCGAAGAAGTGCCGGTGCAAGAAACTTTTTCCCATATTTTATTCAAGAATCCCTTGAAAGAGTCAAACTTCTTAGTTGTTTGCCTTTGATAATTTTTGAACTCTTTATGAAGTTTGGTTTGGTTTTGGGATAGCATCACTAAGGCTTGTTTTGAAGAGGTTTCATGAGAAATAATATGAATATCATCCCCCTCTTCTTCTTCTCTAACTTGGTGACAGTAAGAAGTCTCAGGAATTATAGCTTCTGGATGTGAGGCTACATGTTCAGTCCAAGTCTCGAGAGTCATATATTCTATAGTAGCAGGTTTTGGAGGAATATCCATAAGTTTCAAAGTTTTAGGTCCAATTTCTTTGATACGTAAGGAGGGAGTATTAGGTATGTTTACGTCATAAGCAGCAAGGATTCGAGTGATATACGCACCATAGTGTAGAGTTTTATACTTGCATTTATACGTAATGTCTGTCCATTCGTCCATGATAATTTTTTCCCAATTTATTTGCTTGCCGGAGTAGAGAGCATAAAGAGCTTGGAAATCTCTTTTATAGACTTTTTCATAGCTACCTTTCCGAGGTTGGATAGTTCGTACTAGGATGCGATTAAGTATGCGAGCCTGCGGTCGAAGATTAGTAGAAGTAAGCTCTTGCATATTAATTAGATTATCAGCGAGAAATTTATGTGAAGTTTCATCTCGTGTAGACATATCCACTTCAATTGTGTCTATATCTAATCCTTGCCATGCACACTTTAGAATTTGGCCTAATCGTTGCATCGTTACAAGCACACGCTTTCCACATACCCATGACCAAATCGTATCCTTTTTTACTTGAGGCTTTGTATGATCAAGATTTAAATTTGCAAGAAACAACTTTACAAGAAGAGGATAGATCTTGACATCATTTTTTGTATAATCAACAAGTGATTCAAAATGAAAGTGTCTAGCATAGTGTAGAATTTGATAGTTTGAAAAAGCATCAAATTTAACGGATGCACCTTCAAAGAATTTTGAACCCTTCATTGCTTTATACATAGCTTTTGCCGTATCATCCCAAAGCCATTTTTGAATTAGTTCTTCGGAAGGTGGAAGAGATTCTTTTTCGCGTGTTCATTTGCCTCTATGTGCCATGAGTTTGTTTTTGGCAAAAGTTGAATTTTTGTGGTAAAAAGTTAATTTGGGGGCTAGGGCTTTATAGTGAAAGTAAAAGATGAAGAGGTAAGAAGTGGAAGATGAAATAATGAAGGGTTGTAATGATTGGAAGGAGTCACATGTCTATTAATAAACACGCCAGTCTCGATTCATATGTCTGATGGAATTTTAACAGACGTCTGTTTTTGTGAAAATGAGAACCCGAGAAGAATCAGTTGAAAAAATGGATATTTCAAACGTCTGGTATTTGTGAATCAAACGTCTGAATCTAATGGAGAAATAATTCTTAAAATAGAAACAGACGTCTAAAATTTTCAGGCAGACGTTTGTTTTAAGAACATTTTCAACCCGCAAGAATCTAGTGTATTTTATGACCATTTCAGACGTCTGATGTATTTAGAACAGACGTCTGTTTTAGTAGGAAAAATTGATTTTCTGATGCAGTCAGACATCTGATTTGGAAGATAAAATTTTCTTTTGTATATATAAGAATTAAATAACATGTTTTAGAAAAATAGATAACACTTTCCTTCTGTAACGTCCCGCATTTTTGTCAGTTTGTATTTGAATATTTAAATCAGTTTAAAATATTGATTTCGAAATATAAGTGGATTTATATATTAATTAAAACGAAGTTGAACGTATAAAAATATATATTAATTATAATCGAGCTCAGAACGACCATGCAGTTCGTAATTTAACGTTCTGAACTTCAACTAAGTGTACCAGACTCGTTTTGAATCGGATTTCTTCGAAACAAGAAACATCGGAATCTGTTGAACTGTATCTTTCTAATAGAAGTGAAAAATTAGGATTACATCGTATATACTGCAAGATATGTCCAAATCAAATATTCAAAAAGTCGCTGTAGAATCGTATATCGAGCGTAACGGTTATTTGAATATAACTTGATATCGGTTGCAAATCGGGACAAGATTCTTTTGAGGCACAGCGATAATTTAATTTTTAGAATTTTACTTTAATTTTTAAATAATTAAATATGCAACTTTTTATTTGGGATATGGTGTACCCTGTATCGGTATTTCAGGATTTCAAAATATGAATTAATCTACCGGTATTATTATATTTTTGGGACCCTGACACCTCGCTGAACACAACGGTAGTTTTATTTCTGTCCGTAGCAATCTATATATGAACGGAGTTTTGGGTAACATAGTACCGACATTGTTTAAACATTATAAAACAAAGCCATGACCCTAAACTCCTACCATCCTATACCATAAGGCTAGAAAACGTAGACCTAACATGACTAGTTAATTAAACAAACAACTAGAGAACCTACTCTATATTATACATAAGTCCTAAACCATAACCCTACATGATTTTACATGCCTAAGTTTACAAACCATCCCTGTAGACACCTAAACAAACCCATGTGGCTATCTAAAAAGGACCTACATACGTGGCTTCCTTCATTCCTAAGGAATTAGCACATGCTGCACCTACCCTATTGCTTTATATTTAAGCAAACCAGACCCATGTCTCTAGTGCCTACCCCTATCACCTCTATTCCTTAACCATTAAGACTTCCCCACCTTATAAATACACTGCTCCCATCGTTCTTCTTCGGGAGAAAGATTGCAAAGCTCCGTCTTATCTCTTCTTTCTCTTCTTCTTTTTAATCACATCCTCAGCTAAAATAATAATAATAATAATAAGCAAGCTTAGAGTTTCGGTTACTCAACGCTTTTATGAAGTTCTGGCCGAGGCGAGTGTTGTGTGATGAGCTGACGGTGTCGGGAACGCTCATGAAATGGTAGCATTGTGATGAAGTCGAGCTATAGTTTTTATATGGATGGCGCAGCATGTATTGGTGGGTTCTCTTGCAACATAATGTCCCCAGTTTTACTGGGTGTACGTGGGAGGACTTGGGGTGGTTGCGGATCCATTGGGAGGAAGAATATGCATGGGTTGTAAGGACAAAAGGGTGTACGGGTGTGAACAAATGGGGGAGTAGGACGTGAGTGCATGAGGGAAAGTTGACGTGGAGTTTATGGCATCAAAGCTTGCTGACTAGTTATTTTGGTAGGATCTGAGTTGAATAAAAAAGGGGTGGTGTTCCATGTTGTCTTGGCGCTGGTAGTGAATTGGTTTCAGCCCAAAACGTTTAATAGTAATGAAGAGAAAAAGGTGTGAACAAGAAAGTGAGTGATGTAGCTTCAACATGGGTCACGGTGGAGGGATTGTGCACCATTTTTGTTCGCAAGTTCTGTCTTTATGGCAGCAAATGTGGAGCACTCGCATTCAAGATGGGAGGAACTGGTGAAGTGTGGACGGGTGGATATAAAACAATGCATGGGTCAAAGGAGAGGGAAGTGAAGGATTAATTTTATATGAAAGGATGTGCATCTAAAAGGAAGTTTGGTTGCGGGTTTTCAGTAAGAACAGTGGAAACAAAGGAAGGTAAAAATTAGAGAAGTGAGGTTTTGCGTGGTTAAGGCGAAGTGAAAACCAGAAGCATATTTAGAAAAAGAATGTACATGCAGGAGTAAGGACGTAAGGAAGCTTTGGCTTGAGGAATGCAGTAATGGTGAGAAGTAGCCCCAGTTCGGATCATGGGTATGAAGGGAAGTCGGGTGCCAAAACAAGTGATGGAGGACTTCGGTTGCTTCGGAAAATTGTCTGGGGAGAAGTTGGAATGGCACGTACATGTTTACAAAGTATAAAAGGTGCTTGGTACGTGTGCAGTTGGAGGGATGATTTAACCGAGAGAACGAGCCAAAGAGGTTGACGGTGATCAGTAGAAAGGGAAGAGAACAAGTGAATGGAGCTAGAAGGAAGCAGCGCAGAACCGAACACTGTTTGTCATGTTAGGTGCAGGCTTCCCAACGGAACTAGTCTGGAGAGATCGTTTCAAATTATGGAAGAATTGAACGTCTGCTCAGATCTATCGACTGACGCAAATTGTTTGTAATGGTTAACGCGCGAAGGTAAGTAAAATCACTAACTCTGATCTATTTTAAAATATTGCAATTATATTTTAATGTTGTTTGAATGCTGTGTGATGGTTGATTAGGTTGATTACAATTAATTTGGTTGAATATTATATACCATTATATATATGTACACATCATCAGTTGGACACTAATTCCACCGATTAGAATACCCCCTAGTATAGAGTTAGTGTAAATTGTGTTGACTGACATCTATGGATGCGGAAACCGGTTGGAGGAATCTGACCGGATTCCTTGATAATTATATGTACTGTTTGTTTTGTATGAACCCGAATTATATTTAAAACCCCATGTGAATATTGATATTGAACGGAAAATCCAACATCTGTTTCGATAAATCAATGAACGATATCAATTTAGAAAGTGATAACAGTCGACCGTAAAACCATCGTTTTGTTAAGGAGTGATTGGCCGTCAGGCAAATCAATGAGGTTAATTATAAAAAATTTATTTTTATAATTAAAAAGAAGATTTAAATTTATAATAGAAGTTCTATTTTAAACCAGTATTTTAGAGTTCACTTTTATAAAATAAATAAAAACGATTGTTGACATTTAAATGAGTTTATAAAGCAGAAATTATCCGACGATTTAATATTTGGATAATTAGATTTAAGATAAACAATTTAGAAATATTATTAGATTAATTATATTAATCTAATGTTGAGAAGTAATTAAAATCAGTTAACGAATTTACTGATGGAATGGAGTTGATTTAATCAACTGTTATTTGGGAAAATGGTTATTAGATTAATTGGTCTTTAATTAATCTAATGAAACAGTTTAGAAATAAATTAATCCAAAGTAATGAGATTTAATTACCTTTTTGGTTAAGAAGTTATAAATAGAACTGTGGGATAGAGAAAGCGAAGAGCTTATGTTTAATATAAATAATCATAAACAATAGAGATTTCAAAGTAAGAATATGATGTTATAAAACCATAGTTAAAATTAAACAAGAAAATACGATTTGTGGTATAAGGGATTAGAATACAGACTTATATTTGTTCTAAGGAAAGAACGTTGTCGATCAAGGTTTGAGAGGTAAATAGAATACCCCAACTTGAACAGCTTCACTATTATCGAGGAACGATATCAGTTTGTGACGGAGATAGATGTTAAGATTAGTAGAAAAGGAATATGGCAGCATATGCAAGTTTAAAACTATAGCGATAAAATAAACGCTGTTGATTGGGCTTAAGCATAACGGTTATGTCGAGACTAGTTATAACATAGAATATTACAGCGTATGACAAGTTTGAACTATAGCGATAAAATAACGTTGTTGATAAGGTAAGGGTGACTGTAATGTTGAGATTTGTTATAAAGGGAATATTACAGCGTATGACAAGTTTAGAACTATAGCAACAAATTAACTGCTGTTGATTAGACTTAAGCGTGACTTTTATATATAGCAGCACTTCCTAGGAAATGAAGTAGTTTAGTTGAAATCCACTTATTCGAAAGTGAGAAATAACGATGTCGTAAGAAAATATAAGAATCAGTTTTAGAAAGAGAAATTGGAGAATCGTGTTAGAAAACAATGACAACATTTCGATGTTCGAAATGTGATTAGAATTTAAACCGTTAGGATTTGGAACTAGAATTCGACGATGTCGAATGTATTAAAAGTAACTATTTCTAAGGATTTTAATCTGATAGAATAATTAGCATTTAGTTTTTGAACAACTAAATGTTAATAGGATAGGAGTCAGTATTTAGTTATAAACTTGATATCGATTTGATAAGAAGTTGTCTTAAAAAAACAGAGTTTATAAAGTGGATTGGGAATATAAAGTATGAAAGAGGTTTCGGTAAACGAGATAAGTATTACTAGAATAAAGATTTAATTGATAAAGGTATTCAGATTTCTATAACAGGAATGGTATTCACATTTTTAAGTGAATTATGTTTTAAAAGTAAACGGTTGGCCGATTAAAATATTTATAATGAAATTGGAAATATTTTCCAATGAAGATAGGGTATACGATCCAAGTGTAGAAACCAAGGAATGTGAAAAGAATGAAAATGTTTCGAACGTTAATAACGTATGTTTCTGGAACATGAAAGAATAAGAGTTTATAATAACTGGAAATGTTTTTTAAGAAGTATGAAAAGGCTAAAACGGGATTTGAGAAATATCTGGTAAGATATGGGAATTCGAATAATAAAGTCGAACGTTAAATAAAAAGTGCCCGTGATTGTGTGATGTTAGTGTACATGGAATGAATGTTATTTTTACTTCGATGGTTAAATAACCGACTATCGAAGTGTTTTGACCATCGTTGTCAATACGGAGAGACCGGTTGGGTTATTACCCGAAAACCACTCCGTATAGGCATAATCGTTGCGAATTAGATATGCTGAAGATAATTGAAGACGGAGTTAGATGCAAGGGTCGTCCAGTTCTAGAATGATGTTTATTTGTTTGTCCAGTCCCAGGACAACTTATATGGACGAGTGTATGACAGAGTATTTCCAACGGTCACGCCGTTGATTTTACGAATATACCAAGTTGGTGGGGAGAATGTCATTTCTCTTTATTCTACACCCAGTGTGCATTTGTGTAATCAATGTGTGAATACGGATTTGACGATGTGACATTCAAAGTGAATGGTGATCAGATGTTCTGAAGATAGACGTAGCCTCTAGCCTCACAACCAGGAAGTGACAGAAGTTGGGCTAGGCAGCATGGCTAGTTGGGTCATCCCCAAGCAGGATGTATTGTCACCGATCTAGAGAAAATTCATATTTATACTTCTTTTCGATTCTGTATCTTCGGATGACGGTTGGATGGCCTACAACCGGGGTGGAAATATATTCGCGACACTCAAGCTAAATGAGTGAGCGGTCATGTGTGGCCGGGTTGCAAGACGTTCTTGTTGAACCCTGAGTGTATCCCCTCTAGAGTACACTATTCAGAAGGTGCTCCCATACCTTGTCTGTTGAAAACCATTCTCCGATAAGCGCCCTGCGGTTTATGATTTTATACTATATATATGTGGAGCGTGAGATGTAAGCGTTCTACTACTTGTATAATTATTTGTTTAGACACTATCATAATATCACTGAAGTTTGATATAAAAATATGTTGGGTTATAGCAAGGTAAAAACCGTCCATGTTTATGTGTGGGCTGGTCTTACTATTATCTTCTTGTTTTGAAAAGGATTTTCAAAGTTAAACAGTATGGTTGGAATTTACTCACACCAGTCCCATGACTGACCCAGAGTTTATTTTGTTGTTTTCCCTAAACTCTTGGGTGCCCAAATTTGTACGGGCAGTCAAGTGTTTCAGGCTTTGCAGATTCACTTGGAGGAGCTCGAAGCAGAAGGCTCCACCGTTAGTAAATAGAGATTATTTTCCGCTGTGATATGATGTACTGTACTCTGATATGATATGTAAGTACAAATTCAGATTTTGTATTTCAAAGTAATGTATATAATACATTTTATTTTGTTCCGCTGTGAGATTCGTATTTACTCTGATTCTGTTCAGTTGTGATCTTCTTCTTCTTCTATTCTATTAGTTCTATCTTTTCTATCTCACCCTCTGAATTCTTCTACTAATGTCCCGGTATTTTCGATGCTTGAATAGTCAACAGTGTGTTTTTATGTTGATTTTCTGGGTCGAAAATCCCCGCCGTTACAGTTGGTATCAGAGCTGAAGGTTAAGTGATTACCTTGGCTCTGTGGCGTAACTCAATAAAGATGGAGTCAGTGATACTCTAGATTGAGTTTGAGTGTACATATACGAGTGAACGTATTTGTAATTAAAATAAAAACTGTTTTATATTGTGTTGACTGGTCAGTCGAGTGGTTTATGAATTCTGGTCGAAACAGTAATGTAAACTGCATCGATAGGTGTTTCTAAACTCTCGAACAGAGTAATTCGACAAGGTATGTTTTTAAAAGAGGGTAGATGAAATAATTTTACCCAAATTATATTTTGATATAAAGGAGTATATATCTTGAGATTATTATAGTGTTGATCATCATTATGACCAAATAAGATCTATAATTGAGTTGGTTATATAAATAACCAATCGAAATATTATATAAGTATAATATGCAAAATCAGATAAACTGAATCTGAAGTTAAAACCAGAATTGAAATAAAGCTCTAAAAATTTGGAAAAAAGTTGGAAATAATGTTTGGATTGAACATATGGGAATTTTAAAATCCTGAGAGATTTGAAATTTTGTTTTCCAAGTGCTGTGAATGATATTTTGAAGTAATATTCAAAATGAAAATGTTTGAAAAATGAGTTTTGAAAAATGATATAGTATTGAACTCACTTCGATTGCTGGAAAATAAATTCCGATGGTGAAGCGCGCCATTATCGGTGTTCATTTTCGAGTTGGTAAGTGATGGATTACTACCAAAGGTTTTGATTTGGATTGTTTTAAGAAACAAGTAGTCCGAAATTCAAATGTTTTGAGTAATATATGATTTCAAACTGATTTGAAATAAATCTCAGGAATTTGAATTCTGAAATAAAAATTTAACTTATGGAGTTAAAAAGGTAAAAATGGAATTTAAACAAAGATAACAAAATTAGACTGAATTTGGAAAGATCCAGAATGAAAATTATAAAAGAAAAATATTGGGGATTCGAGTTATTAAAAATGAATTGATTCTTGGAGAATAAGAATCGAATTTTGAATTAGAAATGGAGATAACTGATTTGAGAAATAAATCAGTAAATGGAATGTCGTAATAAAACTTAACAAGGTTAAGAACTGAGAGTGGAATCGGAGTTGAAATAGAAATTTGGCTTAGTAAAAGCAAAAGACTGGTTTGAGAACGGACTGATGGGAGATCAACCAAGGATGCTTGGATATGCTGGTTTGATAGCAGATGGCAGAGATAGAGTTGAATGCCCAACAGAGAAGGTACATGTTTATATACGAGTATGAGATTTTTATGAGTCGGTTTGGGCAAGCCGTTTGGCTGTTTGATTTTCTTTTCGATCGGAGAAGGCCCAGAGTGACAAGTTGTTGTAATACCGAGTGAGCCGTGCAGAGGAGATGCTGGCGAGATTCTCTGAAAATTAAGCTGTTAGGAAATTTTCAGAATTTTGAAAATATTCGGTAATAAGAAGGAATTAATATTTTAATTGGAATTAATCAGTTATGTTGAAACTGAAATCATAAAGTAAAACCAAAATGATTTTTAACCTGTTTATAACAGTGATCGTAGCATTTTCCCTATCTTAGCAATTTCGAGGACGAAATTATTTTAAGGGGGAAGGTCTGTAACGTCCCGCATTTTTGTCAGTTTGTATTTGAATATTTAAAATCAGTTTAAAATATTGATTTCGAAATATAAGTGGATTTATATATTAATTAAAACGAAGTTGAACGTATAAAAATATATATTAATTATAATCGAGCTCAGAACGACCATGCAGTTCGTAATTTAACGTTCTGAACTTCAACTGAGTGCACCAGACTCGTTTTGAATCGGATTTCTTCGAAACAAGAAACATCGGAATCTGTTGAACTGTATCTTTCTAATAGAAGTGAAAAATCAGGATTTCATCGTATATTCTGCAAGATATGTCCAAATCAAATATTCAAAAAGTCGCTGTAGAATCGTATATCGAGCGTAACGGTTATTTGAATATAACTTGATATCGGTTGCAAATCGGGACAAGATTCTTTTGAGGCACAGCGATAATTTAATTTTTAGAATTTTACTTTAATTTTTAAATAATTAAATATGCAACTTTTTATTTGGGATATGGTGTACCCTGTATCGGTATTTCGGGATTTCAAAATATGAATTAATCTACCGGTATTATTATATTTTTGGGACCCTGACACCTCGCTGAACACAACGGTAGTTTTATTTCTGTCTGTAGCAATCTATATATGAACGGAGTTTTGGGTAACATAGTACCGACATTGTTTAAACATTATAAAACAAAGCCATGACCCTAAACTCCTACCATCCTATACCATAAGGCTAGAAAACGTAGGCCTAACATGACTAGTTAATTAAACAAACAACTACAGAACCTACTCTATATTATACATAAGTCCTAAACCATAACCCTACATGATTTTACATGCCTAAGTTTACAAACCATCCCTGTAGACACCTAAACAAACCCATCTGGCTATCTAAAAAGGACCTACATACGTGGCTTCCTTCATTCCTAAGGAATTAGCACATGCTGCACCTACCCTATTGCTTTATATTTAAGCAAACCAGACCCATGTCTCTAGTGCCTACCCCTATCACCTCTATTCCTTAACCATTAAGACTTCCCCACCTTATAAATACACTGCTCCCATCGTTCTTCTTCGGGAGAAAGATTGCAAAGCTCCGTCTTATCTCTTCTTTCTCTTCTTCTTTTTAATCACATCCTCAGCTAAAATAATAATAATAATAAGCAAGCTTAGAGTTTCGGTTACTCAACGCTTTTATGAAGTTCTGGCCGAGGCGAGTGTTGTGTGATGAGCTGACGGTGTCGGGAACGCTCATGAAATGGTAGCATTGTGATGAAGTCGAGCTATAGTTTTTATGTGGATGGCGCAGCATGTATTGGTGGGTTCTCTTGCAACATAATGTCCCCAGTTTTACTGGGTGTACGTGGGAGGACTTGGGGTGGTTGCGGATTCATTGGGAGGAAGAATATGCATGGGTTGTAAGGACAAAAGGGTGTATGGGTGTGAAAAAATGGGGGAGTAGGACGTGAGTGCATGAGGGAAAGTTGACGTGGAGTTTATGGCATCAAAGCTTGCTGACTAGTTATTTTGGTAGGATCTGAGTTGAATAAAAAAGGGGTGGTGTTCCATGTTGTCTTGGCGCTGGTAGTGAATTGGTTTCAGCCCAAAACGTTTAATAGTAATGAAGAGAAAAAGACGTGAACAAGAAAGTGAGTGATGGAGCTTCAACATGGGTCACGGTGGAGGGTTTGTGCACCATTTTTGTTCGCAAGTTCTGTCTTTATGGCAGCAAATGTGGAGCACTCGCATTCAAGATGGGAGGAACTGGTGAAGTGTGGACGGGTGGATATAAAACAATGCATGGGTCAAAGGAGAGGGACGTGAAGGATTAATTTTTTATGAAAGGATGTGCATCTAAAAGGAAGTTTGGTTGCGGGTTTTCAGTAAAAACAGTGGAAACAAAGGAAGGTAAAAATTAGAGAAGTGAGGTTTTGCGTGGTTAAGGCGAAGTGAAAACCAGAAGCATATTTAGAAAAAGAATGTACATGCAGGAGTAAGGACGTAAGGAAGCTTTGGCTTGAGGAGTGCGGTAATGGTGAGAAGTAGCCCCAGTTCGGATCATGGGTATGAAGGGAAGTCGGGTGCCAAAACAAGTGATGGAGGACTTCGGTTGCTTCGGAAAATTGTCTGGGGAGAAGTTGGAATGGCACGTACATGTTTACAAAGTATAAAAGGTGCTTGGTACATGTGCAGTTGGAGGGATGATTTAACCGAGAGAACGAGCCAAAGAGGTTGACGGTGATCAGTAGAAAGGGAAGAGAACATGTGAATGGAGCTAGAAGGAAGCAGCGCAGAACCGAACACTGTTTGTCATGTTAGATGCAGGCTACACAACGGAACTAGTCTGGAGAGATCGTTTCAAATTATGGCAGAATTGAACGTCTGCTCAGATCTATCGACTGACGCAAATCGTTTGTAACGGTTAACGTGCGAAGGTGAGTAAAATCACTAACTCTGATCTATTTTAAAATATTGCAATTATATTTTAATGTTGTTTGAATGCTGTGTGATGGTTGATTAGGTTGATTACAATTAATTTGGTTGAATATTATATACCGTTATATATATGTACACATCATCAGTTGGACACTGATTCCACTGATTAGAATACCCCCTAGTATAGAGTTAGTGTAAATTGTGTTGACTGACATCTATGGATGCGGAAACCGGTTGGAGGAATCTGACCGGATTCCTTGATAATTATATGTACTGTTTGTTTTGTATGAACCCGAATTATATTTAAAACCCCATGTGAATATTGATATTGAACGGAAAATCCAACATCTGTTTCGATAAATCAATGAACGATATCAATTTAGAAAGTGATAACAGTCGACCGTAAAACCATCGTTTTGTTAAGGAGTGATTGGCCGTCAGGCAAATCAATGAGGTTAATTATAAAAAATTTATTTTTATAATTAAAAAGAAGATTTAAATTTATAATAGAAGTTCTATTATAAACCAGTATTTTAGAGTTCGCTTTTATAAAATAAATAAAAACGATTGTTGACATTTAAATGAGTTTATAAAGCAGAAATTATCCGACGATTTAATATTTGGATAATTAGATTTAAGATAAACAATTTAGAAATATTATTAGATTAATTATATTAATCTAATGTTGAGAAGTAATTAAAATCAGTTAACGAATTTACTGATGGAATGGAGTTGATTTAATCAACTGTTATTTGGGAAAATGGTTATTAGATTAATTGGTCTTTAATTAATCTAGTGAAACAGTTTAGAAATAAATTAATCCAAAGTAATGAGATTTAATTACCTTTTTGGTTAAGAAGTTATAAATAGAACTGTGGGATAGAGAAAGCGAAGAGCTTATGTTTAATATAAATAATCATAAACAATAGAGATTTCAAAGTAAGAATATGATGTTATAAAACCATAGTTAAAATTAAACAAGAAAATACGATTTCTGGTATAAGGGATTAGAATACAGACTTATATTTGTTCTAAGGAAAGAACGTTGTCGACCACGGTTTGAGAGGTAAATAGAATACCCCAACTTGAACAGCTTCACTATTATCGAGGAACGATATCAGTTTGTGACGGAGATAGATGTTAAGATTAGTAGAAAAGGAATATGGCAGCATATGCAAGTTTAAACTATAGCGATAAAATAAACGCTGTTGATTGGGCTTAAGCGTAACTGTTATGTCGAGACTAGTTATAACATAGAATATTACAGCGTATGACAATTTTGAACTATGGCGATAAAATAACGCTGTTGATAAGGTAAGGGTGACTGTAATGTTGAGATTTGTTATAAAGGGAATATTACAGCGTATGACAAGTTTAGAACTATAGCAACAAATTAACTGCTGTTGATTAGACTTAAGCGTGACTTTTATATATAGCAGCACTTCCTAGGAAATGAAGTAGTTTAGTTGAAATCCACTTATTCGAAAGTGAGAAATAACGATGTCGTAAGAAAATATAAGAAACAGTTTTAGAAAGAGAAATTGGAGAATCGTGTTAGAAAACAATGACAACATTTCGATGTTCGAAATGTGATTAGAATTTAAACCGTTAGGATTTGGAACTAGAATTCGACGATGTCGAATGTATTAAAAGTAACTATTTCTAAGGATTTTAATCTGATAGAATAATTAACATTTAGTTTTTGAACAACTAAATGTTAATAGGATAGGAGTCAGTATTTAGTTATAAACTTGATATCGATTTGATAAGAAGTTGTCTTAAAAAAATAGAGTTTATAAAGTGGATTGGGAATATAAAGTATGAAAGAGGTTTCGGTAAACGAGATAAGTATTACTTGAATAAAGAGTTAATTGATAAAGGTATTCAGATTTCTATAACAGGAATGGTATTCACATTTTTAAGTGAATTATGTTTTAAAAGTAAACGGTTGGCCAATTAAAATATTTATAATGAAATTGGAAATATTTTCCAATGAAGATAGGGTATACGATCCAAGTGTAGAAACCAAGGAATGTGAAAAGAATGAAAATGTTTCAAACGTTAATAACGTATGTTTCTGGAACATGAAAGAATAAGAGTTTATAATAACTGGAAATGTTTTCTAAGAAGTATGAAAAGGCTAAAACGGGATTTGAGAAATATCTGGTAAGATATGGGAATTCGAATAATAAAGTCGAACGTTAAATAAAAAGTGCCCGTGATTGTGTGATGTTAGTGTACATGGAATGAATGTTATTTTTACTTCGATGGTTAAATAACCGACTATAGAAGTGTTTTGACCATCGTTGTCAATACGGAGAGACCGGTTGGGTTATTACCCGAAAACCACTCCGTATAGGCATAATCGTTGCGAATTAGATATGCTGAAGATAATTGAAGACAGAGTTAAATGCAAGGGTCGTCCAGTTCTAGAATGATGTTTATTTGTTTGTCCAGTCCCAGGACAACTTGTATGGACAAGTGTCTGACTGAGTATTTCCAACGGTCACGCCGTTGATTTTACGAATATACCAAGTTGGTGGGGAGAATGTCATTTCTCTTTACTCTACACCCAGTGTGCATTTGTGTAATCAATGTGTGATTATGGATTTGACGATGTGACATTCAAAGTGAATGGTGATCAGATGTTCTGAAGATAGACGTAGCCTCTAGCCTCACAACCAGGAAGTGACAGAAGTTGGGCTAGGCAGCATGGCTAGTTGGGTCATCCCCAAGCAGGATGTATTGTCACCGATCTAGAGAAAATTCATATTTATACTTCTTTTCGATTCTGTATCTTCGGATGACGGTTGGATGGCCTACAACCGGGGTGGAAATATATTCGCGACACTCAAGCTAAATGAGTGAGCGGTCATGTGTGGCCGGGTTGCAAGACGTTCTTGTTGAACCCTGAGTGTATCCCCTCTAGAGTACACTATTCAGAAGGTGCTCCCATACCTTGTCTGTTGAAAACCATTCTCCGATAAGCGCCCTGCGGTTTATGATTTTATACTATATATATGTGGAGCGTGAGATGCAAGCGTTCTACAACTTGTATAATTATTTGTTTAGACACTATCATAATATCACTGAAGTTTGATATAAAAATATGTTGGGTTATAGTAAGGTAAAAACCGTCCATGTTTATGTGTGGGCTGGTCTTACTATTATCTTCTTGTTTTGAAAAGGATTTTCAAAGTTAAACAGTATGGTTGGAATTTACTCACACCAGCCCCATGACTGACCCAAAGTTTATTTTGTTGTTTTCCCTAAACTCTTGGGTGCCCAAATTTGTACGGGCAGTCAAGTGTTTCAGGCTTTGCAGATTCACTTGGAGGAGCTCGAAGCAGAAGGCTCCACCGTTAGTAAATAGCGATTATTTTCCGCTGTGATATGATGTACTGTACTCTGATATGATATGTAAGTACAAATTCAGATTTTGTATTTCAAAGTAATGTATATATTACATTTTATTTTGTTCCGCTGTGAGATTCGTATTTACTCTGATTCTGTTCAGTTGTGATCTTCTTCTTCTTCTATTCTATTAGTTCTATCTTTTCTATCTCATCCTCTGAATTCTTCTACTAATGTCCTGGTATTTTCGATGCTTGAATAGTCAACAGTGTGTTTTTATGTTGATTTTCTGGGTCGAAAATCCCCGCCGTTACACCTTCGTTACTAATTGAAAAGTAGATAACACATTCAATTCTTATAAGGTGGAGTCTTCTTTGGTGTGGATGAACTCTTTCCTTCGTTAGCTTGGTAATTTCTATCCCATGAATTTGGATCATATGATGGTCGTGGAGGTGAGAAAGTGTAATACTTCATCGTTGTTTACTGGGTTATTTTCAGTTCGGTAAGAAGAAGATGGATCAATAGGATTTGGCGGAGTTGGTAAAGGTGAAACAACATCATTTTCTTTTGAACCACAAAACTCTCTTTTCGAGAAGACTCAAGTGAGTCGATGTCACTTTCTGTTCGAAATATAACTCCTTCTATAGCGCTATTGTTCTGTCTTGTAGTGATGAAGATTCAATTTTATGTTTCGTATCCGAAGATGAGAATAAGACTCATTTAGCTTTCTTTGCTTCTGGCATAAACCTACTGTGACAATTACCCCAACGGTATTGAGGTTCGTTTCTAGGTGTAGGTGTTGGAAGATGAGGAGAATCAGAGGAGCTATTTGATGTGAAGGTTATAGTGATAGAGGAGTTGGAATTAGTTAATGACATATTGTTTTGGAGTTGAGTTCGTAGGACTTCATTGGTTTATATGCAGAAGGTAATTAAGGAATTTGTGGTTCAGAAGTCTGTAGCCATAAAGAATTTGAGTGGTGAGAGGGATTTTAGGAAATGCTAAAAATAGGTAAAAAATTTGTTGTAAAAACAAAAACGTATTTAGTTTTAAAGAGAAAGAATTATCAAATGTTGAGTTATATGTCTGTTACTGAAACAATTCCAAGTTCTCGCCGTAATTTTATAAACGAATTTTCTAATAAAGGTTTAATAAAAATATCTGAAATTTGGTTTTCGGTTGAAACATATTCTAAATTAATAATACCCTTTTCGATATTGTCACGTAAGAAATGATGCCGAATATCTATATGTTTTGTTCTAGAGTGATTTATCGGATTCTTAGATAAATTTATAGCGCTAGTATTGTCACAATATAATATTGATAAATTTATTCCAAAATCTCTAATTGTTTGTTGCATGTAAATTACTTGAGTAAACGCTAAAGCAGCAAATATGTATTCTGCTTCACATGTAGAAAGTGATACACAATTTTGTTTTTTACTAAACCAGGACATAAGTGATTTTCCAATGAAATGGCACGTACCACTTGTACTTTTTCTATCCGTTCGGGATCCACCAAAATCAGCATCGCTGTAAGAAACTAATTCGAATGGACATCCTTTCGAATAAAAAAGACCAAAGCCCTTAGTATTATTTAGATATCGTAGAATACGATTTACTGCTCTTAAATGAGATTCTTTTGGATTTGATTGAAATCGTGTACACAAACATATGCTCATCATTATGTCAGATCGACTAGCTGTTAGGTAAAGTAGTGAACCGATCATACTTCTATATAATTTTTGATCAACACTTTTTCCTTTTTCGTCTTTATCAAGATAAACTGTAGTGCTCATTAGAGTTGGTTTACCGGAAGTGTTGTCTAATCCAAAACGTTTAATTAAATTATTACAATATTTTTCCTGATTAATAAAAATATCATTTGAAATTTGTTTAATTTGTAAGCCTAGACAATATGATAGTTCACCCATATGTGACATTTCAAATTCATTTGTCAATATAGAAGAAAATTCTTTACATAAGTTATCATTAGTTGACCCAAAAATTATGTCATCTACATAAATTTGAATAATTAAGATATCTTTATTTGTATTTTTAATAAATAAAGTCTGATCTGCTTTTCCTATTCGAAAACCAGAATTTATTAAATAGCTTTTAAGTCGTTCATACCAAGCACGGGGTGCTTGTTTTAGACCATATAAAGCTTTCTTAAGTTTATAGACATAATTTGGAAATTTCTCATGTACGAATAATGGTGGTTGTTCTACATAAACATTTTTCCTTAATAAAACCATTTAAAAAGGCGCTTTTAACGTCCATTTGATAAAGTTTAAAATTATGAAAACTTGTGTATGCTAATAAAATACGTATGGCTTCTAGTCTTGCTACGGGTGCGAAAGTTTCTTCATAATCGATACCTTCTTCCTGACTGTACCCTTGAGCAACTAATCTGGCTTTATTTCGTGTAATATTTTCGAGTTCATCTGCCTTGTTCTTATATACCCATTTTGTGCCGATAACAGATTAGTCGTTTGGTCTAGGTAAAAGTTCCCACACATCATTGCATTCGAATTGGTTTAGTTCCTCTTGCATAGCAATAATCCAGTAATCATCTGTAGAGGCTTCTTTCGAATTTTTGGGTTCAATGGTTGAAAGGAATGCCCCATTTGATTTAATTGACTTCCAGTTTGAACCTGTGTGTCAATTTCACCAATAATATTTTGTGTAAGATGATCTCTTAATATTCTGGGAGGTGATCGAATATGTTCTATAGGATTATTTTCCATATTTTGAAGACCCGTATTTTCAATAATTTCATCATCATCTTTGTTATTTATATGTTTATTAAAATTTTCATCAAAAGATACATGTATAGATTCTTCTATGATATTAGTACGTTTATTGAAAATACGATAAGCTTTACTACGTTCTGAGTAGCCAACAAAAATTCCGTGATCAGCATTTGCGTCAAATTTTCCAAGTTGATCTTTAGTGTTAAGGATAAAACATTTAGAACCAAAAACTTTAAAATATGAGATATTTGATTTCTTTTCATTAAAAAGTTCATAAGGAGTATTTTTAGTTAAAGGTCGAATAGAAATATGATTTAATACATAACAAGCAGTTGCTACAGCTTCTGCCCAAAATTGCTTAGATAAAGAACTTCCATTAAGTAAAGTTCTAGCACATTCTTGTAAAGTTTTATTCTTTCTTTCTACAACTCCATTTTGTTGTGGAGTTCTAGGACAAGAAAAATTATGATTTATTTCTTTCTTTTTACAAAAATGTTCAAAAGATTCATTTTCGAACTCTCCACCGTGTTCACTTCGAATATTTTTGACTTTTAAATTTTTAGAATTTTGAATTCTTTTAATAAAATTTCTAAAGTGTTCAAAAGTATCACTTTTATTTTTCATAAATATAGTCCATATATATCTTGAGAAATCATCGATTATTACAAAAACATAACGATTGTGATTAATTGATTGAACTTGAGTAGGGCCAAACAAGTCCATATGTAATAGTTCTAATGGTTGTAAAGTTGAAATAACCCTTTTTGATTTAAAAGTAGACTTGGTTAATTTTCCTTTTTGACAGTTTTCACAAAGATTTTTTATTTTAAAATTTATTTTTTGTAAACCTTTCACTACTTCATATTTCGAAAGTTTTTAATAGTTTTAAAATTTATGTGACATAGACACTTGTGCCATAACCAAGAATCGTTGTTATTGGCAATCAAACACATTTCCTTATTATTATTATTAACTTTCATATTTAAAACATAAATATTTCTATCTCGATTTCCTTCAAAAATAAGGTGTTGTTCTTTATCAAAAATACTACATTTATTTTCAGAAAAAAATATCTTAAAACCTTTGTCACATAATTGACTAATACTTAGTAAATTATGTTTTAAATTTTTAACTAAAGAAACATTAGTAATAAGAGGTAAATTTGAAATATTGTAGTTGCACACATCTCCTTTGCCAATGATAAAACCTTTTGAGTTATCTACGAAGGTAGCTAAGCCACCGTCAAAGTATAAAATATTGGTTAGCATATCTTTGTCTGCAGTCATGTGTTTTGAGCAACCACTGTCTAAGATCCATTTTCTCTTTTTGAGTGGGACCTGCAAAAAATATTAATAAGCATATTGGTACCCACTTTTTGATAGGGTCCTAAGAGTTAGGTCTTAGGAAGTCAAACCCAAGTGGGTTTAGTATCCCTTTTATATAAATAATTCTCATTATTATGCACAGATTTCATAAATGAGTTAATGTGTTAGTTCCTAATCAGATTACTGATAGTTTTTGGAACCCATAACTTAATTTTATTAATCCTTTTTATAGATTTTGAATCAATTTTCCTTTCTAGTTTTGTAATTTCCTTTGGAGGAAATTTTGATTCCTTTTTAAATCCTGAACCATTTTTGTTTGAAGAAGGTCGAGATTTTTCTATGATTCTTGATAAATTTTCTCTTCCCTTATTAAAATTTGAAATATTTTTAGAAACGTTTTCTAACTTATCTTGAATACTTCTATTTTCTAACTCTAGTTCTTTTATTTTAATTTTCAACATATGATTTTCAGAACTAATTTCATCATTTTTTAACTTTTGAGTTTCAATTTCTTTACTTAAAAGAGAAATCTGACTATTTGAATTTGTAAGAGTCTCTTGAACCTTTTCAAGTTCTTCTTCTAGAATTATCTTTTCATCTTTCAACATATCTCTTTCAAATTCAACTTTGTTATAATTTTCACGAGTTTCTTTAAGCTTTTTCTTTAAGGTTTTTATGATGTTTAAAAACTCAAAATTGACTTCTATTAAATCTTCATAAGATAAGTCACTTACATCAGATTCTTGAGCCATGAAGCACACATTTGCTTGTTCATTGTCGCTTTCATTGTCACTATCACTTTATGATGATTCTGAATCTAAGCTGTCCCATGTAACAAAAAAAGCTTTCTTTTTGAATTTTTCTTTCTTATTCTTGTTGTTGAAGTTCTTCTGATTTTCTTTCATTTCTGGAAAATCTTTTACCTTGTGACCCTTCTTATGGCAATTGAAACATTCCAATTTTGAGGATGAAGGTTTGTTTGAGGTATTCTTTTTGAAATTTCCTTTTCTATATTTTAGAAATTTCTTAAAATTCTTGGCAATAAAGGCTAAATCTTTGTCCTCTGATTCATATTCGTCTTTATCCGCATGAAATGCCATATTCTTTTTCTCTTGAGCTAATTCTCTTTTTGCTCGAAGATTAACTTCGTAAGACATGAGATTTCCTTTGAGTTCTTCAGGTTTCATGGTTGATAAATCATTAGCTTCCTCAATGGCCAATACTTTTCTTTCCCAATCTTCGGTTAAAGAATTTAGTTTTTTTGACACAATATCAAAGTTACTATATTTTTCTCCCAATCCTATCAATGCATGTAAAATGTCTTGAAATCTCGATTACATTTCATCGATGGTTTCATTTTGCTTCATCTTGAAGTTTTGGAATTGATTCTTAAGCATTGAAATTTTTGTTTGCTTGACTTTGTTTGTTCCTTCATGAATAGTTTTGAGTGTCTCCCATATCTGGTATGTTGATGTACAGATGCTAACACGATTGAATTAATTTCTATCGAGATCACAATATAACATATTCATAGCTTTTGCATTTGCATTGGCTTCATCTTTTTGAATTATTGTCCAAGTTGAATATTCAGTTGTAGGTGCCGTGAACTCTTTTTGAGTAGCATGCCATGCACTAAAGCCACTTGCTTGCATATAAATTCTCATTCTTGTAGCCCAATAATTGTAATGTAGTCCATTGAATAGTGGAGGTCTTTGAGTAGATTGTCCTTCGGCAAAAGTAGTTGAGCTAGTATTTGGGTTATTCTCCATTATACCAAAGTATCAAATAATGGTGTTACGGTTATAGGATGGCCTTGCTCTGATACCAATTGAAAAGGGGCTATGCAGCGGTATAGGATCGTGTAGTATGGATAATAAGATGTAGTGTATATAGTAGAGTAGAAAGTAAATACCACACAACCGATTTGTACTCGTTCGGACCACGATCCTACGTCCAGTCCCATACTCACTTCTGGTATTTCACTAGCAGTAAAACCCTCACTTTACCCAAAGGAATAGGTTCACAATTTCCTGAACACACGAACGGGATTTCTTGCCTCAACCAATGAAGAGGTCTTCACTAATACAGAATAATTGTTGACTCTTTTGTGTTTTTGATAACATGGACTGTCTAATATTAAGTACACCCTTCCTATAGCCTTTCCTTGATGATAGTCGTGAAGTACGTGAAGGAATATGGAAGTTTAAAAGTCTCAAGTATGAAAATAGATCGCTTTTTAGAACTTAGAGAGCTTTGAATAAGATAGAGAGAATTAGAATAAAATTTGGTGATTGGATCAATTAATCAACTACCTATTTATAATATATAAAAAGATACAACTGATTACGAAAGGTTTTGATGAAGAGTTATGGATAAAATAGTTGTGTCTCTTCATAGAAGATGCAACCTTTCAGAATCAGATGTCTGAAAATTATTTTTAGACGTTTGTTTATATGTAAAGGTATAGTCAGCAAGGAAATAGTGCAATTCGGGGTGAAATCAGACATCTGAAATATTTGAAATAGACGTCTGAATATTGTAGTGAAGAACAATCTGTTTCAGCAAACAAACGTCTGAAATTTTCAGACCAGACGTCTGTTTTTTGTTATCAGCCTATACCTTGCTTATTTTATAATAAAAAGAACTATATATATAAAATGTGTGTGTGTGTAATCATCAAGGAAAACTTTAACATATAAATCTAGGACTAAGAGACTCTTACAGCATATAAGTGATCTTCGTTTTGTGTTCTTGAATCTGATCGTCAAAAGTATCTTCCTGCAACATAAAATTAGTCGATAATAATGTATATATTAATGAGCTCGTATAGTTGTCATAGTCAAAATACTATATAGCGGGATTCAACAGGAGCAACCAGAAGGTTTCATTTCCAAATGAAATGAAAACAAAGTCTATAAATTAGTAAAATCATTATATAGACTAAAACAAGCTCCAAAACAATGACATGCAAAATTTGATAGTGTCATGATGAAAAATGGTTTTCGTATAAACAAATGTGATAAACGTGTTTATTATAAACAAGTTGGACAATCATACGTGATGGTTTGTTTATATGTAAACGATATGCTAATCTTTGATTCTAACATTAAAGTTATAGAGACCATAAAGAAGATGCTAATCAACAATTTCAATATGAAAGACTTAGGTGTTGCAGACGTTATTTTGGGAATTAAGATAATAAGAACACCTAGTGGAATTGAATCATCTCAATACACTTTGTAGATAAAATGATTGAAAGATTTCAAGAATTTGGAAATTAAAGGAGTACAAACACCTTTCAATCCATCAGAAGTACTGCATAAGAACACAAAGGAGAGTGTAATGCTACTGGAATATTCTCGTGTAGTAGGATGTCTAATGTATCTTATGAATTACATAAGACCAGATATAGCTTTTGCAGTAAGTCGATTAAGCAGATATACAAGCAATCCAGGAGAAGAACACTGAAAAGAAGTAATGAGAGTGTTTGGATATTTAAAAAATACCACAAAATATTCCTTATATTATGAGAAATATCCTGCTGTCATAGAAGGATTTAGTGATGCAAACTGGATTGACGATTCAGAGGAATCAAAATCAACTAGTGGTTATGTATTTACCTTAGCAGGGGCAGCAGTGTCATACTTAATAGACATGAATAGCTCGATCCACTATGGAATCAGAGTTCATCGCGTAAGATAAAGCAGGCGAAGAAGCGGAATGGATTCATCATTTTTAGAAGATATTCCTTTTTGGCCCAAACCTGTGCCAGCCATATGCATACACTATGATAACCAAGAAACACTAAGCAGAACACAAAACTTTGTGTATAATGGAACGTCAAGACATATTCATAGACGCCATAACACAGTTAGGCAGTTACTCCCAAATGGAACTATTTCCATATATTATGTGAGAACAAATGATAACCCAGCAGATCCATTTACTAAAGGTTTATCAAGAGAGAAAATTGACTGCGCATCGAGGGGAATGAGTTTAAAAGCCTAAACCAACAAGAGTTATCTTATACAGAAACCTATCCTAGCGATTGGAGATCGTACGGAATAGGATCAATAGGCAAACCAGTAATGAATAACTCAAGACGTATTGCATTTTTGGACAAGTCCTACTCCATTCTTATGGTGCACAATATAAATGCATGCCTCCGGAAGTATTACAAGGTTAAAACTATGTTTTTTAATGATGACCATATCTTGAAAATAACAAGTGGGTATATGTAGGATACTCTTAATGGTTGCGATCGCCTATGTTACTGTGAGCTGGGTCGGCTCTATGAGAATTTTAAAGGTTTAAATTCTCTATAACACTCGCAGAACCAGGAAGTGTTGGGGACCAAAATGAACACAACCAAGAGATTGGATGAGATGGGAATCAATGCTTCGTAAAGCTTATTGTCTGGATATATAACAACGGCTGATGGTTCAAGATGAAATAATTCACCGATTAGCCAAGTAGATCCGATAAGTTATAACTAGGGAAAGTTCAAAGTGAAATATCTACTTATCCACGATAAAGCATTATTCCATACGTACTCTGTGATATTTCGCTTTGTGTGGGGAAAAAATAATAATATTATCATTCATGTTGGGGATTGTTGGAATTTGTAAGTATTGAATAAAATATACTTTGTCCATTGTCCCACATAATTTAACCGAACATGTGCAATAGTTCAGTGAAAGGACGTAACTATTAGCAGCATGGTTTTTCGTGAAAAGACACTTCACGAAAAGACGCTTCGTGAAAAGACACTTCGCGAAAAGACGCGTTGTGAAAAGACACTTCCTTTCACCAATGAGCATATTTCCCAACGGTCATATCTCTGCGAAAAGACACTTCGCGAAAAGTCACTTCATGAAAAGACACTTCGTGAAAAGGCACTTCCTTTCGCCAAATGGTCACATTTCAGCGAAAAGACACTTCGCGAAAAGACACATCCTTTCACCAAAGAGATGCGTCTATACGAAGAGGTACGAGCATGACCGTTAGAATGAGATGCGACTATACGAAAAGGTACAAGCAAAACCGTTCAGAAGATATGCGACTGTACGGAGAGGTACGGGTGTGACCATTCGAAGGGATGCAGATAAACTATAAATAAAAAGGAAAACCGATCACTTTCCTCACCAACTTATTCCAATCCAATCTTCTTTCTATCTTCTGTAATACTCTTATATAAAATCATAGAGTGACATACTCATTACAATCTCGTGCAGAATACGTCTGTTGTATGTTGGGAGAATTTTGAAATAAAATTCTTAAGGAAATTGTTACGATAAGCCTCAGACATCATTCAGTTAGATTTTTATTTTGTATATTTATATACATTATTTCATAATCTTTCCATTCTTTATGTTGTTCTATTTCTTAAAACAGTATAACGTAGTTGTTGTAAATTAATTACAACATATTGATTGCTATGATTAGCTAATATTGAATTCCAGAGTAGTGGAAATTCAAGTTATAAACTTGTGTGATGAGTTTTAAATTCTCTGTTTTGGTATACTAGATATCTAAATTTGTTTTGCAAATTCAACAGAGTCCCTTTTGGCGCATCTGTTCTACATGTTTTGGGCCAAACACAGTAGCAATCCAAATGACTAGTAACTATTTTTGTTATATCCCGGTGGGGGGAGGGGGGGGGGGGGGGTATATGAACTACTTCCATGTAGAATTCTAACCTTGAATCCGGTTAGAATTTTCGTTGTAGATTTTTAACTATAGTATATAATTAGTTTTGCTTCTGTTTTATGTTTGTCCAGAGACATGATTGAGTGTTTTTCGGAATTTAGGCCATCACATATTAATGTTTGAGTGTTATAGAAGATACCTACCATGTATTCATACCAATAACTTATATAGCCATTAAAGTAACTATTTAGCAAAGGTTATAAATGAGTTTACTCACCCATTTCTTTTGAATCCAACTTCCAGTAAAAGGAAGTTTTCTTTTCCAAACAGAGATTCTTATGTTTGATAACTTTTCAAGTGTATGTATCAATGTTCCTATCAAATGCGCATATCTGTACACAAGACAAAAAAGGAAAACAGAGTTTACAAGTTTTCACCGTTTGATTTATTGCAAGAAAATTTTCTTTGCTTCCGGTAATATTTCCTTTCTCAGAACCAATACCAAGTGCTTCAAATGTGACATATTGTTTATGTAGATGGTGTTTAACAATATTAATGTTTATATGATACGGTTTTGCCATACAAATACACCTGTACACTATGAATTTAATACTAGAAAAGACTGGATGTTCATACACAACAGTTCACCCATACACCTGTACACTATGAATTTAATACTAGAAAAGATTGGATGTTCATACACAATAGTTCACCCTCAATGATGTTGTTCTCTGGTTTTAATTTCAGTCCGAGTTTGCATATATTTCAAGGTTTTAAAAAATTGATTTAGTCGAATCAATACAAGATATACGTAATCATATACATATCAATTATAGATAAACTTAGACTGAAAAAAAAATAGAAGTTTACTCACCTCTCTGCTTTCCTTTGTCTTAAGTTTCCCCTGCTATTTTCTTGAACTTAATTGTTTTTGCGTGGGGAGTATGGAGGCTCGGGTTCTCTTTTATTGTCAAGTTCAAGTATCAAACAATCCATTGCTTTAAAAACTAATTTAATGTTACAGTATACTATCATTAGACTTCCCCTCTTTAGTCTTAACCCTATACGTTTTGGTTCCAAGAAATTTATGCATGGCAAGTGTAATTTATATCAGATTTTTTTATATATTTCTATCCTTATCTTTGCTTCTAGAAGCATTACAACTTTAAGGCCATGCCTACATTAAATGCTGTCGAATAGTCACACTTTTTCTTTGATTTCGTTGGAAATTTAAACAGGTTTTTGATGCATTTTAAATATATGACAGTTTGCTTAAAAGGATAGAATTTGGTACTACCTTGTGCTTAGGGGAATGGTTTATGCCACTATTCAAGGTTAAATCACATTTAAGAGTATTGATTTCGGTTGTTTGCTTTTGTATGTTTCATCCATTTTCCCTTGATATTTTACTTAGGCATTTTACCATACATCTCGTGTCCAATGCCATGGATATTTGTTTTAATCATTCTTGGACACTTATGGTTGCTGTTGAATTTTCTTACATAAGTTCTCTTTTACTGTCCAATGGTTCATTCATAATTTCAAAGCAATTAATGCCAACATAAATGTCTGTTATGATTTATGTTTAAGTTTTCTTTTTGTGTTGCAAACTTACATTATGTTTTCAAGTTTAAAACATAACTTCAATTTTATGCATATTCATATATCGATTCATTTATATACTTACAACTATAATTGCTTAATTTTGTTTATTAGTCAAATTTTACCTTAATTATCCCACTAAAATCAATATTTATTATCAACAAAAGTTGGATAAAAACCGTGACATTACATCTATGATTGAGAATGAGTCCATTCTCAGTGAAAGCACCAAAATGTTAGACCAAAAAATGACACTAACACCCAGTTGACTAGGAATTGTAGAGAATAATAATCTAAAAGCAAATAAAAAATAGTAGACACACAAAATTTATAGTAATTAGGCATTAACGAGCCACATCCATTTCACAGTTTCTCAGTCCATTCAGAAATTACAATTACAATGAATATGGACACTCAATCACTCGAATACAATGAATAATTCTCTCAGAATTCATTGATTTTATTGAAGAAGACGGTGATTAAATATGGTGGAGTATTGGCCGTGGCAGACATGAATAATCGAGGTGCCAAAAGGTCCCCTGAAATGCCCACTAAATTATGTATTTATAGATGTTGGGGAGCTATGGTTCGGGTGCCACATGATAGTTGTAGAGGGCATCTCGAAAGTAGTGGAGAAATCTTCGCTTAATCATGTGGTGACAAGTGTCACTCGATCCGGTGAAGAAGGCAAGTGACTCGGTTAAGATCGAGGTGTGCAGTCATAGGTTCAGGCAGGTCGGATAGGGGTCTACTCAAGTATTTAGGCGGATCGAGTCCCTATATCTCGACCCGAGCCGGTGTTTCTCATTCGTGATTACTTAAGGTAGGCACGGCTGGGTCATATGTGATTGGTTTGGGTCCCTACTTGCTCGATCTGATCCGATTTTCGGGATCCCAAAGGCAAATTGCTTCGTCGTGAAGCAAAGGTCGGGTTGGGTCTAGCCCTTCCGACCCGATCCTTCGATCCAACTCGCATGGGGTTGTGAGGCATACTTGCCTTCATCCATTTCAATCCGAAGACTTAGATCCCACCCGATGCTTTTGTACTTGAAAATGCAAAGTTTTCCAACCTTTTTTCACTTCATCCGAGTGATCGCTGATCCCTTGAGCTTTGGGTAGCCTGGTCACAAAGCAAGCTAACACTCGCTATCATGCAACTGTGACGACACTTTCAGAATGTTATTCTATGAGCATTCCAAGCCTGCAATCAGTTTGATTCAATTCTGATTGACCAATAACCCACCCCAATACAAAAGAAAACGTAACCCCTTTAGCCAACTTATAAAAAACATTTCCACTAGCATGTTGAGACAAAATTATTATTAATATTAATCAGCTTTTTTAACCAGCTAAAAGAATTTCCGACCTTCAAAGTTGACAAAGCAACCCTACTGAGCACAACCGAACTCCTATTGGGGTTGGTTGCTTCCCAACCCAATCCTGGGTTGGGAATGCCCTGAAACGGTTTCATATCCCATTAAATTTATCTCATTCAAACTCAATTATTATTATTATTTTGGCAAAGCGGACCGATTTTAAAGATCACAATTTTTTTTATAATCAATAATAAATACAAATAATACAGGAGGTTAGCGATTACCAACCTATTACAAATTTGGTTTTTAAGGTGTACTGTCCATCGACATCCTAACTAGGTAATAGCACTAGAGCCAGGCAATTCTTCTAGACTACAATGATACGGTTTTTTAAGGTGGTCCGTCTACCTTATGTTCTCATGCTCCATATAGGAAGAATATGATATAGTATATGACATACCTCGAAATAAGTTCAAGTTTCATGTCACATAACAAATTAGCACTAGAGCAGACACTAGGTTGGAACCTAGTGCACGAGGCTTCCCGTACAAGAATGGGATCTGGGTAGGTCGACAGTACGCTGCCTTTCCCTTGCACTACGAAGATGTTATTTCTGGATTCGTACCTGGGCGCCTAGACCACTAGCCAGGTGACCTTACCATTGCATCAAGGTTACACCTCAAAGCACTATCCAAACAAAAAAGTCTGTACAATCGCGCAGTGTAACGTCAGGGCACATTATTGGAAATTCTACCATTGCAAGTGTTGTACATGGCAACATCCTATGAGATTGACCATACAGCAAAATCATATTCAATCTCAATCTCCACACTATACCCAAACCAACAACAAACAATTTCATAGTATAATAGCCAGTAGGCCATCACTGGAAGGGCAAGCATAGATTGGTCGACAGTGGAAGGCAATGATCTCCTCCAACCAAATCAGAAAAGGCACGAGCCAAGGCTTCACTTTAATTGCCAAAATGGAAAACGAAGAAGAAAAGTTGTAACCATAACGCCATTATTGAAACCAGAACAACACTTACCCAACAAACTTGCATAAATCATACCAAGTGAAAGATCGATTAAAGAGACAACCAATCTTTCACACACCATAACTAACTAGAAATAACAGATCCAAAGTATAAACATACCCTAAAAAAACCTCCTCGGATCAAGACGCATACTTCACAGACTATAAGAATCACAACAAACAGAAAGTACAATAAGAAACTGAATACTCGATAAAATCAACTTCATGCTAGCTTTATAAAAGGTCTTGTATGTGAAAGGAGATTGCTATAGAGTGGCCAAATCGGATTTCAAGGACTACTCTGTCGCAGCGTGGACAAAAGCTAAAGGATAGTCGAAGACCATACAAAGGCAAGAAGGAAAGTCATACGTTTAGATCTGAGCAGTGAAGGAGTTAGAGAGGTGCGCGACAACAATGAGTCGGGAAAGATAAAAGCAAGCGTTACTACAAGAAAATTGATTTTTTTTTTTTTTGCAAAAATCAGTGGCGTTTATTCGCAAATGCAAGCAAATGCGTTTTTACTCACAATATAAACGTGACAAAACAAAATTCACTTCCTGCCTAAAAAAATAGTCCGTGCGGTTCAAAATAAATATGACCACGTATTTTCTGTTCTTCTCCCCTCAAATTTAAAATTTTTTAAATCTTGTTCGCTTTCTTTTCAAATTGCTTTCTACCAAAAAAATTGAACCTTCCCCTTTAATCATGCTAAAATTTTCGCAATGAGTAAATTTATCTTTTCATCGTCAACTTTGTTGCTTGTTCTCCACTTAACATCGTCGTCCCACCGCCTTCTCTTCCTCTTTCGGTAAAAAACCCTAGCTTTTATCCACTTTCATTTATTCAATCTTTTGCTTATCATTTCTCAGTTGATTTCTGGCTCAATCGACCACAACCAGGGGATATCATGTGGAAACTTGACTACCAAGATCTACATCATCAGGATGTAATTTCTAGGCTTAAAATCATGGGATGGAAATGCGAATGGGAACGTTTTAGGATTTACTTCCAAATTGATCAGAAACTTGTTGTGAATCTTTAGGAAATTTGGTCATATGATGCAACGTGGAACATGATAGTTAATTATACAGTCCTTGGTAGGTTTCTTAGTTTCAATTTTTTCTTCTTTTTCATTTTTATTTGGGATGATGTTCTTTTTCTGTTGTTTTGGTTCTCATTAAATTAGTATCTTATAATGTCATTAATTTTATCTATAAAAGTGAATGTGGTGTTTGGGACCTAGGAGTTTTGGTTTCCTAAGTCTTCAGTTTTATATTGTTCATGAAGCTTGACAAATCTTACATTTTTCTGTATAAATGTAGCTAGGTTAGAAAAGGCTAGCACCGTCTTCCTTCTACAATCCCCATTTCTAGAGCTCTTTGGAACCCTATACTCAGAAATCAGCTTCTTGTCTCTCATTCCAAAAATGAAGGCTGTTACAGCTTATTTACATGCTTCCCAGTAACGACCCAGAAAATCTGAACCAAATTAAAAATTTTAAATTGGCTAAAATAATGGATTTTAAAAATTTAAAATAAATATTTTAAATAATAGCAATGAAAACTGAGTTTGAATCGACAATTGAAAATGAATATAATTAATTCTATTTATAAACAAGGCCTGAAATGGCGCTGTAGTTTCAAAATTTGAATTCAAACTTTGTCGGACTGTACCGGGTGCAAAACAAAACGGATTTGAGTGAAACCAAAAATATTTAAATCTGTTAGTGAATACCTTTCTAACGAATCTGAAAAATCGAAGTTTCATAGCGGAAAGCAAAAGTTATGGCCAAATGAATTTTCAGAAAGGTCGCTATGGAATTTATATAGCCCGTGAAATTGGCCATTTTGCAAACGACCTCGGAATTCGACGAAACCACTTTTGTTGGATCCGGGATGAGAAGTTATTGCTAGGTTTCAAATTTCATAATTTTTGAAGCTAGTATGTGAGCGTGGCAAAGGAAAACGGGTTTTGGTCAATTACAGTTAAATTGGATCGACCAGAAATGGGCCTTTTTGCAAACGGTCTCAGAATTCGACGAAACTAGTTTTGTAGGGACCGTATCGTCCAAACATAGCTGGATTTATTTTTCTGGAATTTTTCGAATCAGTTTGTGGCCCTAGCAAATTGAAATGTACGTTCAAATTGAATATTGAATGTTATATATTTTAATTTGAAGGAAAACTAACTGAAACAGTCGAATGGGCCTACGAAACATATCCCATTGTGTTCGGAATGGGGGTAAAACGCTGGGGACGACAGTCGTTGGGTTTAGATTGGTGGTCGTGTCAGAAAACCCCTTTAAAACCCATCGGCCAATCATAATTTTTATAAAAAGAAAAAAAAAGAAAATTCCTTTTCTCTCTCCCCGACGAACGACGGAAACCCTTTGAAATCTTCCCCCTCATTTTCCGATCAATCCACGCCGAATTAGCTCGTGCCATAGTTGAACTTTTTGAAGATCTTCTCGAGATCTTCAAATCCATATAAAGTTTGGAATTTTTCATGGCCTGTGGAGGGAGAATCGACGCCCTGAAGTCGACGACTTCAACTCGCCGCCGCCGCCGCCTGGGACCACCGAACTGGCCCCACCTCCTGGCGCACGTGCGCCTCTCCTTCCCCTTCGACGCTGCGAAGGCCGATCGACGAATAGCTACACGGATTTCGAGATAAATCCAAACCTAGTTTTGAACCTTTCAGCTGAGGTACGACTTGTTTTATTTTCAACTGTTTTAACACCTTTAAACCGTTACAAACTTTGAAAAATCATATCTTTTTGCTATGTGGTCGAAATTCAGTGAAACAAGAGCCATTGGACTCATGTGGACGTCTTCTACCTTCTAGAAGAGACCGCATATTTTTCTGAGCCTTCTGTTATTTTTGGTGGAGTGGAACCCAATGTGAGATTTCTAATTTATAAACGATATAGAAAACGACGATGTATAAATTATATAGTTGACGTATGAGTTATATAAGCGTTGTACACCTTATGTATAAGCATTGTATAAGTTGTACGTTCGATGTATAAGTTGTATATGCGTTGTAAAAATTATATATATGTTGAAATAGAAGTGAATTGCTATATATATATATATATATATATATATATATATATATATATATACACACACACGCCCCTAGTCCACAAACCATGGACGATATTTATTGGTTGTGATTGGTGTGAAAATTGATTGATAGCGAATGGTTGATTGGGATTGTTTGTGGTTGATATTGATTGATTGTGGTTGAAAAATACCCATTTGTGGTCGAGAAATATTTGGTTGAAACCACATAGGATTAGTTTGTGGAAATGAAATAAATATATACATGCCGCTTGCGTGCGAACTAGATGCATGATCCCCATTTTCAAAAACCGCGAGGTTTTAAGGTAGAGCGAGGAGCCGTACTAGGGACGGTCCCGGTTTTAACTACCCTGCCGTTATGCTGCCGAAATTTTGAATAATATTCATGTGTTTGAATTATTTTCATTTGCTGAAACAATATTTATTCGTTGAATAGAAAACCTTCATGTGTTGAATTGAAATTCATTCGTTGATTAAAAATTCATGTGTTGAATGGTATTCGTGTTTTAAATATAAAAATCACATTTTTATCTATATATATGAACTATAGAAAACCTTCATGTGTTGAATCTATATTCATTCGTTGAATTGAAATTCATGTGTTGAATGGTATTCGTGTTTTAAATATAAAAATCACATTTTTATCTATATATATAAACTACAGAAAACCTTCATGTGTTGAATCGATATTCATTCGTTGAATTGAAATTCATGTGTTGAATGGTATTCGTGTTTTAAATATAAGAATCACATTTATATATATATATATATATATAAACTATAGAAAACCTTCATGTGTTGAATCGATAATCATTTGTTGAATTGAAATTCATGTGTTGAATAGTGTTCGTGTTTTAAATATAAAAATCACATTTTTATCTATATATATAAACTATAGAAAACCTTCATGTATTGAATCGATATTCATTCGTTGAATTGAAATTCATGTGTTGAATGGTATTCATATTTTGAAATAAATTGTTTTATAATAAAAATCACATTTTATCATCTATATGAATTATATAAAATAATCTCGTTTTGAAAGAAATTGTTTTATAATAAAAATCCTATTTTTATTACCTATATGAACTATATAAAATAATAGTGTTTTGAAATGAATTGTTTTACAATAAAAATCACATTTTTATTATATACATGAATTGTTAAATATAGTGAAGTGTTGAAATAGAAGACAGTTAGATAAAAATATCATTTTTATCAAATGTATGAAAAGAATATAGCTTTGAAATCGAAGAATCGATATATATATATATATATATATATATATATATAGAATTAAAATATATCGAATAACGACGCTGCAGTTCGTATTTTGAAACCGTGATTTCAAACGATTATACTGGGAGATCCGACTATCGGATTTTCCTGAAATCGCAACCATTGGGTTCGCTTTGGAAATATCTTTCCAACGGCACCAACTTTGTAAAAATCCAACGGTTGGATTGTCTGGAATGTTTAATTCAAATCTGAAGAAAAACAACACCAGAGTCGATTATATTATTATATATATATAATTATATTTAATCGAATAACGACGCTGTAGTTCGTATTTTGAAATTGAAAATTCAAACGATTATACCGGGAGATCCGACCGTCGGATTTTCCCGAAACTGGAACCATTGGATTCGTTTTGAAAAGATCTTTCTAATGATGTAAATTTTGTGAAGATCCAACGGTTAGATTTTCAGATATGTGTAAATCAAATCTGAAGAAAAACAGCGCCACGGTCGCGTTATGGCCCGAAGCGTCGTTTTGAATAAATTGACTATTTTAAAATAAATAAAAATAGCGATAAATAGTTATAAGATATTATAAACGATATGGATGTGATTTAGAAATTAACTGAAGGTTGGCTAAGTCGAATGGTTTCCTGGGTGTTGATCTGATGTTGGTTTCGGCCTTCGGGGTTAATATTTGTGAAATCGTTCTCTTACTGATTGACGGTTAATGACTAATGAATTGAAATGATGCGTGTATATGTTAGTGTTGCACTTGTTTATTATATACGCGAGTTTCTCAGAAAGACCGGGTTGATCCCATTCTGAATAACTGAATCGACGATAAGAAATCGAAGATGAAGACGGTGGTCGAAGACCGGAGATCTTCACCTCGTTTGGATGGTAACCGATGTCCTGATTTTGAGGCATCCCGAAATATGGATAATTATGAGTGGTGATCGTCCAGACGTATGTGGTGATCGATGGGTTTGCGAGGTATTTAGTGCCTCCGGTTTCGTTCAGACCCAGAACAGACTAGCAAAATGGACAGTGTGTTTGACATTGGAATTTATTCTGTGTGATTGATAGCCATCAGTTGCACGGCGTGAATTGCCTGTGTGGCATGCTAAGATGTAGTGATCAGGGCTTCTGTTGAAAAGCAAAGTCTTGTGGTGATGATCAAAGCACCGCCTATGTGGCGTAGCTTTGTGTATAACGTGAAATCGCGAGCCTCACACCCCGGTATGAACCAGAAACGGGAGAAAGGACCTCAGGGAGGGCCTGCGTTTCCTCCTAGCTAGAAGTGGCGTCAGTGGTTTTACACGCCCTGATGAGTTTGAATTATGTGGTTGTTGCTGTTGCGAGGCGCCTCGGTTAGATCAGACGATCCGGGTCCGATGGAGTCATTTGTTGGCTCGCTTACGCCCCAAAGGGCGGCGAAACGCAGTGTTCAGGAATTTTAATCCACTTCGTGTGGACCGGCCCTGATGATCCAAGGGTCACTCGAGCTCTGATCCTGAGACTCGGGCTAGGCAGTCTCGAATTCGGTAAGGACTATCTTTTGCCTTGGTTCAAGACGGAAATCCAATTTCCAAATACGTGACCGTGCGGTTTTGAATGTATATATATATGTCGACATGATATATGGAACCCATGTCGTCTATGATTGACAGTTATGATTGAAATTGTTTTTGAAACATATAAACACTAGTAATAATATCAATTGCTTTTGTTTTATTCGTATCAACCATATTTTGGCCATTGTAAGGTAAAACTCTATCCTCTGGTTTGCATTGCATTGTGTGATGGGAACTGAGTCTTATAATGGCTTCATTTTTACAAAAAGCATTGCGATGTTTAAAAGAAAGATTTGTTTTTAAAGCACTGGCAATCCAATAGAGTAAACCCATTCCACGAAAGTGGTGTGGTCCTGTGATTAGCCATATTATAAATGTGTTGAGTAGATTTCTCATACCAGTCCCATGACTGACTCGTAGTTTGTTTCACTTTCAAACTCGGGTGCCCCTTTTTCTACACGGGCAGCCTTGTATTCAGGTTTAGCAGGCTTTATCCGGATAGCTGGAGCTGAAGATGGATTCTATTATTTATCTCTTTTTATGCTGTTCAGCTCCTATTGTACATTATGTTTGTTTTCCGTTGTAGACATTTATGTATAACTGAACTGTAATTGTACTAAGTATGATCCTGTATACTGTGTAACTCTGATGATTACTTTTATCCAGTATATTCTATTGTTCATTATCTAGTGTATTTACTTATTTCTATTCTGCTATTATCTGTTTCTGTGTTATATTCCAAGGATTACCCTTGCCGCCGTCAGTACGGGGTTTGGGGTCATCTCATTTGGTATCAGAGCTTTGGTTAAGCTTAGTTCTGGAATATAACATATTAACGAACTCGTCAGAAATAGAACCAGTAGTGTTCTAGGACGAGTAACTTAGTACAGATAGGATCAGCAATATCCTGATATGAGTACAGCAGAAGCAGAACAATTCGTTAGAGATGGGGTCATAAGTGCCCTAGAACGAGTTGAGAGTTATATGTTTTTATATAACGTATTTGTGATTATATATAAAGTATGGTTTTAGAAATATGATTTTTGAATATATAAAAGATATATATTTGAAAAGTTAAGAGAATATAGGAATTGATTTATATGATTTTGAAAAGTTAAAAACAATTTGATTGTTGTTTGTGTTGTGTGATTGTAAATTTGATTAATTGAATTATTGAAACAATAGTTAATTTAATCAATAATAGAATGAATGGTAGAATTTATTCGATTATGTCACCCATTGAACTGATTAGAAAATAGATAGAAATATATATATGTGCATTATATATGTTTGAACAGGTAAATGGATTAGCTGTTGAGTAAAGATTTTATTTGCGTGCCCGACAAATAGGTAAACCTTAATGAGTTGGATGCGAAATATTATTATATCAACTCCTGTGAATGCCATTGGATGCGGAGTGCTGGTTTTTCTGTGTGAAATAATAAATGTCGCCATAGGATAGTAACAATTAATTTTGAACTACATTACATGGCATACTTCTGGAAGATAGGCATACTTCATCATATACCACATAAGCATTTGGAGCTTGTGTGACGAGGTGGAAGATTTACCATACAAGCGAGAGACTTGTATGGCGATGACTATATTTTACAGGTTGAACAGATGACTGATATGGACTATTTAAATTATAACGATTAAATTGCCAGATTAATAAAAACCCCACACGGGTCTGGAGTTGACAATAATCACGTCTCTCTAGTTATTAGATACGGTACATGGACTATTTATTTCCCACACGGGACGAGGTGACGAGGATTTATCCTCTGGAGCATTTAAAATACACACTCCCTCAGGCTTTGACAGGGTGACGAGAATTTATTCTCTGGAGTTATTATCAATACACGCTCCTTTGTAAACACCAGAATATATCACTATAAATATGTGTATGCTTATTAGGATTTATAGGGTACCTAATACGGCCCAATAAATTTCCAAATCCCTCCCCGTACAAAGGAGGTTATGGCGAAATTTTTCGAAAATTCCGGGTGTTAGCCAAATTTTTGAAGAACATGAAAATTCTCAGAAACTGAAAAGTTGGAGAATGGAAGCCAGATCGAACGTAGAGTTGATTAATCAAACCACTTTCGACTTTGTTCCTTTTCGGGGACGAAAAGTTTTAAGTGGGGGAGATTGTAACGACCCAGAAAATCTGAACCAATTTAAAAAATTTAAATTGGCTAAAATAATGGATTTTAAATATTTAAAATAAATATTTAAAATAATAGCAATGAAAACTGAGTTTGAATCGACAATTGAAAATGAATATAATTAATTCTATATAAACAAGGCCTGAAATGGCGCTGCAGTTTCAAAATTTGAATTCAAACTTTGTCGGACTGTACCGGGTGCAAAACAAAACGGATTTGAGTGAAACCAAAAATATTTAAATTTGTTAGTGAATACCTTTCTAACGAATCTGAAAAATCGAAGTTTCATAGCAGAAAGCAAAAGTTATGGCCAAATGAATTTTCAGAAAGGTCGTTATGGAATTTATATAGCCCGTGAAATTGGCCATTTTGCAAACGACCTCAGAATTCGACGAAACTACTTTTGTTGGATCCGGGATGAGAAGTTATTGCTAGGTTTCAAATTTCATAATTTTTGAAGCTAGTATGTGAGCGTGGCAAAGGAAAACGTGATTTGGTCAATTACAGTCAAATTAGATCGACCAGAAATGGGCCTTTTTGCAAACGGTCTCAGAATTCGACGAAACTAGTTTTGTTGGGACCGTATCGTTAAAACATAGCCAGATTTATTTTTCTGGAATTTTTTGAATCAGTTTGTGACCCTGGCAAATTGAAATGTACGTTCAAATTGAATATTGAATGTTATATATTTTAATTTGAAGGAAAACTAACTGAAACAGTCGAATGGGCCTACGAAACATATCCCATTGTGTTCGGAATGGGGGTAAAACGCTAGGGACGACAGTCGTTGGGTTTAGATTGGTGGTCGTGTCAGAAAACCCCTTTAAAACCCACCGGCCAATCATAATTTTTATAAAAAGAAAAAAGAAAATTCCTTTTCTCTCTCCCCGATGAACGACGGAAACCCTTTGAAATCTTCCCCCTCATTTTCCGATCAATCCACGCCGAATTAGCTCGTGCCACAGTTGAACTTTTTGAAGATCTTCTCGAGATCTTCAAATCCACATAAAGTTTGGAATTTTTCGTGGCCTGTGGAGGGAGAATCGACGCCCTGAAGTCGACGACTTCAACTCGCCGCCGCCGCCGCCTGGGACCACCGAACTGGCCGCACCTCCTGGCGCACGTGCGCCTCTCCTTCCCCTTCGACGCTGCGAAGGCCGATCTACGAATAGCTACGCGGATTTCGAGATAAATCCAAACCTAGTTTTGAACCTTTCAGCTGAGGTACGGCTTGTTTTATTTTCAACTGTTTTAACACCTTTAAATCGTTGCATACTTTGAAAAATCATATCTTTTTGCTATGTGGTCGAAATTCAGTGAAAACAAGAGACAGTGGACTCGTGTGGATGTCTTCTACCTTCTAGAAGAGACCGCATATTTTTCTGAGCCTTCTGCTATTTTTGGTGGAGTGGAACCCAATGTGAGATTTCTAATTTATAAACGATATAGGAAACGACGATGTATAAATTATATAATCGACGTATGAGTTATATAAGCGTTGTACACCTCATGCATAAGCATTGTATAAGTTGTACGTTCGATGTATAAGTTGTATATGCGTTGTAAAAATTATATATGTGTTGAAATAGAAGTGAATTGCTATATATATATATATATATATATGTATATGTATATATACATATATATATGCCCCTCGTCCACAAACCATGGACGATATTTATTGGTTGTGATTGGTGTGAAAATTGATTGATAGCGAATGGTTGATTGGGATTGTTTGTGGTTGATATTGATTGATTGTTGTTGAAAAATACCCATTTGTGGTTGAGAAATATTTGGTTGAAACCACATAGGATTAGTTTGTGGAAATGAAATAAATATATACATGCCGCCTGCGTGCGAACTAGATGCATGATCCCCATTGTCAAAAACCGCGAGGTTTTAAGGTAGAGCGAGGAGCCGTACTAGGGACGGTCCCGGTTTTAACTACCCTGTCGTTATGCTGCCGAAATTTTGAATAATATTCATGTGTTTGAATTATTTTCATTTGCTGAAACTATATTTATTCGAATAGAAAACCTTCATGTGTTGAATTGAAATTCATTCGTTGATTAAAAATTCATGTGTTGAATGGTATTCGTGTTTTAAATATAAAAATCACATTTTTATATATATATATATATATATATATATATAAACTATAGAAAACCTTCATGTGTTGAATCGATATTCATTCGTTGAATTGATATTCTTGTGTTGAATGGTATTCGTGTTTTAAATATAAAAATCACATTTTTATCTATATATATAAACTATAGAAAACCTTCATGTGTTGAATCGATATTCATTCGTCGAATTGAAATTCATGTGTTGAATGGTATTCGTGTTTTAAATATAAAAATCACATTTTTATCTATATATAAAAACTATAGAAAACCTTCATGTGTTGAATCGATATTCATTCGTTGAATTGAAATTCATGTGTTGAATGGTGTTCGTGTTTTAAATATAAAAATCACATATATATATATATATATATAAACTATAGAAAACCTTCATGTGTTGAATCGATATTCATTCATTGAATTGAAATTCATGTGTTGAATGGTATTCATATTTTAAAATAAATCTTTTTATAATAAAAATCACATTTTTATCATCTATATGAATTATATAAAATAATCTCGTTTTGAAAAAATTGTTTTATAATAAAAATCCTATTTTTATTACCTATATGAACTATATAAAATAATAGTGTTTTGAAATGAATTGTTTTACAATAAAAATCACATTTTTATTATATACATGAATTGTTAAATATAGTGAAGTGTTGAAATAGAAGACAGTTAGAGAAAAATATCATTTTTATCAAATGTATGAAAAGAATATAGCTTTGAAATCGAAGAATCGATATATATATATATATATATATATATAAATAGAATTAAAATATATCGAATAACGACGCTGCAGTTCGTATTTTGAAACTGTGATTTCAAACGATTATACTGGGAGATCCGACTATCGGATTTTCCTGAAATCAGAACCGTTGGGTTCGCTTTGGAAATATCTTTCCAACGGCACCAACTTTGTAAAAATCCAACGGTTGAATTGTCTAGAATGTTTAATTCAAATCTGAAGAAAAACAGCGCCAGAGTCGATTATATTTTTATATATATATAAATATAAATATATTTAATCGAATAACGACGCTGCAGTTCGTATTTTGAAATTGAAACTTCAAACAATTATACGGGAGATCCGACCGTCGGATTTTCCCGAAACTGGAACCGTTGGATTCGTTTTGAAAAGATCTTTCTAATGATGTAAATTTTGTGTAGATCCAACGGTTAGATTTTCAGATATATGTAAATCAAATCTGAAGAAAAACAGCGCCACAGTCGCGTTATGGCCCGAAGCGTCGTTTTGAATAAATTGGCTATTTTAAAATAAATAAAAATAGCGATAAATAATTATAAGATATTATAAACGATATGGATGTGATTTAGAAATTAACTGAAGGTTGGTTAAGTCGAATGGTTTCCTGGATGTTGATCTGATGTTGGTTTCGGCCTTCGAGGTTAATATTTGGGAAATCGTTCTCTTACTGATTGACAGTTAGTGACTAATGAATTGAAATGATGCGTGTATATGTTAGTGTTGCACTTGTTTATTATATACGCGAGTTGCTCAGAAAGACCGGGTTGATCCCATTCTGAATAATTGAATCGACGATAAGAAATCGAAGATGAAGACGGTGGTCGAAGACCGGAGATCTTCACCTCGTTTGGATGGTAACCGATTTCCTGATTTTGAGGCATCCCGAAATATGGATAATTATGAGTGGTGATCGTCCAGACGTACGTGGTGATCGATGGGTTTGCGAGGTATTTAGTGCCTCCGGTTTCGTTCAGACCTAGAACGGACTAGCAAAATGGACAGTGTGTTTGACATTGGAATTTATTATGTGTGATTGATAGCCATCAGTTGCACGGCGTGAATTGCCTGTGTGGCATGCTAAGATGCAGTGATCAGGGCTTCTATTGAAAAGCAAAGTCTTGTGGTGATGATCAAAGCGCCGCCTGTGTGGCGTAGCTTTGTGTATAACGTGAAATCGCGAGCCTCATACCCCGGTATGAACTAGAAACGGGAGAAAGGACCTCAGGGAGGGCCTGCGTTTCCTCCTAACTAGAAGTGGCGTCAGTGGTTTTACACGCCCTGACGAGTTTGACTTATGTGGTTGTTGCTGTTGCGAGGCGCCTCGGTTAGATCGGACGATCCGGGTCCGATGGAGTCATTTGTTGGCTCGCTTACGCCCCAAAGGGCGGCGAAACGCAGTGTTCAAGAATTTTAATCCACTTCGTGTGGACCGGCCCTGACGATCCAAGGGTCACTCGAGCTCTGATCCTGAGACTCGGGCTAGGCAGTCTCGAATTCGGTAAGGACTATCTTTTGCCTTGGTTCAAGACGGAAATCCAATTTCCAAATACGTGACCGTGCGGTTTTGATTGTATATATATATGGCGACATGATATATGGTACCCATGCCGTCTATGATTGATAGTTATGATTGAAATTGTTTTTGAAACATATAAACACTAGTAATAATATCAATTGCTTTTGTTTTATTCGTACCAACCATATTTTGGCCATTATAAGGTAAAACTCTATCCTTCGGTTTGCGTTGCATTGTGTGATGGGAACCGAGTCTTATAATGGCTTCATTTTTATAAAAAGCATTGCGATGTTTAAAAGAAAGATTTGTTTTTAAAGAACTGGCAATCCAATGGAGTAAAACCATTCCACGAAAGTGGCGTGGTCCCGTGATTAGCCATATTATAAATGTGTTGAGTAGATTTCTCATACCAGTCCCATGACTGACTCGTAGTTTGTTTCACTTTCAAACTTGGGTGCCCCTTTTTCTACACGGGCAACCTTGTATTCAGGTTTAGCAAGCTTCATCCGGATAGCTGGAGCTGAAGATGGATTCTATTATTTATCTCTGTTTATGTTGTTCAGCTCCTATTGTACATTATGTTTGTTTTCCGCTGTAGACATTTATGTATAGCTGAACTGTAATTGTACTAAGTATGATCCTGTATACTGTGTAACTCTGATGATTACTTTTATCCAGTATATTCTATTGTTCATTATCTGGTGTATCTACTTATTTCTGTGTTGCTATTATCTGTTTCTGTGTTATATTCCAAGGATTACCCTTGCCGCTGTCCGTATGGGGTTTGGGGTCGTCTCATTCCCTTGGCGAAAACGAATCTCCGTTATGCTAAAGATATCAAGAAGATCTTAAGTATAAATTTTTATCTCCAATGAAAATCCTTTATGTTTCTTTTGTGCTTATTTTTACGTGAGAGACTGAATATTGAATGCATGCTTACCATAGATATGTTTTAAAATGTATCTATGTTTTGAAAGTATAATTAACAGATTTTAGTAAATAAATCTTATCTAGGAGTATAAGATTCTGGTTATTATAATTCTTGATTTTGCAAACTTGGCATTGTTTTAATCTCAGTTAATGCTATAGGAACTCAGTATGTTAGAGGTGCGTATTGTTCGTATTTTCAAGTATAATTAAAATTTATATTTTGTGAATCATTGCACTTTTTAATCCTATTGTGTGATGCGCATGAAAAGGTGTATAGTCAATACATCAAATGGCCTATAGTCCTTTTTTCCTTTTTTTCATAAATTTGTTTCATAGTTCTTCCGTTTTAAAAAAAAAGATTAAAAAAGACTTCTTCCATGTAAAGTTGTTTGTTTGATAACATATCATATTTACAAATGTCATTTTCATATCTAAAAATGACTAGGATTCATATTTTGAACTGGTCTGTGCTTGAATAAATGCATGTATTGGAGAAAATCATGCGTCATTTGTTGTATTATGCACCAAGACTTTAAGGAGCTTTTTGTCTTCGTGTATTTGGGAGAAATTAAGTTTAGACTACAAACATAGACATTTGTGTTTTGTGAGGGATTAAGTTTAGACTGCAGGTGTGTTAGTTTGCTTGAAATTAACTTTAGGAATTCATAATTTAAAAAAAAATTAGCAAATATCTGCAGTCTGCAAAAAAATAGGAATACAAACTCCTTGTTTCAATCTGCTGCATGTTTGCACGCTAACCAGGGTGAAGTTTTTTGTGATGCAGTGTAGTCGGCACAACCGATGTGTAGTGTGGCAGGCGTTGCATTTCTCTCGCAAACATGTAAAACTCGCTTACAAGCTTTGGGAGCCAAGGTATGCTTTTGTGTTAGTGTAGTTATCATTCTAACTGTAGAGTTGATGATAGCAGTGGCTAGCACCAATGCCCTGTTATGGCTATCAGTGTTGGTCAGTTGTTTATGTTTCTGTGGTAACTGCCACTGTTTTTTGTTTCCTTGCCCTGTTTTGGTTGACTATCATGGCACTATATCGAATGTTGTCGACACTGGTGTTAGCGAAAGCAATCTTCATTTCTGGTCACGGTTGGGTTTACTAAGTGGCAACCTCACTAATGGGTTTAACTGGGGTGATTATATATGATTGTTTGTGGTTTATCGTACAAGGCTTCATATTGATTGCGTTTTAGGCACTGTTTTTCTTGTGATTGTTGTCTCTTAATTTGGTTGTTAGGTATGCTGATGTCATCATCTTCGTTATACTTCAGGGAGGCTTTAGTTTTCATAGACGATGACATCTCTTGTTTGCTAACCACAATACCGGGGTACATAAGAGAATGTGCTTATGCTTACGCTATTATTACTGTATATGCAATAAGCAGTTGCGAGGAATGAAAGGCACTTGGTTACTAGAAATTCAAGCATTTGTTAATCTAAACGATGATCCATCAGTCATTCCCAATAATTGTGAAAATTATACATAACGGGTGCACATTAGATATCATAGAAGGTTAGTAAAGTCATTGCTCAAATTTTCCATTTTTCATATCTTATGATACTATATCTCGCTCACATATGCATTTTGCTTCTTCTTTAATATGAATTCTGAAATGTCTTCTTTAGTGCATGAAGATGGAACGATAATCATAATTATGTTACCAATCATACTCTAAGGAAGCATCTTGACTCTTATTTTATTTTTCTTTACTGCTACTCGTTTGAGTTATTTTGCAACCAACCTTTCCAAAAATTTGTATAGTAGTTTATTCATTTTGTACTTCCGTTTGTGTACCCTATTCTTATTTGTCTCTTTGTTTAATAGAGTGCAAACCTGCTACAGTATAAATGTTTGTGGTGTCTTACTCTGGCCTTGCTATCCTTCCTAAGAGTCATTAAGATCGATATTAGTACAGAGCTCTTGCCTAATGAACTGCACGCAGATTCTTAAATCTTTATTGAGTAGTTTTCTTCCTAGTTATGTACATTATATTTTTTTTCCAGATATTTCTCTTTTCACTTTTGAGTGAATTTGTTTAGTGCAACAGTCTTCTCCTAGAATTACTATTGAGCAGCTATTTAGGCAATACTGAAAAATCATTGGATGAATTGATTCCCTTGAAGATGGAAATGGGACATTGTAAGGTATACAAGGAACACGATGATGTTGATGGAGATCTTGATGTTTCCTTATTGCGATCTTATGAAAAGTTGTACATGAAACTGGCAGATACCTTTGGACTCGACAAATAGGTGATCATTGGCCGCTTATGTTATCAAGATGTAACTGGTTCTGTTAAACTTGACACCGGTGCACCTTTCAGGTACTTTGTCTACTTTTGGATCGAACCATATCATCTTGATTTCCTTTTTTGATGATGATAATATTAGATATATCTCCATTTCAACAGATACAAAACATATGCAAATCTAACATTATCGGTGGCCTTCCTCCCAGATTTTTAAATATACTAAATTTCTCAGTGGTAGCATATGGTTAACTCAACTAGAAAGCTGAAAACTGGCCTTGCATCGGTGGCTGATGAATTACTTGCATATCTGCAGTTGCAGGGCAGTAGCTGCCCTCCTCTGCCCCTGTATTCTTGCGAGGACGAGAAGCCCAAATAGAGATGAGGGCTCGAAGACGATTGTAGTACTCTCCAATTGCCAGGAGACACCTTGCCGCTTGTCGAATTGTCAGTATGCACTCAAGTTGATGCAGGGCTTGCTGCCTCAGTTTATCTGCCTGGTGCACTAATACTTCAACGTTGGCTAGTTTACCAAGTGCCACAGCCATATGTACCATACAATTACTAACATTTGAAACATCGCCGATCAGGGATCCACTTGAAATTATACCAGCCAGCGACTGTTGCAGCTGCTCAAAACCTTGCGAGAGTGCCTCTTCAGCCTCTTGAGATGACTGTTCGAGGCTACACATTCCTATTACTTGTTGCTCTGTTAGTGGATCAAGCAATGGGATGCATATCTTGATTAAATATGTTAACTGGAACCTTCTCCTACTAGAGCTGGTTCTGGACATAGTAGAAAGGCAAATAACATTTGATGTCTTGGTATTTGAGCGATCGTTTGTTTTTCACTATCCAAAATAGGCAGTTTCTCGGAATTTAGTGATATTTATTCTTACACACACATTTTTGTCTGTGTAATGTGTATGCACTATTTTAAATTTGTTCTAATATTGCATGCTAAGCTGTATGGTTAACATTCGGCTTCTGCACATAAGAAAAATATCTACATTGAGTTTTGATCTGTCATTTCAGCTGGATGATTCTTCTTCTTTTATATATGCAGATGTTACCGCAACCCAAGGGCTTGAGTTTTGTTGGGTATACATACAAAAACTTTGATGCTGTCAACGGTCTACATGGTATGATGTCCAAATCTTTTCTTTCTAATTTAATTATCTACTTTCATTCAAGCATCAGGTTTTCTTTCTTATTTGGTTATCTGCTTTTATTCTGGTATCAACTTATTCATTCTGGTAGCAATGCTTGGATGAAAACAATAACACGATTGATTAATCTGCAAAGAAAATCAAAGTTTTCTATTTGAATTTTGTTTATACGTAAATAATTATATGTACTATTTTCCTTTTCCTTTTGATTTAAATTTATTTTTGTTATTTTCTTTTTTGTGTTATAATTTTACCTGACAATTAATTGGCAATGTACTTGCCGGTTTTCCGAATATATATATATATATATATATATATATATATATATACACACACACACATATACATATATATATATATATATCATTCAATTTAGCGCATACATAATTATGTAGGGTAATGAATTACTAAGTTAACTTCTTAAGTAGCACATGGACATCTGTATCACTATAATTTTTTTCAAAGGTTATCTTTATTGTACTTTTATCTTATTACAAGTAATAGTAAATTAAAATGCTCAATTAATTTCATGCATCTTCACTAAATATCACAATCGTTAACCTGTAGACCTCAAAAGTGGCTCACCGAGGCATGCATGTTTACAGGTAGATCAACCTATGTTTACATATATGTGAATTGTAGTATATTATAGTAACTTAATCTATTTTCTTTGAGTGATTGTCTTAATGCAAAAATAAATATGTAGACATGAAAAGGATACCAGAATGGCCTAAATGGTAGTTTGGTCTAAACGTTGTAGTAACTTTTTGTCTTGATACTTATGTATGTTGTGGATGTTTGAATGTGTATGTATCTTGTGGATATTTGAATGTGTATGTACCTTGTGGATCTTTGAATGTGTATGTATTTTATGGTTGTTTAATATGTTATGTTCAAAAGTATATGTGTTTGTGCATTACGTTATATAATTGGAGGCAAACTTATGGGTAGGTCTGGAATATTATGATACAAATTAGGAACAAACGATGGCAGAAACTAATGCTACGAAATATTATTAATTTTTTGTAGCGTTTAAAAACTGCTACAAACCAGTGATTAACGTAATCAAGAACCTTTGCGTTAGCGTTTACTAAACGCTACAAAAAAAATAAGTGAACGCCATTAAACCTCGTAACGTAGCAAGAAACCTTTTTCGGTGGCGTTGTACAAACGCTGCAAAAAAAAAACATTTGTAACGTTTAAAAACGCTATTAAAAATAAATATTTAGTGACGTTTAATATAAGTGCAACTAATACTCAATGATTTTTAGTGGCATGTTTTCTCGTAACGATTATCAAAACACCACCAAAAATGCTCGGTATCGTTTTTTGGGCGCTACAAAAAACCAATTTTGTTGCAGCACATGTGAGATGAGGAGAACGAGATGAAGAAGATGTGAACGAAAGAGGAGAGAAAAGAAGTGAAGCGGAATTATAGCTTGTCGCCTTTTCTAAATCACCATTTTTACATGTTGCATAACTATTTGATTATGTACTGTCCGAGTCAGAGAAAAATGGTTCCGTCAATCGTAATTTTTTTCTATTTGTACCTACCATTTTATCTATATGGCTATGGTTATCCGAATCTATTAATTTTTATCTAACCATAAAGTATCATAGCATTTCATGTGTTAGAAAATTTTACGTATATCATATTAGTATATCATCAAAGAACAAAAATTTCAATTGTTGGAGACCTAAATGAATTTTTTTTTCTGTTTGTTTATCAAATTAAAGTAAATTAAAATTGAATGGATGATCGAATTAAAGTAAATTAAAGAAAATTTTACGTATATCATATCAGTATATCATCAAAGAACAAAAATTTCAAATGTTGGAGACCTAAATGATTTTTTTTTCTGTTTGTTTATCAAATTAAAGTAAATTAAAATTGAATGGATGATCGAATTGAACTTTTTATTTCTTAAAGTCTAATTTTCTTCTGTATTTCAATATTAAATTTGTTGTTTCAATTTTTTTTTTTATTGTTATGTTATGCTGATTTTATTCACCATCCGACTAAAACAAATTTTGAGCAATAAAATGTTTGATGATGTTGTAGTTGAAAATCTGAATGCAAGTTATTGAATTTTAATATTCTACCAAATTAAGTTTATGGCATTGAGAATATTATTGCTCAAAATTCATTTAGGTCTCCAACATTTGAAATTTTTGTTCTTTGATGATATACTGATATGATATACGTAAAATTTTCTAACACATGAAATGCTATGATACTTTATGGTTAGATAAAAATTAATAGATTCGGATTAAAATTGAATGGATGATCGAATTAAAGAAAATTTTACGTATATCATATCAGTATATCATCAAAGAACAAAAATTTCAAATGTTGGAGACCTAAATGAATTTTTTTTCTGTTTGTTTATCAAATTAAAGTAAATTAAAATTGAATGGATGATCGAATTGAACTTTTTATTTCTTAAAGTCTAATTTTCTTCTGTATTTCAATATTAAATTTGTTATTTCAAATTTTTTTTTATTGTTATGTTATGCCGATTTTATTCACCATCCGACTAAAACAAATTTTGAGCAATAAAATGTTTGATGATGTTGTAGTTGAAAATCTGAATGCAAGTTATTGAATTTTAATATTCTACCAAATTAAGTTTATGGCATTGAGAATATTAATTATAAAAGATTAATAATGCACTTGTCATTTCAAATAAAAGTAATTGCTAATGGAAATTGAAATGAACCGACTTTTTGTCTCTCGAAAATCAACGCTAATACATCCTCTGTATTCACGTATCTCAAATCAAGTGCCCGAAAGACTGATAGTTAACGGAAAAGAAAGGAGCTAGAAGAATAGAAGAAAGCAGATACATAACAGAATCTCACAACAAAATAAATAATCTATAATATAAACAATGTTCTTTATAAAAAGAAAACTTTAATATATATACATGATTTAGAGTACATAATGAATCAACCTGAACAGTATCCATACAATTTCTAATACATGCAATAATGTACACAACATAATAAATAAAAATATGAGCATGCATCGCAGCACCAACTCCTTTTCTGGAGCTCCAAAGCAATCCAAGTCCAATCTGGAAATTATATTAGGTCTAACCCAGGTAGTATAATAGGCTAGAAACCATGTGAGGTAACTCAGCATGTATGTGATACATATCAATACAGTTAGAATGGATGAACAATTGTATAGTAGATAATGTATAGGGTGCAGAACAAAAAATAAATCAAATAGCGTGAATGGTTGCATTGGTTACATTCAACAACTATTGTGGTATAAACAAAACCGCTAAGGCACATTGTATTACTACCAGATTTCAACACCGAAACCAGGTACATGTCAAGGGGTATAGGAGTGATAATAGGTATCAAAAGTATATGACCGACACCAAGGCACTAAGGATAACTGATATCGGAAGAAAGAAGGAGGGAAGTTCAAATCGCACGCCATCGATATCAATAGGAGCAGTGTAAGATTGATACCAGTACAAGAAATATGGCAGGAGGGAAACACCGAAAGCAGTTCAGATATCATCAGGAAAAAATCCATAGGAAACACTATCGTGTAGGAGTTGATACCAAAAGCGGAAAAAGTTGTCGACATCAGCAAAGGGCCAAATACTCGGTAATGACACCAAGTCGTGAAAGAAGAAGGCATGCTATCGGCACCAACAAACAGTTAGCTTAGTGTCGATACTCAAAGAAGAGACAGTTGATCTGGTTCCGATACCAAGGAAGAGGAAATAAAGGATCAGAGCTAATACAAAGGGAAGATAATAAAAGGTGTGGGTACGATACCGAAAGAGAACAGTGAGCAAAAGCCAAAAGCACTTGATTCGCCACTAGAGTGAAGAGCCAAGCCGATAGTCATCTTAAGAGCAAACAAATGGCTATCGGTATCAGTTGAGTCACTATCGATACTATTAAAAAGTTGAAAACTACTATCAGATACGATACCAAGAATAAGCAAACACAAGGAATTATCAACAAAGTAAAAGCCCCAATAAAGGTTCTACCTCCAACAACAGGCTTGGTTGCGATACCGAAAGTAGCCAACCGATAGTCACCACCGTAGTAGAAGCAACAAAGCAAAGAAGTCCTAACGGAAAACGGTACCAGAAGCCAAAGAGACCAACACCCGAAAGCCACTAACATGACCGACACCGACATCTAATGTTATTGCCGAACATGAAAGCGGGCTGCCACTGATTGTTACTAAAAAAGGGCCCAATTTGTCTATAAATAAGAATCCACGGGTCACATTTTGGGGGACTTTTCCCATTCTCAAATCTTGTAATCATTTCTTATAGAGTCAACCCTAATTTCGAAATTGATTTGGGGATTTTACTTAGAAACTTCTATATACTCAATAAAATGATCAATAAAGAGAGAATCAATACTTGAGATTAATTCCATGAATTTACTTACCACTTATGTTGTTAATTTCTTTACTGTTTCCCTACGACAAGGCTTCATGCATAAGCCGAATTACCCAAAATAACTTCTATGAGCCGTTTAGCTTTCTAACTTGCATTTCTCTTAGGTAACCCTTATCCTAAGGTAATTGTTGGTCCATAAGTCTCGTCAGCGTGATACTCAGCTCTTGAAGGAAGAATAATTAATCTTCGTGCTCAAGACCTTGATATATAGGAAACAGTGAGCTAACTCAATCTTGTAGGAACTAAATAATCTCTTTAGTTCCCTTAGGTCCACATCCTTAGGCCCAATCCCAATGTTGACAAAAAATATCATTAACATTTTGGTGCTAGGAGGAATGCTTGAACATTTGACCTTGCGGTTAACCTTACCACATCTCTAGTTGTGTTGTTCCGTCCCGGTTGGACTAAGTTCTGAAGAAACATGATCATGCATAAAGGGTCTTAACAAGGATTTTATAAACATCGGATTGCTATTTCAAGCATCATCGATCCAAGGACTATTTAACTTTCGACTTTCGACATTATTCCATATTTCATCACGACAAGACTCTGATTCGGTCAAAGATGGTTAGAGCAGGAAAGGATTGGGAATGGGTTACCAATACGTTACCCAATCTAGGAAATGGAATTCCTCTGAACTTTAATGTGATGAAGCTGGATATTGGAGGACCTTTAATCTCAGCAAAGGAAGCAAGTAATAGTAATAAGGTACTTGGCTATGTAGATCTATACCATCAAAAGGGTTATCGGAGTTAACCTAGCCCAAAGGTCCTCTAGGGTGGAACCCTATAAATTGGAAACAAAGGACATGGTGCCACACGGGTTTAAGAGCCAAATTAAATTCCCGCTAAACCTTTAGAACAATACTAATTTGCGAAAAGACAGTCAAGCATCTAAAGATATAGTGAATTTAGAAGGAAAGGAGAATATAGTGACGTCAGAAAACCAAAAGTTAGAAGGAATCTCCTTCTTCGAAAAGATAGTGATGACTAAAGTCTCAACTAATATGGAAATGCTTTATTTCACATATGATGGGACAATGGATCCAGAAGACCACCTCCTCAGCTTTTAAAGATACATGGATATATAACGCCTCCGGAGCACTTCGATGTAAAGTATTTCTGACAACTCTTCAAAAAGAAGCTAGCAAATGGTGCAGATAGTATTACGGCCTAGTCATCACATCCTGGAGACAATTGTCCACCGCGTTTAGCATGCGATTCCATGAATTTAAAGACCCAACACTCAACATTTATGATCTAGCCAGCATTAAGCAGGGAACGAAAGAGTCACTTAGCAACTATCTAAGAAGGTTTAGCATCAAATCGTTCAACGTAGAAAAGGAAACAGATAGAGAAAAGCTAATAGTCGCTCGATCAGGACTATTCGTATCGTCTCTTTTTTGGAGAGAACTTGCCTTAAAGGAGTGTGGAAGCTTGAACGATTTCTATTCCAGAGCCAGTAGGTTTACCCATATAAAAGAAGTATTTAGTATAGAGGAAAGATTAAGGCAAGGTCAAAAAGAAGAAAAACCTGATTCCAGTTCCTCTGCAGAAGGATCTTCAAACTCAGACAAACGGAAGAATTAATGTTCATATCATAAGACACAAGGGCACAAAACCAGTATGTGTCGTGATTTAATGAAATAGAAACTAAGCCAAAAGGTAAAGAAAGCTTATTCTGAATAGATGAAAGGTAATCAACAGAAAATAGCTAAAGACGCCGCAGTATGAAAATGAGTTTAAATATTAAGTCTTTTGCCATGAATAACTGGTTTCATTATAAGTATAACTTTGTCTCTTTGCTTACAATTATATAGATATTAATGTAAATTCCAGTATCATTACAAGTAAAATCTAAATGCGGAGAAAAGGCAAATCAAGTAAAGATCTAGAAGAAAGACTACATGCTGTCATATTCTCCTAAGTGGGACTAGTACTAATTATAATATTTTAACTCCGATAAACGGAGTACTCCCTAAGTTCAGATAATGATAATAAGAACATTCTCCCACATAGAGAGACTAGTGTCGTTCTTTGAGAGAATCATTATTCACTTGCATATCATCATTTGTGTGCATATCATGGGGTTAGGCATTAAGAAACTAGCAGATGGAAAACCAAGTGAAATTACCCAAATAAATAAATGGATGTCTAGAAGACCCAATTACTTTGATGAACAAGCCAAACAATTTAGGTATTGGATAACTCTCCAAACGTATTACCTTTTGGAATGGGACACTACTACTTATAGATAAGATGCTAGAAGGATTAGGCATCAAACCCCTATCGTTGTAGTTAGGAACAAAGATACTCAACAAACAAGGATATCCGTTTCTCCATCTAAAAAGAGTAAATCTAAAAGATAATTCTGAATTCTCGAAAGGAAAAGCGTGAAGCTTTCTGTTAACCACCGATAGGTAACCAAGCAATAAAGCATGACAAGAAGTGTGGGAAGTGCCATGGACACCATGCGATACCTCAAGTACCCCCAAGTGGTTTAACCATTATCTCAGGCCCATGGACTTTCTATATATGAGAGAGAAATCTAATTATACCCCCACCTCTACCCGAGAAAAGAAGTTAGATACACAGGAGTAGCAATCGATTACTTTACTAAATAGGCAAAAGTGGAGTCACCTTCCAACATAATATACGAAAAAGGTATTGAAACTTATTATGAAGGATGTCGTCCCTAGGTCAGAAAAAACCATATAAGGTAAAGGAACGCAATTAGAAAGTGAGGAATTCACACTATTTTGTGATGTAAATGGAATCATAAAGAGTTTCTCTTCTATAACACATTCAAGGGTAAACAGTGTTGCCAAAGCTACAAACCAATTCGTAAAGTGAACTCCAAAGAAATGGTTAAAACGAGAATTGGGCAGACCAATTTCCACTGGTACCTCAAGCATATAGAATTCCTACTAAGGAAGTGACGAAGTACACTTCATGTTCACCAACATATTAATGTGAGGCTATCCTTCCACTCGAAGATGAGGTTCCCTTCACACAGAAGAATAGCTTATGTACTCAATTCAAGTCAAGAGTTAAAAGAAAAACTTCTGGAACTTAACCTAAGGATTAAAAGATGAAGCAACTATTGGAACAATAAGATATCAAAGAATAATCAAAGAAAGGACAAGATCCTTCCGGAAAAGCAAGCTAGTCCTGCAAAAAGTAATGGAAAATACCAAGGGTCCCGCAAATGGACCTCGTCTTGCTTAAACTAGGAAGAACCCCTAACTATTCATCATGAGCAGGACCCAGAGCATACATACTCTTCAAACTAAAATGGTGATCTCATACTCAAAACATGGAACGCCTAACACTTTATATCATATCTTTTAGCGAAAAGTGAATAAAAGAAGGCCTTCTTAAGAATATCTACATGATTAAGGGTACGGAAACCCTCTTAAACTTCGAACAACCCAAAATGGGTAAGACAACCTACAATGGTTAAAAACCCTTGTCACCACCTAGATGGCAAGGGAAAGGCATCTCCCGAAGGGAGGTGGGGTATAAGACTTTAGCCACATCCAAATCATAAAGTACCATGTTAAAGTATTAAAAACATAAGCCTCTGATCCACGCCAGAAATGGTCAGGATGGAGCATCTAAATAAGCACGCCCTGCCTCTGCTTGCAAAAGAGTACACTCTGCCTCTTCTTGAACTAATCATGTCCTACCTCTGCTCATATAAGAGCTTGTCCTACCTCTGTTTATATTCCTCGTATCCGACAGAAGGGAACGCATAAACCATGCCCTTCCTCTGCTCGCAGAAGAGCACGCTCTGCTCAGCTTCGACTAAGCATGTCCTTCCTCTACCTGCAGAAAAGCACGCTCTACCTCTACTCGTAGACGAGCACGCTCTACTTCTGCTTATATCTCTTCCAGCAGAAGGTAATGAAAGCTCAAAGGGAGCAATCAATGCAAGTACATCCTCTACTTTAACAACCTAAATCTCAGCAAGTGGCTCAATAAGCACGTACATCCTCTACTTACATCAAAATCTTGTGGAAAGGGGACAAAAGCGAGAGAGAGAAGCACAAAAAAGCACATACTGCCTTTGCTTTACAGAATAAGTCTGGGATTGACAATAGCAACAACAAATACCGGAATCTGGGTTTGGTTCAGGACTTCTAGCAAATACCAGAAGTAGATTTCTGGTCTTCTATCATAAATACCTGAATCTAGGTCAGAATTTCCAAAAAATGAGCATACTCCACCTCAACTTGCATCGATCTCATCCCATAAAAGGGAGCAAAACTCAAAAGGAGCACTCTAAGCATATGCAACCTAAGATTAAAGAATAAAGCTGAAATGATCCATCAAAGCCTAAGAAAGTGGCTCCTCAAAATTCGATTAAAGGCCAAAAGGATGTTTCCTCGAAATCAAATTAAAGCGAGAAGCTGGCTCATTAAATCAAAATCAAAAGCCAAGGTAGTGGCTCGTAAGGAAAATCAAAGCTTAAGAGAAACAGTTCTCAAACTAATAAGAGCCCAGGGGCTGGCTCACAAGATTGAAAGACAATTCAAGCTAAGGCTATTAGATACCCGAATCTAGGTTGTGGTTCGGGACTTCTATTATTACCAGAGGAGGATATCTGGTCTTCTATCGAATATCAAATTTGGGTTATGGTTTGGAATTTATATTTGTTATCAGAGGTGGGCAACTCGAGTCTATTATCCAAAAGCCTTCAAGCGGAGATCGTGGTCCTCCACGTCTCACATGGAGATTTTCTGAACTCAAATTCAAATCATAGTGATGGACTTTTGCTTCTAGATGAAAATATTGGGACACCACCGAATTAATATAGTTCAAACACTTAAATTTAGGTGGCAATTTTCCTATCCTTGTTTCAAGGAAGGAAGGTCATCTAGACTCCCATTGTTATGCCTAAATAAAGAGCTCAAACCTATCATCTTATTTTCGAAAGGAGAGTTTTCTTAATAAATACTCAAGAAGGTACCTCGGGTCTTCCAATTGGAAACCTTATAACATGGGTTATGTTTTCTCAACACCTCACATAGGGAGGTTCTCTAAAACTTCTATACGGAATTGCTATTCTGAAATCTGAAATATGAATAATCATGTCATCCTATCATAAATCCATTTAATACTTAGTTGTAATTCAAATGCTTTCTTGCATGGAACGAGAACATTATCAAGTATATCCTACAACTTGAAACACCTAATGTTATGTACTAAGCTTTTTGCGAAATAATACAATAAAATCCTAGCAGGGATATCCAGAACATAAGCAGAAGTTATACACCAAGTAATGCATGTATGATTCAAAGGATTATTCGCAAAGTCATTTCGTGGATAGGCAAATGCAAGAATTAGACCTTTATGCTACCCTTATCTCATTTACTATACAACAAACTAATGTGTGTAATGTTGATTATTACAATTTATGCAGTAGAGTGCAAAGAAAATTCGGATACAATTAGCATATCCATGTTAGGATTTTTATTATTTCCCGAAGCGGAATTCTGAATCTCTATAATAAATCCCTGAGTCGGGACTTTAGGAATTTTGTTATTCTAGAAAAGAATATCTAGTTTTCTATCCAAAAGCTTATATATGAGTTTATATTCCTCTGGTTATATGTTTAAATGTAAACGTCAAAACTCCCATTACATACGTTTAAACCTTAACCCTGGATACAATCATCTGTATTGTCAAAAATGGATACTTGATAATAAATACCTGAATTGAAATCTTAGGTTTCCTATCCCTAATAGGAAAAAACGATTATAAGTTTAAGAATTTCATCTTAAAAACCTGAGTAGAAATGTTATTAGCTCCTAAAAAAGTTCGTGGCCCTTAGTTTTAAAATTCCAGTACTAAAGTAATTTCATGCTTACCAACAAGAGCAGTGTAAGCTTGATAACGATACAACGAAGATGGCAACAAGGCAACACCGAAAGCAGTTAGGAAATCATTAGGAAAAAAATCCATAGGCAACACTATCATGCAAGTGCCGATATCTAAAGCGGAAACGCTATCGGCATCAGCAAAGGGACAAATACTTGGTAATGACACCAAGTCAGGAAAGAAGAAGGCATGCTATCGGCACCAACATGAATGGGAACAGTTAGCTTAGTGTCGATACTCAAAGAAGAGATAGTTGATTTGGTTTTGATACCAAGGAAGAGGAAACAAAGGCTTAAATCTAATATAAAGGGAAGAGAATAAAAGGCGTGGGTACGATACTGAAATCAAACAGTGAGAAAAAGCCAAAAGCACTTGATTCGCCACCAAAATGAAGAGCCACTAAAAGAGAATTAAGGCTGATAGTCAACTTAAGAGAAAACAAAGGGCTATTGTTATTGGTTGATTCATTATCGATACAACTAAAAAGATGAAGTCTACTATCGAATACGATACAAGGAATAAGAAAAGACAAGGAATTATCAACAAAGTAAAAGCCCCATTAAAGGTGATGCTGCTACCAATAGGCTTGGTAGCGATACCGAAAGCAGCCAACCGATAGTCACCACCGAAGCAGAAGCAGCAAAGCAAAGAAGTCCTAATAGAAAGCGGTATTGGAAGCCAGAGAGACCGACATCTGAAAGCCAGGCACTGAAAGCCACTGACATGACCGACACCGACATCTAATGTTATTGCTGAACCCGAAAGCGAGTTGTTGCTGATCATTACCAAAAAGGGCCCAAATTTTCTATAAATAAGACCCAGGGGTCTCATTTAGGGGGGACTCTTCTCATTTTCAAATCTTAATCTTTTCTTATAGAGTAAACCCTAATTTCTAAATCGATTTGAGGATTTTACTTAGAAACTTCTATGTACTCAATAAAATAATCAATTAAGAGAGAATCGGTACTTGAGATTAATTCCATGAATTTCCTTATCACTTATGTTGCTAATTTCTTTACTGTTTCCCCATGGCAAGACTTCATGCATAAGCCGAATTACCCAAAATATCCTTCTATGAGCTGTTTAGCTTTCTAACTTGCATTGCGCCAAGGGAACCATTATCCCAAGGTAATTGTTGGTCCATAAGTCTTTTAAGCGTGATACTCGCCTCTTAAAAGAAGAGTAACTAATCTTCGGGCTTAAGACATTGATATCTAGGAAACGGTGAACTAACTCAAGCGTGTAGGAACTAAATATCCATTTGCTTCACTTAGTTCCACATCCTTAGACCTAATCCCGGTGTTGACAAAAAATATCGTTTACACGTTTGCATATTGGATTTTCCATTGGAGACATCCCAGATAAATTGGAGATAGCCTTTAGGTTCATAAAGTACCTCCAAGAGTTGTATATCTCTGCATAAAATGTTCCAAAAGTAAACCACAACTAGCCCATGCACGGAAACACCAAAATGAACCACGTGGAACCAGGTATACCCAATTTCCACACAAAACTTCTATAAGCATCTCCAAATATGGTGTCAACTCACCTTGTCGTGCGTTAGCTAAACCCCAAGTTTTGGTTCTACTCTATTTTCTGTCATTTTCGACGTTGAGGTTTCATTCAGTGTCTTTCATACGAGTCTTATTCACTTGAACATATACACCATATTGGTAAGTGCTTGTCCTTACTACTGCTGCCATGTGTATAGTAGAACAAGACTTAACATCCCAGTAACCTAGCTTCTTGAGCCACGCAAAGTACATGGCAGTAGTAGTAAGGACAAGCACTTACCAACAATACAACACATGCTTGACACAACATTCCTTAGCAATTCCATGACATCACGTCTTAATATTTTACACCAGCAAAGGGTGAACCAAAAGCATAGGGAGACGATAGTGACATAACATTGGACCCATACCATGGCAGCACTCCAAGAGTACAAACTGACATTACCAAGCATATTGACATAGTTCGAAGCAAGCACAACCACGAAAGAACTCCTTCGTCTTGATCAGCTAAGTTTAGAGCTAAAGCTTCACGTGGGTAGCCAATGAAAACGTAGGAGCATGAAATCCCAACTATGCTGAAACCAAACTAAGTTCCAAAATCTGAACCAATAGCACCATGCCAAATCTTAAAACTACCGAAGTAAAACACCCCAACGGCTCACTCAAATATCACACCACCACCCAAAACATCACTATAGTTTTCAAATCGACCCCAACAAGACGATAACACCAAACACATTGAACATCAATCCCTTAAGTTGAACCCAAACAGCGAAAACAACAAGAAGCGAGAAGTTGTTGCGAATAGATGAAACTCCATGTTAGAACCAAACTTACCAAGACCAACCAAGTCGAAACAAAGTCACCCAAAAAGAAAAATACTGATAGCGCCACTGGGAAGTTCAAACAAAACCAAGACCATTACTCCTCTTAACACAAGCCAGTCAGACGTCGGATATAAGACCACCCAGAAATGAAGGACGCACTCGGTAGGAAACCTGACATTGAAAATTATAGGAGATCGAGTAGCCCTGAAGGTGCTGGAGCAGCACTATAAAGCCAAATAATAGGAAGTTCATGTAAAGCAAGCAGTGCCACCACGCATCAGATTGGCAAGGAAAAATGCAACGTGTTAGGGTCAGTCATCAATCGAGGGGTGGAATGGAGAAGGAAAGATAGATTATCCTGATCAAGCCTTGTTGTATTATCACTAGCCTAGGTCCGCAGTCCGGTAGAATCATACTGATGGGTATTGCCTCGATGCTTTGTCATGTTATCCTCATCGAGTCCCATACAACTTTGATATTCACCGTACCTATGGAGTGCCCTCTGATAGCCACTAGTTTACAATGGACTTTATAGTATCTATATAGACTACGATATTATAAACGGTGTAAAGGTAATAAAGGTAATCCCATTTACGCTATTTTCAATGGTATATTTACCGTAGACACTATTATAATAGTGTGTTGTATTATATAGTATCTAGTTTAACGAATCTATTGAGATAGAAATTTTCGTCATATCTCTAATGCTATTGCACTCACGAACTCATTGGATATGAGATGTGAATTACTACAAGCATCTCTGACGTCATGACACTCAAATTATTAGATAGTTTTGATTTGACTGATATGAGAATATTTTAGTTCTGATCTGAGGGTTTTGTCTTTTCATTTGTGCTCGGGTCAACATGAGTTTTTCAGTTATCTAAGACACTGTTATGAAGTTAAAGATAGAGCTTGACTGACGTGTTTATTAGTATTATTCATCTGCATATATTGGTATGTTGTATGATAGTTAACTCTGGTAATTGTTAATCAAATGTATGTTTTAACAACTTCATGAACTATTATTTATTTATTATACTTTGTCCTTCCGCTGTGAGATTATCTTATTGTTTTCTTGTTCTTTTTCTTAAATTAACCTCAATAATTATCTGTATTTTTGGATACGTTACAGTAATACCTGAAATTGATACTAAAATCATGCGCAAACTGATAATAAAGTTTAACATGCTTTAGATTGACACTAAATGTACTAAAAATTGATACTGAACTATGAATAATTTTGAACAACTTGATCAACATAAAAAAAACTCATTATTTCTTATGCGTCCATATATTCTCAGCACATGTTAATTAACTAGAAGTGATAATACATAACCAAGTTCAATTACAAAGAGCAAATGAATGTACGTAAATTAGTATAGTTATATAATCAAGTTCATTTACCTAATATTGCCTAAAACACATGTACAACCAAGTATAAATCTCAACAAGTTCATATAACCATGACAATAATGCTTATTACGATTATACTATATACAGTAAAATTCTGATATCATATACAGTAAAATTAACATCTAAAAATTGATAGCTAAATTCTGGTACCAGTAAAACTCATACCTAAAATATAATATTGAGATTAATAGGTAAAATGATACAAACGAGCATAATTCAAATCCTCAATGTAGACAGCTCCAAGTCCTCGCCCACTTTTGAACTTACAAACAGGATTCCAAGAAATAAGATAGCAAAGATAACTCCTTTCTCTAGCACCCTTCCCCAAGAAATTTCTTTATAATACTTCCAATTCTTTAAATAAGTGCAACTCTTTTAGCAAATTTATAAAATGAAAGTCAATACATAGGTAACAATTTTAAGTTACTCAAAATAATATATCACAATGCACTAAGCAGAAAACTTGATGGTAAATAGAGAAGAACTGTAAATATTGCTTGGCAGCCCGTTTGCCTACCAAATAAGACCAATTAAAATATATTTCTTGAATGTACATCAAATTAACCACGTTATATTTGTGAATAATACTTTTTCTTCAATTGTGCAATTACAACAAAAGTTGATGTTTTAATTCATGATTTTTTTTCCAGCGTATGTTTAGCGCTATCAAGTCAATAGAAAGATGAAGGGGAAGCTTGCTTATTTCTACTCACTACTGCTGAAGAGGTGATTCTATTTTGCTTTTCATTTGGGATGCAATGAATTTAAATTCCTTTTTACAAAGTGTGGCATCAATTATATTTTTAATAGCTATCGGCAGAATTTTTTTCAATATTGTGTCGTGCAAAAAAGAAAAAAGAAAAAAACAGAGATGGATGATTTCATTATGCATCTATTATACTGTGCGGGAAAACTTTGCTGAGGAATTTTCGTTCTTTGTTGGGTATGTTGTAGTATTTAACCCATGCAATTTTACACTTTTTTGTAGTATGTAAACCATGTTGGGGATTTCATGGTTTGAGATGCTGATGGAGGAGAATAATTGCCATACTTCTGACTTCAAAGATTTGCGTAGCAATTCTTTCAGACAATAGTTCAACCCATCAAGTACAAAAGGGTTATCGAACTATTGACTTCAGGATTCACTGAAGTTTTGAAACAGCGAAATCATATTCAAAATTTGTACGATTTTGATTGGACCAAGAACACTCTGAAATATGATTACTGAGATGTAATTTAGAATATAGAATTGAAGAGTGAGAGGAAGATAGCAATTCTGCAACACTTTCAGAATCGAAACACTTCAGAAGTGTTTCGGACAGAACTGTTTTGCAATAGTTTAATGGCGTTGTAGAATTCTAGGGGAAGAAGAAGATGAATTCATATTAATTCCTCACAGTTCTGACCGTGCCAATTTATATATGTAAAGGGAGGCGACCATTTATTAAAGCATCGCGATTTGTTATTAGCAACAGTTGTTTCCTTTCGAATTCGAACAGACGCATCCTTTCAGCCTTGCAACGTTTCAAATCATTGCGAATTTTGGAAAATCCCAACAATGGTCGACTGCTAGTTTTTCATCGGTCGTCCGTTTTTAACTAGAGGCTAAAACAGTCGACCGGTTGAGATTTGACCTGTCGACTGATTGGTTTCCGAGCGGTTTTTCTTGGCCCAATGGATCACGAGGCCCCATGATCCCCAAGACCCATCTTTTAACCCTTTAAATATTAATATGTATGTAATGGTCATGCTAATGCCTTATCTCTCCCTTCTCTTCTTTCTTTTGATATGATATATCATTTCATTACATATACAGAGATAAATCTATGAATATTTCATGATGTAGGACAAAACGTTTCCCTCTTTTTCTTCTTCCTTCTTTCTTCCCTCTTCACAAACCCAAGCCCAAAACATTTATTTGAAAATTTTGCAATAATATCCCCCAATTTTCAAAATAATATAGTAAATAAAGTGAACGGCTGAATCACTAGTGTGACTTCCTACATACCCAAGTGGGATCAAGCCTATGTAGTTCTTAGATCAAGTTTTGCACCATCGTGGATACAACACATAAATTAAAGTATCTTTTGGATTTGAACTTTTACATAGTGTAAACCATTCAAAATTTTATCGAGATTCTATGGTGAACGAATCTTGAACCAAGTATCCCTTAATGATAAAACCGGAACCATCACACGTGTTGTCTTCCTTAGTTAGAGTGTTCTATATTGCTCAGCACGTTAATGTCTATGTACTTAAATTCTGGTTTATGAGTCTACTTAAAAAGCGGTCTTACTTTCCTAGGAAATGACCTGATTTCCATACTCATATAGTTAAGTAACTTATGGTGTTTATGCGAGACACCTTTTAGGGTTTTTAGACTTATTAAGGATATTTATCCATCCTTTGTTCATGCAGAATCCAACACTAAACATTATGAGATTATTGATTTAGTGTTACATAATCATTTCCTTAACTTGTTGGTACCCATTGAACTTTGTCTATCATTTTCAAACACAAGTTGGGTTTCTGTTAAGGATGATCAATCTCCACTCACGGACCTTAGTCTCATTTTTTTAGACTTTATAGAAACCATAGCCTTTGGAAGATCTTTCGTAAGTGGGTCAGCCAAGTTTTTTTCGTTTCTATGTAGTCAACAGTTATAACTCCTCCTTTGAGTAACTGTCTCACCATTTAATGTCTTAGACTCACATGACTAGATTTTCCATTATATGTCTTATTAGAGACATTATATATAGTTGCTTGATTATCACAATTAATCAAGACTGCTGGGGATGGCTTATTCCATAATGGGATTTCTACTAACAAATTTCTAAGCCATTGTGCTTCCTTACATGCGTCTGCTAATGCAATCAATTCTAATAACATAGTTGAATCAGATATATATGTCTGCTTCTTGGAAGCCCAAGACACATCAGCGCCTCCTAATGTAAATATCCATACAGTCGTAGACTTGGATTTTGATTCTACATTATTCCAGGTTGCATCACTATATCCTACTATTATAGCAGGATATCCTTTATAAGATAAACCATAGTTTATGGTTCGCTTCAAATAAACTAAGACTCTGGAAATGACTTTCCAGTGTTCGAAACCTGGATTACTCGTAAATCGACACAATACACTTATAGTATGTGCGATGTCTGGTCTCGTGCAATGCATAGCATACATAAGACTCCCAATAATACTGGAATACTCCAACTGAGAAATGGTATGTCCAGTGTTCTTTTCTAATTTTATACTTGGATATAAAGGAGTTGATGCTGGTTTGTCATTATAATGATCATACTTCTTTAGGAACTTCTCAATGTAATGAGATTGAGTTAGTAATAACTCCCCTATTTTCCTATTGATTTTAATTCCTAAAATTACATCAGCCTCTCCCAATTCTTTAATATCAAATTTAGAAGATAGAAACTTCTTAGTTTCATTCACAAACTTCTTAGTTTCATTCACAAAGGATATATTGGAACCAAATATCAGCATGTCATCAACGTATAAACATATTATAACATAATCATTGTTATCTGATTTGCTATAGATACATTTATCAGCATTATTAACAATGAATCCAAATGACAGTGCAACTTTATCAAACTTCTCATGCCATTGCATGGGAGCTTGCTTCAAGCCATAAAGAGATTTAACTAATTTACAAACTTTCTTTTCTTGGCCTAGGGTTATGAAACCTTCAGGTTGTTCCATGTATATCTCTTCTTCTAAATCTCCATTTAGAAAAGCTGTCTTTACATCCATTTGATGTATGACCAAGTTATGAATTGATGCAAGTGCTATTAAACAACGTATCGAAGATATGTGAGCCACCGGAGCATATGTACCAAAATAATCAACTCCTTGTCTTTGTTTATATCCCTTAACAACTAATCTGGCTTTAAATTTATCAATGGATCCATTTGTATTCAACTTTTTCTTAAATATCCATTTACATCCTATCGGTTTAGCACCAGGAGGTAAAATGCTTAATACCCAAGTTTGGTTTAACATTATGGAGTTTATTTCATCATTGATAGCTTCTTTCCAAAAATTAGAATCCCTAAAACTCATAGCCTCAGAATAAGCTTTGGGATCATCATCGACGTTCATTACATATCTTGTTACATAAAGTACTTCGTCCTCATTGCCTTCTACAAGATATGTTATGAAATCAGGACCATAGTCCTTCTCTATTCTTGCTCTTTTACCTCTCCTGTGTTCAGTACAATCATCTGGTACTGAAACTTCCTTGCTGTTTTGAGCAGGAGCATATTCATCGTCATTAGTCTTGGTTGGTTCTGGACTAGATGATCTCAATGGATTCTCAATAGTTTGATTTTCAAAAATTCTAAATCTATAGATTTCTAAGGTATCAATAATCATAAATCTATAAGTTATACTATTAAGAGAATATCCCATGAAAACACACTTAAAAGCTCTATTACCTAACTTTGGTCGTTTAGGGTCTGGTTTTCTAACATATGCTAAACAACCCCAAACTTTAAGTCTAGCGAGGTTAGTTTTTCTATTCAACCATAATTAATACGGGGAAATATTATTCTTTTTAAGTGGTACTCTATTTGAAATGTAACATGTAGATAACATAGCATCACCCCATAGGTTGTAAGGTAAATTAGAACTTATGAGCATGGCGTTAACCATTTCAACTAAAGTTCTAATTTTCCTTTCAGCAACACCATTTTGTTGTGGTGTATAAGGGGCGTTACATTGGTAAATAATACCATTTTGTTTGCAAAACAAAGTAAACTTATTTGAAAAATATTCACCACCACTATCTGACAGTAACACTTTAATTTTGATTCCTAATTGTGTTTCGACTTCTGCTTTGTAAAATTTGAATTTTTCAAAGGCTTCATCTTTAGATTTCATTAGATATACATAAGCATATCTAGAATAGTCATCAATAAATGTTATATAGTATTGGCTACCACCATAGGTGATATGACTCTTTAAGTCACTCACGTCATATATACCAAATCAAGCAAACTAGTTTTTCTTTCTACAGATTTGAAGGATTTCTGATGTATTTTTGCTTGAACACATATTTCACATTTAGAAATAGATTCGAAATCACAAACAGAAATTAATCCTAATTTATGCATATTTCTAAGTGACTTATAATTAACATGTCCTAATCTACTATGCCATAAATTAACAGAATCAACAATATAAGCAGAAGATTTCTTCATTAGATTCAACTTAATCATGTCGTTACAAGAATATCCCTGTCCAATAAATTTGCTGTTGTTGGACAACACTAACTTATGAGACTCATACACCATCTTGAATCCTTCTTCGTTAAGAAGGTATCTAGAAATCAAATTCTTACACATATCAGGTACATAAAATACATTGACTAAAGTAAGAACTTTCCCAGAGGTGAATGTCAATTCAATAGTGCATTTTCCCAGAACTTTGCTTGCAACTTTGTTTGCGCCAGTTACTTCGCTGGATTCTCCATTATTCTCATCATAAGTCTTGAACAAATTATGGTTTTTGCAAATATGAATAGTTGCTCCAGTATTGAGCCACCAATCATTATCAATGCCACTAATGGTGTTCGAGTCTTGTATGATAGCCACAAGCTTTTCTTCAACCACATTCGCTTTTTGTTGTTTCTTCCGAAGAGACAATCTCGGGCATAGTGGCCGGGTTTGTGACAGTAGTAACAATCGCCCTTCTTTTTGTTCTTGGAATTATTACCTTTCTTTTTAAACTGTGTCTCATTCTTAGGCTTCATCTTATCGTTAATTTCAACATTATTAGCCTTAGATTGAGACTCAGTTTGCAGATTATCATCTAGTTCGCATTTACGAGAATCCTCTTCAATACGAAGATGACGCTGTAAACCGTTTAAATCATAATCCGTTTCCGCATGGTTTAATTTTTTCTTATAATCATTCCAAGAATTCGGGAGTCTAGAAATAATAACTCCAACAACAAATGATTTAGGGAGATCAATACCGGCATCCTTTAGTTGATTTACCAACAGTAGAATTTCACTTACTTGTCCAATTATGGACTTGTTTGTGACCATTTTGAAATCCATAAAATTGCATATAAGAAATTTTTTATTACTTGCCTCAGAGATGTGATATTTGATTTCTAGCACAGTCCAGAGTGCCTTCGCGGTGTCCAAGGTCCTGTGAGCATTGTATATCGGAGTAGATAGTGCATTCAGAATGTGGTCTCTGCATAGAAAATCTTCCTCTTTACGCTTTGCCCTTTTAGCATTTAGGTCTGCACTATCCTTATCAGTTTCCTCCAGTATTTTCTCCAATCCATCTTGGAGAATATGAAATAATTTGACCGTGATCAGGAAGAATTTCATGGTATCTTGCCAACGAGTGAAGTTCCCTCCATCAAATCGTTCTAATTTCGTCAAACGTTGATTCATTACTTGCAATGCGCTCAAACCTTCCATGGTTGGAACTATTTTCTGAAAATTTGTTGGGAATTTCGTGGTTTGAGACGCTAATGGAGGAGAATAATTGTCGTACTTCTAACTTCAAGGATTTTCGTAGCAAATTCTTTTAGACAATAGTTCAACCCACCAGATACAAAAGGGTTATCGAACCATTGACTTCAGGATTCAATGAAGCCTTGAAACATCGAAATCGGATTCAAAATTTGTACCATTTTGATCCGACCAAGAACACTCTGAAATATGATTACTGAAGATGCAATTTAGAATATAGAATTGAAGAGTAAGAAGAAGATAGCAAATCTGCAACACTTTCAAAATTGAAACACTTCAGAAGTGTTTTGGACAGAACTGTTTTGCAACAGTTCAATGGCGTTGCAGAATTCTAAGGGAAGAATTTAGATGAATTCAGATAAACCTGTGAGTCATATTCATGCCAAACACAGTAGCATAGTTAGAAACATGGATTCCATCAAAAACGTTTCCCTCTTTTTCTTCTTCCTTCTTTCTTCCCTCTTCACAAACCCAAGACCAAAACATTTATTTGAAAATTTTACAGCAAGCCGTGCTTGTTTTACCTTTCTGCCTAATTGTATTCTGCAGTTGACAGGAAGGAAATTGTCAACTCAGAAAATATCATTCCTTCAACGATTGGAGGAAACATAAAATGACTCAGTTAGTATGGAAATTCTCCATGAATTTATTGAAATCAAGTAAATACAGTAATTTGTTTTTGGTATTATCCCTTTTTTGATCATCTATGCGATGATCCTATGTTTTATTATGTATTTTTGTATGTTCATCCGTCAATCTTTGTTGATGGATTTTGGTTTACTGTTTAATAAATAACGAGTGCTCTTCTCACGAGGACCATTTCTTCATAAATGTAAAAAATTATGAATATGAAGCATAAACTGTCTTTGTAAATTTCTTGTATGTTTGCATTACACTGTAACAAAATGTACAAAGAGACAAACCATTAACCATATGGATTACGTAGCATGTGGTATGTATGTCGATTTATTTCCAATGTGCTTATTGTTTGTTCTCATATGGAGAAAATTAGAGTACCACTTTGCAGAAAATTTTGGACTTCTCTTCCTTCCTTCATCCTTGAAATCAACATGGTACAATCCAAAGTTAATTTCGTATCCACCAGGACCAAATACAGCTATCTCCAAAACATCTACGAATGACCAGGTGAAATATCCCTTTGTGTTGGATCCGTTACTGAATTCAAGCAATCATTAGTAAGAATGAATGTACATTTAGACTTGGTATGCATAAAAGTTCGAAATTAGGAGATCACTTGGATACCTTATGGCATCATGAAGACTTTCTAAGCTAGTAGCCATGAAATTTACCCTCGCCGTGTCATGAAGTGATGCATTTGATGGTAGTGGAAAACCTGTATATCAATGGTAAATATACATAAAACTTACCATAATGAAAATTTTAATGTAAGACATCCATGTTTCTAACTATGCTACTGTTTTTGATGGAATCAAATCATATATACTCACCAGTTTCATGGACATAAATTGGAGGATTTCCATATGTTTGCTTCATATACTCCAAAACTTCTTGCAATCCATTCGCAGAATACTGATCAATAATTCAGTTTGTAGTATTAATGTTACTTGTACAGGTATGACTGCGGTTCTTTTTCCCTTTTCTTATTGTGTGCTTTTTTTTTTTTTTTTTTTTTTTTTTTGGGTGGGAGGTGGAGGGAAGAGTGCGAAGGGTGTATGTTGGGAGTGGGAGTGCATTTTTGCACGTGCGCACACTCGCATGTGAACGATCAAGATTTCCCTTTCTTTGACTCTTTGTGCAAAACAATTTCAAATGAAGTGAAATTTCGTGGATGTTAGCGACAAAGCAAAATTTGAATTGAAATCTATAATCCCTTCAAAACTGCGAGTAGTGTTGTACAAATCTTTCTATGCTCCTGTTTAAGCATTGTCTAGGTGGTAGATTAGCCTTATCGTCTACCTATTTTGACTATTTCGCTTATGTTCGATCATCATCTAAGCATATAAATGGATTTATAAAAACGACTTTGTACCAATTTAGACTAATTTTCTCTTAAGCATCAAATTTTTTGACTCAAGCATTTTTTTTCCCCCTTGAATGGCTGCTTCCAAAAAAATCGAAAAGCTATAAAATATCATTTTGGTTCCGTAATATTAAACAAAATACTAAAATGTAATCCAAAATGCCTTAGTTTATCAAAAATGCCTATTCCAATTAATCTTCATATAGACGATTAATCCCTAGTCCATTCTTGATCCTTCCCCAAATATATACCAAAAATCATTTTGGTTCCGTAATATTTGGGGATTGATGAAAATTAATCAAAAATAGGAATGTCATCAAGACCTACCGACTTGCCTGATTTCATCCGTTTCAACGCCCCCTTTACCTCAGCTTCTAGAAATCTCCGCACAAAATGTCTATTGGTGTTGTCGGCAAAGTCTTCCAAGTCGGTCGAGGAGCTATTACTTTCTTCGTTGAAAAGCTTATCAAAGTATTCTCTCCACCTATTCTTTATCTCATCATCATTCACCAAAAGTCTATCACTCTCGTCCTTAATGCATTTAACCTGATTGAAGTCTCTTGTCCTCCTCTCGCGTAGCCTAGCTATTCTGTATACGTCTTTTTCACCCTCCTTTGTACTTAGCCTTTGATTCAAACCCTCGTACGCGTGTGTGTGTGTTACGGAACCAAATATATATGTGTGTATGTGCGCATGCGCGTGTGCGCGCACGCGTGTGTGTGTGTGTGAGAGAGAGAGAGGTGCATGTCATAGTTAAATAGAAAAAAGTTCAAGAATATACTGAATTTTCATCTGAGTTCCCTTTGAGCTGTAGCATGGAAGGGTCTGGTAACAAATATGAATGCAACATTAATGTCATCATGTTTATAGTAATATGAATAAAAGTATCAAAATATTAAAGAACAAATAATAACAATAGTAATTTACCAACTAAATCAGCACCAATATCTGCAGAAAAGTCTCTTTCATCAAAAGGTGCATTGTTGGGATAGTCTTTAACATGCGTAGTAACGTAGTAGTTTGCCCCCAAAAAGTCAAAAGAATTCACGAGTTGTTTTGATTGCAGTTTAGTAAATCTTGGCATCTTATTTCCTGTAGCAACCCTCATACTATGTGGATAATCTCCACATACCAGTGGCTCTATAAACCTGCACATTTGCAACATTTAATATACAAGAGCACAACACAAAAATAAAGTTCATCTGGGTAAATAACCAGACCAGCCATTGTAAAAATCAGTTGCTCTAGTTTTCGCATCAAAATCTTCTTTAGAATTTGTTTCCGGATGAAAATTGAAAAGTAAGAGATTCAACCCTATGGCACCATTTTGCTTACCCTGGGTAAATATTTTTCTGATATCATGAGTAATGCACACAATAATCTAAGCATTCGTTCGAATTCTGTCCAAATGGTACCTGATATTTTTGTTTGTACAATGACACGACTGAACTATGTCCAAGCAAAAGATTATGAGCTATGATGTATGGTTCTACTACTGAATTCCCTTTCAGGCATTCTCCAAATGGCATGGAACATCTATTGGGAGGTAAGAAGCCTTTATCATAACCACCAAGTGCAAATGCATTTGCCTCATTTATGGTTACCCAGTGAGTTACCCTGTCTCCAAATTCTCTAAAGCAAACGTTTGCGTATGCTGTGAAGTCGTCTCTGGACAATTAAACGACAGCAATTATAAAGAAAGTCTTGACTGCTGAATTGCTGATGAACTTTAAATAAATTTGTTTGCAGTCTGAATTCATGCTTATTAATTGTTTTAATAATTTAAAAGAGAATTTGAGAACTTCAACAAGCAGCTGAACAAGCTTAGCCTGTTGGCGTCAATGTACAGGGTATACACACAACTACATGATATAACCTGGTTCCATATTTTTGAATGTTAAAAAGGATCCATTTGTGTATATTTAGCCAGAGGAATGCACTGAAAAAACTAACATAATTTTCGGGTTCAACCAACTTTCATATTCATCTTCAAGAACTTGAGGTGTGTCAAAGTGCAACAGGGAAACATGTGGCTCAATTCCTGGAAATTTTGAAGGGGAACAACATAAGCAATGAATTAACATTTTTGAAACACAATGCACCGCTGTTTAAAATAAGTTTATGAAGTAATCAAAATGATAAAATGGACGCATACCATGACTAATTAGTTCGTTGATGAAGTTGTTGTAAAATTCAAGGCCCTTGGGGTTTATTTTACCTCTTCCATCTGATTATGGATTTTCAGCATATAGATTAGTGTGAGGCATAACGATCATATAAATAGAATTTGTCACAGTACCTGGAATGAGTCGTGACCAAGAGATCGAAAATCTGTAGCCTTCCAGTCCAGTTTCTTTCATGAGTTTGATATCTTCCTACACATTCAGAAGGTGGGTGTATATATATATATATATATATATATATATATATATATATATATATATATATATATATATATATATATATATATATATATATATCAGAGCTTCACAACAATAAGTTATGTGCATTACAAACTTAAATATCGCCTTGTATTTGTGGTATCCATCAGCTGCTACATCACCTGTATAGGCATGTGCGTCCCCTGCAATTTTGTAACAATCACGACGAAGGCAACATTTATGTTTGTGTGCTTATGCTTATAAACTCCATATTTAAAGCGGAGGAAGCAAGCACATAACACGAATCTAACACTGATCTGAAAACATTCATGTTAAAAGATAACTGACCAGTATGAGCAGAAGTGTCCCAAATGCTAGGACCCCTCCCATCTTCGCTTGCTGCTCCTTCAACCTGTCCGAAATTACCCTTTTCTTATAAAATCGGGCAATAAGATTCTAAGAATATAACAAACTATATATATGTTGGGCACGCTAATAAATAACTTAGTGACAAGAGTCACATGACAATACATATACATATGGGAAGAAGAAGAAATTAAAAGAGAGAAGAGAACCTGATAGGCTGAAGTACCGGAACCAAACACAAATTCATCTGGGAAGTCATTCCTACTTAACTTACTTGCTTCACATATTGCCATAATCAATAACAGTAATAGGAAGGGAAGAGAGCTCATTATTTTTTTCTTTTGCTTGCAATATAAAATGTCAACAATGGTCAGAGCAAATATTTTTAAGTGGGGGTAGGATATGCACTTTTTTTGTAAGGCGAGTGTCATGCGTTGTGTCCATTTTAAGATAGCAGGAACACCAAGATGCATTCCAAATAAAGAAAATCTCCTTCACACAATAATGTGATGTCATAGCAATTTTAATGTAGTACCACATCAAGAGTCAAGACCGCTAAATGCTACCTCGCTATCATGCAACTTTGATGACACTTCCAGAATGTTATTCTTAACCGTTTCCATCTCCCATTAAATTTATACCGTTCAAACTCAAATTAATTTTTCTAATTTTGTATTGCTCGCATCAGAGAAAAATGGTTCCATCAATTTTTTATTTTATTTTATTACCTTCCAATTTATCTATATCGTTATAATTTTCCAAATCTATTTATTTTTATTTGACCCTAAACTATCATAGCATTTCAAATGTTTGAAAATTTTACGTATATTATATCAATATATATATATATATATATATATATATATATATATATATATAATCAAAGAATAAAATTTTCAAACACTGGAGTCCAAAACAAATCCTTTTTTTTTTTTTGGGATCTAACAAATTAAGTAAAATCGAATGGACGATCTTAATTTTGATAAACACAAGGAGTTGAACTTAATTCTTATTTTTTAAAGTTTATTTTTCTTCTACATATCAATTTGTTGTTTCAGACTTTTTATTGTTAAGTTATGATAATTTTATTCACTACCTGGCTAACACAAATTTGAGTGATATAATAGTTGATGATGTTGTAATTGAAAATGCCAATGCAAATTGTTGAACTGCAATATTCTATCGAATTAAGTTTATGTCATCAAGAATATTAATTATGAAAAGATTAAGAATGCTCTTGTCAATTTTTCTCGTTAAAATTTTCTCCACCGCCGCGATTTTTCTCTGCACTTGGACAATTAACGACAAGGAAAAAAGCCAACTAAAATTTATCCATAAGGATAACCACCTAATATTTTTTCCAAAAGGACAATACGCTACAGTACTCCCGTTCAATTTTCACTCCTGTTCGGTTTCTACCACATCGCGCTTCAATTTTTCTCGTTAAATTTTTCTCCACCATCGCGATTTTTCTCTCCATGATTTGTTCTTCAAACAACTCCCTCGTTCGATCATCTTCAGAATTTCTCGAGCTCCTCAATTTTTTCGATTTGCCCTAATTTTATTGTCTCAAAAGCTTCATCGATTCATGAAGATGTCGCGGATTTAGATTCGTTTGGCAGTAAATATGATGTCTTCATTTTTTGATTTCGTGAATTCGTCGTAGAAAATCGAACGAGAGAGATGAAGAAGAAAAAATTGGTCGTCGTATACTTTTTTTTTTAATGCCGAAGTTAGCAGCAGTTTTTAGTTATCATTTTTCTATTTTTTTAGGTATCATTTTTCGTGTTTTAATAGTGTTATGCTTTTGTGTTTATAATTTTGGTGCTATATCAGTTTTGTACATGTACTGTTGTATTAGCTTTGCAACTCAATCGAAATTATGTCATTTTAATCAATCAAAGTGGGATGTAAACATTTTTTGTATTAGTTTCCTTTAAAATATCAAAACAGTTTTTAGGTATCATTTTTTTTAGGTATCATTTTTGTATTTTCTAGTTGAATTTGGATCATAGCAGTTTTGTATTTTCTAGTTGAATTTGGATCATAGCAGTTTTTAGGTATCATTTTTATATACTTTTAGGTATCACTTTTATATTTTCTAGTTGAATTTACATCGTATCAGTTTTTATGTATCTTTTTTATATTTTTTTAGGTATCACTTTTATATTTTCTAGTTGAATTTACATCATAGCAGTTTTTAGGTATCATTTTCATATGTAAATATTTTTTTATTTAACACTGTTTTATATTCGTTTGTTGTGTTTTAATGTTGTATTTATTTTTTAGTTGTATTGTTGTATTATCTATGCATTACAGTCGAACTTATTTCGTTATAATCAACCAAACTGTGATGTAAGTAATTTTTGTGTTACTTTTTATTTAAAACATTACAGCAGTTTTTAGGTATCATTTTTATATTTTTTTTTGGGTATCATTTTTACTGTATTCACCATGCATTGTTTTTTAATTACTTTTTGTTGCTGTATTAATTTTGTTGATGGACTGTTGCACTAGTTTTGTAATTCAATTGAATTTATTTCGTTTTAATCAATCAAATTGTGATTCAAACATTTTCTGTATTGCTTTTATCGTTAAAATATTTAAGCAGTTTTTAGGTATCATTTTTATATTTTTAGATAGATTTGTGTTGTTTGCTTTGGTAATTGATTTTTTTTTTATACATAACATTAATTCTAACTGATACCCACTGATAAAAAAATAACACCCATCTAGTCAACTCAAATCTCACAAAAATAATATTTATTCTCAATAATACCTATTGATTTAAAAAATAATAGCAATCGATTCAATTCAATTATCACAAAAATGAGATTATTTTCAATATACACAATAATATCCACTTGTATCATATGATACCTACAACTATACATAACTGATATACTAGGATACATTGTTTTCCTACACAATATATGTAACAACCCGTATTTTTATAACATGTTAAAGCCATAAATCAAGGCAGAATTAAATTTTAAAATAAGAATCAAGGGAAACGGGTTGCGACATTGCGTTCGTCTCGAAATTTTGCTTGAAAATAAGTCCGAGTTTTCGAGAAACGGAGTCTGTATGAGGGAGATACGACCCTCCGAAGTTTTAGGAATTTTCAGAATCGAAAACAGCTCGAAATTCGAATTCGAAATTCAAATTCAAACCCCAGCACAGACTGGGTAGGAATTTTCCCATCCAGGACCAGGACGACCTACGGATCGACACTATGGTCGACCTCCCAGGGACCAGGTCGACTCTATATCAACCTAGGGGTGACCTGGTGCCAGAACCCAGTTTTGAACCTGGGTTCATTCTGATGTATCTGGTCTCGTTTTCTGTCTAGATTCGCCCGCCTAATCCTATATAAACAGACCCTAGCCCCATTCTCTTTACACCATTCTTCTCTCCTTATGCTGCCTCTGAAATAATAGAAATAAATAAAATAATGGCGTCTCTACTTTGTTGGGATCAAAACTAGAACTAGTGCATTTTCTTCCAAATCTGAATAAGATTAAAAGAGAACAACTACAACTCTTCTTCTATAATCCAATCAAGGCAAATGCAGTTATTTTCTGATATGAAATTTAATCCTGATCTTGACATAATTGTAAATTTGAATATGAGACTAGGCCCTTTTTCTATTTATCAGATCTGTCCCTCTGTTTTATTATTCTGCTTGTTCTGTATTTCTTCCTCCTTTATTTGTTTTTGTTTGATAGCCTGGCTACCACGAGCCTGAGCCAAGTCTCATAAGAGATGAACGCATAAACGCTAAATTTGGGAAGAATATTGAATAAGGCTTATTTAGGCAAAATCGATTTGTAACTAATTTGAGGACACAACGCATGTTGTAATTCTGGGCATAAATTTGAGACATATTGCATAAGATGATCTTTGACTTGGAAGAAGAGGATTATAATGATTTAGAACATATTTCATAATTTAAGATCTGGATCTGGGCATACTAAATCTTATAGTTTGTCATTTGGTAGTAGGAGAATTAATTTGCATACGACTTAGGTGTAAGAACCTATATTAAGATTTGATGACTATTAAGTGTGAATACACCTAAGTAAAGAGAGGTTTTTGATATGTGACATGCATTGTAATCAATGGCTATATTTAGCATAATTTATATGTGAATCACAATTGGGGCTTTTGAGAATATTCTGAACTACGCAAGTTTAACTAAAATTTGGACATATGTTATATGGTGGATTATGACCATAATTTGGGCATATAAGTTTAGGCTTACTTTATGAATTAGGCAAGATATGTGAATAGGACTTTAAGGAATGTTTAAATTGGCTGAAACTGTTATCTGCTTAATATGTTAAATTTGCCTAATTTGCTAAATCTGTTACCTGTTTAATCTGTTGAATTGCCTAAACTGTTAAATATGTTGAATCGTCTAATCTGCGTGTTATGCCTAATCTGCTAAATCTGTTGAACCGCCTGAGCTACTAAATCTTTTAAATCTGTTGAAAAGCCGAATGAGTGTAATTTGCGTATGAAAATCCGTAGGCTCGATCTGAGATTGAGTAATACATGTTAATTTGATTAATCTGCTGCGACTTGAAAAGAAGTCAAATATGTTAAATTGACATAATTAGTCTGATATTTGTATAATTTGTAATGGAATAAACTAGTTATAATAAAAATGCTGAGACACGAGGTTAGACTCATGTTTGCGGTAGAAGCCTGCCCGGACCCAACCGGCTTAACCAACAACCGCAAACTGCTAGTCTAATGTGAGAGGTCGTAGGCATAACTAAAATATGCTTAGACACGAGGTTAGGCCTGGCTTGTAGCAGAAGTCTGCGCGGAACCTCCCGGCTTATCCAGCGGCCATAAGATACCGACCTAATGTGAGAGGTCTGCGCATTAATATTTAATTAATGCAAATCTGAGATAAATATGATGTCTAAAACATGTTGGGTAGATAGGGCTAAACCAACAGGAGTGACGAATTGATAAACCTGTTTCATGAATCTGTAGGCCCAATACAAAGTTAGACAATCTGTAAGTCTATTAAAACCGTATATCTGATCCGTTAGTCTGAAAACCTGTTGACTTGATTTTCTGATCTGTGAACTAGTTGATCTAAACTCTGTAGGTCTCAAAAATTGTAAACAAGTTAATCTGAAATATATTAGTCTAGGGACACAAGGTTAGGAGGGAAATACTTGTGTCATATGTTATTTGGGACCCATATTAGTCAGTAACCCTTTCTGATATCAAAACTATGACCCAACAGTAGGTAGCGTCCGGGCACGCTTACTGAACTAATTATAAGCGGTTCATTCTGATAATGGCGAGGGATGTTGATGGTGCGTTCCAACCGGGTCATGTGCGTGCATGGATCCCGGTCTGTCTCTGAGGATGTAAGACGCCGTGACATCTGTAAATAGGTCTGTGTCATTCAAAGTTTTTCACTTTAGAGAGTGATATACCCTTCTGTGGGGCTGGCACAGGGTATTTATGTATTAGGGAGCTGATCGCTTGGGGGTAGATTTAGGGTACACTTAGTTCTGTCTGTTTCCGTTGGGGTACCATCTGTTTCTGTTGGGTGGTAACACCTGTCTATTTCTGTGTGGTACCGTCTGTTGGGGTGGTAAATGCTCATTTACTAGTGTACACCTAATTCTAACATTGTTTCCGTAGGGATTATTCTGTTTCCGTCTCTGATTCGATTTATGTACCTTCTGTCTGTTAGGGTGGTAAAGGCCTATTACTGGCATTCTGTTTCTGTATAGATTATTCTGTTCCGTTTCTGTTTTAGTTTAGACATTAGGGTAAAACATAATCCTATTATACTAGTATTAGTGCAGAGAAGTAAGATATAAGTAAGAAGCATAACTTGGGCTATATCATTCTGTTTCTTCTGTTTAGCTTAAGTATACCAGTTACTCCTGTTGCTGTTGTCTCTTATCCAGCTTTATTTTCATGTCATGATATTATTATCTGTTCATATGCTGAAAATCACTGGACTTGCCAGACTTTATGTCTGACCTTGCTTGTTTTCGCCCTTTTTCTTTCGTTCCCCCTCCCCAGGTTTTTAGGGTGGAAATATAGGAGCTTGATTCGGATTTTCTCTGCTTGAAGTATCGCTTGGCCTTTGCTCTATCTTTCCATGGCAGTTTATGTTGGGGATTATGACTTTAAAAACTATGCATTCTGAAGGCTTTTGTATAAGACCGATATTTTGTACTTGAATTCTGATATTATGATTTGAAAAGATGTAACCAAACTTATTTCGGTTTCTGTTGTAATAAAGTTATAAATTTTTCAAGTACTATTTTATCTTTCTTGTAAATTTCTGCTCTGTCTACTAAAATTCTCCATCAAAGTTAGGGCATTTCCTTTGTGAGTGATTTTAAGGGAGGTGTGGTGTTACACTTTGTGTCAGAGCTGAAGGTTACCAGATTTGATAAAAAGTTTTGGAAAACTATTTTCAAAAAGGTTTTTTAAAAGGAAGTGTTTTCAAAAGTAGAGTTTATTTTGAAAAACATAATCCCCAAAGCCATAGCCTATCTTTCTATCCTTTGTTTTGAATCTTTCCTTTTTCTTTCGTTTCAGCATGTCTGGGGATCTTAACCGTCCGGAGGGTGTACCGATACCTGGCTGGTTCAGGAGGTACCTAAAAGGTAGGGCTAATTATGCGGGCCCAACAAACGTCCCTCCTCCCCCAGCTGCAGCGGTTCCTCCTCCTCCTCCGCATGTGAATACTTTCCCGAAGATATGTAGAGACTTTCGAGCCATGGGTGGGAAGAATTTTAATAGAACTGAATCCTTCGTGGTAGCAAGGAACTGGCTCAGAGAAACTGAGGATTTGTTCGTTATCTTCGAGGTGGACGATAGGCAGAAGATACAGTTGAAGGTATGGTTGCTTAAGGACGAAGCTTCTTTTTGGTGGGAGGTCACAAATGGAGAGCGTCCGGTAGAGAGATGGATGGATTTCAGGCATAGATTCGAGATAAAATTTCTCTCATGAGCGGAAGAGAGTCTATATGTAGAAAGGTTCTTGGCGTTGAAGCATGGGAATTTATCAGTGAGAGAGTACGTCAACAAGTTTAATCAATTGGCAAGATTTGGCTTAAAATTGGTAAATACACCGCATAAGAAGGCACTAAGGTTTGCTAAAGGGTTGAATGAGCTGCTACACGGATTGGCGATGTCCCACATTCCTATGGGGGCAACCTTCGAAAAATTGGTGGACATGGCGTTAATGCATGAAGAAGAAGCCAGAAGTAAAAAGAAAGAGGAAATGCTTGAAGGACCACAGAACAAGAGGGCGGGGCCCAAAAAGGAAACACAAAAGAAGGATGAGAAGACTGAAGATAAGAAGGAGAAGAAGTGCTTTACTTATGGAAGCTCTACCCATTTGAACAAGGATTGCAGAAAAAGGAAGGGCACTTGCTTCAACTGTGGAGAAATGGGGCACTTCACAAAGGACTGCCCAAAGAAATGGGGGCAAGGGCAGAGGGCAGAACCCACTTCTAGAGAATAGGAAAATGCTCAAGTGACTGGTAGATAGGGTAGAAATAAGAAAATTTATGTAGAAGGTTTAATTTCCTTATCTGATTGAGAAGTTAAAAACTCTTTCTGATTCTGGCATTTTGATTCTGTAATTGAAACTCTGCACTTTAATATTAGTCTTGTTTCTGGTTCCGTTATAGTCTCAGACCCCATGAGGGTTACAACTCATCTTCTTGTGATAAGTTGGGGTTTGAGGGCATCTGTGTTGGGCAGTAAGTTGACCATGACACATACGTTCTGATTTTTTATCATGCTTAGTTTCCTAAGAATCATTTGGTAATCTGATCTGTATCAGTAGTCTGTAGGTTTCTGAAAAGGATAGGAGTTTTTACTCAAAGTATGAAATAAATTTCCAGTTGGGCATTTGTTTAATGGGAGTGATTCTCTGAGTATTAATATGATGTTGATTTTGGTCTTCGGGTTGATATTTAGGGAGTTATTCTCTTAAACCGATGTCTAATGGGAACCTAGCTTTAGTTTTAATTATAATTGCTTCTATCACTCGACTTTATCCTTCGACCTTTAGGTAGAAACTAATGGGTGTAAACATGTGTTTAAGACATGTTATGTTTGATGGTTGCAAGTGAATGCAAGTGGTTGCTAGTGATTGCTCGTGGATGCATATACACACACTAGGCACTAGATCGGCTCAAAAACACTCTCATACTGCATATGGATGTGTGTGCATTTTTTTAAAAAGTTTTATGGATGCAAAATGGTTAACTCAGCACATGGATGTTGCATATGAATGAACGGTTGTGCACTCATATAGAAATGATATGTATCAAACAGGAAAGTTGCATACATGTTGGACTCATGGCACTGACATAATTCGCATTAAGGAGATCAACTGAATCAGTGGAGCGCCAGATCTTTGCATTGGATAAGTACATATACACACACTCTTGCATAAGTTCATACAGTATTAGAAATCTTTTAAGGACAATGATTGCTTGTGGATGATGGTTGAGTAGATGGATGATTGGATGATAGGATGCATTCTTCTTAACTTGAAGATTTCAGGGACAAAATCCTTTAAGGAGGGGAGAATGTAACAACCCGTATTTTTATAACATGTTAAAGCCATAAATCAAGGCTGAGTTAAATTTTAAAATAAGAATCAAGGAAAACGGGTTGCTCCATTGTGTTCATCTCAAAATTCTGCTTGGAAACGAGTCCGACTTTTCGAGAAATGGAGTTCGTATGAGGGAGATATGACCCTCCGAAGTTTCATGAATTTTCAGAATCGAAAACAGCTCAAAATTCGAATTCGAAATTTGAATTCAAACCCCAACGTAGACTGGGCGGGAATTTTCCCGCCTAGGACCAGGTTGACCTGGGGGTCGACACTATGGTCGACGTCCCAGGGACCAGGTCGACCCTATAGTCGACTTAGGGGTCGACCTGGTGCCAGAACCCAGTTTTGAGCCTGGGTTCATTCTGATGTATCTAGTCTCGTTTTCTGTCTAGATTCACCCACCTAATCCTATATAAACAACCCCTAGCCCCATTCTCTTTACACCATTCTTCTCTCCTTATGCTGCCTCTGAAATAATAGAAATAAATAAATAAAATAATGGCGTCGCTACTCAGCTGGGATCAAAACTAGAACTAGTGCATCTTCTTCCAAATCTGAATAAGATTAAAAGAGAACAACTACAACTCTTCTTCTATAATCCAATCAAGGCAAGTGCAGTTATTTTCCGATATGAAATTTAATCATGATCTTGACATAATTGTAAATCTAAATCTGAGACTAGGCCCTTTTTCTATTTATCAGATCTATTCCTCTGTTTTATTATTCTGTTTGTTCTGTATTTCTTCCTCCTTTCTTTGTTTTTGTTTGATAGCCAGGCTACCACGAGCCTGAGCCGAGTCTCATAAGAGATGAACGAATAAACGCTAAATTTGGGAAGAATATTGAATGAGGCATATTTAGGCAAAATTGATTTGTAACTAATTTGAGGACACAACAATGTTGTAATTCCAGACATAAATTTGAGACATATTGCAAAAGATTATCTATGACTTGGAAGAAGAGGATTATAATGATTTAGAACATAAAGAACATATTTCATAATTTAAGATCTGGATCTGGGCATATTAAATCTGATAGTTTGTCATTTGGAAGTAGGAGAATTAATTTGCATACGACTTAGGTGTAAGAACCTATATTAAGATTTGATGACTATTAAGTGTGAATACACCTAAGTAAAGTGGGGTTTTTGGATATGTGACATGCATTGTAATCAATGGCTATATTTGGCATAATTTATATGTGAATCACGATTGGGGCTTTTGAGAATATTCTGAACTATGCATGTTTAACTAAAATTTGGACATATGTTATATGGTGGATTATGACAATAATTTAGGCATACAAGTTTAGGCTTACTTTATGAATTAGGCAAGATATGTGAATAGAACTTTAAGGAATGTTTAAATCGGCTGAAACTGTTATCTGCTTAATATGTTAAATTTGCCTAATCTGCTAAATCTGTTACCTGTTTAATCTGTTGAATTGCCTAAACTATTAAATATGTTGAATCGCCTAATCTGCTACTTAAGCCAAATCTGCTAAATCTATTGAGTTTCCTAATCTGTTAAATCTGTTGAACCGCTTGAGCTGCTAAATCTGTTAAATCTGTTGAAAAGCTGAATGATTGTAATTTGCGTATGAAAATCCGTAGTCTCGATCTGAGATTGAGTAAAACATGTTAATTTGATTAATCTGCTGCGACTTGAAAAGAAATCAAATTTGTTAAATTGACATAATTAGTCTGATATTTGTATAATTTGTAATGGAATAAACTAGTTATAATAAAAATGCTGAGACACGAGGTTAGACTCATGTTTGCGGTAGAAGCCTGCACGGACCCAACCGGCTTAACCAGCAACCGCAAACTGCTAGTCTAATGTGAGAGGTCGTAGGCATAACTAAAATATGCTTAGACACGAGGTTAGGTCTGGCATGTGGCAGAAGTCTGCCCGGAACCTCCCGGCTTATCCATCAGCCACAAGATACCGACCTAATGTGAGAGGTCTGCGCATTAATATTTAATTCCAAATCTGAGATAAATATGATGTCTAAAACATGATGGGTAGATAGGGATAAACCAACAGGACTGATGAATTAGTAAACCTATTTCATGAATCTGTAGGCCCAATACAAAGTTAAACAATCTGTAAGTCTGTTAAAACTGTACATCTGATCCGTTAGTCTGAAAACCTGTTGACTTGATTTTCTGATCTGTGAACTAGTTGATCTGAACTCTGTAGGTCTGAAAACTTGTAAACAAGTTAATCTGAAATCTATTGGTCTGGGGACACAAGGTTAGGAGGGAAATACTTGTGTCATATGTTGTTTGGGACCCATATTAGTTAGTAACCCTTTCTGGTATTAAAACTATGACCCAGCAGTAGGTAGGGTCCGGGCACGCTTACTGAACTAATTATAAGCGGTTCATTCTGATAATGGCGAGGGGTGTTGATGGTGCATTCCAACCTGGTCATGTGCGTGCATGGATCCCGGACTGTCTCTGAGGATGTAAGACGCCGTGACATCTGTAAATAGGTCTGTGTCATTCAAAGGTTTCCACTTTAGAGAGTGATACACCCTTCTGTGGGGCTGGCACAGGGTATTTATGTATTAGGGAGACGATCGCTTGGGGTAGATTTAGGGTACACTTAGTTCTGTCTGTTTCCGTTGGGGTACCGTCTGTTTCTGTTGGGTGGTAACACCTATCTATTTCTGCGTGGTACCGTCTTTTGGGGTGGTAAATGCCCATTTACTAGTGTACACCTAATTCTAACATTGTTTCCATAGGGATTATTCTGTTTCCGTCTCTGATTCGGTTTATGTACCTTCTGTCTGTTGGGGTGGTAAAGGCCCATTGCTGGCATTCTGTTTCTATATAGATTATTCTGTTTCGTTTCTGTTTCAGTTTAGACATTAGGGTAACACCTAATCCTGTTATACTAGTATTAGTGCAGAGAAGTAAGATATAAGTAAGAAGCATAACTTGGGCTATATCATTCTGTTTCTTCTGTTTAGCTTAAGTATACCCGTTACTCCTGTTGCTGTTGTCTCTTATCCACCTTTATTTTCATGTCATGATATTATTATCTATTCATATGCTGAAAGTCACTGGACTTGCCAGACTTTATGTCTGACCTTGCTTGTTTTCGCCTCTTTTCTTTCGTCCCCCCCCCCCAAGGTTTTTAGGGTGGAAATATAGGAGCTTGGTTTGGATTTTCTCTGCTTGAAGTATCGCTTGGCCTTGGCTCTATCTTTCCATGGCAGTTTATGTTGGGGATTATGACTTTAAAAACTATGCATTCTGAAGTCTTTTGTATAAGACTGATATTTTGTACTTGAATTCTGATATTGTGATTTGAATAGATGTAACCAAACTTATTTTGGTTTCTGTTGTAATAAAGCTATAAAATTTTCAAGTACTGTTTTATCTGTCTTGTAAATTTTCTGTTCTGTATACTAAAACGCTCCATCAAAGTTAAGTCATTCCTTTTGTGAGTGACCTTAACGGAGGTGGGGTGTTACAATATAAGTACATACAACACTGCTCCCCATCCCAATAATGCATTCATGCATTGACTTTTACTTGTACTCAATTCAGCCTTGAATTCATGTAAATTCCAGCAGCATGTAGTATCTGCAAGAATTTCATACATAATCAAAACTTATACCAACATAATAATGGAAATTCAACTAGAAAATATAAAAATGATATCTAAAAAAAAATATAAAAATGATACCTAAAAACTTCTATGATGTAAATTCAACTAGAAAATATAAAAATGACACCTATAAAAATATAAAAATGATACCTAAAAACTGCTATGATGTAAATTCCACTAGAAAATATAAAAATGATGCCTAAAAAAATATAAAAATGATACCTAAAAGCTGCTTTGATATTTTAAAGGAAAACTAATACAAAAAATATTTACATCCCACTTTGATTGATTAAAATGACATAATTTCGATTGAGTTGCAAAGCTAATGCAACAGTTCATGTACAATACTGATATAGCACCAAAATTATAAACACAAAATCATAACACTGTTAAAACACCAAAAATGATACCTAAAAGAATAGAAAAATGATACCTAAAAACTGCTGCTAACTTCACCATAAAAAAGTATTTTCCAGTGATTTTTTCGCGTTCATCTCTCTCGTTCGATTTTCTATGACGAATTCGCAAAATCAAAAATAACAAAATCATCTCTACTGCCTATCGAATCAAAATCCGCGGCACCTTCAATAATCGACGAAGTTTTTGAGACAAAATTAGGGAAAATCGAATAAATTGAGGAGATTCTTATTACCTTAATTTCTTGAACGAATTCCCAAATCAGTACACGCATGATCGATTTCGGTATGGATGTTTGAAGATGATTGCTGGAGATCGAAACAAAACAGAAAAAATTTTGCGTTCATAACCAATGACAAGATCGATGGCGATAGAAGATTGATGAAGAAAAGAAAATAGCGGTCGAATGAATTATTGTAGTGTATTGTCCTTTTGGTTAAATTTTTAGTGGGCTGTCCTTATGAATAAAAAAGCCCTTAGTTTTGTCCTTGTAAATATTTTCCTGCATTTAAAATTTCATTATCTTAAATAGGATGGGAAAAATAATCTTCTTCATCCTTCTTTCGAGAGAACCCATAAAGCCATCAAGAAATATGCATTTTGAGAAGTACGTTACTAAAATGTTTTACAATGGTATTCTTAAGAAATGAAATGGTTCTGGTAATATATATGAATGAAAATGGTATAGTTATAAATCGATCGGTATTACCTAACAATGATGATTTTAAAAATTTCAATAGTCATGTAATGCAAAATGATGGTTAGTTCGAGATAGAGGATGAATTAAAGAAAAAAGAAGTAGGTGTGTCTCGGTTGCTAGTGGTGACATGGTGTGCGTACTATTGACCTACAAAGTATTTAACTCTAATAAACACTTGAAGAGAATGCTTTGTCAAGTGCAGCTAAGGAAATTTTGACGACTCGCACCCTCAACACACCCGAAAAGTCGTCATTTCGAAGAATGTTGATCGGTGGGTTTATAAACTAGCATCGTCACTACAAGACAATACGACTTCCAATGGCTCACAGGCGTTGGCGGCCTTTAGAAGCCATTGAAATATAGTCAACAAATTTTAATGATTTCCAACGGATCCAACCCGAAAGCATTGCATATGCAGGAAAATCGCTAACAGTCCATAACAAAAAAGTGAACATCCGATTTTTTTTCTTTTTTGATACATCGTATATTTCAACTCCTTCATACTATAATTTTTTTAACTTGTCGATTAACGGTTGTAAGTAAACATCAATGCTCTGTGTCGGATCATCACGACCAGGGACGACAATTGTGAGAAACATATATGGAGTTTTCATACACATACACACGGGGGTAGATTGTAAGGTGTGAATATTATAGGTCAAGATGAATATTTAGAACCAAATCGAGAACACGGTGAGAAACCATCTGTACATAATCCTAGTCTATATAGCATTGTGGCTCCCCGCTGCGAAATCGGGATATTTCTTATCAAAATATTTTCATGCTTCTCCATAGGACGAGTGTGTCGATGTACTTTCTTGACGTGTTCTCACACTGTTTCATCTCATATGATGCACTATTCAAGATGATGTATATAACCTTTGAAGTCTAGGATGATAGGTAAATAATGCAAATGGTTGTACGGAACTTCTTTTCCCTTCTTTTTCTTTGGTTTGTATCTTTCTTCAAATTTTACAATTTCTAAAATTAATATCTTCTTTACAATACAACATGCAATCATTTAAACATGTCTATTTTTGGTACGGCAAACCAAAAGATGACATAAGTTTTTTCACTTCATAATAATTTTTGCACATTAAATTATCAGACAGCATATGGTGTTTAGGAGCTTGAACAACAGCCGTAAATCCAGCATCCGTAAGGTTGTATTTTGATTTCATTGCAATGTATTCTGCAGTTACCGATAATTGAGTGCCTCTTGTACATCCATTCCAAAGTGGTTTTTTTAGCATGATTTGATAAGTCATATTTTTTTTTAGCTTTAATATTTGGTTCCTCTTCGGTGTTACATCGTTATTATCAGTTTCAATAGTAGGGGACATTGATCGTAATGCATCTTCGACCATGTGTTCTATGAGATTCGTCGTACTAACTTCATCACTAATGATCTTCACTAACTATTCTTGATTAGGGGCTACAATTTCTCCATAACGATCCCTAGCAAATAGTTGGATACAAAACTGTATTAGCGCAAATGAAATTTAACCATATTCGATATTAAATAGTTCAATAATTTGCACCTACTGCAATGACAACGAATTTCTTCAACGTTTCCAAGATTGCTTAAAGCAAATTCAATAAACACATGTACCCCATTTAGAAAATGTTCATTTATCGCGCTACTAATTTCCATTTTTTGATACATCCAACTCCAATCAATAAAATAATTAATAATTTTTCCTACTTTAAAACATATGATGAAAAGTAAAATAATTATTAATTGTTCGTTTTATATTTTGTTTATATTTTAATTACTGCTTTAGTAAACATATATTAAATTTTATATTTTTTTTTTACAAACTTTATTCAACTACTAGTTCATTATATTTGTGTGCCTTCTCTGATGGTTGGTCATCCTACTTCCCATTACAAGTGCAATGGTAATTACACTTCGTAAACCATATAATTTTAGATAATTTCGCAAAACTTCGGCAGCATTTCCTCCGCGTTCCTTGTATCGTACACAAATGCATGTATATAAGGAATGAAAAAAAAAACGTCGTTGAAATTTTGTGAACCGTTTAAAGTTGTAGATTTACAAAACTTAATTACTTTATAGTGTAACTTGTCTAATACATGGACAAGGGATAACCATTTTGTAGAAAAAACGAACATCCATATAACGATCATATACAACACTTGTCAGATCGGGACAAATAATGTCTAAGGATTTAAATATTTGTTTATATTAAATTTAAATATATAATTTGTTTATATTTTACCGTTTTATTAGATATGTACTAAATTATATATTTTTACTATTTATTGAATTCTAACCACGACGATTCCTATCAAAATCATTTGAAGTCATCCAAAACTTATTATGGATGAAATCAATTCGCATGTTCGCATAAGCACAAAACTCATGTTCGCACAAATTATACAAAACTACGATCAATCCTAATGTAATATGTACTTCGCATTTAAATAAATTATATTATTTGCAAACCATATCATACACCTACGTTCAATACTAACCAAATCACCCTAGACATACACAATATACCAAATTAGAATTTTTTGCAATTATTGGTAATTTGATCATTATGATGATAATAATAGCAATTAGCAGGTAATAGGATGCAATAAACATACTAGCAATTAAGAATCAATCATATTCTAAATTAGGCGTTAAGTCAAAAAACCTAAATAACAAGGTTTTGGGAAATAACCTGATTTTGCAAGCGTGGAGGGTGGAGAAGTGCTGCAGCATGTAGTAGGTGGCGTCGGAGGTCGTTTGGAGGATTGTTAGAGTGGTGGCAGTGTTGGGTGAATTGGGGGAATGGAGGTTTATTTTCGTTTGTTTGGGGAGTAAGAAAGAATAAGAAGTAGGTTGCTGGTTTTGAAAATTATTCAAGAAAATTTCAATGGCTTTCAACGACCGCAAATGGTCCAATTCCAACGATTTCCAACAACTTGTTTAAAAATCAATGGGCCGTTGGAAGCCGTTGGATGAATCGTTGGCGGCCGTTGGAATATAGACGTTGGAATACGCTGTAGTTCTAGTAGTGCACAAAGAGTAAGATAGCAAATTTGAATAGAATATAGTACCCAATCCAAACATATCAAAGCAAGAATAATTTAACAAACAAATAAAATCTATGAAAAATAGCAGTCTTAGAAAATATCATATCATATCGTAGTCTTAGATGGTAATAGTACATGAATCAAATCAGAGTATAGACTAAAAATATCCTTAAAAAATAAAACATACAATAATTATAGTAATAACTATATCAGTATGTAAAACATATCTTTTGACCATTTCTTGGTGTTGCTTATGCAAAAGAGACTAATAATATGTTTGGTTCATGGTATATAAACCATGTCCAATACTGTACTTCCACATGTAATATTAGCATATAAAATATGCCTTTATAATATGCATTGTTTTAGTGGCCATATACCCATATTTCTGAGACTTTTTATCTCCTTTGAACAAGTGTACAATTCATGGTTTTACTTGCCTTGTTTGGCCACTAAAATTCATTAGAAAGGTTCATAGTTAAATACATACACATACATATCTAGATTACGTTGTCATGATCTAACAAACATAAACTAACTAGCATAATCATCAAATAGTTTTAAGTTTGAATGTACTTACTCTGCTAATACATCCTGTCATTACATTAACAAGCCATACAAATTTTTCTACTTAACATTAGCAACTGGTTCATTTTGGCATAACTTCTTAATTATCTAGCAAGCATTTAAACTTCATTTTTCCAGCAAAGATTTCCACACTTCTAATTAGCTTTAATGTTACCTACAGAAGCATGAGAGGCCGCCTCATTTGAATTAAGACACCCCACATGCCATTGAGCAAATAGGGTCAAACAAATTGTTTGGTATGGGCATAATTAAGTTTATGCAAATCTGCTTGATCACATACTTTAAAAATGCCATTTTATTACCCTAATTGTTAAGATTAAACCTAACATAAACTCATATTTTTATCAAATGAATTATTCATAAAATGACTTCCAAAATTCATATGTATGACATATCTAAAATGCGCGCGCGCACACACACACTCTTATATATATATATACACACACACACACACACATACATACATACAAAACATAGACAATCATTCTCAAGAATGTATTCACATGCCTTTTCTTTTACTAGCATAAACCTATCTTCTTTATTTCTTCCTAACCATTACTCCTCATTCAGGTTATCATGTTTCAATTTTCTTGTTCCTATAACCTTTGCATTGAACACCAATGTGCACACTGTTTGGGATCCCCCTATCTGTTAACCTATCATACAAAGGCCTCAGGGTATTTACATGCCATGTGCAGGCCTGGTTTTCCACTTGAAATCCAGACAGATTAATGTTAGCTGTGGTCATTCTAACCACACTAACTCCATCATTTTATTAATTTTACATTTTATTTAAAATCTGCAGTTTACTTCCCATGTTACCCTATCATTCTAGGGTTACCTTACAGATTGATATATCCTCAAAATGGTTTAAAAATCGAGTCAATGATTTATCACATACATAGGCATTTTACACATATCAGTTCACCAAACAACCATGCCCAAATATTTAGGACTTCATACATTCACATCATTTATATATACATATATATATATATATACATATATATACGTACATACATACATACATAAGCACATAATGTGATCATTCAAATGGGTATTTAAATCAGTTTTCCTCATACATTAGTTTCTTTTATTTCATTATTAATCTGCATTTGACAGTCATTATTGAGAGCATATGATTAGAGGCATAGGGAGCCTCCAGATTCCATAATCTTCTCATTAATCCCCTTATAAAGAGGTGATTTATCAGAAAATGTTTGATCAAAGAGAATCAACACCTATATAATATATTGCTCCTCTTTACCCTACTTATTTAGAAATAGGCATAAGCATGAGACCACTTGTCCATACTGCCTCATTCTGTTGGATCTAGATTAACCCTAGAGGGGGGGGGGTGAATAGGGTTTATCACAGTTTATCAAATAATTAAAAAAATTAATCCCAGCACAGATAAAGCAGAGTAAGTAAGTACAGAAAGTAAATAACACACAGAGATACCCAGCTTCGGCAAATCTTGCCTACTGCTGCATTCCTAAGGTTTCTACTAGGTGTTAATAACAGATCCCGCTTACAGACACTATAAACTCGCACTCCCTGCTCCTGTACTAACCCTACGCTCAAAACCGTAGACTGATCGATATCCCCTCGATCAGATTTCCCCGTAATCCGTATCCCAGAATTTTACAGACTCTGAAACTGATAGTCAACACCCTGACTGAATTCACCTAGATTTTTACAGAACTCTAGAAACTGTTTTGAGAATTTACAACAATACAAATAAAAACTAAAAACAATGAATTTAAAATCAAATAAACCCTAGGCTTTAGAATAGAAAAGCATCTCCCTTTTGTCTTCACAAATTGGCTTAGCCCAAATGAACTAGACCGGCCCCATTTTCATTTAGCCCGATCTCATTTCCTCTTTGCTCTGGGAAAGATTAATGGCGGCGGCTAACACTAGGGTTTTTGAAATCCTCAAATCGTGACTTCGTTGGCTGATGAAAATTGGTTCTCTGATGAACTTCGTGTGTCTCTGTTCTTGCTCGTCAACGATTTGGGTTGATCTCTATCGAAAAACTATGTGAGTATTTCTGAATTTGATTTCTGCTCTTTTGAATTGTGAATTTTGTTTTCGATTTTCTGTACCTTGCCTATGATGAATTTGGTGTTAGAAATAGGATTATAACATCCTAAAATCGCTCTGATTTCAATGATGGACTCGGCTGATTGATGCGGTTTCCCTTTTTGAAATTCTTGGTTTTAAAAATTGCGTGATTTCTGTTGCCATGGTTTCCTCTTTTGACAAATTGGCTTGAGTGAATTGAATCGACTTTGGTATAAAGAAATCTTGCATGAATAACATACTCGATTTGTTGCCTTATAATTGAAATTCAATTTGGCCTTGAAAAAATTTGCTGGCCCTCTAATTTTTCTCAGCTTTGATTAAGAGAGGTAAAACACCAGTAACCCTCTGATTTCTGAAAATTGATTTGTTCTAAATGCTTCCATGTAAAATCCCTGATTTGTTGCCAAATAAATCTTGTGAAACAAGACTGGAAACAAATATTTGTTTCTTGCCATGTATATGTTTGCTTAAGATTCCTGCTTTTCAAGAACACTGATTTTTGAAATCTGGAAACATTTTAAATAATTGCCAAACACATACACCCTTAATTGTGCCACTGATTTTTGAAAGCAGAAATGAATGATCAGGCAAAATCCAATACTTGCCATTTACTGATTTTTCTTTTGCAAAAGTGCATGAACTTGAGTCTCGGCTGTTTTCACTCTTGCATATTCAGATGAAAATACACTTGTGCACTTGTGTGTATGTATTTGAGCCTGCTGTGTGAATCTGGTTTGGCTTAAACATTATCTGTAATCTGGAATACATGACCTGACCCACTTTTGCACATAAGCTTGGCTGCATCAACCAATTTTTGGTTGCATTGTTGTTGAGCTTGTCACTTTACTGGGCTGTATCACATTCCATGTATAAGCTGCTGTGTTGTCTTTGGTATGTTCTTGCTGTTTTCACCATGTTTTGATATGTTGAATCACTTGTACATGCATAACCTCTGATTATGCTGCTGGACCATACATCAATGTCTCGACCATTTGCATGCTTAACTCATCACATTCATGCAACTGCCTTGTCTATGCTGATCATACATTTTCTTGCTTGCTCCACTACTATGGCTTGTATTTGCTTTGCTGATCTAACTTGAGAATATAATTGCATTTGCTGAAAGCATGACCATATTATTGAGCTGCCTTGTGCATTCATGTATGTCCGGAAATTTGTGTACACAGTTTGTACATGGCTCATTGTTGTATCACTATAAAACTGCTACATTGACTAGTTTAGTTACTCCATTTGATCTACATGCACCAGAACAGTTTGTGTTGACCACATGTATAAATTTTTTGCATCATACATGTATATAGCAGTAGTGCAATGGTTTTGTTCCACCCATGCTTGTCACCATTCATTTTGCACTTGTTCATCTTTGAGCTGCTATGCATGTTATCCATTTCACCATGCTTCATTGATATATGCCATTGTACACCTTGTAGCTGCACCAGTATATTTTGTAAAGCTTGTGCCTTCTTGTTTGGGTTTGCTGAAAATATTGAAATAATGCTTTGACCTTTTGCTCTAACTTTTGTTGTACTGTTATTTGTGTGACTTCTCTGCTTTGACTCACACTTGATCATACTGTGTATGCTTCTTTTTTTTTAACCTTTGTTTGGCCATATTGAAATGGCTCGACCACTTTGTTTTCACACTTGAAACCTGAATTTTGCAAACTGCTGCCATGTTCTCTACACTCATTTGTGCCATCTGTGTTGACTTGTTTATTGTACCATTGATCAAACTGCTTTGCTTTATGTTTGTGCATGGCTCGACATTTGGACTGTTTGCTGGTTTGACTTTGCTTTTTGTTGAAACTGTTTTTGTGCACTTTGACTTTATTTTCATGTGCACTGAGTCGAGAAGGTCCACGTGGCTACTCCTCGGTTGCATACTGAATTGGCGTGGCAGTGCACACGTGTATATCTATACACATGTGTATATGCAGTCATTCAGAAAATTTCCTGTCCCTGTACATATACAAACTGTCTGCTAGACACAGATGAATCAGATCAAGTCATGAAAAATGATGAGAAACACACCAGAAAATTGAGGCAAATAGAATTTAAAAAAAAAAAAATTATATTTGCATGTATTCAGTTTTATTTCTATTGCAGTGTACTATGTGTTTTCTGTTTCATGTGACAGGTAAGCAGACGGTGACTGGACTGACAGTGAAGATGCTGTGAAGACAGAAGACTGAAGACAAGAACAGTGTGAAAAAGTGTATATGTATACGAGTCTGTGTAAAAGAATGAATGAGTGAAACTGTGACTGAAAGATAGAGTGTTGTAGTGGAGAACACTGTATATGGAATTTTATTTGATATGTAATACAGTGATGTACAAATAGTGAAGTTAAAAAATTTGTACTGTTTGAATATTGAAATAAAATATTATAATTAAATAAAACACTGTGAATATTTGAATTTCTGTACAGTCGTATTTTATTTAAATATAAATATTATATTCCAGTCTGTGATTTACAATAACAGTACAATATCAAACACATTAAAATAATATATATTTGGTTGTTATCATCAAACAAAAATCATATAATTGTGTATACAACACCGTTATATACAACAATCTCCCCCTTTTGATGATGACAAACAAATATATGATTTTGAGCATAAATGTGTTTGAAAAAAAATGAAATATATATTACTCCCCCTATTTGAATGCTCCCCCTACAAGTGTGCATGAGTGAGAGAATTAATAAATTTTCATAATTTTTTCAAAAGTAAAAATATTTATAAAATATTCACTCATAAATCAAAATCTAATCCATTCTCCCCCTTTTGTTATCATCAAAAGGATACAGAGTTCAAAATATAGATGAAGAATTGACTAAAAATATAATTTCAGCTTAAGAGGAAAAACGGTCATCATAAATTTCAATCAGTCAAACAAAAATCATAATATTCTAAGACCAGGTGGCACATTTCACATTGTAGAGAATGACGGATATACGATGAATTTTTATATATTATGGAGAGAGTTTATAAAACAAATCATTTCCAATTATTTTCCAATAAAAATTTATAAAAATGAGACACAAAAACAGTGATGGATTTGGACTATAATTTCAACTTAAGTGACAATATCAAATACTCTCAAATCCCAGTAGCTATCAATCAACAAATCATAATACATCATAAAATTTCAACATATTTCACAGAATTGAAAGATGGATTGATAAGTCGGTTTTTATACTCAGAGGAGAATTTCAATTTTATTTCTATTTTTAGCACTCTATATTTCCTTTTTATTTATTTTTTATTTAAGAGCACACTGACCACGCATAACCAGAGCTTGGATTTTTAAATGGGATCAGTCGCAGCTTAAATTATAAGACGTCTCATAACCATGCATAACCAGTGCTTGGATTTTTAAATGAGGTTTAGAGACACTCTTATAAATTAATTATATTTTTATCATTTACAGCTTTATAAAGGAAAATCTCCTCGGTATATGAAACCAATATGAATGATAGAAAGGTGGTAGATACAGAAATGGACTGTGAAATGACTTTCTAAATTATTTATATTATGAAATATACTCGACTGTACCGGGATCATTGAAAATTTTCAATTATCACTAATTCTGAATAATAACATAATCCAATTCTATCACAAATATTTTCACTGCTTATTTGAAAAGATTTTTTTAAAAAAAATAAACTCTCCACATTAAAAAAAACCGAAATGGATGGCAGAATGATGATAGATAAAGGAGATGGTCGTGAAATAATTGCCAGTTCAAAGATATTATAATAAATATTCAACCATCATGAAAATCCAGATAAAATCTCCTCTTGTTGTGAAATATATTGCAGTCATAATTCATCACAATTTCAGATTCTGATATATTTTGATGAATTATAAATACAGAACAATTTGGATATTGATTTCAATTTCTGAATGAATAAAAAATAAATAATCTTGAAATTAAAAATTAATTACAAGAGGAATATAAAGAGCTATACAGGACAAGAGTGATTAAAAAAAATTCAGCACATCTGATACCAATTGTAGTCTCCCTCTCGAGGATTTTAATTACACCCTGATGGACCATCATGGACATCTCAGACCAAAGAAATTTAAACATAAACCCAGCCAGACAAATTTAGCACATTTATTTGTATAAGGCAAAAAAAAAATTTGTATGGATCTATACAAGGTGAAAATTTGAATCTCAGTACAGATGGGTGAAACAAAAATAAGCACTTCTGATACCACTTGTTCTCGCTTTCTCGAGGATTTTACCAAGACAATGGAGACAAACTATGATATCACAGACAACAAAAATTTAAAGCCCAAGCAGACAAATCAAACAATAAGCAATTATCTAAGAATAGTATCAGAGCAGTGCAGAACACAATATCACATCAGACTTGTCTGGGGATGGTCACATAAGAACTTTCATGATCCAAGATTAGAACTACCGTTTATTTGAAATCATTTGAGGAATATGAAAAATCTCTAGATTCAATGAATCGATCACACCAAATTATTATTTTCACATTCAGAATATGTGTGATTCAATAAATCAATAATTTCAAATGATTTTAAACAAACAATCATTCAAATCAAATAACCATGAAATAGTAGAGAGATTTAACACCAATTTTTCAAAGAATATTTCACAAGAATTTCAGACAAGCCCAAAGAAAAACAGATCATTTACATCAGATTTGATAGATATTCATGATCCAAAATAATTTATTTGAAATCACTTGAATCAATGTCAAGTTTTGAAATATAATGAATCAGTCACACAAGGTTGGTAATTTCAAATTTAGGAGGTGTGTGATTATTCAAGATATTAATAGTTTCAGATGATTTCAAACAAACAGATTCTAACCATAATGATCATGAATAACAATGATTTTTAAGATGTATCACTGAGATTCTAGAAAATTTTAAAAAATTCAAGCCGATCTGAATATTTCTGAAATTATCACAACTGATGAATAACAAAGTGCTGTAATGAGTATAATATATTGAGCTTTTCTAAAATAGATTAGAAGAGACTCAAAAACAGCAGAGGTTTGTGAAATTTCATTAAATTTTCAGATCTTCAAAATTTTGAATTTATACTAACAGTGTTCAAGATATGATATGAATGCTTCAGCACTGTTAGAATTTCAGAAAAAAAATAAACTCCAAAACAATTGCAGATAAATATAAGTTTAAATTCAGATTCTGGAAGAATTAAAACATGACAGTTTTATACAGATTAAATGAATTTCCAAAAAATCATAAGTACTGCAATCGGAAGTTAATGAAGCGCAGGATAAGAAGAATATGCCAGTGTCAAATCAACTCAGGACAAACAAAAAGAAAAAAAAAACGAAAGGGGTAGAAGAAGAAATAAACAGAAAAAATATTTACAAAGACAAGTTCAGAGATCATACCTGAAATCAGTGTAAACCAGAATCTCTAACTCAGTAAATCTTGGCCAAGGAACTGTAAAGAATACATAAATATAGAACAGCTTGAAATCAATCTCTTTTCAGCATAGCAGTTCCTCAACCTTCACTGGTACCTAGCAGTTAAGTGGATCAAGTGGTCTAACAAAATTTGTAAAACCACTCTGAAATTTGTTTACCACTTTTGGTACCCAAACCTATTTGTATAACATCCCATTCGAATCTATCTTTGTGCCTTTAGGAACCCAAACTTGTTTAGTTTTTCCAAAAATCATTTTATTTCCTTTTGGGGTCCACATCTGTTCAACTGGATTGTTATCAAACCAAATCTTGTCTCGTTTGTGATTTAAAAACCTTTTGGAATTGTCAAAATTCAAATTTTTAGAAAGACCCATTTTAAAGCAATTTAAAGGATTTTTAAAATCACAAGAATTCAATTTTTCAAAAACACTTGTTTTTCAAAAACCAAGACCTTGTTTATGACAAACTGAAAATTGGTTTTGTAACAGCATATTCAACGATTTTTCTCCATTCGAAAATTTATCCAAAGTTGATTCTAACCGTTGAATTTTGGATTTAAGATCAGAGTTTTCTTTTATCAGATTTGAACAACGATTAATGTTGATTTTTCTCCTTTCAGTATCATTTTGTTTCAAAGACAAATTTTCGTTTTCAAGAAGTTTGATTTTGGTCTTGGACTCAAAGATTTCAGATTCAAATTTAACTTGTTTTTCAAATTCAAGTTTCTTGAAATTCTCAATCTCTTTTTCAAGCTCGTTTAAAATTAAATCACTTTTCAACAAGCTTTCTTTCTCAGCAACTTCATGTTTGGAACTTTTGATGGCCTTAAAATTATTAAATTCTTTTTGCAAAGAATTGTTTGAATCTTTTAGCTCAACCTCGTTATCTTTTAAAATCAGAATTTCCTCTTTAAGCCTTTGAATATTTTTATTGAGATGAACGAGGTCAGTTTTCAAATTCAAACAACTTTCACAGTCAGAATTTTCTAATTTCATGACATTTGTAGATTCAGATTCCAAACAGTTAATTTTGCTATTTAACTCGTGATTTTTAGATTTCAAGTATTTGTTTTTACGATGGAGTTTATTAACGATTTTTGTTAAATCAGTACACATATAAACCAACTCTTCATATGAGAAGCTTTCAGTCTCATTGTCTGTTAAGTCTCCATCGTCTGATCTACTTGAATTTTCATTTGTTTCTTCTCCTGAGCATAGATCTGAATCTGAGTTGACCACTTTGGGTTTTGAGCTGCTGTTGTCGATCTTTCCATACTTTCTATTGAGAAAATCCCATATTTCCTGCGCAGTCAAGCAATGAGAAATGAGGTTATATTGGACATCATCAATATAAGAATACAAAGTGTGAATAGCACGAGAATTAAATCCAATATCGTTCCTATTGACTATATCATAACCATTAATAACAGTATCCCAACATTTAATATCAATAGATATTAAATATAATTCCATTTCTAATTTCCAATTTGAAAAATCTGTACCATCGAAAATAAATGGAGTACGACTGGACTGATTCTCAGAAGACTGACAACTAGAATTCACCATTTCTCTAGAGTTAAAAAATACCTGCTCTGATACCACTTGTTGGATCTAGATTAACCCTAGAGGGGGGTGAATAGGGTTTATCACAGTTTATCAAATAATTAAAAAATTAATCCCAGCACAGATAAAGCAGAGTAAGTAAGTACAGAAAGTAAATAACACACAAAGATACCCAGCTTCGGCAAATCTTGCCTACTGCTGCATTCCTAAGGTTTCTACTAGGTGTTAATAACAGATCCCGCTTACAGACACTGTAAACTCGCACTCCCTGCTCCTGTACTAACCCTACGCTCAAAACCGTAGACTGATCGATATCCCCTCGATCAGATTTCCCCGTAATCCGTATCCCAGAATTTTACAAACTCTGAAACTGACAGTCAACACCCTGACTGAATTCACCTAGATTTTTACAGAACTCTAGAAACTGTTTTGAGAATTTACAACAATACAAATAAAAACTAAAAACAATGAATTTAAAATCAAATAAACCCTAGGCTTTAGAATAGAAAAGCATCTCCCTTTTGTCTTCACAAATTGGCTTAGCCCAAATGAACTAGACCGGCCCCTTTTTCATTTAGCCCGATCTCATTTCCTCTTTGCTCTGGGAAAGATTAATGGTGGCGGCTAACACTAGGGTTTTTGAAATCCTCAAATCGTGACTTCGTTGGCTGATGAAAATTGGTTCTCTGATGAACTTCGTGTGTCTCTGTTCTTGCTCGTCAACGATTTGGGTTGATCTCTATCGAAAAACTATGTGAGTATTTCTGAATTTGATTTCTGCTCTTTTGAATTGTGAATTTTGTTTTCGATTTTCTGTACCTTGCCTATGATGAATTTGGTGTTAGAAATAGGATTATAACATCCTAAAATCGCTCTGATTTCAATGAATGACTCGGCTGATTGATGCGGTTTCCCTTTTTGAAATTCTTGGTTTTCAAAATTGCGTGATTTCTGTTGCCATGGTTTCCTCTTTTGACAAATTGGCTTGAGTGAATTGAATCGGCTTTGGTATAAAGAAATCTTGCATGAATAACATACTCGATTTGTTGCCTTATAATTGAAATTCAATTTGGCCTTGAAAAAATTTGCTGGCCCTCTAATTTTTCTCAGCTTCGATTAAGAGAGGTAAAACACCAGTAACCCTCTGATTTCTGAAAATTGATTTGTTCTAAATGCTTCCATGTAAAATCCCCGATTTGTTGCCAAATAAATCTTGTGAAACAAGACTGGAAACAAATATTTGTTTCTTGCCATGTATATGTTTGCTTAAGATTCCTGCTTTTCAAGAACACTGATTTTTGAAATCTGGAAACATTTTAAATAATTGCCAAACACATACACCCTTAATTGTGCCACTGATTTTTGAAAGCAGAAATGAATGATCAGGCAAAATCCAATACTTTCCATTTACTGATTTTTCTTTTGCAAAAGTGCATGAACTTGAGTCTCGGCTGTTTTCACTCTTGCATATTCAGTTGAAAATACACTTATGCACTTGTGTGTATGTATTTGAGCCTGCTGTGTGAATCTGGTTTGGCTTAAACATTATCTGTAATCTGGAATACATGACCTGACCCACTTTTGCACATAAGCTTGGCTGCATCAACCAATTTTTGGTTGCATTGTTGTTGAGCTTGTCACTTTACTGGGCTGTATCACATTCCATGTATAAGCTGCTGTGTTGTCTTTGGTATGTTCTTGCTGTTTTCACCATGTTTTGATATGTTGAATCACTTGTACATGCATAACCTCTGATTATGCTGCTGGACCATACATCAATGTCTCGACCATTTGCATGCTTAACTCATCACATTCATGCAACTGCCTTGTCTATGCTGATCATACATTTTCTTGCTTGCTCCACTACTATGGCTTGTATTTGCTTTGCTGATCTAACTTGAGAATATAATTGCATTTGCTGAAAGCATGACCATATTATTGAGCTGCCTTGTGCATTCATGTATGTCCAGAAATTTGTGTACACAGTTTGTACATGTCTCATTGTTGTATCACTATAAAACTGCTACATTGACTAGTTTAGTTACTCCATTTGATCTACATGCACCAGAACAGTTTGTGTTGACCACATGTATAAATTTTTTGCATCATACATGTATATAGCAGTAGTGCAATGGTTTTGTTCCACCCATGCTTGTCACCATTCATTTTGCACTTGTTCATCTTTGAGCTGTTATGCATGTTATCCATTTCACCATGCTTCATTGATATATGCCATTGTACACCTTGTAGCTGCACCAGTATATTTTGTAAAGCTTGTGCCTTCTTGTTTGGGTTTGCTGAAAATATTGAAATAATGCTTTGACCTTTTGCTCTAACTTTTATTGTACTGTTATTTGTGTGACTTCTCTGCTTTGACTCACACTTGATCATACTGTGTATGCTTCTTCTTTTTTTAACCTTTGATTGGCCATATTGAAATGGCTCGACCACTTTGTTTTCACACTTGAAACCTGAATTTTGCAAATTGCTGCCATGTTCTCTACACTCATTTGTGCCATCTGTGTTGACTTGTTTATTGTACCATTGATCAAACTGCTTTGCTTTATGTTTGTGCATGGCTCGACATTTGGACTGTTTGCTGGTTTGACTTTGCTTTTTGTTGAAACTGTTTTTGTGCACTTTGACTTTATTTTCATGTGCACTGGGTCGAGAAGGTCCACGTGGCTACTCCTCAGTTGCACACTGAATTGGCGTGGCAGTGCACACGTGTATATTTATACACGTGTGTATATGCAGTCATTCAGAAAATTTCCTGTCCCTGTACATATACAAACTGTCTGCTAGACACAGATGAATCAGATCAAGTCATGAAAAATGATGAGAAACACACCAGAAAACTGAGGCAAATAGAATTTAAAAAAAAAAAATATTTGCATGTGTTTAGTTTTATTTCTATTGCAGTGTACTGTGTGTTTTCTGTTTCATGTGACAGGTAAGCAGACGGTGACTGGACTGACAGTGAAGATGCTGTGAAGACAGAAGACTGAAGACAAGAACAGTGTGAAAAAGTGTATATGTATACGAGTCTGTGTAAAAGAATGAATGAGTGGAACTGTGACTGAAAGATAGAGTGTTGTAGTGGAGAACACTGTATATGGAATTTTATTTGATATGTAATGCAGTGATGTACAAATAGTGAAGTTAAAAAATTTGTACTGTTTGAATAATGAAATAAAATATTATATTTAAATAAAACACTGTGAATATTTGAATTTCTGTACAGTCGTATTTTATTTAAATATAAATATTATATTCCAGTCTGTGATTTACAATAACAGTACAATATCAAACACATTAAAATAATATATATTTGGTTGTTATCATCAAACAAAAATCATATAATTGTGTATACAACACCGTTATATACAACACATTCCACACAAAATCCTATCTCTCAACAATGTATTTTTAAACTATTCTTCAAATAAATGCAATATAACACCTTCTTGTCTCATAACTTCATATTGACAGAATCGTTATATTTATACTTGGCTAAATAAATTGTTTCCAGAGAAAAATCATTATGTAATCAATCAAAATGGCTGCCTTGAAGGAGTTAATGCCTATATAAAAATAGTAAATACTCACAATAGTGTTTCTCCTTTTTAATCCCTTTGTACTTGATGATAGCCCGAACTCCTAGGTACTGCGGCTACTATTTGCTTACATTTAATTTTTATCTAGAAGAAAATAGTCTAGCTCACAAGCCTAGCATTTTTATATTAGGTAAACTATGGTTTAAGGCTACCTAATGTCATATTTACCCATTTAGAGAAATATTTTGTTGATCATGTAAAAGCACTCAAAGCCATACCCATTTGCCTTCTTATCCTTTTAAGGATATACACTATACCCTACCATACTATGTTATTTTCTTTTTAGTTGTACCAGATATTTATTTTATCTTTCTTTCACCAACCATCACGCTTCCTGCATGATCATGCTAGCCACGAATTATGAATCTTATATATATATATATATATATATATATATATATATATATATATATATATATCCATAGCCCAAACATATGTAATCCCATAGGTTTTTTTCCTCGAATTTATTTTTTTAACTATGTGCAAAGTGTTCATTATCCTACATGTGAACTTCACAAAATATTTAAATGTCTATATACATTTTGTTTAATTTTCCGAGGATGATAAAATAAATTCAAACAATTGTAATAACCTTCTTTTCATGTACACTGAATATTCTTGTCTGCACCTTATTCATGTACACTTACTCCTTTATATATGTCACACACACATATATTCATAACAATCATTATTTTCTGTTTTTAAAATATTAAAACAATACAGTGTTACCACATTTTCCCTTATAGAAATCGTGTCCCACAATTTAGCATATTACTTTAGGTACAATTTTCCAATTATCATTGTTTTCTGACCTAAAACTCTTCCTTTTAATATATTTTTCTTACTATCCCCGGATTAAATTAAAATTTCTTAACAAAATAAATTATGTCAAAAATTTAAATACGTTTCTCCTATTCAACAAACACTTTGGGATATTTGATCATGATTTCACCCTCTACCTCCCAGGTACAACCATTAGAATTAAGGCTCCACCGCACTTTCACAAGTTTAACTATTTTATTCCTTAATCTCTTTTCCTCTTTTCCCACTATTCCCACTGGTTCTTTCTTATATATTAAGCTAGGGTCAATCTTCAGTATAGTGGGTGTTTTTAATATAGTTTGCTCATCGTGTACCCACCTCCTTAATTGAGATACATGAAACACATTGTGTATTGCAATCATTTCCTCTGTAGTTCCATTTTATATGCAACTGATTCAATCCTCTCCAGTATTTTATAAGTTCTAATGTACCAAGTGATTAGCTTACCTTTCTTCCCAAATCCGAGGATACTTTTCATTGGAGATACTTTCAAAAACACATAGTCTCCTACTGCATACCCTATCAATTTCCTCCTTTGATCCACATACATTTTCTGCCTACTTTGTGTTGCTTCCATTCTTTTCCTTATCATAGAAATTTTATCCGATATTTCCTTCACATGACCAGGTCCAGATTTTTTTTATCCCCAACTTCCATCCAGTTAGCAGAGGATAAGCATGATCTCCCATATAAAGCTTCAAAGGGTGTCATTCCTATTGTTCTTTGATGGCTGTTGTTATATGAAAATTCAGCTAAATGAAGATAGTCTTCCCTGCTAGCTCCCCAATCCGATATACATGCTCTGAGTATATCTTCCACTAGTTTATTTGCTATTTCAGTTTTCCCATCATGGTATGCTGTGCTTATACACGATTCTGTACCCATGGCTCCCTAAAAACTGGTCCAGAATTTTAAGGTAAACAATGTTTCCTTATCACTCGTAATGGATTTTAGAACACCATGCAATCTTACTATTTCTTTCATGAATAGTTAAGCCAATTTGGGTGTACTTCTTTCTGATTTAATGGGTATTAAATGTGCTACTTTGGTCAGCCTATCAACCACCACCCAAATGCTATCATTTCTTCTCTTGATCTTGGTAAGCCACCGATGAAATCCATGGAGATTTCTTCCCACTTTCATTCAGGAACACTCGGAGGTTGTAACAATCCAGAAGGCTTTTGTACTCTGCTTTAACCTATTGGCAAACCATTCATTTAGCTACATATTTGCCTATATCCCCCTTCAATCCTTTCCACCAGAAGTTTCTTTTTAATTATGATACATTTTTGTTCCACCAGGGTGGATGGTATACTTGCTTCTATGGTACACATCCAGTATTTCTTCAATTCTGTATTCAGTGGAAGACACAACTTCCTCTTATTTCTTAAATATCCTTGATCATCAATCTGAAAATTCTCTGCTTCCTCTTCCATAGACAAAAGCATTTTCTTCTCCCTTGAAAATGGATCTTGATCTTGCAATTCTCCCACCTTTTCCACCAAATTAGATTGTATTATAATAATACTCAACTTCCCTTGATCCATTGGTCCACTGGTTATATTCATTGGCATTTCTCCATTGATACTTTTTATGTCTACATCAGAAAGAAAAGATAAAACTTTGAATTCCTCTATCATTAATGTGGCTATTTTGGCATATTGTCTACACGAGGCATCAACAACCTTATTAGCTTTTCCAGGGGTGTGTAATATTTCCAAATCATAGGCTGCCAAGAACTCTATCACCTATGTTGTCTCATATTTAAGTCTTTTTGAGAGAATAAATATTTTAATGATTTATGGTCGATGTACAACTCAAATTTTGCTCCTAATAAATAATGACTCCATAATTTTAGAGCATATACGACCGCAGTTAGTTCCAAATTATGTGTAGCATACCTTACTTCATTAGCTTTTAATTATTTGGAGTCATAGGCTATTACTTGCTCATTTTGCATCAAAACTGTTCTTGGCCCACTTCCACTAGCATCAGTGCAAACTATAAGCCATTCATTACCCTCTAGAGCCTTTAACACTAATGCTTCTATCAAGGATTCCTTCAATTTTATAAATGCCTTCTCATGTTTTTCTGTCCAAACAAATGGGTGATCTTTCCTTGTTAACTATGTAAGTGGGATAACAATTTTTGCAAAATCTTTTATAAACCATCTACAGTAGCCTGTTATGCCCATGAATGATCTGACATCACTCACTGTACTAGGCCTTTTCTAGGTTTGTACTGCCATAAATTTTCTTGGGTATACTGAAATACCTTTTCCAAAAACAATGTGACCTAGAAAACTAGCCTCATTTTTCCAAAAGGTGCATTTAGAGAATTTTGCTTTGAGGCCATACTTCCTCAACCTATTTAGTACCAAATGCAAATATTGATTGTGCTCCTATTCTGTTTTGGAATATACCAGTAGTACATCAATGAAAATTAGCACAAACCTATCCAAATAATCTCTAAACATTCTATTCATTAAATCGACAAAGTATGATGGAGCTTTTGTAAGGCCAAATGGCATAACTAAGAATTCATATAGTCCATACCTAGTGTTGAAGGTTGTGTATTTAGTGCTCTCCTCCTCTACCTTCGTTTGATGAAAACCAGATGCTAAGTCCAATTTGGAAAACGATTTAGCACCACTCGATTGATCAAAGAGATTATATATTCTTGGCAATTGGTATATATTCTTTATTGTGAATTTGTTAAGCTCCCTATGATCTATACACATTCTAAGTATACCATCATGCTTCTTAACAAAGACCACTGGTGACCCCCAATAAGAACAAATTTGCCTTATGAAACCCTTCTCTTCTAATTCTTGTAACTGCCTTTTCAATTCAGTTAATTCTTTAGGCCCCATTCTTGTTGGCTTCTTTACTATGGGACTTGCACCATGAATCAGTCTTATTTGAAACTCAACTGGCCTATTATGAGGTACCCCCATCACCTCATCAAACACATCTAGATATTGGTTTACTATTGGCACTTGTCCCAATATTAGTTCTTGTTCCTTAATTTCTAGATTAAAATAGTGGAAATTAGGCTTACATCCCTAAAAGCAAACTTAAGGCTCACATCTCTGTCATGTTTCAATTTAGAACCCACCCCCTATTTTTCCTTGCACCTCCTTCATTTTAGGGACTTTCGCCTTCCTGCTTTGTTTACTTCCTCCTTCATTTTCTTCCAAAAAAAATGCGGCATTGATTTAAAAAAAAAAACTCTATAATCTGGAAATATTGTCAAAAGTTATCAAAAAAAAAAAATTTGCATACATGTATGCAACTATTACGTATATTTGTACACATATATGCAACTATGTGAATACACATACATATATTTATGCATGCCTCTTGAATAACTACACACACGTATGCAGTTTTTTTTATTTTATAAATGCATACGTGTATGCAGATATGTCAAAATCTATGCAAAAGTGAAAAAATTGCATGTACGTATGCAGGTTTTAAATCAATGCATCAGAATATGCATGTATTCACATTATGTGCATACATGTATGCATTTATTCTGCAGTTTAGACGCAGATATGAAAAAGTGCGTACATGTATGCAACTATTTGAAATATATGCATCTATCGATGCATTTTTCTGCATTTCGTTGTTTTTGTGTAATTTTTTATTTTAGCGTGGTTTTCGATGTCTTTTCCACCTGATTTTTTTTTTCAGATTAATTGTTTTATTTAATTACAAATTTACGTGATTTTTTCATATATTTTTTTTACTGAATTTTCAAAAACTGGCGACTAAATCTACAATAATTTTATGATCGGACCTGAGCCTAATTTAAAACGTTAATAGGGACCTGTTAAAAACGCGCCCATTAAAATATCCAGACCTTTTTTCTTTATTTGTTTCACAACATATTAATACCCTTTTACCCCTAGCAGTTTTTAAAGATATTATATAATGTTCTAAATTAATGATTGCCTAATACTTTTTTAACCGATCAACCATAAGTATAACCCCTATACCTGGGTAATTCAACACAAACAAATCAGAAATAAACAGGCTACTACCAATATTTAATTCTATCTAATAACACATCATTCCTAGCTCACATGAGCTACCTACTAGGCTGGTTATATATAAGGGTTTATCAACTATTACACAAGTTAAATTTAACTGTTGCACTATGTCAGAGGAAATTAGAGAGTGAGTTGCTCCAGTATCATATATTACATTTATAGGAATTTGTTTAATACGTAGTATACCTTCCACTTGTCCTTGTACTTCATTATTAGAGCTAACCACTGACTTGCCTTTCCCTTCCATAGCACCAACTTTACCTTGTTGTTTGTATTTACGGCAATTTCTCTTTATATGTAATGTCCCGTAGTTTTAAGGTATTATAATTAATTAATTTAATTATTTAAATAGTGATATAGAGATTTAAATAGCTATTTAAATAAATAATAGTGAATATTTAATTAAATTAAATAATATATTTAACTCCGAAATAGTAGGAAATAGTGAATTGATAATATAATGTGAACTGGACAATTTAAAATATTTAATTCAGCTTAGAATTTGAATTAGAATAACGAATATATTATTTGAATGACAGTTGAATGTATAATTTATTTTATAATTATAATCGAGCTCGAAATGGTGCGGTAGTTCGCTATTTGGCGATTTGAACTTTAAACGAATATACAGAATCTGTTTTAAGCCGGATTTCTATGAAACAGGAAACGTTCGAAGCTAGTGAAGTATATATTTCTAATGGAAGAGAAAAATCAAGATTTCATTGTATAGATTTTGATTTATGTCCAAAATCAAATTTTCGAAAAGTCACAGTGGAATTCTTTTATAATTTATTTATATTTTAAAGGAATTTCATTATAAATCGAATATCGATTTAATCGGGATTTGAAGTATCAAGTTAGAAATTCATATAGGAATATTATGGAGTTGTATGGTATTCTATTGTGAATATATACAATAATATTAAATTATTTTTATTTAATTTAATTGTTTTTAAATATATTTATATAGTTAAATGGGTTATTTTGAGCTTTAAAAATAGCCAGTTTTACAAACAAACTCCGTTTTCGACGGAACTAATTTTGTTGGATCCGTAATATTAAACTTTTGTTAGATTTCAATTTCCGTGATTTTTGAAGTCAGTGTGTGGCCGTACGAATTTTTAATGTGAAAAACAGTCGATAATTTAACCATTAAAAATACGCTGTGTGAGCAAACGAAGTCGGAATTTGACGAAACCTATTTCGTTGGGTCCGTAATGTCAAACTGAAGGTGTATGTCCATTTTCGTGAGTTTTGGATATTATATGTGATCATAGAAAATTTTAACAACATATACATTAAGCGGTTGAATATAAATTAATAAAGAATTCGAATATAAAAATATTAAACTTTCCTATAAATATCTGAACATTTTTCTAAACCTAAAATTACATTTCTCTGGTCAAAATTTGTAGCCGCCTATCTTTTTTCCCATCCTCTAAAACGTGAAGAACATCCATCTCTAAATTCAAAACGAATTCATATAAATTCCTATAAATCGAATTAGATGTATATCTGCATTCGTAAGTCCATTCTCTTCGTTCTGGTACGAGTTTTGCTGAGCTCGACGTTAACTTCTAGAAGTAGAAATCACGCAACAGCCTTAGGATTCCTGTTGGTGATCGTTGTTGGGAGTTTTGAGCCAAATGGAAGGTAGCGAGGTGATGAGGAGGTCAATGCGCACCGTCAAGGAGAAATTTGAGGGATTCCATCATTTTTCATGTCGCGAACTTACTGTGTGATCCGCGAGTTCGACTTCGAAGTCATAATGTGAAGGGAGCCATTGAGTTGTTGGAAATGGATATGAGGTAGGGGAGTTTTGGAAGAGGAACGTAGTGATGATTGTGGTTTGAATTTTCGTGGGAGTTTGAGCAAGAACGAGGCTCGCGAGAACTGGTAATTTCAGGTTCAATTTCCGGAATTTGAATTGTGTCGAGGAAGAAGAAGTTCGAGTGGTTTGGTTTGGGATATGGGCCGGATTTAGTGGTAAAAGCCCAACTATATAAATATATTTAAGTTGTTTTAAATTGAAATAGTATATTAACTTGTAGATGCTATAACTTCGTCATCCTGAATCAGAATTTCGAACAGTCAGATCTGTTGGGATTGTATGAACGGTGGCTACACCATGGAACTGATTGGGATTGAATTAGAGATTGTTACAATTTATAGCAAAATAAATTGTCCGTCAGAATCAAAGATAGTTAATCATTTTTAATGATAACTGTCCAATGTGAGTAAAACTCACCAACTTTATCTGTTATATTTTTATAACGTATTTTTAGAACTGATAAGATGATGGTTGATTCTGTGTGTTGACTGTTTGGTTGAACTGCAAAGTGATTGGTTGAAATTATAGATAACGATATATATATATATATATATATATATATATATATCGTTAATCAAATATTGATTCTATTGAAAAAAATGGCAACCTCTGTGGCGGCTAGGGTTCCAAACCCCAGCACTGGAAAAATTGATTTCAACAACGAAGCTGGATGGAAGGAAGTGGGTAAAAGAAAAAGAAACATTTGCTGATGCTGTCGCTGGAAGCAATCGGACAGAGACAAGGCCTATATTCAAGCCTGGAGCACTAAACTGGGTCGCGGCAATGGCTGGTAATACCAAAATCAGTGGAGACGTTCAGAAATTTGATGCTTTAACAGATGACGAGAGCGAATATGCAGAAATAGATGACCAAATCTTCAAAGAAGCAACTGAAATGTGGACGAATTCCATCTACATATATCTAATAGGTAAACGTCCATACTTTGTTCACTTAAATGCCTACATCAAACGTGAATGGAAACTGAAAGGAAGATGGGATGTGTTTGCTCGTGAAAATGGGTTTTACCTCATCAAATTTGCAAATGCTGAAGATTGTCAAAGAGTTTTAGGAGGCGGACCATGGTTCATGGATAGCAAACTGGTTTTTATTAAATGTTGGGAACCAAATATAAAACTGGAAAGAGACATGCTAGCTTCTCATCCAGTGTGGATCAGATTGAAAAATTTGGGCCTAACTCTGTGGAATGCGAGAGGCATAAGTAAATTAGCTAGTTTGGTTGGCAACCCACTAGCTATGGATGACTGTACTAAAAATGTCAAGCGTCTGAACTACACCAGAGTGCTTGTAGAATTGCAGGCTGATAGTGCAATTAAGAAACAAGTCCGAGCAAAGGATAAGAGTGGAAATGTGTACTTACAAGAGATAGAGTACGAGTCTCTACCTCCCATTTGCAATCATTGCAAATGCTTTGGACATGACGATGCCCAATGCTCCACAACCTCTGAGCAGGTGTGGCAGCCAAAAAATAAAACATCCGATTCAAACAAAAGGGCAAGCTTGACAGTCATAACCGACCCCACTACTACTAGACATATACATACATTTACAAGGAGTACATCAAACACTACTAGTTGTGAGACTCAGACGACGTTGGATCAGCAGTCTGCGGTGGTGCAGCTGGAGGAGGAGGTGGAACCACAGACGGACCCGACGCAGGAGGTGGTGGAGACTTCACGGCTCGAAAACCATGGCACTGTCGCCAATCAACTGGACCGAGTTCCTGAAAATGCAAATGAATTGAAGGAGTTAGAAGTGGAACTGCAGTACTCAGAGGATGAAGAGGAAACTAATGTACAAAAAGGCATATACACTTCAAACAATCAGAACTATGAGGCACAGTTCACTGCAAACAAAAAAGGAAAAAACAAGGTCTCGAGTACTCGAGTTGTATCTCCTAAGAAGTTGAGGAGCCAGTCTCTCAACTCTAAATGTCCATAGTTAGCTGGAATGTAAGAGGCTTGAACAATGATACTCGTGTTCTTGACCTCTATAATTTAAGAAGGTGTTACAATCCTTCTATTATGGGTATCTTAGAGAATAAAATGAGCAGTGATAATATTAAGATCTTTATAAATAATTTGGGCGATATCTGGGAAGTAGTCCACAATAATGACTCAGGCACTAAAGGTTGCATCATGATTACTTGGTGCAAAAATGTGTGGTCTTCGTGTTTGTTTGATAAGGATGATCAACAAATAGCAGTTAAAGTCAACAATGTTGGTGGGCTTGTTGTTTACTTAACCATGGTTTACGCGAGTAATTTGGCGACTTATAGAGTTAATCTATAGGCAAAACTGAAGGAGATTTCTACGAAAATTGCAACCCCTTGGCTGGTTATGGGGGACTTTAACGCGGTGCTGAAAGTTGAAGAGAAGCATGGTGGCAGTACCTTAAGAGTAACACAGTTGTCAGAATTTAACAACTGCTTAGTTGCAGCAGGGCTCATAGAACCTATCCACGGGGGCCTGCAATTCACATTGAAGAGTGGGGAGGTTAAGAAAATAATGTGCAAACTCGATAGGGCATTGGTGAATGCCTTGTGTACGAACACATTTGCGGACGTCAAAGTGAATGTACTCCCTAACTCCACCGGTGACCACTGCCCGCTTCACGTTGTTCTCAAAGAAACAGAAAACAACATGAAGGGTAAACCATTTAAATACGCTAATGATTGGCAGCATTATGAAGGATACATTGAAGCAGTTGACCTAAATGACATTCAACCAACTGTAAACTGTCACCTGTTTAACCTAGTGAAGTTTTTGAAGCGTGTCAAAGAAAGACTCAAAAACTGGAACAAACTTCGACCAAAGCAACATAAGGAAATACAACAATTGGAGAAACACAATGAGGAGCTTTTAAAGAAAATTGACAAAGGGGATTCGTCAGAAGAAACATGGCGGCAATACTACAGTGCTCAATGCAAACTTAAAGAAACACTTCACATCAAAGCTAAGGAATTAAAACAGAAAGCCAAGGGAAGTGGCTAACTAAGCGGGACGAATGCACTAAATTTTTCTATACTAAAATGTCTATCAGGAAAAATACTAACTATAACTTGCAAACTTATGACCAGGACGGTAACAGCTTGCTAGATTTGGAAAAGTTCGAAGTAGAGGCAATACAATACTTCAATAAACTGTACAATGGCAACACAAGTGAAGACTTACCCCACATCACCACTCGCAGACTGATCAACTCTAGGGGAAGGAATTTGCTGCTGGGAAGAGTCACTGAAGGGGAAGTTTGGGATGCTGTTAAGTCGATCCATATGGACTCCTCGCCCGGCCCTAATGGGCTCAGCTCTAGCTTCTTCGGAATCCACTGGGACCACCGGAAAAGCAACATCACTTCACCAATTCAAGAAACCTTTGTATCAGGGAAAATTCTAAAAGAAATTAATCATACTTTTATCTGTCTTATTCCTAAAACTGAAAAACCCACTACAATTGCTGATTACAGGCCTATTGCGTGCTGTAATGTCATATACAAAATACTAAGCAAAGTGATATGCAACAGAATGAAGATGATGCTCCCAGACCTAATTGTTGAATGTCAAAGTGCATTTATTAGTGGCATGAGCATATCAGAAAACTCTTTACTGGCTCATGAACTTATAAGAAATTTTGGCAAGCAAGATGCAGACAAGCTATGCTTAAAAGTGGACCTTCACAAAGCTTATGACAAAATTAACTGGAAGTTCAATTTACACATGTTAAAATGTATGGGTTTTCCTCAAAAATTTGTTGATTTGATAGATGAATGTATCAATTCCCCCACTTACTCTATTCTAGTCAATGGGGTGCCCAAGGGGTTTATTAGAAGCAAAAGAGGCATTAGGCAAGGGGATCCCCTTTCCCCCTACCTATTTGCAGTGGCAATGGAGTATTTCACATTACAAATGGAGACTGCATGTCATGAAAAAAGTATCCAAACTATCCACAATTTCCTATCCAATGTCAGTCATTTACTATATGCAGATGATCTACTTATTTGCATCAAATCAAATAGCAAGGCAACCGATAGAATTAAAGATATTTTTGGTAATCAAGAGTCACACTGTGGCCTGATAGTGAATGAGATGAAAACCAAATGTTACTTCAACAAATTCTGCAAGGAAAAGGACAACATTTTGGAGATTTTGAAAGTGCAAGAGGGGGAGTTTCCTGTGAAGTATTTGGGGGTGCCTTTGTCATCCAATAAAATCACAGATAAAGGATGTGCAGGCCTAGTTTCCAAAATAAAGGATAAACTTTATGGATGGAGTTCAAGATTACTATCATTTGCAGGACGGATAGAACTAGTTCACAATGTTATTCGTGTAAAAGTGAACTTCTGGCTGCAAACTTTTCAATTACCCGATGCTTCTATAGAGAAAATTGAAAAGGTATGTGCAGACTTCATATGGAAAGGGGGACTTCACAAAATTAAATTTGCAGATTTGTGCAGACCAAAGGAAGAAGGTGGGGTTGGTCTACGTGATATCAGAGTAATGAGACAAGTTTTTACAGTTAAACAAGTGTGGAAAGTCATTAATAACAAAGGTCTATGGGCCAGATGGATGAATAAAAGATATGTTAGAGAAAACTTCTGGACAATGGTCATTGACAACGATGCGTCATCCACTTGGAAGGTCATTATGTACTCCAGAAAATTAATTGCAGAAAATTGTTGGAAAGAGATTGCAAATGGGAAAGACACAAACTTATGGAAAGATCCATGGTTTAAAGGGGGCTCCCTAATTGACACTCTATGGTGGGACACCTTTTCTGCATATAGCTGCCCTAATGTAGCAGTGGACACCATTATTCAAAACAACCAGTGGCATGTTACTTTGCCATGTAGCCAGAGCCAAAGAGAGAGCATAGAAAACATGCAAATCAACTCAAACAACACATATGACACCTGGACATGGGCAAATCATAATTTAATTTAAAGCAGGCTCGGCAGGACATCAGGCACAAATGCTGGAAAGTGGAATGGCACAAACTTATTTGGAGTAAAGCTAACATTCCTAAAATGGCATGTTGTGCGTACAAAGCAGTTTTGAATAGATTACCCACAAAAGACAGACTGTTTAAATGGGGAGTGGTCAGTGCAAATGTCTGTGTACTATGTGAGCAAAATAAAGAAAGTCATAACCATCTTTTTTTCGAATGCCCATTCTCAAAAGAAATCTGGAAAAACTTAGGTTGTACATGCAAACTTCGAACAAGTGGGTACCAATTACAACAGATAATAGCAGACCTGGAAGTGATCGGGCAGAGCATAGGTATGGAAACCGAAATGAAGTGCATCGCTCTGACAGTTGCTGTATGGACGATTTGGAAGGAGAGGAACACCAGAATTTACAAACAAAGGAAGAAAACAATGGAATTAGTAAGCAATTTGGCAATTAAAGACATGGCAATCACAATGAGGAGAGTTAGAAAGAGTACCACACGAAGGGGACTTGAAGTAGCCGATATTCCAGTCGTAGATCTGTCGCAGGCATGGCTTGGGCACCGAGATAGAGGCAGCTCGAGCTCCTACTTCCAGTTCCAGCTGCCATGAAGCTCGACGAAGCTTAGATCTAAAGTAAAAGTAGGGTTTTGGAATTATGTTGTAAGATGTAAAGTTTATTCTTACTTTTCTGTACATGCTGCTTTTAGTTTTGGGCTGAAGGCGTTCGCTATGGGCTTTTAGGCCATCAATAAAGATTTAAACCCATTTTCAAAAAAAAAAATATTGATTCTGTTTATCAGAATATTTCACATTGAAATGAAATTGATGTTAATTATATTATTTAACATCTGTGATGCAGGGAAACAGGTTGGAGGGATCCAACTGGATTCCTCAATAATTATAATACAGTTCTTTTCATATATTGTAGTATATGATGTGATATATAATCTGTTGTTGATTATGTCTGTTTGAATGATATCGATCATTGTGAATTGGTATTTCAAATACCGTAAGAAATACTAGGACATAGAAAAGGGGATTTTCAAAGTGTATTTTAAAAATAAAGTATTTATATAAAATCAATGGATTTTATATATAAAAGGAAAAGGGTTTTATAAAAGAAAATATTTTTATGAAATCAAATAACAAATATGAAAGGAAAATATTTGTGAAACAAATATAAAAGGAAAATATCTGTGAAACAAATATAAAAGGAAAATATTTGTGAAACAAATATAAAAGGAAATATTTCTAAAACATTTACAAATAGAATTGAAAAGGAATTAAAAAGGAAATATTTATTTGTTAAATGAATAAAATTATAAAAGAAATATTTATTTGGAAAATAAATAGGATTATAAAAGGGGATTAATGAGATATAATAAGAGTTAATCGAATAGTGTTAATCAATAAGAGTTAATCGAATAGCGTTAATGAATTAGAGTTATCAAATATAGTTAATCGAATAGAGTGAATCAATTAGAGTTATCGATTAGAGTTAATCGAATAGAGTAAATCAATTAGAGTTATCGATTAGAGTTAATCGAATAGAGTAAATCAATTAGAGTTATCGATTAGACTTAATCGGATAGAGTAAATCAATTAGAGTAAATTGAATAGAGTTAAGTAAAAAGGAGTAATCGAATATTGGTTATTCGAAAGAGAACTAATCGAATATAGTTTACTCGAAAAGAGTTATCAAATATAGTTTATTCAAAAAGAGTTATCGAATATTGGTTATTCGAAAAAGAGTTATCGTATATTGGTTATTCGAAAGGAGTTATCGAATATAGTTTATTCGAAAAGAGTTATTGAATATTGGGTATTCGAAAAGAGTTATTGAATATTGGTTATTCAAAAAAGAGTTATCGAATATTGGTTATTCGAAGAAGAGAGTTAATCAAATATTAGTTATTCGAAGAGAATTAATCGAATATTAGTTATTCGAAGAGAGTTAATCGAATATTACTTATTCAAATAAGAGTTAGTCGAATATTAGTTAATCGAATAAGAGTTAATCGAATATAGTTTATTCAAATAGAGTTAAAGGAGTTAATCGAATATAGTTTACTCGAATAGAGTTAAAGAAGTTATCGAATATAGTTTATTCGAAAGGAGTTAATCGAGTATAGTTTATTCGAAAGGAGTTTAGTGATAAGAGTTAATGAATTGAAGTTAATCGAGTTAAAGTTAATGGAGTCAGGGTTAATTGATTTGAGTTAATCAAGTTATATTTTGGAGTTAAATATTTCAGAAGTAGGGATTATAACGCTATAGTTATAATCAATGTTTTCAATAAAGAAGTGGATTCATAAATAGGATCCGAGAGTTACGTAAGGAAGTCCATTAAAGATTTAAAGGGTGAACTTTGTCTATTTCGAAGTTACAAATGTTGTTCAGTTAAGGTCTGAGAGGTAGTTATACCCCAACTTGATTGATTTCGTTTTTAACTAAGGAATGGTTAAGGTTCGATAGTGAAGGAGTTAATTGAATTCAGTTAATAAGTGTTAATGGTTTGAGTTGGCATAGCGATGTTTTATTTAAACATCTGTTTAAATCCAATGAATGAATTTTGGAAACTTTTTCCAAATATAATCAAAGATATTTTCTAATCCTAGAAAATGAAATATTTGATGATAATGAATACTGGAATGATAGTGATACGTGAAAAAGAGATGGAAATGTTTTCCAATGATTAATGACGTATATTTTCAAACTTTAGAAAATAAGGAATGTTGAATATATGGAAACATGAAATGAAAAATGAATAAACTAAAGCGATAAATGTTCATTGATGATTGATCGATATTATTTCCATCCGGAAATAATATCGTTGTTTGCACACTTGTTTTTCTTTGATAGTTAACTCACCGACTATCGGAGTTTTTGATCATTGTTCCGTTGTCAGTACGGAGAGACCGGGATCAAATTCATTATCTGAAAACCACTCTGTATGGGCATTAGAGTTGCGAATCAAATATGATAAAGATAATTGAAGATGGAATTATGCAAGGGCTGTCCTGTTTATAGAATAGTATCTTCGGTTTGTCCAATCCCAGGACAACCTATGTGGAAGAATGTCTGACAGAGTATATTTAATGGATCAATTAAGTTGATCTCTTCAAACGTACGTATGTTTGGTGGCATAGGAATTCGTTTCTCTTAGCTGTATACCCGTTGTATTTTTAGGGAAATCAATTTTTGATTTGGTGGGTATGACAATGTGACATTCAAAGTGAACAATTGTGTGATCTATCAGAGATAAGCGTGGCCTCTAGCCTCACAACCGAGAAATGACAAAAATCGGTCAGGCAGCATGGCTAAGTGGTTGGCTGCCAAGTAGGGTGTTTTATCACCTATCTAGATATATTCATTTCATTCTTTAATCTATTCGATGCTGTCCAATTCGGGAAACGATTGCTGATCCCAACCGTTAGTGATATACATTTGATACACTCAAGCGAAATGAGTGTTTGGTCATGTGTGGTCGGGTTGCAAGATGTTTGTATTGAACCCAGTGCATCCCTCTCTAGAGGTACACTATCGGAAGGTGGTTCCATACCTTGTCATAACTGGAAATACATTACTCAATAATGCTCGCGGTTTTGATTGTATACTATATATGTAGAACATGAGATGAATGCATTTCTGCTAGATGATTATTTAGTTGTGGTTGGTAGACATTATTATAATATCAAAAGAGTTTTGATATAAAGTTTATCATTTCTTTCAAAAGGATTTTGAAAGTTAAATCAAATGTTTTTTTATTCTCATAAGGGAAAAACCCGTTCCGTTATACGGCGTGGTCTTATGAGATATCGTGTATTTGCTCAAACTATTTTAAATTGTTTTTACTCACACCAGTCACATGACTGACCCATAGTTTGTTTTGTTTTCCCTAAATTCTGGGGTGCCCAAATTTGTACGGGCAGTCAAGTAGTCAGGATTTTACATATATACTTGGAGAGCTTGGAGCAGGAGGCTTCAGGATTTTATAGCTATTGTTTATTCTGCTGTGTTGTAAGTGTTGTAATCTGATAATGTTACTGTATACATATACTTGTTTTACTTCAAAGTTATGTGTCTTTTATATATTGTTCGTTTCGCTGTGAGATTCATGTTACTCTGATGATGTATGTTCTTCTTCTTCTTCTTATATTCTAAGTTTCCATCTTATCTATTCTCACCTTCTGTTTTCTTTCTATTAGTTTTTTGGATTCCAGTGTTATTTGGGTTGGACTTGTGTTATTTGGTCAGCTCAAATTGTACCGGAATTCCGGGACACTACAGTTGGTATCAGAGCTGAAGGTTAAGTTATTACCTTGGCTTTGTGGCGTGACTCAGCAGAGATGGGGTTAGTAATGCCCTAAATTTAGTTTGAGTGTATATATATGAGCGCGTATTTGTTATTGCCATAAAATGGTTTTATATTGTGTAGGTTTACTGGTTGAGTTGTTTATAAGTTTTGGTCGATCAGTTTGATCAACTATATCGGTAAGAGTTTATAAACACTCGAATACGATGAACCAACACTATACGTTTTGAAAAGAGGGTAAATGAAATAATTTTACCCAAAATATATTTTGATATAATCAAAATATAGATATTTGAAATATTGTGGTATATTGGATGTATTGGTTGTGATTTTAATAAATAAGATTATAATTGGAACAGTTATGTAAATAACCAATCAGAATTCGTATAAGTGTTACGAAATGATTTAAATCCGAATTTAAATCAGAATTGAAATTTAAAACCCTGGAGATTCGGAAAGGTGTTTGTAAATGAATCTGGGTTAAATATATGTGAATTTTAAAATCCTGGGAGATTTTAAATTTGTTACAAGAAGCGTGAATGGTATTTTGAAATGTATTTCAAAGCTGAAAATGTTTGAAAATGGGTTTGAAAAGTTATATAGTATTGAAATCACTTTGATCGCTGGGAAATAACTCTGATGATTATGGCCACATCATCAGTGTTAATTTTCGAGTTCTAAGTGATGGATTACTACCAAAGATATTGATTTCGAATTGTTTTAGCAAAATAAGTTGTTTTAAATCCTGAAAAGGAATGTTGACTTTGAGAAAAGCAAAGCTGTTTAAAACTCCCAAGAAGAGACTGTTTGAATTAAAAACAAATTTAAATAAAAATTTGTGGATATAAATTGAAATGGAATTGAAATCAACTAAGTGGAAATTGAATTGGATTAGAATGATACCGAGAAATTTGGATTTTGTGACATAGGAATCCGAAATGATATTATGTTGGTGAGTTAAGAATCGGAATCGGGAATGGAACTCGAGTTTGAAATAGAATTCGACTTATATAATCAAATAACTATGTTGAACAGATATTGATTAGAAATTGGTTAAGATGACATTGGTATATGTAGAATCGGTAACACATGGAAAGGATATATTGATATGCCCGACAAAAAGGTACCAGTTTATATTATATGTGGGTTTGAGATTTTGATGAGCCGAATTGGCAAGCCGCTTGGCGTTTCGATTTTCTTTTGGACTGGAGAAGTCCTAGAGAGGCGAGTTGTAGTTGTACCGATTGACTAGTACAAACGAGGTGCCGGCGAAATTTTTCGAAAATTTCGGGTGTTAGAAAATTTTCAGGATTTTTGAAAATTTTCGTTAAAGGAAATAAATTAATATTTTAATTAGAACGGATTGTTCAATTGAAACAGAAGTAAGAGGTATACAAATAAAATTTAACCCAGTAATAGGGTGTGTTTTCTACCTTAACAATTTCGAGGCCGAAATTATTTTAAAGGGGGAAGAATGTAATGTCCCGTATTTTTAGGTATTATAAACAATTAATTTAATTATTTAAATAATGATATAGAGATTTAAATAGTTGTTTAAATAAATAATAGTGAATATTTAATTAAATTAAATAATAATTAAATAATATATTTAACTCCGAAATAGTCGAAAATAGTGATTTGACAATAAAATGTGAACTGGACAATTTAAAATATTAAATACAACTTAGAATTTGAATTAGAATAACGAATATATTATTATTATTTTCAAAGATAATAACATACCAAAAGGGAGAATCAAGCCATTCTCCAACGGCTCACAAAAACGATTTCTGAATAACAGAAACCGTGCACACACAAACTAGAGACAAAACCTTTATACAACAAAAGGAACAAAGGTGAAAAGCAATAAACAAAGGAAAGATAGCTCCAATCAAATCGTCTGACGAGGCAGAAGGATCGTTAGCATACGACGAACCACGATGAGACCAACTCTCCAATAGACGAAGATGAAGATGAAGAACTCATGAGCAGTGGACAAGCCTCCAAGAAAGCCCAAAAGCCATGGCTGAGAACACTCCATAGTCAACGAAGAAACTCTGGCAACTCAAAAACCGATAGCTTCCAAAGGTCCCATAAAAGATGGGCCCCAGAACCCATAAGTCGTCCCGTCTTCCAAAACTCCAGCAGTTCCCCAGCAGAACCTGCTCCAGAATCCTACGACAGAAAGACCTACGCTCCTAGCAGTCCCAACCATTGACCTAAAATTCTTCACAACTAACAAACATCATAAGATGGGGGGGAGGGGGTTTGTAGGAAAAAAAAACAGGAAATCCAAAATCAACCGATGCCAACCCTCAGATTGGCCGAATACGGTAAAATATCAAAGGTAATGGCCAATCTCCTAGAGCGGTCACCTAAGACACCTCTGAAAGGACGGCCCCGGAATGCTAGGAACACATCGTTCCTAACTTTCCGGATAATCGACGGAGGATCCATTGCCACTTCGTCAAAAACTGCCTTATTCCTAGAGCACCAGATGTGCCAGCAGATAAGACAAGGAATCAGACGAAGTAGAATAGACCGAAGGGATTTACTAGAGTTCCCAGACCACCAGAACCTCAGCAAACCTTCCAATGAGATGGCATTACCTCGGCAACCCATCAGGGTCCCGAAGTAATTCCAGACAACTCTGGCACAGGCACCAGAGATAAGCAAGTGAAAAGAGGACTCAGAGCGTCCAGTGTTGCAACACCTACATCTGGACACGAGCGGGATGCCGATACGCTGAATGTTCTCATCTATGGGTAAACCATCGTGCAATGTTTTCCACATAAACAGAGAAACCTTTGGCGGAATTCAGACATTCCAGATAAAGCTGAAAACACGAAGACGTGGACCAGGCGTCCGCACTGTTTCCCACGCAGCCTTGATAGAGAAAGGGTTGTCGTCCCAAGTGATACCATCTCCATGGCCATCCGTAATTGCCTTCACGGATTGCATACGTTTCCATGTCTCACTAGCGTAAGACGGGTTACCGCTATAATTCGTGGTTGCAAGCCTATGGTACTTGGCGTGGAGAAACGTCACCCAAAGGGAGTTGTTCGCTCCAAACCTCGCCCAAAGTTTGCAAGCAAAGGCCACACATATGTCCTTTGGATTACGGAGGCCAAGACCACCCTCAAGTTTGGGACGACAAATGACGTTCCAAGAGATCCAGTGATGGCGAGAAACATTGTCCTTATTGCCCCAGAAAAAGGAAGAGGCCAAAGAACGGAAGGAGCAGAAGAAGGCAGCAGTGGGTGTCATAGCCGCAAAGATATGAGAACCCATGGAGTCAAGGACAGACTTAATGAGAACAAGTCTACCTGCCTGAGAGATGAGAGAAGCATTCCATCTAATAATCTTACTCCTAACTTTGTCAGTTAAGGCATTGAGCTTCCTACCTCGATATAGAACTATACCAAGATAAGGAAGCGGAAGGGAAGTAGCCTTAAAGCCAGAGGTGGATTCGATCCAGGAGGATCTTATCGAATAAAGGTCTTTAGCTGGCACAAAACAGCTTTTGGCGCTGTTCACGAGTTGCCCCGAACAATTCTCGTACCATCTAATAAAATCAAGAAGACTACGGATAGACCTACGAGAACCATTAGTGAAAATGATGATGTCGTCAGCGAAAGATAAGGAAGAGATGACAGGGCAACCCCTCGGGATACCGAACCTGTGGATTTGTCCAGCTATCGTAAGGGAGTGGAGCCCATGAACAAAAGCCTCGGCAGCAAGGACAAAAAGGGAAGGGGATAGGGGATCACCCTGCCGGAGACCTCTACCGGACCTGAAATAACTGGTAGCCGAGCCATTAATGAGGACGGAAAACCAACAGTTGGAGATAAGCCTCCATATCAAATCAATAAGGGTTTCCGGGAAACCAAAAGCTCTGAGAACCTTGATGATGAAGAACCACGACATGCGGTCGTAAGCCCTAGCCATGTCTAGCTTGATGACCACATTCGAGCCTCGAACCTTCTTGTCGATCTGAGATATCAGCTCCTGGGCTAAAATGACGTTATCAGTGATAAGCCGTCCTTTTAAGAACCCGGCCTGCGAAGAAGAAATAAGGCGATCAAGAAACGGTGCTAGTCTAGAGGTTAGGATCTTAGAAATGACCTTGTTAGAGAAATTACACAAGCTGATCGGTCTGTAGTCCGCACAGGAGGAAGCATGATCACTCTTTGGTATGAGAACTAAATTGGTGGAAGTCCAACCAGATGGGAGATCTTCACCAGAGAAAAAGGACTGAACGGCGAGACAAAAGTCCGCCTGAATGATAGGCCACACACTACTATAAAAAACCCCGTTGAAACCATCTGGCCCACTCGCACTGTCCTTGCTTAGAGCAAATACGCAAGCACGTATTTCTTCCAAGTTAGGGGGTGCGGCTAGGTCGGAACTGTCCGACGGAAGGATCAATCTAGGAATGAAAGCTAGAAGGGATGGGTCAGGCGACGAAACCGAGGGAAAGGAGAGAAAGGATTGGAAGTGGGAAAGAATTGTATCTTTGACTTCACCAGGAGAGGAAGCGAAAGAAAGGTCTGGGCGCCGAATCTGACGGATGCAGAGAAGACTATTCTTCTTACGAATAGTCGACTGAAAGAACTTGGAGTTCGTATCTTCATCCACAATCCACTTGATTCTAGCCTTCTGCCGAAGGTGGTCGTGTTCGATACGAAGTTCAGAGGAGAAAGCGAGCTGGGCCAACGCCCAAGCCTCCTTATGGACCGCATTAGGCTCCTCATCAAAAGTCGCTTCCGCTAAGATAAGAATTTCTTCAGCCGCTCTGACACGGTCGAAAATATTCTTGAAAACTAGGAGATTCCACGCCTTTAAACAAGATTTAATCCTTTTTAGCTTACGAGAGAAGGCAACACAGGGGGCACCGCTCACCGGAGATAACCAGGAGTCGGAAACAACACTGAGGAAGGAATGGTGAGAACGCCACATGCTTTGGTACCTAAAGGAGGACGGGCCGGACCGGGAGCGGGGGGAGCAGCTAAGGAGCATAGGGGCATGGTCGGAAAAGGTGCGATGCAGATGAGAGATAGAGAACAAGAAAGGAAGGCTAAACCAACCCTCAGAAGCGAAGATTTTGTCTAGCCTAGACAGAATCCGGTTAGGGCCTTCTTGGTTGTTACACCAGGTGAAAGCCGACCCAACAAAAGAGACTTCTAAGAGACCCGACTGAACGATGAAAGCGTTGAAATCCGCAACCGCCAAACGGTTAATGACATTTCCCCCACGCTTTTCTGCTTGACTGGCGACAACATTAAAGTCGCCACCAAGCACGGAAACAGAAAAACCCAAGTCAGACAGAGAAATAACATCCGACCACAATGCTTGCCTCTCAATCCTATCGCACTTCGCATAAACCGCAGAATATTATTTGAATGACAGTTGAACGTATAATTTATATTATAATTATAATCGAGCTCGAAATGGCACGGCAGTTCGCTATTTGGCGATTTGAACTTTAAATGAATATACGGAATCTGTTTTAAGCCGGATTTCTGTGAAATAAGAAACGTTCGGAGCTAGTGAAGTATATATTTCTAATGGAAGAGAAAAATCAAGATTTCATTGTATAGATTTTGATTTATGTCCAAATCAAATTTTCAAAAAGTCGCTGTGGAACTCCTTTATAATTTGTTTATATTTTAAAGGAATTTCATTATAAATCGAATATCGATTTAATCGGGATTTGAAATATCGAGGTAGAAATTAATATAGGAATATTCTGGAGGTGTATGATATTCTGTTGTGAATATATACAATAATATTAAATTATTTTTATTTAATCTAATTGTTTTGAAATATATTTATATATTTAGATGGGTTATTTAGAGCTTTAAAAATTGCCAGTTTTGCAAACAAACTCCGTTTTCGACGGAACTAATTTTGTTGGATCTGTTATATTAAATTTTTGTTAGATTTCAATTTCCGTGATTTTTGAAGTCAGTGTGTGGCTGTATGGATTTTTAATGTGAAAAACAGTCGATAATTTGACCTTTAAAATTACGCTGTGTGAGCAAACAGAGTCGGAATTCGACGAAACCAATTTCGTTGGATCCGTAATGTTGAACTAAAGGTGTATATCCATTTTCGTGATTTTTGGATATTGTATGTGATCATAGGAAATTTTAACAACATATACATTAAGCGGTTGAATATAAACTAATAAAGAATTCGAATATAAAAATATTAAACTTTCCTATAAATATCTGAACATTTTTCCTAAACCTAAAATTACATTTCTCTGGTCAAAATCTGAAGCCGCCGAGCTTTTTTTCCCATCCTCTAAAACGTGAAGAACATCTATCTCTAAATTCAAAAAGAATTCATATAAATTCCTACAAATCGAATCAGATGTATATTTGCATTCATAAGTCCATTCTCTTCGTTCTGGTACGAGTTTTGCTGAGCTCGACGTTAACTTTTGGAGGTCGAAATCACGCAACAGCCTTAGGGTTCCTATTGGTGATCGTTGTTGGGAGTTTCGAGCCAAATGGAAGGTAGCGAGGTGATGAGGAGGTCGATATGCACTGTCAAGGAGAAATTTGAGGGATTCCATCATTTTTCATGTCGCGACCTTACTGTGTGATCCGCGAGTTCGACTTTGAAGTCGCAATGTGAAGGGGGCCGATATGAGGTAAGGGAGTTTTGGAAGAGGAGCGTAGTGATGTTCATGGTTTGAATTTTCGTGGGAGTTTGAGTAAGAACGAGGCTCGCGAGAACTGGTAATTTCGGGTTCAATTTCCGGAATCTAAACTGTGATGGGGAATAAGAAGTTCGAGCGGGTTGGTTTGGGATATGGGCCGGACTTAGTGATAAAAGCCCAACTATATAAATATATTTAAGATGTTTTAAATTGAAATAGTATATTAACTTGTAGATGTTATAACTTCGTCATCCTGTGTCAGAATTTCGAATGCTCAGATCCGTTGAGATCGTATGGACGGTGCTATACCATGGAACTGACTGGGATTGAATTAGAGCTCATTACAATTTATAGCAAAATAAATTGTCAGTCAGAATCAAAGATAGTTAATCGTTTTAACGATAACTGTCCAATGTGAGTAGAACTTACCAACTCTATCAGTTATATTTTTATGACGTATTTTTAGAACTGATAAGATGATGGTTGATTCTGTATGTTGACTATTTGGTTGAACTGCTAAGTGATTGTTTGAAATTATAGATAATGATATATATATATATCGTAAATCAAATATTGATTCTGTTTATCAGAATATTTCATATTGAAAAGAAGTTAATGTTAATTATATTGTTTTAACATCTGTGATGCAGGGAAACAGGTTGGAGGGATCCAACTGGATTCCTCAATAATTATAATACTGTTCTTTTCATATATTGTAATATATGATATGATATATAATCTGTTGTTGATTATGTGTGTTTGAATGATATCGACCATTGTGAAGTGGTATTTTAAATACCATAACAAAAACTAGGATATAGAAAAGGGAATTTTCAAAGTGTATTTTGAAAATAAAATATTTATATAATATCAATGGATTTTGTATATAAAAGGAAAAGGGTTTTATAAAAGAAAATATTTTTATAAAATCAAAGAACAAATATAAAAGGAAAATATTTGTGAAACAACTATAAAAGGAAAATATTTATGAAACAAATATAAATGGAAAATATTTGTGAAACGAATATAAAAGGAAATATTTGTAAAACATTTACAAATAGAATTGAAAAGGAATTAAAAAGGAAATATTTATTTGTTAAATAAATAAAATTATAAAAGAAATATTTATTTGGAAAATAAATAGGATTATAAAAGGGAATTAACGAGGTATAATAAGAGTTAATCAAATAGTGTTAATCAATTAGAGTTAATCGGATAGTGTTAATCAATTAGAGTTATCGAATAGAATTAATTGAATAGAGTAATCAATTAGAGTTATCGATTAGAGTTAATCGAATAGAGTAAATCAATTAGAGTTATCAATTGGAGTTAATCGAATAAAGCAAATCAATTTGAATTATCGATTAGAATTAATCGAATAGAGTAAATCAATTAGAGTAAATCGAATAGAGTTAATTAAAAAGGAGTAATCGAATATTGGTTATTCGAAAGAGAACTAATCGAATATAGTTTAATCGAAAAGAGTTATCGAATATAGTTTATTCGAAAAGAGTTATTGAATATTGGTTATTCGAAAAAGAGTTATCGAATATTGGTTATTCGAAAAGATTTATCGAATACAGTTTATTCGAAAAGAGTTATCGAATATTGGTTATTCGAAAAGAGTTATCGAATTGGTTATTCGAAAAAGAGTTATCGAATATTGGTTATTCGAAGAAGAGAGTTCATCGAATATTAGTTATTCGAAGAGAATTAATCGAATATTAGTTATTCGAAGAGAGTTAATCGAATATTAGTTATTCAAATAAGAGTTAGTCAAATATTAGTTAATCGAATAAGAGTTAATCGAATATAGTTTATTCGAATAGAGTTAAAGGAGTTAATCGAATATAGTTTATTCGAATAGAGTTAAAGAAGTTATCGAATATAGTTTATTCGAAAGGAGTTAATCGAATATAGTTTACTCGAAAGGAGTTAAGTGATAAGAGTTAATGAATTAAAGTTAATCGGGTTAAAGTTAATGGAGTTAGGGTTAATTGACTTGAGTTAATCGAGTTATATTCGGAGTCTGATATTTCAGAAGTAGGGATTATAACGCTATAGTTATAATCAATGTTTTTCAATAAAGAAGTGGATTCATAAATTGAATCCGAGAGTTACGTAAGGAAGTTTGTTAAAGATTTAAAGGGTGAACTTTGTCTATTTCGAGGTTAGAAATGTTGTTCAGTTAAGGTCTGAGAGGTAGTTATACCCCAACTTGATTGACTTCGTTTTTAACTAAGGAATGGTTAAGGTTCGATAGTGAAGGAGTTAATTTAATTTAGTTAATAAGTGTTAATGGTTCGAGTTGGCATAGAGATGTTTTATTTAAATATCCGTTTAAATCCAATGAATGAGTTTTGGAAACATTTTCCAAATATAATCAGAGATATTTTCTTATCCTAGAAAATGAAATTTTTGATGATAAAGAATACTGGAATGACAGTGATACTTGAAAAAGAGATGGAAATGTTTCCAATAATTAATGATGTATATTTTCTAAATTTAGAAAATAAGGAATGTCGAGTATACAGAAACATGAAATGAAAAATGAATAAACTAAAGAGATAAATATTCATTGATGATTAATTGATTTAATTTCCATCCGGAAATAATATCAATGTTTGTACACTTGTTTTTCTTTGATAGTTAACTCACCGACTATCGGAGTTTTTTTATCATTGTTCCATTGTCAATACGGATAGACTGGGATCAGATTCATTATCTGAAAACCACTCTGTATGGGCATTAGCGTTGCGAATCAAATATAATGAAGATAATTGAAGATGGAATTATGCAAGGGTTGTCCTGTTTACAGAATAGTACCTTCGGTTTGTCCAGTCCCCGGACAACCTGTATGGAAGAATGTCTGATAGAGTATATTTAATGGATCATGTATGTTGATCTCTTCAAACGTATGTACGTTTGGTGGTGGAGGAATTCGTTTCTCTTAGCTGTATACCCATTGTATTTTTGGGGAAATCAATTTGTGATTTGGCGGGTATGATGATGTGACATTCAAAGTGAATAATTGTGTGATTTGTCAGAGATAAGTGTGGCCTCTAGCCTCACAACCGGGAAATGCGCAAAACAGGCAGCATGGCTAAGTGGTTGACTGCCAAATAGGGTGTATTATCACCTATATAGAGATATTCATTTCATTCTTTTATCTATTCGATGCTGTCCCATTCGGGAAACGGTTGCTGATCCCAACCGTTGGTGATATACATCCGATACACTCAAGCGAAATGAGTGGTCAGTCATGTGTGGCCAGGTTGCAAGATGTTCTTGCTGAACCTAGTGTATTCCTCTCTAGAGGTACACTATCGGAAGGTGGTTCCATACATTGTCATAGTTGGAAATCCATTACCCAATAAGTGCTCGCGGTTTTGATTGTATACTATATATGTAGAACGTGAGATGAAAGCGTTTCTACTAGATGATTATTTAGTTGTGGTTGATTGACATTATAATATCAAAAGAGTTTTGATATAAAGTTTATCGTTTCTTTCAAAAGGATTTTGAAAGTTAAATCAAATGTTTTTTATTTTCATAAGGGAAAAACCCATTCCGTTATACGGCGTAGTCTTATGAGATATCGTGTATTTTCTCAAACTGTTTTAAATTGCTTTTACTCACATCAGTCACGTGACTAACCCAGAGTTTATTTTGTTTTGTTTTCCCTAAACTCTTGGGTGCCTAAATGAGACGACCCGAACTTCCCCGGTCTCCGAAGAGAAGAGAAAGCGCGGATTGTTTTGAGAACAACACACAACAGAACGCATACAAAAGAACACTTCATTGTATATTACAACAATGCATCAGATTACAAGAATACACAGAGTATAAACAAATAAATATTACACAGAAATATCAGAGATTTAAATTACATTTAAATACATAGCAGCGGAAAATAATACAATACACAACTAGAAGGAGATATACGGATACAAAGCTTTTCGGATATCGTTCCAGCTGTAAACCAGGATCCTGTGAATATAAATCTGCAAAACCAAAACTACTAGCTGCCCGTGTCAAAATAAGGGCACCCAGAGTTTAGGTTAAAAAAATAAACTCCAGGTCAGTCATAGGACTGGTGTGAGAACTAAAAACAGTAATCTTTAGTTTTAAAGTTAGGTAAATTAAGGGACCACGCCGTATAACACGGAACGGGTTTCCTCCTAAGAATACCAGTGCATAAAACAAACAGCGCAATGCTAAATAAAGAAAAATGAAGCTGTTATAAGACCCAGGTCCTATCACACAATGCAACGCAAGCCGGGGGATAGGGTTTTCCCTTATAACAGCCAAAGAATGCTTGATACGTTTAAAACAAATCATTTGATACTATTATAAGTGCATAGTGTATAAACAACTTCAAATCATAATTATCAATCATAGGCGGCATGGGTACCATATATCATGTCGCCGTACTAGGCTCTACAATTAAAACCGCAAAATCACGTATTTGGAAATTGGATTTCCATCTGCGAACTGAGGCCAGGGATCGTCCTCACCGTCTTCGAGACAATCTAGCCCATGTCTCCGGAACAGCCGCAACTGCCCCATGGAGCGACAGGGCCGGTCCACCGATGTGGATTATAGTGCCTGAACAATACGTTTCCGCACCCTTTGGGGCGTAAATGAGCCAACGAATGGCTCCATCGGACCCGGATCGTCCGATCTAACCGAGGCACCTCGCAACAGCAACAACCACACAGGTGAAAAGTATATAAATGTCAGGGCTAGTAGGTCACTGACACCACCCTAGCTAGAAGGAAACGCATGCCCTCCCTGAGGTCCTCTCCCGTTTTTGGTTCACAACCGGGGTGCGTGGCTCGCGAATTCACGTTACACAAAGCTGTGCCCCACAGGCTGTGCTTTGATCATCACCACATGACTTTGCTTTTCAACAGAAGCCTCGATCAATTTCCACTTAGGCATGCCACACAGGCAATTCACTCCATGCGTTTGATATCCATCAATATATAACCCCTGAGCTCGTACGTCTCAGAGAAGGGCGTTAAGCAAGAGAATAAATTCTCCGCCGCCAAACAGATATATATTTAATAGAGATCAATCACACGGACTAAAATCCAATGTCAGACACACAGTCCATTTACAAGTTCGCTGTGGGTCTGAACGAAACCGGGGGCACCTAGTACCCCGCATATCCATCGATCTCCAAGTACTTTTGGACGATCACCAGCTGTTTCCATCTTCTTGGGTGTACAGCCCAATCAAAATCATCAGTAATTACCCAAACGACGTGAAGACTTCTGTTCTTCGACCACCGTCTTCATCTTCGACTTATCATCGTATCAGTTATTCAAAATGGGATAAACCCGGTCTTTCCGAATAACTCGCGTATACTTTAAATAAGTGTTACACAAACACAACATACGCCTCATTCCAATTCATCAGTCACTAACCGTAAATTAATCAAGAGAATAATCCCCCAAATATTAACCCCGAAGGCCGAAACCAACATCAGATCAATATCCAGTAAACCATTCTGCTTAGCTAACCGACAGTTAGTTTCTAACATTTCGCATTCATAGGGAAAGGTTCCCATTAATTTTATCAAAGATAAATTCTTTAATTTATTCTTTAATCTATTTTTGAATATCAATTCAAACTAGTCGGGATTAGCGAACCTTACCGAAGTAATCATTTATTTTAATTTCCCAATCCCGACCTATTCATCCCATGAAGTAAAACTGGTAATACTTCATATCTAACACCACGGTGTTATCGGTAAATTTAATTACCATTTCACGTTCAAATCTAATTAAAGATTTAACTATCGCCTGGAGCAAAACTGGTGATACTCCATTCTCGATCATTTCAATCTAATTAAATATTCATTAAAACTCCACTTAGTTTTAATCTTTAACTGGGTTAAAGAACCAATGTCATTTAAAACACGGTCCACAATAAACCCAAAATCACATTCATTAATTATCGGGTTAAAGAACAAGTGTTATTTAAAACACTGTTCACGATAAACCCAAAAATCAATACCAATTCAATTCCAATTAAATATCATTTAATTGGTACCCTTCATTAAATCCAAATAAAAAGATTTAATCCTTTCTCAACTGGGCTTAAGAACAGTGTTAATGAAGACACCATTCACGACAAACCCAAATCACATTTGATATTAAACACAAGGCTCTGAATAGAAAATATATCGGCTTATATTCAATATCAAATTTTACGACCAACAAATATCGTATTGGAAATAACGATATAAATATATATCTTTCAAATTTCCATAACAACATCTGTATAATCACGAATTCCAACATCGAAATATTCCGAAGACAATTTTCGATCCAAATCCACTCCAATGCAATCATTGGAAATTCTGGTTATTTTTAAAACCCTTTTTCAAATTCAATTTATTTATTTAAAAACAAATAGAATTTTAATTCTAGTTCAAAACTAGTTCATTTCGATAAAAATCTATTTTTATCTTTTCAAATATGGGGTTTTTCATCCCAATTCTTTCTAAATCATTTCTTATAATTTCACACAAATTATTACTATTTTGAATAATTTTATCAAGGCCCGTACAGTAGATCTCCATCAACAGCCATCGAACTGCACTTACAACGACCTTTTTCAAATTTGATTTGGACATAATTCCAAATCCAACCATTAGATTTCTAATTTCTAATATCCATTAGAAAGCTCTTTTCGATACGAACCCAACGGTTCCGGTTTTAGGAGAATCCGACGGTCGGATCTCCCGTTTTTCCATTCGAAGTCAATGGTCGAAATTCGCGAACTACCGCGGCGCGGCGCGTTCTATTCAGGCCATTATATTATATATATAATATATATAATATATACTTCGCCGATTTCAATTCAAAACGTGCTTTATAAATCGTTTTAAATTCATTTTCAAAACGGTTTCAACTTCATATTCAATTTCAAATCAAAATTGAATATTCCAATTTAAATTCATTTTAAATTCATTTCAAATTGATTTCAATTCTAATTGATTTCTAATTCAATTTAAATTCGAATTCATTTATATTCTATTTAAATTCGAATTCATTTCTATTCAATTTCAATTCGAATTCGTTTATATTCAATTTCAATTCGAATTCATTTATATTCAATTTCAATTTATTTATATTCAATTCCAATTCGAATTTATTTATATTCAATTCTTTTCAAAATATCAGATTTTGAAATCACTTTCGATATTCATTATAAAATGAATAAAATCGATATAAATATCGTTCACGTCAGAATGGCGTCAATCTAATCAATACGACTTCATATATTCCTATTTTCAAATATTCTATTTCAAATATTTCTTTTTCAAATATTTCTATTTTAAAACTGGAATGAGGCCCAATCAATTACCATATAATGTTAATTATATGGATTTTCTACAACACATGTATACAATAACAATGATGAACAATCAACTATCATCCAAAGTGCATTCTACACTGTATAAGCATCAAATATAAATATTTAACGCTTATAACAGTCTGTCAATCAATCGATCGACATACAACTAATTATTAGGATTAGTGTACGTCAAATATCATCCCAATACCCGTGTGGGGTTTCAAACAATCAAACACAGATTTTATTTGTGCAGTTGGGCGATGTGTAAAATTTATCGTCCCAATCAATGTCCTTCAAATAGATGTACATAAACAAACCGTCCGGTTTGTAAATGAATATTTATTTATTCACATCACGTTAAAAATTATATTTTTAACGATCAAACTATTTTATTCAACCTATGAATATTCTATTCGATTCATTTATTAAATAAAATGTTATCTTTATTTTTCTAACATATTTTTTGAAAATTTCGGCGGCATAACGACACGATACTAGAAACGGGACAAGGCCTAGCCTTATCCCCGGTCTAGTGAAGGCCCACGCCATTCACACATCAATCAAATCCATTCATCTCACCAAACAATTCAAATTTCAATCAAATAATCTAACCAACTACACAACCAAACAATTAAACAAACAAGCCATCCATGGTCTGTGGATGACGGGTGTCGGGTGCTACTAAACACCGTCTGCATCCTAGTATATATATATAACTAGAAAATTTAAATTAAAGAGTGAGAAGTTCTCACCGAAAGCTATCCAACTCCACGACACTTCATTTAGAGAGATCTTCATCGTTATCGCATCTTTGTCACCTTCGTTGCCCGTATTCACTACATATGTAAAATCGAATTTTTACTTCGCTATTCAATATATAAAAATCGAATTTTTACTATGCTATTCAATATATAAAAAATTGAATTTTTACATCGTTATTCAATATACAAAAATCGAACTTTTACATCGTTATTCAATATATAAAAATCGAACTTTTTCATCGTTATTCAATATATAAAAATCGAACTTTTACGAATGCTAAAAATCAAATCTTTATTTTATAAAACTCGCATCTTTTCACTGTTAAAAAATACGATCTTTTCATTCAAAAATCATCATTTTATTTTCAGTTATATATAGGTAAATAATTAAAGAAACTGGAATAAAACGAAGTGAATAGAATTTACCTTTGTTTTGAATAATAAAAAAAAAGGAAGGAAGTCTTGCTGCGTTTGACCGGAGGTAGTGCGGATCTCGCGATTGGAAGATGGTGGAGGCGGGTCCAGCGCGTCGTCGATGTGGGCCAGGGGAGCGGCGGCGTCAGCGTTTTCAGAGGAGGACAAGGGGGGTCGGCTTCAGGGTGGCGATGGGGTTTGGGTGGCTCGCGGTGGGGCGTTAGGGGTCAGCGACGGCGGGTTTGGTGAAAAGGGGGTCTAGGGTTTTTGAGCGTCGAATGGGAGAGAGGGGAGGGGATCGAGTGGATCAGAGGAAGGGGGTCAGGCGCCGGTGGCTTGGTGGCGGTGGCGAGGGCCCCACGGCGGCGGCGCTAGGCCTGGCGCGATCGAGCGTCCCTTTTCTCTTTTTTTTTTCTTTTTTTGTTCTGCGGTTTTAACTGAAGGGGGAAGGTAAAGATTGAATATATATTTTAATTTAATTATTTTATTTTTCACTAAAAAGCAACTTTTATTTTCGACCTCTAAACGAGGCCCATCGCCTGTCGTCCTTAGCGTATTACCCCCATTCCGAACACAATGGGATATGTATCGTACGCTGATTCGAACGTTTCAATCAGTTTCCGTTAAAATCAACATATAACTCTATATATTGAATTTGAACGCGCATTTCAATTTACTGGGGTCACATACTAACTCGAAAAATTCCAGAAAATATTTTCTAGCTTCGTATTGATGATACGGTCCTAATAAAACTAGTTTCGTCGAACTCTAAGATCATTTGAAAAATGGCCATTTTCCAGTCGATTAAAATCAACTGAAACTGGTCAAACACGTTTTCCTTTGCCACGCTCACATATTGATTCGAAAAATTATGAAATTTGAAACCTAGCAATAATTTGACACCACGGACCCAACAAAACTGGTTTCGTCGAAATCCGAGGTCATTTGCAAAATGTCCATTTTTAAGGGCCTGAATTCCATAGCGACTATTCAGAATTTTCAACTGGACATATCTTTTGATTCCCTCTATGAAATTTTGAATTTTCGGATTCGCTGGAAAGATATTATCAATTAGATCCTAATGTTTTCAGTTTCACTAAAATCCGGATTGTTTTGCACCCGGTACATTCAATTGAAGTTTGAAATCGAATTATCGAACTACCGCGCCATTTTCAATTCTATTTATAATTATATATAAATAATATATATTCTAACGACGACGCATATAAATATATACGTCGAATTATATTCAAAATAAATTTCTCGTCTATACTATTTAAAATAATTCATTTTAAATAATCAAAATTTGCTAAAATTGCCAAAATAAATTTTTTAAACTGGCCCAGATTTTCGGGTTATTACACTAAATTTGTACGGGCAGTCAAGTAGTCAGGATTTTACAGATATACTTGGAGAGCTTGGAGCAGGAGGCTTCAGGATTATATATCTATTGTTTATTCCACTGTGTTGTAAGTATTGTTCTCTGATAATGTTACTGTATACATATACTGGTTTTATTTCAAAGTTATGTATCTATTATATATTGTTTGTTCCGCTGTGAGATTCGTGTTACTCTGATGATGTATGTTCTTCTTCTTCTTCTTCTATTCTAAGTTTCTATCTTGTCTATTCTCACCCTCTGTTTTCTTTCTATCAGTTTTCTGATTTCCATTGTAATTTGGGTTGGACTTGTATTATTTGGTCAGCTCAAATTGTACCGGAATTCTGGGACACTACATCATATGTCCCTCTTTTCCATAATGAAAATACTTAAAAGTGGCAACTTGTCCAGCTTGGCACCTAGATTTTATATGATCTTTTTTTCCACAGTTATAATATATGATCTTCTTCTTAACATCTGATGTAGCAGAAACTTCTGAGCATTTCTTATCTGTAGCATCAGTTTTCATCTTCTCATTGGGGTGAAACTTCTTCTTGCCCTTCTTATTGTTGTTAGTCTTCAAATTTCCAAATCTCTCTCTCTTGTGTTATCATGTTGTTCAAAGCTCAAGGTTAAGTTCAACAATTGATCAAAGGTCTTCTCAATGTATGACAACATTAATCTACTCAAGCCTGCAATTAGTCCTTGTATATATCTACCGTTCTTTGAAGTTTCACCAGCAACCGGTACTTTTCCATATTTGGACAAGCTCTCAAACCTTTGAGTGTACTCTGTGACACTCATGCCTCCTTGCCTAAGCCTGATAAACTCCTCCAGCAAAGACGCTTTAGCTGATGCGGGTATAAACATAGCCTCCAACATTTCCTTAAATTGTTCTCATTTTCTGGTCTTCCTGCTATAATTACTTTCCACCAATCCAGTGCTGCCCCTCTCAATTGCCTAGAAACAATTTGCCTCTTCCTTTGATCATCCACTTGCATGTCACTGAAAATTCTTTCCAGTGTTCTTAACCAAGTTTGGACTCTCATAACCCCTTCAGTTCCTACAAAACTCTTGCCTCCTAAATGTGTGTAGGTTTTCAATAGCTTACAGAGCACCTCTTGAGGGTTATTATGCCCAGGGTTCACTCCTTCCCTTAAAACCCTCACAAAATCTTGCATATTCACCATTTGTGGTGCATTTGATGCTCTAGCAGCTGATTGAGGTCTTGGTCCTACCATGGTTTTCTATGAACAATCATTGACAAATTAGCATAGTTTTTCTCTTACATTTTGGCAATTTATTATTTTTAGCCATATATCCACTATATAATTTTATTTAGATAATTTATCTCAATTCCTATATTATTATATAAGTATTTGTAGCTGTGTAATTTATAACACAACTCAGATATCAACTGAGAGAACCCATTTCCTAATTGAACTCAATTTAAATTAGTTTATGGATTAATAACATTTCCTGGGTTCTACTCTTCCTAGGATTTCATTTTTATATGGTTTTCTTTTCTTTTCCAAGTTCAAATTCTAATAGTATATACATACAGACATATGTTTTATATTATCCTATCTTATGATCGAGGTTTATACATAAGACTTTCTATTTGAAAACTATCAGAGTTTTAGGCACACAATATAAAGGTGATTAAAAGACTTTCAGTCCCTTTTTCACATAGCATAAAGGATATAATTTATTAACATGATCTTAACTACAACACACATATAGGTCATCAATTACACATAGTTTAAAAGCCATGAAACGTAGCATGTGCAAGTGGAAATAGGAACTTAATCTGGGTACAATCAAAAAAGGACATTCAATCATGGTTTTTTCTATGTATATTTGTCATGTCAAAGCCTGATTATAATTCCACCTAGTTTCAATTTAACGCTATATCTTATTACTGGATTATTCATGTGTGCAGACTATATGTTTGTGCATTTAAACTTGAGATAGATAGTTATTTTCTTATTGAATTTGATTAGCAATGACAAAGCATATCTTTTGGCCATTTCTGGGTGTTGCCTTATGCAAAAGAGACTAATAATATGTCTGGTTCATGGCGTATAAACCAAGTTCAATGATGTACTTCCACATGTAATATTAGCATATAAAATATGCCTTTATAATTTAAATGTTTTAGTGACCTTAACATGGTTCATATACTCATATTTCTGAGGCTTTTTATCTCCATTAAACAAGTGTACAATTCATGGTTTTACTTTCCTTGTTTGGCCACAAAAATTCAGTGGCAAGGTTCATAGTTAAATACATACATACATATATATATATATATATATATATATATATATCCAGATTACATTATCATGATCTACTAAACATAAACTAACTAGCATAATCATCAAATAGTTATAACTCTGAATATACTTAATCTGCTAATACATGTAGTCATTACATTTACAAGCCATACAAATTTTCCTACTTAACATTGTTCTTTTAGGCATAAATTCTTAATTATCTAGCAAGCATTTAAACTTCATTTTTCTAGCAAAGATTTCCACACTTCTTCTAATTGGCTTCAATGTTACCTACAGAAGCATTAGAGGCTGCCTCATTGGAATTGAGACACCACACATGCCATTGAGAAAATAGGGTCAAACAAATTGTTCGGTATGAGCATAACTAACTTTATACAAATTTGCTTGTTTAGATACTTTAAAATGCCATTTTATTACGCTAATTGTTAATATAAGACCTAACATAAACTATATTTTTATCTACTGGATTATTCATAAAAAAACTTCCAGAATTCATATGTATGACATATCTAAAGTGTACACACACACACACAAATATATATATATATATATATATATATATCCAAAACATACACAATTATCTCAAGAATGTATTCACATGCCTTTAATTTTACTAGCATAAACCTATCTCCATTATTTCTTCCCAACTTTTACTCCCCATTCAGGTTATCATGTTTCAATTTTCTTGAGCCTATACCCTTTGCATTGAACACCAATGTGCACACTGTGTGGGTCCCCCTTTCTGTTAACCCATCATACAAAGGCCTCAGGGCATTAACATGCCATGTGCATGCCTGGTTTGCCACTTGAAATCCAAATAGATCAATGTTTGTTGTGGTCATTCTAACAACATTGACTCCATCATTTTATTGATTTTACCTTTATTTACAATCTGCAGTTTACATCCCATGTTACCCTATCATTCAAGGGTTACCTTACAGATTGATATATCCTCAAAATGGTTAACAAAACCGTGTCAATGATTAATCACATACACATGCATTTTACACATGTCAATTCACCGAACAACCATGCCCAAATATTTAGGGCTTCATACATTCACATCACATACACATACATAAGCACATCATGTGATCATTCAAATAGGTATTTAAATCAACTTTCCTCATACATTAGTTTCCTTTATTTCATTGTGAATCTGCATTTGATAGACATTATTGAGAGCATATGATTAGAGGCATAGGTAGCCTCCAAATCCCATAATCTTCTCATTAATCCCCTTTTGAAGAGGTGATTTATCATAAAATATTTGGTAAAAGAGAATCAACACCTATATAATATATTGCTCTTCTTTACCCTACTAATATAGAAATAGGCATAAGCATGAGACCACTTGTCCATACTGCCTCATTTCCACACCAAATTCTACCTCTTAATAATGTATATTTAAACTATTCTTCATATGAACGCAATATAACACCTTCTTGCATCATAACTTCATACTGACAAGATGGTTATATTTATACTTAGCAAAATAAATTGTTTCCAGAGAAAACTCATTATGTAATCAATCAAAATGGCTGCCTTGAAGGACTTAATGCCTATATAAAACTAGTAAATACTCGCAATAGTGTTTCTCCTTTTTAATCCCTTAGTACTTGATGATAGCCCCAACTCCTAGGTGCTGCTGCTACTATTTACTTATATTTAATTTATATCCAGAAGAAAATAGTCTAGCTTGCAAACCTAGCATTTTTATATTGGGTAAACTAGGTTTAAGGCTACCTAATGTCATATTTACCCATTCAGAGAAATAATTTCTTGATCATGTAAAAGCACTCAAAGCCATACCCATTTGACTTTTTATCTTTTTTAAAGAAATACACTATACCCTACCATACTACGTTATTTTCTTTTTAGTTGTACCAGATGTTTATTTTCCCTTTCTTGCCCTAACCATCATGCTTCTTGCATGATCATGCTAGTTATGAATCATATATATATATACTGTAATGTCCCGAATTTTTATAGTGTAGTAATAATAAATTTATTTAATTATTTAAATAATGGTTTGGAGATTTATATGGTCATTTAATTAAATAATATTGAATATTTAATTAAATTAAATAATAGAATAATACATCTAATCTGTGAAGTAGTCGGAAATAGTGGAATTGACAATATGAGTAAACTGGACAATTCAAAATATATAATTCAGTTTAATGTTGAATTACGATAACAAATATATTTAATTAATGATGGTTGAACGTATAAATTATATTATAATTATAATCTAGCTTGAAATGGTACGGCAGGTCGTTATTTCGCGATTTGAACTTCAAACGAATATATAAAATCCATTTTAAATCGGATATATGTGAAACAAGAAACTTTCAGAGTTGGTGAAGTATATCTTTCTAATGGAAGAGAAAATTCGGGATTTTGTTGGGTAGATTTTGATTTATGTTTAAATCAAATTTCCAAATAGTCGCTATGGAATTCATATATAATTTATAACGATATATAAAAGGAATTTCATTATAAATCGAATATCGATTTAATCGGGATTTGAAATATCGAGTTATAAATTCATATAGGAATTTTCTGGAGCTGTATAGTATTCTATTGTGTATATATATGATTATATTTATTTTTAAATATTTAATTTAATTATTTTTAAATGTATAGATATTTAAAACGGTTTATTTAGAGCTTTAAAAATAGCCAGTTTTGCAAACGACCTCCGTTTTCGATGAAACTAAATTTGTTCAATCCGCAATATTAAATTATTGCTAGATTTCAATTTTCACTATTTCTGGGGTTAGTATGTGGCCGTACGGATTTTTAATGTGAAAAACAGTCAGTATTTTGACATTTAAAAATTTGTTGTGTGAGCAAACTAAGTCGGAATTCGATGAAACCAGTTTCGTTGGGTCCGTAATGTCGAACTAAAGGTGCATGTCAATTTTCGTGATTTTTGGATATTATATGTGATCATAGGGATTTTTAGATGCCAATCATGAGCAACAATTGATTAAAATGGAATAAATAATCAACATAAAAATATTTAAATCTTCTATAAATACAGCGCATTCCATCTAACCCTAAATTCTATTTCTTACGATGATCAAACTTTCTACTGCCGTTGTTCTTCATTTTCAGTAAAACCAATCCACCTTTGAAAAATCAAAACAACTTCAATTCTCCACAATAAATTCTGAAATAAATTCATGGAAGATCAGTGAAGCAAGAGCTTCAAGTTAATGTCATTTTTGTTGAACTCGATTTGGGTTTCCGTCGCTTGACATTTTTACGGCGGGACTAGGGTTTAAGTATTGGTGAGTTATTAGCGTCGATGGTGGAAATGAAGGTTAAATCCATGATCGTGAGGGCGTATAATGGTTGTAGGCAGATTTTGGGTGACTGTGAGGCATATTAGTGTCGATCCTTTTACACTGTATATCGCACGGAAGTGGAGGAAATGCGGGTAAGAACTGGCGATCGAGTTCTTCCATTTTGGGTGAAGGTAAAAGAGAGATCGAAGAGATAATCATTGGTGGAATTGTTGTGGAGTTCGGTGGAGGGTTGAAGTTTAAATCGGAGATTGAAAGTTCGAAAATGGTGTGTATTTACTATAGGGAGCTCACAATTTCTTGGTTCGGGGAAGAAAGGGTCTTGTTGTAGCGGATTGGGTTCACGTGAGGTTTTAATGGGCTGAAGGAAATAAGGTTGAGGCCCAATAACTATATTTGTCTAGATTTAAACTATTTTATTGTATGCAAAACTTTGAAAATTCATAACTATCTCATACGTGAACGAAATTCAGCGAACAAGATCCGATAGGATTGTATGGACGGCTGGAACTGACTGGGAGTGAATCGAAGCTCGTTACAATTTATAGCGGAATAAATTGTCGGTCTGAACCAACCGATGGTTATCATTATTTAACGATGATCGTCCAATGTGAGTAAATCACACTAACTCTGATCAATTTATATTTTTATAAATATAATATAGTAATGATAAATGACAATTGATTAGTGTGTGTTAATTGGTTGGTTGAATTGCTGATGTATTGGTTGAAATTATAGAAAACGATATATATATAAATCATTAATCAAATGTTGATTCTGTTTATCGGAATATTCCATATCGAAATGAAATCAATGTTATTATATTGTTTAACATATGTGGATGCAGGGAAAATAGGTCGGAGGAATCGAACTGGATTCCTCAACATTTATTTTACTGTCTTTCATATATTGTAATATATGATGTGATATAAAATCTTTTGTTGATTATGTGTGTTTGAATGATATCGGTCATTGTTATTTGGTATTTTAAATACCATATATAATACTGGAATTAAAATGGGAAATTTCAATGTGTACGTTGAAAATAAAATATATTTATATAAAATTAAATGATTTTATAAAAAAGGAATTTTAAAGTGGATATTGAATAGAAATGAAATATTTGTAAAACAAATATAAAAGGAAATATTTGTAAAACAAATAGAAAAGGAAATATTTTTAAAACAAATATAAAAGGAAATATTTATTTAGAAAATAAATGGAATTATAAAGGAAATATTTATTTACGGAATAAATAGAATTATCTAAAAGTAAATATTTATATGAAATAAATAGGATATTAAAAAGGAAATATTTGAAAATTGAATAGATTTTTATAAAAAGAGAATTTTTCATTAGGAAGGTTTAGACCCGTGCTTCGCACACGGTGTAACAATGTATTTGTTTAAAGTAAATATTTTGCAAATAAAATATTATAAAAGAATTTGGGGTTCGAAATAGGAATTAAAATGGAGTTAAAGGAATTAGAAACTGATTGGAGATTAGTTAAGTTGAATAGCTGTCTAGGTATTGATCTGACGTTGGTTTCGGCCTTGGGGGTTAATACGTAGGGGGTTGTTTTCTTACTAGTTTACAGTTAGAGACTGATATATGTGAGAAGATAGAGATGAGATAAAAATGGAAATGTTTTCCAATATTAATAACGTATATTTTCTAAAATTAGAAAATAAGGATTTGATGAATATATGGAACGAGAAATGAATAAATGTTGATTGATGATTGATCGATAGTATTTCCTTCTGGAAATAATATCGTTCTTTGCATACATGTTTTCCTTTGATAGTTAAATCATCGACTATTGAATATTTTGACCATTTCCGTTGTCAATACGGAGAGACCGGAATCAGACATATTATTTGAAAACCTCTCCGTATGGCATTAGCGTTGCGAATCAAATATGATGAAGATAATTGAAGACGAAGTTATGCAAGGGCAGTCCTGTATAGTGCATTTGGATTGTCCAATCCCAGGACAACTTGAATGGGTGAATGTCTGACAGAGTATGTCTGGCAGAGCGTGTAAGTTTATCATTTCGAACGTATTTACATTAGTGGCAAAGGAATTCATTTCTCTTAGCTTATACCCGTGGTATTTTTTGGGAAATCAATTTGTGATTTGACGGTATGACGATGTGGCATTCAAAGTAAATGAAGGAGTGATCTGTTAAAAGATACGTTATGACCTCAAGCTACATCAACTGGGAAATGACAAAAATCGGGTAGGCAGCATGACTAAGTGGGCCGCGCCCAATTTGGGTATATTGTCACCATCTAGAGAATATTCATTTGTTACTTCTTTCGCTTCTGTATCTCCCGGGAACGATTATGTTGGTATGCCAACCATAAGGTGATAATATATTCGGAACATTCAAGCGAAATTAATGGTCGGTCACGTGTGGCCGAGTTACAAGATGTTCTTGTTGAACTCCAGTGTATCGCTTCTAGAGAACACTGATCGAAAGGTGGATCCATATCTTGTCATAGTTGGAATCCATTACCCAGTAATAGCCCACGGTTTTGATTGTACATTATATATGTAGAATGTGAGATGGAAGCGTTCTACTAGATTGCTATCTACTTGATTTAGACATTATTATAATATCAGAAGAGATTTGATATAAAGAATATTTTGGTTTATCGTAAGGCAAAAGCCATCCGTGTTTATGTGTGGATCGGTCTTGCGATTATCCTTTGTTTCAAAAGGATTTTGAAAAGTTAAACTAATGATTTGAGTTTACTCACACCAGTCACATGACTGACCCAGAGTTTCTTTTATTTTGATTTCCCTAAACTCTTGGGTGCCCAATTTTGTACGGGCAGTCAAGTAGTCGGGATTTTACAAATACTTGATGAGCTGGAGAAGGAGGCTTCATGATTTTATAGATTGTTATTTCCGCTGTGTTGTAAGTGTTATATTCTAATAATGGTATTGTATACATATACTGTTTTATTTCAAAGTTATGTTATGAAATATCTTTATTTGTTCCGCTGTGAGATTTGTGTTTACTCTGATGTTGTGATGTTCTTCTCCTTCTTCTATTCTAAGTTTCGATCATATCTATTCTCACCCTTTGTTTTCTTTCTATTAGTTTTCTGATTTTCAGTGTAATTTGGGTTGGACTTGTGTTATTGGTCAGCTCAAATGGTATCGGAATTTTGGGACACTACAGATGGTTTCAGAGCTTAAGGTTAAGTAATTACCTTGGCTCTGTGGCGTGGCTCGGTAGGGATAGGGTTAGCATTAACCTAGATTGTGTTTGCGTGCATATATATGAGCGCGTATTTGTTATTCAATATAAAATGATTTTATATTGTGGAGGTTTATTAGTTGAGTTAGTTATGAGTTCTGGTCGATCAGTTTGATCCACTATATCGGTAGGGGCTTCTAAATAATCGAATACAATGGACCAACACAGTATGTTTTGAAAAGAGGGTAACCGAAATAATTTTACCCAAATTATATTTTGATATAAAGGATTTATATTGGAATGATTATAATATATTGGATATATTGGCTGTTATTATAATCGAGTAAGATTATAAATTAAATGGTTATGTAAATAACCAATCAGAATTCATACAAGTACAGTGTATGAAATCAGATGAATTAAATCTGAATTTAGACCAGAATTGAAATTTAAAACTCTGGGGTTTGGAAAGGTGTTTGTAAATGGATTTGAATTAAATATATGAGAATTTTAAAATCCTGGGAGATTTTAAATTGTTTACAAGCATTGTGAATGATATTTTGAAATGTATTTCAAAATGGAAGTGGTTAAAAATGGCTTTGAAAGTGATATAGTATTGAACTCACTTCGATTGCTGGAAAATAAATCCCGATGATGAAGTCGACCATCAACGGTGTTCATTTTTGAGTTGTAAGTGACAAATTACTACCAAAGATTTTGTTTTTAATTGTTTTGTGGAAAGTAAGTTGTTTTGAATCTGAAAAGGGATATCTGGTTTTAGAAAAGCTAAACTGTTTAAAACCCCTATGGAAGGTTGTTTGAATTAAAACAAATTAAACTAGAATTTGTAAAAGCAAATAGAAATAGAAATTGAATTGAAACCAGTTAAGTGGAAAATGAATTGAGATAGAAAGTACAGAATTAGATTGGATTAGAGATAATCCAAATGGAATTTGACTGGTAAGTTAAGATTTGAAATTAAAAATGGAATCCAAGTTAAGAACAGAATTTGGCTTGGGTATAACCGAATGGTTAGGATAACATTGGTATATAAAGAATTGGTAATAGGTAGGAATGATATAATGATATGCCCAACAAAAAGGTACCAGTTTATACTATATATATGTTTGAGATGTTGATGAGCCGAATTGGCAAGCCACTTGGCTATTTGATTTTCTTTTGGGTTGGAGAAGGCCTAGAGAGGCGAGTTGTAGTTGTACCGATTGAGCCGTACAAAGGAGGTGCTGGCGAAATTTTTCAAAAAGTTAAGGTGTTAGAAAATTTTCAGGATTTTTGAAAATTTTCGTTAGTAGGAATGAATAAATATTTAATTGAAATTAAATTGGTTCAGTTGAAACTGAAATTAAGAAGTGAACAAATAAGTTCTAACCAGTAAATAAGGTTTATTTTCTACCTTAAGCAATTTCGAGGACGAAATTATTTTAAGGGGGAAGAATGTAATGTCCCGTATTTTTACGGTGTAATAATAATAAATTTATTTAATTATTTAAATAATGGTTTAGAGATTTATATGGTCGTTTAAATAAATAATATTGAATATTTAATTAAATTAAATAATAGAATAATATATCTAATCTGTGAAGTAGTTGGAAATAGTGGAATTGACAATATTGTGTGAACTAGACAATTCAAAATATATAATTCAGTTTAATGTTGAATTACGATAATGAATATATTTAATTAACGATGGTTGAACGTATAAATTATATTATAATTAGAATCGAGCTAGAAATGACGCGGCAGTTCGTTATTTGGCGATTTGAACTTCAAACGAATATACAGAATCCGTTTTAAATCGGATATATGTGAAACAAGAAACTTTCGGAGCTGGTGAAGTATATCTTTCTGATGGAAGAGAAAAATCGGGATTTTGTCGGGTAGATTTTGATTTATGTTTAAATCAAATTTCCAAATAGTCACTACGGAATTCATATAAAATTTATAACGATATATAGAAGGAATTTCATTATAAATCGAATATCGATTTAATTGGGATTTGAAATATCGAGTTACAGATTCATATAGGAATATTTTGGAGCTGTATGGTATTCTATTGTGAATATATACGATAATATTTATTTTTAAATATTTAATTTAATTATTTTTAAATATATAAATATTTAAAACAGTTTATTTAGAGTTTTAAAAATAGCCAGTTTTGCAAACGACCTCTGTTTTTTACGAGACTAATTTTGTTGGATCCGCAATATTAAATTATTACTAGATTTCAATTTTCGCTATTTTGGGGGTCAGTATGTGGCGGTACGAATTTTTAATGTGAAAAATAGTCAGTATTTTGACGGTTAAAAATATGCTATGTGAGCAAACGAAGTCGGAATTCGACGAAACCAGTTTTGTTGGGTCCGTAATGTCGAACTGAAAGTGCATGTCAATTTCCATGATTTTTGGATATTGTATGTGATCATAGGGATTTTTAGATGCCAACTACGAACAACGATTGATTAAAATGAAATAAAATAATCAGCATAAAAATATCTAAATCTTCTATAAATACAACGCATTCCATCTAGCCTAAATTTTATTTCTTACGATGGTCAAACTTTCTACCGCCGTTCTTCATTTTCAGTAAAACCAATCCACCTTTGAAAAATCAAAACAACTTCAATTCTCCACAATAAATTCTGAAATAAATTCGTGCTAGATCAGTGAAGCAAGAGCTTCAAGTTAATGTCATTTTTGTTGAACTTGATTTGGGTTTCCGTCGCTTTCTATTTTTACAGCAGGACTAGGGTTTGGGTATTGGTGAGTTATTGGCGTCGATGGTGGAAATGAAGGTTAAATTCATGATCATGAGGGCGTATAATGGTTGTAGGCAAATTTTAGGTGACTTTGAGGCATATCAGTGTCGATCTTTTTACACTGTATATCGCGTGGAAGTGGAGGAAACGCGAGTAAGAACTGGCGATGGAGTTCTTCCATTTTGGGTGGAGGTAGAAGAGAGACCAAAGAGATAATCGTTGGTGGAATTGATGTGGAGTTCGGTGGAGGGATGAAGTTGAAATCGGAGATTGAAAGTTCGAAAATGGTGTGTATTTATTACAGGGAGCTCGCGATTTCTTAGTTCGAGGAAGAAAGGGTCTTCCTGGAGCGGGTTGGGTTCACGTGAGGTTTAAATGGGTTGAAGGAAATAAGGTTGAGGCCCAATAACCATATTTGTTTAGATTTAAACTATTTTGTTGTATGCCAAACTTAGAAAATTCATAACTATCTCATACGTGAACGAAATTCTGTGAACAAGATCCGATAGGATCGTATGGACGATGGCTACACACTGGAACTGTCTCGGAGTGAATCGAAGCTTGTTAAAATTTATAGCGAAATAAATTGTCAGTCTGAATCAACCGATGGTTATCGTCATATAACGAAGATCGTCCAATGTGAGTAAATCTCACTAACTCTGATCAATTTATATTTTTATAAATATAATCTAGTAATGATAAATGATAATTGATTGTTGTTTGTTGATTGGTTGGTTGAATTGCTGATGTATTGGTTGAAATTATAGATAACTATATATATATAAATATATATATAAATTGTTAATCAAATGTTGATTCTGTTTATCAAAATATTTCATATCGAAATGAAATCGATGTTATTATACTGTTTAACATCTGTGGATGCAGGGAAAACAGGTCAGAGGAATCCAACTGGATTCCTCATCATTTATTTTACAGTTTTTCTTATATTGTAATATATGAGTGATATAAAATCTGTTGTTGATTATGTGTGTTTGAATGATATCGATCATTGTTATTTGGTATTTTAAATACCATATATAATACTGGAATTAAAATGGGAATTTTGAATGTGTATGTTGAAAATAAAATATATTTATATAAAATCAAATGATTTTATAAAAAAGGAATTTCAAAGTGGATATTGAATAGAAAATGAAATATTTGTAAAACAAATATAAAAGGAAATATTTGTAAAACAAATAGAAGAGGAAATATTTGTAAAAAATATATAAAAGGAAATATTTATTTAGAAAATAAATGGAATTATAAAGGAAATATTTATTTATGGAATAAATAGAATTATCTAAAAGGAAATATTTTGAAAATTGAATAAAGTTTTATAAAAAGAGAATTTTTCATTAGGAAGGTTTTGATCCGTGCTTCGCACATGGGTGTAACACGATATTGATTGCAAATAAAATATTATAAAGGAATTTGGGGTTTGAAATAGGAATTAAAATGGAGTTAAAGGAACTAGAAACTGACTGGAGATTAGTTAAGTTGAATAGCTGTAAGGTATTGATCTGATGTTGGTTTCGGTCCTGGGGGTTAATACGTAGGGGGTTGTTCTCTTACTAGTTTACAGTTCGAGACTAATATATGTGAGAAGATAGAGATGAGATAAAAATGGAAACGTTTTCTAATATTAATAACGTATATTTTCTAAAATTAGAAAATAAGGATTTGATGAATATATGGAACGAGAAATGAATAAATGTTGATTGATGATTGATCGATAGAATTTCCATTTGGAAATAATGTCGTTGTTTGCACACATGTTTTCCTTTGATAGTTAAATCACCGACTATTGAAGATTTTGACCATTTTCGTTGTCAATACAAAGAGATGGGGATCAGATATATTATCTGAAAACCACTCCATATGGCATTAGCGTTGCGAATCAAATATGATGAATATAATTGAAGACGGAGTTATACAAGGGTTGTCCTGTTTACAAAATAGCTCCTTCGGATTGTCCAACCCCATGATAACTTGAATGGATGAATGTCTGACAGAGTATGTCTGGCAGAGCGCGTAAGTTGATCGTTTCAAACGTATTTACGTTGGTGGCGGAGGAATTCATTTCTCCAAGCTTATACCCGTGGTATTTTTGGGGAAATCAATTTGTGATTTGACGGTGTGACGATGTGGCATTCAAAGTAAATGAAGGAGTGATCTGTTAAAAGATACGTTATGACCTCAAGCCTCATCAACTAGGAAATGACAGAAATCGGTAGACAGCATGGCTAAGTAGGCCGCACCCAATTAGGGTATATTGTCACCATCTAGTGAATATTCATTTGTTACTTCTTTCGCTTCTGTATCTCCCGGGAACGGTTATGTTGGTATACCAACTATAAGGTGATAATATATTTGGAACATTCAAGTGAAATGAATGGCCGGTCATGTGTGGCCGAGTTACAAGATGTTCTTGTTGAACTCCAGTGTATCGCTTCTAGATTACACTCATCAGAAGGTGGATCCATACCTTGTCATAGTTGGAATCCATTACCCAATAATAGCCCGCAGTTTTGATTGTATATTATATATGTAGAACGTGAGATGAAAGCGTTCTACTAGGTTGCTATCTACTTGATTTAGACATTATTATAATATCTGAAGAGATTTGATATAAAGAATATTTTGGTTTGTCGTAAGGTAAAAACCGTACGTGGTTGTGTGTGGATCGGTCTTACGATTATCCTTTGTTTCAAAGGGATTTTGAAAAGTTAAACAAATGATTTGAGTTTACTCACACCAGTCACATGACTGACCCAGAGTTTCTTTTGTTTAGATTTCCCTAATCTCTTGGGTGCCAAATTTTGTACGGGCAATCAAGTAGTTGGGATTTTATAGAAACTTGAAGAGATGGAGCAGGAGGCTTCAGGATTATATAGATTGTTATTTCCGCTGTGTTGTAAGTGTTATACTCTAATAATGGTATTGTATACATATACTGTTTTATTTCAAAGTTATGTTATGAAATATATTTATTCGTTCCACTATGAGATTCGTGTTTACTCTGATGTTGTGATGTTCTTCTCCTTCTTCTATTCTAAGTTTCTATCTTATCTATTCTAACCCTCTATTTTCTTTCTATTAGTTTTCTGGTTTCCAGTGCAATTTGTGTTGGACTTGTGTTATTTGGTCAGCTCAAATGGTACCGGAATTTCGGGACACTATATATATATATATACACATATATACATATAGCCCATGTATGTGTAATCCCGTAGATTTTCTTCCTAGAATTTATTTTGTTAACTTTGTGCAAAGTGTTCATTATCCTACATGTGAACTTCAAAAAATATTTAAATGTCTATATACATTTTGTTTAATTTTCCAGGGACAATAAAATAAATTCAAACAATTGTAATAACCTTCGTTTTATGTACACTGAATATTCTTGTGCACCCTGCACCTTATTCATGTACGCTTACTCCTTCATATATGTCACACACACATGTACAACCCTAACAATCATTATTTTCTATTTTAAAAATATTAAAACAATACAGGGTTACCACAGATCCCCAAATGGAGTGTCTCTTCTAGTTAAGCCTAATTTGAGGTTTTGGTTATGTAAACTCTTATCTTGTAATCCGTTCCCTTGCTTATGTAGAATAAAATCTCTCTTCTTTGGATTGGATGTACATCGTTTTATTGATGATAGTGGAACCAGTATAAATATTCCAGTCTTTATTTTCCTTTTATAGTTATTTACTATTTTTTTGGGGTAATAGAATAATTATTGTAAGATTGATGTTTAATTGGAAAATCTAGATCCTGTTTTATTATGCTTCCGCATTTGTGCAATTTTTGCATAATAGATTGGTATCAAAGCAATTTGTGCAACTTTTTTTACATAACAAATTAGTATCAGAGCATGGCGATTTGTTTTATATTGTGCATCAATTATTTCTACAGATTGTTACATTCAGTGATGATTATGCTATTACTATTTTAGGGGAAAATGAGGATTTGGTGGAGAAGATTATGTTGTGAGAGAAGAGTGTTCCAGGCTTAGAACTTTGATGTAGCTTGAGCTTTGGATTCTCATTGAGTTGGAGTTATATGTTAGAACGCGGCTTGACTAACCATAGAAAAGAGACTCTTTGTCGAAAACAGCTTGGTGAAACTTCTTAGAGATGGTCGTGACCTAAGCCGAACCGCTGGAGGTGTTAGAGATCTTTCCAAGTGTTTGAGTACTATGTATAACTTCAAGTTCAATTTAAAAAATGCTCGCCAAGGTGGAGATCTGTTAGGTGTGGCTCGCATTGTACGAGAGTGGGTGCATAGATTGGATTTGTAATTAGTTCTATATAGTAGGATACCTTAAAGAAGATGGGTATGTATATGAGATTGGTGGCATATAACAACAAAGAAATTCCTTTTGTTACAATTAATTGTTGCCATGAACATATGTGTGCTCTAGAGGGATGTAGGGTTATCCAATCATGACGCTGTGCTTCATTCAGTGGTTTGTAGTGCATCTACGTTGGACGAAGTGCGCGCATGTGAAGACACTTTGGGGTGCCGAAAAAATTTCAACATGGTATTAGAGCAATTTGTGCAATCTTTTTTTCACAACACACGCTACACTAAAAGAGGAAGGAAACCATCATGATAACGTGTGTAACGAACTAGTAATTTTGACGTTTTAAATATAATTCAAAATTAAGATTTGATGTTAAAATGAATTTTTATATTGGGATTTCTGCATAAAATTTGGACTTTTATTTTGAACGTAATTTGAATTTACTTCTAAAAAAATAAATAAAAGTAATAATAAAAGAATACCTTTCGTAAATTTAATTTTTAATATGAACGCTTTGTTAAAAAAGCGTTATTAACATTATTAGCCAACTTCAAGTTATTTGAATGTTTGAAATTTAAGTTTGAAATAATTGAAGTTTAATATTGGAATATAAATCTTGTAACTTAGTTGAGAAATGGAAATCTAATTTATTTGTAAATTTAGTATTTTAAAGGCTAATTTATTTATAAGATTAATTGAAAATATAGCCACTAAATATAAACTTTATTTCAAAAGTTTAATGTTTGGAATCCGGTCGACTAAAACGAAGAAACGAATTGTGAAATAAAAATGTGCGTGTTCTGTGTTCACATCAATTTAATTTACCGATCGATAAAATATAAGTTATAATTTTACTTACAAAATTTATTTAATGATCTTCAAGCTTGAATTTAAGTTCATAACATGTAAACAACGTTGCCTATTTCAGCCGTGCTCTGTTCGCTAGTAACGATAAAAAAAATATTATTCTTTCAAACCGTTCACTAATAATGCTTCGTTCAAACCACTTTCCTTAGTTCAGCCCAATGTTTAAGGCAAACAATATACAAGAAAATCTTGCTGAAAATTTGGTATCAGCAACTAGAAATATTGGGCTGAAATTTATCACCACCTATCGTTGCTTCTCTGAAAACGGATTTTGGTGTTGACATTTTCTCTGTTGCTGTCTCCCTTCGTTTGAGTATAAAAATGGCGTATCTCCTTCCATTTTCATTCATAACAAAATATTTACCTTTTTCATATTTTAACAGACGTCTTCCTCCTCAAATTAAATGAACTTCCCCACTTTAGTTTTACAGCAGATTTGTCTTTTCCCTAAAAATCAAAATTCATCCATCTCCACTTCAAAATCGCTTTCATTCTTGCACGTCAAGATCCAGTCGCTGGAAGGACATACCCCACCATTTTCGTGCACCGGCTCCTTCTTTCTCACGCCGGCAAAGCAAACCTCCGACCCTTTGTGCCACCAACGCGATGCCTAAACTCTTCAACGTCGAACCACCTACATATTGCCATCGCGTCCTCCTCTTCCCATTTTCGAACCCGAAAAGAAAACTGATAAGGCGCAACCAAGTGCGCCACTGCACCACCGCACCCATCACTTTGAAAACCGTGCACCGACCACGGCAGCCTGATCTCTGCCTCCTCCTCCTTGAAAAAAATCCGAAGCCTTAATTTAAAGAAAAAAAATGATGGCTTTCTCAGACCTGGCACCGTCAAACGTGAGCCTGCCTTTCCTCTGAAACGCCACGGACCATGAATCACCTAGATCCACCAGATCACAGTCTACCTTACACGTTGGTTCAAAAAAATTCAACTCCCTTCTAAGCACTCCAAATGCTCAAGAAAATACCTGAAAGGCTGCTGAGATTTTCTAAGGGCTTATTGTTTAGGCAGCGAATTGGATTCGGTCTCAGGTCCACGTATACTAATCGGTTGTCGATCTATTCAATCCTAGATGGTGAGTTTGTTTTGATTTTCATGTATATTCGCATGCATGTGATTATAATTATCGTTCGATCGTTGTTTAGGTTTACTTAGTTTGAAAGTGGCGATAAAACCGAGAGATAGCAGCTGGAGCTAGCTGAACTTGTCTGTTGAGGGTCGGGTTGGAATGGGGATTGGACGTCTTCAATATTACATTTTGTATATATACACATTTGTATATGTGTATACAAAAATTTATTGGATACATGTTCGTCGTTGGCTATCAAGCTTCATTCTCAAATTTCATTGTTGATTTTGCACTCGTCTCCAAGCCTCGAAAGGTGAGTTTTCCTCACTCATAGATTAACTTATAATTAAGTGAATTAAAAATTTGAGATGTTGGATGAAATGTTAGGATGCTCTAGAAATTGTTTTTTTTATGATTTATGCACATGTGACACACACACTACCCTGTTATATGACATACATGGATGCGGTGCATGATATGTTATGTTTATGTTACTGTCACCTAGCAAGTTCCCTCTAAATTTAGGAAAAAAATCACCATGGGTTGAAATGATATATACCCAATAATTGCATGGATTTGAAAATAAATTCGAATCGATTTGGGATGCAGGTTGAAATGATATATACCCAGGATTCGAATTTTCCTTTAAGGTGGATTGAAATGATACATATCCATATCACTTGACCATAGGATAGAAAATTCTATATGGACGCCATGATCAATAAAAATCTATTTTGAAAAGAAATTACAACAAGCGTGTATCAGTTATAAATAGATCTAGAAATGAAATTTTGTGTAAAGAAATATTGAAAGAATTTTTCCTCGAATTAAATCTCAAGTAACCTGTTTTAATAAAAGGGATGTTTAAGTTTTAATTTAAAGATCTTTATGATTTTGACTTAAACGACACTTTATTAAAATTTGATTTTGTGTAAAGTTCTATTTTTTGCTAATTAAAGTGTTAATTTAATATAAGGGTTTTTGTTAGAAGGTGTAATTTGGGTTAACAAAATTTATTTTGTATAGATTGATGAATTCCACCTGAAAGGACTTAATGTAATTACTGAATAAAAAAAATATTCAAAAGAACTCTCCTTAAATTAACTTTAATTTGTAAGTTTAAGAAATATTTTAATAGAAAGTGTTTGACATTTGTGCGAAGATTTATTAAACCAGACCTTCAAAGAAAATCGTTTTGTATAACAAAAGGTTCCTTAATTTTATGCAAGCTAAAGATTTGGCGCAATATAATATTTGGTTAAAAGATTTGGGTTCTAGGCTTTGCCACATTGTGAATTGAATGTAAAGGACATAGTTGGAAAGTTTTCCCTTGGATCAACTTTAGTTTAACAAGATTAAGTAAGATTTGGCTTTATGGAAATGTTTGAACTTATTTGTAACGATCCCATTCGAAGCTAAATTTTGTGTTAACGGGATTTTTAGATTTGACTTTGTATAATGTGGAATAATAAAAAAAATGACTAGTTCGGTAAATGATTTATCTTAAAAGGATGAACGCAATCTTACTTTGATAAATCTAGAGTTGAATAAGTAAAATTTCAAATTGAATGTTAAAATAAAATTCTTGGTTAATCCAAGAAAATGGAAAATTTCATTTTACTTAAGAAGGTTTGACGTGAGGTTTCAAACTAGAAAATATTAATTCTGAAATTTATAAGTTGTGGTTTGAATGACAACTTAACAACTAAACCTCGAACCAGTTTGATGTTGACATGATAAATGAACTTAGAATCTTAGTTCGATCCAACTTGGAAATGATGGTTTGAAATGTGTGAATTTGAATCAATAAGTGGGAAACCGAGTTAAGTAATAAAATGAACGAACGAAAGTCGGTCTTTGGAATAAGGATTTCAGACCGGATTAGATCATACTACTTGAATCACGCTACATTTTCATAATAGAAAATTTTCTCATTACTTGGTTTTATGAGCTACATTTCTTTTAAAAATGAACTTATACCATTTTAACTATATAGGTTTATAAATGGTTTATTACTATTTTTCAACTATGTATACTATATTGAAATCTTATTTTTTTCCAAGTATATTCTATAAATTCAATGTTTTGTCAATTTGAGATCTTATACTATTTAACAACCACTTGCATTAGTGTGTATATATATATATATATATATATTCAAATATATTACACTATTTTCAAATTTAATATTCTTAATATTTTATAAATTTAAATGAATCCACATCCAATCCGAGCTAATGAATCCAAACGGCATAAAGTGAAGATTTAGGGATGATAGTGATATTTTCATTGAAAATTGAAATCCAAACCTGAATAGTTTGACAGAGAATTTTTGTGAATATCAGATCTGAAATCTAAATTGAACCAATAAGGAATTATTTGAGTAATCGATTTTAAAGCAATACTTGAAATAAATAAATTTTCACTGCTTGAAATATGATTTCAAATCTAATGACTACTGTGTAGAAAAAGTAAACGATTGGTTGTAAAGGAGACCAAAGTCGGTAGATGTCATGCTCTCTGCCAATGCCGACAACACTTTAACAACCGTGCATGTGGTGGAGATTCCAAAATGAAGTAGGATGGTATGGATGCGATTACCGAATTTGAAGAAAGAGAATGCTAATGAATTGGCCTTGACCTTCGAGTCATAATTTAAATGACTAAAACAGGAGCTATACCATGACTAATTGAGGTCGCACCACTGATCAGACACGCTTCTTCGATACCATCTCTGTTACAGTTGTGATTGATTTGTGTGCACCCTCTTGATTATGGGAGTGTGTTCCGAGTTGGGCGGTAGTTGCTACTATGCATTCCCAATGGTCCGGGAGTGCAATTGGTAGAATCCTACCCTGGGTATTACCTCGAGTGCCTTGTCATACTCATCCTTATCGAGCCCCCTACGATTTTTATTTGTCGTTGTTTTGTATGGAGTGCTCTCTGAAAACACCAGTACGGTGAATTTACAATACCGTATAGACTACAAGGCTTATAAACGGTGTAAAGGTAATATGGTAATCCAGCTTACACTATTTTGATATATTTACTTCACTGAATAGACACTATAATAATAGCGTATTATAATATATTTATTAGTTTCACGGATCCTCAAAGGATGTGAATCCCAAACATCCTTTGAGTTACCGAGTAGTTCAGCTTGGGGATATATCTATTAAAGCTTGAGATTCGTTGTAGATCCAGTCGTCCATCAACTTGTCATATGTAGTTGTTCCCATCTCTGCTTATTATCGAATATTAGTATAATTCTATATTCATTCTTCCATTGTATCGGTATTTATTTTGTACTCCGATATCATGTCAGGTTAAAATATTTTGTAATATTGTATAAATTTTACTTCCGCTGTGAGATATTCTATGTTCCGTGTCTATGATTCTGCTGATGAATTATATTTCAACTTCATAAGCAATAACAATCTGTCATTTTGAACAGTTTGAGTTGGTTTAATTACCGACTTGGAGCGGTCAAAAAGTCAGGTTGTTACAATGCGCATAGCGACTCATTGTATGCACCCCTGGTCATCCCTGAATCACAATAGTATAATGCCTCTTATTATATATCTTTGGTATCCTATATGTGAACTCCCATCAATACCGAACCCCAACTAACATTGATTCTTTTAGCTACTTTTGTGTTGCTTCAGCGTCCATTTGTACCACATTTATGAAAGAAAACATGAAGTTCTTGTATCTTCTATTAGTACATGCTCTATCATGTGGTCTTACCATCAATGCAACACCCACTCGATCGTAACACTTGTGAGCCTATTGCAAAATAAATCACATCAAGTCACTCCGTAATGCGAACTAGAGTTTGCTCATGAAGCTGAATTTGGACAATCATTTCAAATCACAATGAACAAAATCATTTCAACAACTCTGATAGGGAACAAATTTTCCTATCCTCTCATGCTTACGGCATGGCCAAAATCAAATCAGTTTCTAGTTCACTAACTATATAACTCCCACTTGAATTATATAATGTAATGACCCTTATATTTCAACAATTTAAAATATTATTTTTAATAAAAAGTTAGTAAAATTTTTAAAAGGTAAATTTTTATGTTTTATCAATATAAACTATATTAGTATATAAGTTATGAACTTGAATAAAATTCTTAAAGAACAAATTGCAACAAGATAAAGGAAGTATGCATACTGGAGTATAATTTAATGGGATTGTTCTGTAAATAAGTAATAAAATAATTTGGAAAATTAATGTAAATATTAATAATGAATACATACAATGTTTCCATTTTCATATATAAGTGTCAACTGCTAAATAACAATGACACTAAAATAATTATAACGCTAAACTTGGAATTTAGAATAAATTAAAATGTATTTAACATGTTAATATGAAAAGAAATTAATTGCTTCCAGAGTACAAGAATTATTCTTTTTTAAATTTAATTAGAAATTGTAAACCCTTTAATGAAAATATTATTTTTTTGAAATGTAAACATTCAGTGTTTAATGTCCTAGAGAAATTAATAATTAAAAAGTGTAATAAACTGGATTTTTATTGTGGATTATAATCAAATATTTGAATTAAGTAGACATTTAATCTTGAATTTAATGTGGATAAATGATTTCAAAAAAATTAACAACAATAATGATAGTACAATTTTAATTTAGAACTGAAATGTGATTAAATTGATTTTTATAGTAAATCATTTTAATTATAGGATAAAATATGAATATAAATTTATTTTTGGAGCCAACTTCTATATATAATGGAACTGGGTCTTGAAATTGGCTCCATTATGCTCTTAAAACGGATAATCACCTGGGAATGATAATAAGCACACATAATTTGGAATTCTGTAATGGCCCGAATTTCCATACCCTTTGAGTTGACTAATAACACCACACGTCCAACCCAAATGACATAGAAATACAAATCATTAGTAGAAAGAAGTTAGGGGATGAGGAATAGAAAGAAAGAAAAGTTAGAATAGAAGAAAAACGAAGAACACAAATCTCACAGCGGAACGAATAAAATATATTAAATAACATAAATTTTGAAATACAAATCAGTAATTATATATACATGCCATTATCAGAGCACAATAGTTATTCCTGGAACAGTTATAAACACCTGTTTCGGGATACAACATAGTACATAGCGGAAATATGATAGTCTATAGCTAATTGGTGAAGCCTCCTACTTCCAGCTCTACCAAGTGAATCTGTAAAATCCCGATTACTTGACTGCCCGTACAATATGGGAACCTAAGAGTTTAGGGAAGAACAAACAAAATAAATTCTGGGTCAGTCATGGGACTGGTGTGAGTAATCTCCAACCATTTGTTTAACTTTCAAAATCCTTTCGAAAGAAAGGATAATAGTAAGACCAGCCCACACATAAATATGGACGGTTTTTACCTTACTATAACCCAAAATACTTTGATACAAAAATTCAGTGACATTATAATAGTGTCTAAATCAAATAAATAACAATCTAGCGGAACGCTTGCATCTCACGCTCCATATATAATGTAAAATCAAAAACCATAGGGCGCTTATTGGGGATTGAATTTCCAACATGATAAGGTATGGAACCACCTTCCGATAGTGTATCTCTAGAGGGAAATACACTGGGTTCAACAAGAACATCTTGCAACCCGGCTCACACATGACCGACCACTCATTTCGCTTGAGTGTATCGAATGTATATCACCAACGGTTGGGATCAGCAACGTTTCCCGAAAAGGGACAGCTCGATAGATTAAAGAAGTAAAAGGAATTTCTCTAGATAGGTGATTATACACCCTAATGGGAGCGACCCACATAACCATGCTGTCTGCCCGATTTTTGTCATTTCCCAGTTGTTGAGGCCTGAGGCTACGATTTCTTATCATTCATTGATAGCACAATCACTTTGAATGCCATATTGTCAGATCCGTAAATCATTAATTGATTTGCCCAAATATATTCTGGATATTATGCTAAGAGAATGAATTCTCCGCCACCATATATCTTTATATAGACCAACATATATGATCATTTGAAATACTCTGTCAGACATTCGTCCATACACATTCGTTCGGGGACTGAATGAAACCGAAGGCACAATTTCTATTAATAGAAAAAGTCCTTGCACTTTACTCCGTCTTCGATTATCTTCGTATAATCTGATTCGCAACGCAACTGCCAATACGGAGTGGTTCAAGGATAATAATCCAATCAATCTCTCCATATTGACAACGATATTGGAAAATACTTCGACAGTCGGTTATTTAACTATCAAAGAAAAACAAACATTCAACCAAAGCATCAAACAAATCACTGGGCCATTTAATTAATATTTCATTAATTAAAACACTTCTCCATTTCCTTATCCATATTCGTTAACACGATATTTTCGATAATCATCTTGGCCTCTTACGCTATTTAGAAAACATCTCCATATATCACCTTCTTTTATTTTCTATACGTAGAAAATATCTTATATTTATAATTGGAAATATTCCAATTACTTATCTCTTTCATGCCCGTTCATTTCTACACTCAGGAAATATTTATATATTATATTCCCAAAATTCCACTTACTTGGGTTAAAACGAATGTTGTGTAAAACATCGTTACGACAACCCAAAATACTGCATTCAACTAATCTTATTCAAACATTTATCTTCAAGAATGAATCTTGCTATTTATCAGTTAAAAATGAAATCAATCAAGTTGGGGTATAATTACCTCTCAGACCTTGACTGAATAACATCTTTAACTGCAAAACAGACAAGACCACTTGTCTCAAATCAACCACACCATAAAAACCACTTATTCATTTTTAAAACGTATATATATATATTTCTCTTTCTACTCCAGATTTTTGATTTCCTTTTTGTTTATAATATTCTATTTTTAAGTTCATTTTCTTACCGGATTCTATATATATCGATACATTGATTTCTAACTATCAAATTTTCTTAAAAATATTCTAACTCCTTAAATTTCCAGAAAAATTCGCCATAACCTCCTTTGTACCGGCAAATAGTTCAAACCTCAACTCGCCTCTCTAGTCCCTTTCCATTCAGAAAGAAAATCAAAAAGCCAAGTGGCTTGCCGATTCGGCGTATAAAACCTCATATGGAATTTAAATATGTACCTTTTTGTCGGGCACATAAATTAAAATCTTCATCCCCTTCATTCCATACCTGTTTATCACAAATACATCTGTTCCCAATTTATTCTAACTCAATTCCAATCGTTTTAAACTTACTTCGCTAATTTATCCATTAATTAGCTCTTTAGCCTATTTCACTTTTATTTGAATATAACTCGTTCATAAATATATATTTCTATTTACTTGTAAACCAATCAAATTCCATTTTTCAACTCAGGTTTCATATTCGAATTCGAATATAAATTTCTAAATCGAATTCACTTATTCAAAGCCCAATTTCAATTCAAAATCTCATTGTCTAATTATTATTCAAATTAGTTAATTCTATTAAATAATAAATATCTAATTTTTGTTTCAAAAAAAATCTGTTTATTCCACTTGAGTTCATATTTATTTCGTATCTCAAGTCTGTATTTTTCTAATCTACTTTCGGATTTTATTTACTTGAAATCCTTTTATTTACTTAAAATCCCTTTATTTATTTAAATAAACCGTTATGATTTTATAATGGTTATGGCACTGTTTTTCTGGAAAATTGATTTTGACATAACTCAAAATCTATTTGACGAAATCCAGATTTTTCTCCTCCATTAGAGAACTATTATCAAATCGGTCCTGACGTTTCTTATTTCAAAGAATTCCGACTTGGATTGAGTTCTATATACTCAATTGAAGTTCGAAACGTCAATTTATGAACAACCGCGCTGCGGCGAGTTCGTTGTAATTATACATATGTATATAAACGTTTAAACTTCGTTTATAATAAATCCAACTCTATTCTGATATATTTTCAATATATATCAAATCAGTTTTCCCAATTCAACATAATATTTTCGATTATCTATAATTGTCGATTTTTCCTTACTCGGTAATATATTAATTTATACTTCGATCTACTATATTTAATTCCAATTCCTTTTATATATAAATTATTTATAAAATTCGATATAATTGAATTTCAATTATAAACCCGTTGAATTCTTCTCAATTCAGCTTATATTCTGAATTCCAAAATATAATCAATTATTTTGTTTCAAAACACTTCCCAATTTACTATTAAATTCCTATTTGAATTTAAATGGTTTAAATTATCCAACTGATAATTTATTTTGCCAAATTTTTAACACTATTTATAAATTCAACTTCCTTGTTTCATATATTTACACAAGTCCCCATTTCAAATTTCTATTTGAAACTCCATCCCTTTGATATTCCGAATTGCGGAATAAAAACCTTTGTTCCTTTTCGAATGATTTCAAATTATATTTTTAAATTCATATTTGAATTTAAATATTCAAATTATCTCTTGATAATAAATTCATTTTATTTATAAACACCATTTTATTAATTTCCTTGTTTCATATATTTAAACAAGTCTATTTCGACGTCTATTTAAAAAAACAAAATCTTATTTTGGAAATTTCTATTTATAATAACTTATATATAACATTCAATTTAACTTCTATTTAAATAAATTCAAATTAATCGAATACAAATCATAAATTCTTACGATTTATTTTAGTTCAATTTATATTTTGAACATCAGAATAAACTCCATCGTTTATTTTTTAAAATGATTTCCCCATTTCTATTTTAAAATTCACATTTGAATTTAAATATTCAAATTATCCAATGATAATTTTTCCACTTTATTTATAAACAATGGTTATAAATTCATTTCAATTCCCAGATTATCCAATCAAAATCACTCCATTTTATTTATAAACACCGTTTATAAATTTACTTCTGTTCCTTGGTTATTTATTTATAACCATCGTTTATAAATGCAATACTTGTTTTTATTATTTTCCAAAACAAGCGAATATCTTTAGCCAATTCTAAATTCAAATTCTATTTTAGAAAAATAGAGTTTTCCTTTTTAAATTTCAGAACCTTATTTACGATATTTCTATAAATTACCATTTAGGCGCAGTGATATTTCAAACATCCAAAATACCAAATTATCAAATCACGGGTTTTATAACACATCATATATGATAATATATATGTGAAAACAAATAGTAAATTTTTTTGAGGAATCCAGTTGGATTCCTCTAACCTGTCTTTCCTGCATCCACAGACGTTAGCCAACATAAATAATACCCATCCTGCTTCGAGGCAGGATATCGCGGTATGAAGGTCATCCACTATCATAGCATGGGGAGTATTGGGTCATACGCTAATGATGTTGCGGGCATCCGCTAATGGTACTGCAAGAATCCAACCAATCACCAATATATATATATAATAGCCACAAACACCAATCCTAAATAACTAATATATATTTAATAATAGCCATAGTAATATTTTAATGCAAACAAACAACCATCAAATAATTATTTTAACGAATAAAATAATTCAAAATAAAAATGAGTGAGATTTACTCACCGTGTTTTTCTTCTGTCGAATATCCCATTAATTCTGTATCGTCGGCTACAAAACTACTCGAACGGAATTTGCTGCGTACCTACGATTATTTATCTTAATTTATCGATTAAACGATTACAATTTAAATTAACCACTAATTTAATTAAATAAAACTTTCCTATTTATTCTAAATTTTTATAAACCGTACCTTGCTGCATTTGAATGAAGTTCGACTTGCTTTATACATCTCTTCACCATTGTTGTATTTGCCAGCCCCAATTCCACCTCTCATATCTCTCATTCTTCCATCACGTCCCTCAGCCTTGCTCACAAAACAAGGTTCATGTCATGTAAAAGAAATGGCGACAAAACTTCTCAAACTTTAAACCCTAAGTCATTCTCAACCCTTAGCAAGAAAATCCAAACTATCTTAACATAGTAAAAATTTCAGATAAAAGCAACGAGCTGAACACCTTTTATCCATCGCAACTACAAGTTCATCACAAGTTAAAACAAGCATCCTCATTTCATTCACTCGCACCCCAGATCCACCCAAAAGCAAAAGGAACGATGCCCTAGACAACTCACTTTCCTTTTTCCATGCTCATCTTCCTCTGACTGAGTAGCACATTCCCTTTCAGAAACCAAACCGACCCGACAAAACTGCCAAAGCCGCGATAGCGAGCTCGACCCAAAAACCAGAAATCGACAACCCTAAATTTGCCACTGACGAATACCCAGAATCGAAATCCTAAATCGCGCCCTACCTTAATCATTATTTCATCGCTTCCATCCTAGAACCCCTTGTAACTTGCAGCATCTTCAAATAACTAAAACCCTAGTTGCGATTTAAGAACCCAACTCATCCTAAAGACATCGCATTCAATTTGAAAACCGTCGAAGTGAAGTGTAAGCTCCATTGACCTCTATAGCACTAGGTTGCTCGATTTCCTTTTGTGATGGATTTTGTAAAGTTTCGAATGAAACTGAATGAAGAGGACCTCGCCCTTTTGTTTTATTTCTTGATCTGAAGCCCTTTCGAGTTGTATTTGGGGTATAAAGAACGCGACATGATTTTATGAAATATAGGAGCAGATATGTTTATTTGAAGCTTGCGATGGATTTTCTTTAAAGGCAGTGGCCATTTTTGATTTATAGCTTCTTAAGCTTTTGTGGTTTGTAAATGAACAGAAATAGGAAAAGGAATCACTGTTATAACTGAAATAGGGAGAACAAGTTTTGGTTTGTAATTAAAATGAAGAGCGACAAAATTTCATTTGCCTGAAGCTTTTGTTTTGATTTGTAAAGAGGAAAGACTTCAGTTTGTTTTATTTAGAACCAAAATCCGAAGAGAAAGGAAAAAGGATGTCGCGATTTATTGATGGAGAATTTCTTAGGGACTAAGGAATAGGTGGTAGGTGAAGGTACATATAAATTAATTTTGATTTGATTTTGATTTAATCTGATTTGAAATAAAGAGATTTTTATTTCTTTTAAACAAATTCTGATTTGATCTTCGATTCGATTTTGATCTTATCCATTAAAATATCTTAGGGTTCACACACGAACCGCTATTTTAACGTAACCACTGTCGTTTAAATGTTATAACGTTATTCTGAACTGAACAGTATATATTCTGAAATTTAATTTCGACCCGTATATCATTAACAATTCAGAACTAATCAATTCGCGGGTGATAAATTATTTTTATTATCACCTATATTCAAATACAATCAATGTTGATCATATGAATTGTTTCGATTCAGTTTTTAAACTACGGTTCCCATTATATTACGTGTTACAATAATTTAATATATTCGATATTAAATCGAAATTGATTTTTAAATCGATAACTTGATATAAAAATTCATTTATATTATCAATTCAATATTTAAAACCATATTAAATATTTTAAAATTAATCAACCAGAAATCCGGGTCGTTACATTCTTCCTCCCTTAAAAGAATTTCATCCCCGAAATTACTAAGGTAGGAAAAATACTATAAACCCATTAACAAATTTTATTCTATCAAAACATTTGGTTTCCATTTACATAACACATCTTCTATACTCACATTCATTTATTCTAAATGATTTATCACAAATTCATATTTCATTCAGATGTATTTAAATCCATTCAAATTGATTCTAGTCAATTTATTCACTTCAATTCATTTAACTTGCTTAAGTTAAATTTTAACTCCAAAATTCAAATCCCCAGGTTTTTATTTCTAGCACTTTAGAAATCATATAAATATATTCGTATACTTATAATCCAACAACTCCAAATCATTTGAATTTTCCAAAACAGCTTGTTTTCTTTCAAACTAATTTCCAACAAAAACTTCTCTAAGATAGCAATCCATCTCTTAGAAGCTCAAAAATGAATACTGATGAAGCTGCAGTCATCATCAGATTATTTCCCAGCCACTGAAGTGAGTTCAGTGCTTTGTCACCTTTAAAATCCATTCAAAAATGATTTTTATTCAAAAATCCTTCCAAACAAAGCTATATTATTTTAATATACTTCGAAGATATTTTTCCAAACCCTCAGGATTTAAATTTCAAATTCTGGTTTGAATTTAATTTTAATTCATTTAATTTGTATATCTCGTTCTTATACAAATTCTATTTGGTCATAATTAACCGTTTCAATTTATAATCTCATTTGATTATAATATTAACATCCAACACATCCATATTATAATAATTTTAGACAATTGTTCTTTCAATATCAAAATAGAGATTTGAGTAAAATTATTTCATTTACCCATTTTAAAACAATACTGTTTTGAATTTCTCTGCTCAAGTGTTTATAAATTCCTATCGACTTCGTGGCGTCCCACGATTCAATTTGAATTAATAAACCACTCAACAGACAAGCCAACACAATATAAAACAACTTTTATATCAATTTTCGAATACGCTCTCTCGTATATATACACTCAATTCATTCTAGGGTACTGCTGACCCTATCTCTAGTGAGCACAATCCCACCAAAGCCTAGGTATTTGCTCAACCTTAGCTCTAATACCAATTGTAATGGCCCGAATTTATGTACCCTTTGAGTTGACATAACACCACACGTCCAACCCAAATGACATAGAAATACGAATCATTAGTAGAAAGAAGTTAAAGGATGAGGAATAGAAGGAACGAAAAGTTAGAATAGAAGAAAAACGAAGAACATAAATCTTACAATGGAACAAATAAAATATATTACATAACATAACTTTTGAAATACAAATCAGTAATTGTATAGACATACCATTATCAAAGCACAACAGTTATTCCTGGAATAGTTATAAACACCTGTTTCCAGATACAACATAGTACACAGCGGAAATATGATAGTCTATAGCTAATTGGTGAAGCTTCCTACTTCCAGCTCTTCCAAGTGAATCTGTAAAATCCCGACTACTTGACAGTCCGTACAAATACGGGCACCCAAGAGTTTAGGGAAGAACAAACAAAATAAACTCTGGGTCAGTCATGGGACTGGTGTGAGTAAACTTCAACCATTTGTTTAACTTTCAAAATCCTTTCGAAAGAAAGGATAATAGTAAGACCAGCCCATACATGAACATGGAAGGTTTTTACCTTATTATAACCCAAAACACTTTGATACAAAAATTCAGTGATATTATAATAGTGTCTAAATCAAATAAATAACAATCTAGCGGAATGCTTGCATCTCACGCTCCATATATAATATAAAATCAAAAACCGCAGGGCGCTTATTGGGGAATGAATTTCCAACATGACAAGGCATGGAACCACCTTCCGATGGTGTATCTCTAGAGGGGAACACACTGGGTTCAATAAAGATATCTTGCAACCTGGCTCACACATGACCGACCACTCATTTCGCTTGAGTGTATCGAATGTATATCACCAATGGCTGGGATCAACAACCGTTTCATGAAAAGGGACAGCATCGACAGATTAAAGAAGTAAAAGGAATTACTCTAGATAGGTGATTATGCACCGTAATGGGAGTGACCCATATAGCCATGTTGCTTGCCCGATTTTTGTCATTTCCCGGTTGTTACGGCCTGAGGCTACAATTTCTTATCATTCATTGAAATCACAATCACTTTGATTGCCACATTTTAAAATCGGAAAATCACTAATTGATTTGCACAAATATATTCTGGATATTATGCTAAGAGAATAAATTCTCCGCCACCATATATATTTATATTGACCAAAATATATGATCATTTGAAATACTCTGTCAGGTATTCGTCCATACACGTTCGTTCTGGGACTGAACAAAACAGAAGGCACAGTTTCTATTAAGAGAAAAAGTCCTTGCACTTTACTCCATCTTCGATTATCTTCATATAACTTGATTCGCAACGCTACTGCTAATACAGAGTGGTTCACGGATAATAATCCAACCAGTCTCTCCATATTGACAATGATATTGGCAAATACTTCAATAGTCGGTTATTTAACTATCGAAGAAAAACAAACATTCAACCAAAGCATCAAACAAATCACTTGGCCTTTTAATTAATATTTCACTAATTAAAACACTTCTCCATTTCCTTATCCATATTCGTTAACACGATATTTTCGATAATCATCTTGGCCTTTTACGCTATTTAGAAAACATCTCCATATATCACCTTCTTTTATTTTCTGTACGTAGAAAATATTTTATATTTATAATTGGAAATATTCCAATTACTTATCTCTTTCACGCCCGTTCATTTCTACACTCAGGAAATATTTATTTATTATATTTCCAAAATTCCGCTCACTTGGGTTAAAACGAATGTTGTGTAAAACATCATTTCGACAACCCAAAATACTGCATTCAACTAATCTTATTCAAACATTTATCTTCAAGAATGAATCTTGCTATTTATCAGTTAAAAATGAAATCAATCAAGTTGGGGTATAATTACCTCTCAGACCTTGAATGAATAACATCTTTAACTTCAAAACAGACAAGACCACTTATCTCAAATCACCGACACCATAAAAACCACTTATTCATTTTTAAAACGTGTATATATATATATTTCTTTTTCTATTCCGGATTTTCAATTTCCTTTTTGTTTATAATATTCTACTTTTAAGTCCGTTTTCTTAACGGATTATATATATATATATACCGATACATTGATTTCTAACTATCAAATTTTCTTAAAAATATTCTAACTCCTTAAATTTTCGGAAAAATTCGCCATAAACTTCTTGTACCGGCAAATAGTTCAAACCTCAACTCGCCTCTCTAGGCCCTTTCAATTCTAAAAGAAAATCAAAAAGCCAAGTGGCTTGATGATTCGATGCATAAAACCTCATATGGAATTTAAACATGTACCTTTTTGTCGGGCACCTAAATTAAAATCTTCATCCCCTTCATTCCATACCTGTTTATCATAAATACGTCTATTCTCAATTTATTCTAACTCAATTCCAATCGTTTTTAACTTACTTGACTAATTTATCCATTAATTTCCTCTTTAGCCTATTTCACATTTATTTGAATAACTCGTTCATAAGTATGTACCTTTATTTACTTATAAACCAATCAAATTCCATTTTTCAACTCGGGTTCCATATTCGAGTTCGAATATAAATTTCTAAATCGAATTCGCTTATCCAAAGCCCAATTTCAATTAAAAATCTCATTATCTAATTATTACTGAAACTAGTTATTTCTATTAAATAATAAATATCTGATTTTTGTTTCAAAAGCAAATCTGTTTATTCCACATGAGTTCATATTTATTTTATATCTCAAGTATGTATTTTTCTAATGGACTTTCAGATTTTATTTACTTAAAATCCTTTTATTTATTTAAATAAACCGTTATGGTTTTGTAATGGTTTTGGCGCTGTTTTTCTGGAAAATTGATTTTGGGATAACTCAAAATCTATTCGATGAAATCCAGATTTTTCCCCTCTATTAGAAAACTATTATCAAATCGGTCCTGACGTTTCTTATTTCAAAGAATTCTGACTTAAAATGAGTTCTATATACTCAATTGAAGTTCGAAACGCCAGTTTACGAAGTACCGCGCTGCAGCGAGTTCGTTTTAATTATATATATATACATATATATATGTTTAAACTTCATTTACAATAAATCCAATTCCATTCTGATATAATTTTAATATATATCAAATCAGTTTTCCCAATTCAACATAATATTTTCGATTATCTATAATTGTTGATTTTTCCTTACTCGGTAATATATTTATTTATACTTTGATCTACTATATTTAATTCCAATTCCTTTTATAAATGAATTATTTATAAAATTTGATATAATCGAATTTCAATTATAAACCCGTTGAATTCTTCTCAATTCAGCTTATATTCTGAATTCTGAAATATAATCAATTATTTTGTTTCAAAACACTTCCCAATTTACTATTACATTCCTATTTGAATTTAAATGTTTTAAATTATCCAAATGATAATTTATTTTGACTAATTTATTACACTATTTATAAATTCAACTTCCTTGTTTCATATATTTCAACAAGTCCCCTGTTCAAATTTCTATTTGAAACTCTATCCCATTGATATTCCGAATTGCGGAATAAAAACCTTTGTTCCCTTTCGAATGATTTCAAATTATATTTTTAAATTCATATTTGAATTTAAATATTCAAATTATCTCTTGATAATTAGTTCATTTTATTTATAAACACCATTTTATAATTTTCCTTGTTTCGTATATTTAAACAAGTCTATTTTGACGTCTATTTAAAAAAAACAAAATCTTATTTTGGAAATTTCTATTTAAAATAACTTATATATATAACACCCAACTTATTTTCATATTAAATTTAACTTCTATTTAAATAAATTCAAATTAATCGAATTCAAATCATAAATTCTTTTGGCTTATTTTAGTTCAATTTATATTCTGAACATCAGAATAAACTCCATTGTTTATTTCTTTAAAACGATTTCCCCATTTCTATTTTTAAATTCACATTTGAATTTAAATATTCAAATTATCCAATGATAATTTTTCCACTTTATTTATAAATAATGGTTATAAATTCATTTCAATTCCCTGATTATTCAATCAAATCACTCCATTTTATTTATAAACACCTTTATAAATTTACTTAAATTCCCTGGTTATTTAATTTATAACCATCGTTTATAAATGCAATACTTGTTTTTATTTATTTTCCTAAACAAGTGAAAACAAATCACAGGTTTTATTTAATTTATAACCATGTTTACGATATTTCTATAAATTACCGTTCAGGCCCAGTGATATTTCAAACATCAAAATACCAAATTATCAAATCACGGGTTTTATAACACATCATATATGATAATATATATGTGAAAACAAGCAGTAATAAATTTTGAGGAATCTAGTTGGATTCCTCCAACATGTCTTTCCTGCATCCACAGACATTAGCCAACATAAATAGTACCCATCCTGCTTCGAGGCAGGATATCGCGGTATAAAGGTCATCCACTATCATAGCGTGGGGCGTATAGGGTCATCCAGTAATGATACTGCGAGCATCCGCTAATGGTACTGCGGGAATCCAACCAATCACCAATATATATATATATATATATATATATATATATAATAGCCACAAACACCAATCCTAAATAACTAATATACATTTAACAATAGCCACAGTAATATTTTAATGCAACCAAACAACCATCAAACAATTATTTTAACGAATAAAATAGTTCGAAATAAAAATGAGTGAGATTTGCTCACCGTGTTTTTCTTTTGTCGAATATCCCGTTAATTCTATATCACCGGTTACAAAACTACTCGAACGGAATTTGCTGCGTACCTACGATTATTTATTTTATTTTATCGATTAAACGATTAAAATTTAAATTAACCACTAATTTAATTAAATAAAATTTTCCTATTTATTTTAAATTGTTATTAACCGTACCTCGCTGCGTTTGAATGAAGTTCGACTTGCCTTATACATCTATTCACCATTGTTATATTTGCCAACCCCAATTCCACCTCTCATATCTCTCATTCTTCCATCACGTCCCTCAGCCTTGCTCACGAAACACGGTTCATGTCATGTAAAAGAAATGGTGACAAAAATTCTCAAACTTTAAACCCCAAGTCGTTCTCACCTCTTAGCAAGAAAATCCAAACTATCTTAATGTAGTAAAAATTTCAGATAAAAGCAACGAGCTGAACACTTTTTATCCATCGCAACTACAAGTTCATCACAAGATAAAACAAGCATCCTCATTTCATTCACTCGCACCCCAGATCCACCCAAAAGCAAAAAGAACGATGCCCAAGACAGCTCACTTTCCTTTTTCCATGCACATCTTCCTCTGACTGAGTAGCACGCTCCCTTTCAGGAACCAAACCGACCCGACAAAACTGCCAAAGTCGCGATAGCGAGCTCGACCCAAAACCCAGAAATCGACAGCCCTAAATTTGCCACCGTCTAACACGCAGAATCGAAATCCTAAATCGCGCCCCTACCCTAATAATTATTTCATCGCTTCCATCCTAGAACCCCTCGCAACTTGCATCACCTTCGAATAACTAAAACCCTAGTTTGCGATTGAAGAACCCAACTCATCCTAAAGACATCACATTCAATTTGAAAACCATCGAAGTGAAGTGTAAGCTCCATTGACCTCTATAGCACTAGGTTGCTCGATTTCCTTTTGTGATGGATTTTGTAAAGTTTCGAATGAAATTGAATGAAGAGGGACTTCGCCCTTTTGTTTTATTTCTTGATCTGAAGCCCTTTCGAGTTGTATTTGGGGTAGATAAAGAACACAACATGATTTTATGGAATATAGGAGCAGACATGTTTATTTGAAGCTTACGATGGATTTTCTTTAAAGGCAGTGGCCATTTTTGATTTATAGCTTCTGAAGCTTTTGCGGTTTGTAAATGAACAGAAAGGGGAAAAGGAATCACGGTTATAACTGAAACAGGGAGAACAAGTTTTGGCTTGTAATTAAAATGAAGAGCGAAAAAATTTCATTTGCCTAAAGCTTTTGTTTTGATTTGTAAAGAGGAACGACTTCAGTTTGTTTTATTTAGAACCAAAATCCGAAGAGAAAGGAAAAGGGATGTCGCGATTTATAGATGGAGAATTTGTTAGGGATTAAGGAATAGGTGGTAGGTGAAGGTACATATAAATTAATTGTGATTTGATTTTGATTTAACTGATTTGTTTTTTGATTTTATCTGATTTGAAATAAAGAGATTTTTGTTTCTTTTAAATAGATTCTGATTTGATCTTCGATTCTATTTTGATCTTATCCATTAAAATATCTCAGGGTTCACACACGAACCTCTATTTTAAAGTAACCACTGTTGTTTAAATGTTATTACGTTATTCTGAACTGAACATTATATATTCTGAAATTTAATTTCAACCTATATATCATTAACAATTCAGAACTAATCAACTCGCTGGTGACAAATTATTTTTATTATCGCCTATATTCAAATACAATCGATATTGATCATTTGAATTGTTTCGATTCAGTTTTTTTAACTTCCGTTCCCATTATATTACGCATTACGATAATTTAATATATTCGATATTAAATCGAAATTGATTTTTAAATCGATAACTTGATATAAAAATTCATTTATATTATCAATTCAATATTTAAAACCGTATTAAATATTTTAAAATTAATCAACCAGAAATTCGGGTCGTTACAAATTCACTATTTAATGACCCTCTATATATCATTTATGAAAAGAGATCAAAAAACCCCTAGTCGACATTATTTCTCTTCATCCAATAGCCATGGTAATCACGAGCATCAAAGACGTTTTCAAGCCTTGACCCAGCTAAAGATCTTTTCGTCCGGATGAAATGAAGAAGATGACAACCCAGATTACTTGGAATGGGATGTAGGGGCGTGGATCTTGGTTTTAACAAATGGTAATTTTGTGAGCTTTTCTTTCAATTAATGGCTAGTAGGAGGCGATTTCGCTGGCATTATGGTTAGCTTACATAGGGAAACCGATAGTCAGAAGGCAGTGGCGTTTGGATGTCTATGGTGGTAGCGGTAATGAAGAGAAAATGCATTGTTGGGGCCGGGTGAATGAAGAGGAGTTAGTAGTATGCATGAGTAGGGAAGGTGATTATCTCATTACTTAAGTTGTTATTTATTTAACTCCATAATGTTAACAAATTCATATTGTAACATCCCGTACTTTTAATGGTTCAATAATTTATTTATTTAATTATTTGAATATTTATTAGGTAATTAAAATGAATTAAATAAAACAATATTGAATATTTAATTAATATGAATAATAGAATAATATATTTAACTCTGGATTTAATTGAAATTAAGTTGAATTGACAATATTGTGTGAATTGGATAGTATAAGAGATTTGGCTAAGTTTAGATTCGAATTGTAATAACGAATATATTTAATAAACGACGTTGGAATGTATAAATTACAATATAATTTAAATCGAGCACATAATGTTGCGGTAGTTCGTAACATTGAGTTTTGAACTTCAAAGGGATACACAGGATTCGTTATATGTCGGAATTCGTTAAAACAAGAAACGTTCGAATCTGTTGAACGATATTTTCTAATGAAAGAGAAAAATCGAGATTTCGTCTATAGGAGTTAATTATGTCTAAATCAAATTTTCGGAAAGTTGATATGCAATTCGTTTATAATTTATAACGATTTATTTACATAATAAAAGTATTTTTATTCTATATTTAATATCGATTAACTTGGATTTTAAAATATGGAGTTATAAATCCAGATATGTTTATTTTAGAGCTATTTGATATCCTATTTAGATATATATACATTAATATTAATTTATTAATATTAATTTATTAATATTAAATTATTATTTTTTGAATATATTACATATTTTATTGGTTTATTTAGAACTTAGAAATAACCTTTTTTTTCAAAACAACCTCCGTTTTCGATAAAATTAATTTTGTTGGATCCAGAATATTAAATTATTGTTCAATTTCAAATTTTGTGATTTTTGGAGTCAATATGTGGCTATACGGAACTTAAATATAAAATAGTTAATAATTTGACTTCAAAAATATGTTGTATGAGCAAACAGACTCCGAATTCGACAGAACAAGTTTCATTGGGTCCATAATTTCAAACCATAGATGTCTGTTGATTTTCGTCCTAATTGGGTATGGCATGCGACAACATGAATTTTTTAACAGTAAATACGAATAGCGAATGATTAAAATGGAATAAAAAATCAAATAAAATATTATAAACTTTATCCTATAAATATACATCCACCATTACCTCAACCCTAACTCTCAATTTATTTGGTCAATGAAAGAATCAGCCGCCACCATTAACAGTGAAATCCACGGTTGAAAAATCCAAATAAAATTCAAATAAAATCTATAAATTAGTACACATATATATTTGGAATCGTACGCAAAAGGCCTTCATTCTCATATTGTTTTTATGCCATTCGATAAGCATATCGTTCGTTACTTATTTGTCACAGTAAACTAGGGTTGTTAATGGTGGAGCAATGAAGTCGTTAAGCGTGAATTCGATATTTTCCTGATGATTATGGTGGGGAAATGCTTCTGTTGTCAAAATACGAAGGAGTTCAGTGTCAACAAATTTTGGGTTTCCTGTAGAGTTCGAGAGTGGCTGGAGTTGGCATTTTAACCCATGCATGCGACCAGGAGAAGATTGTAATGGGATTGAAGACGTTGGAAAGAGGAGCATTTTGGTTGCGTTCTTTTTGAAAACGATGGGGGATTCGATGTAAAGACAGGGATGCAGGTTTATTCAGTGTGTGTGCGAAATGGTTGAGCTTGAGATTTCGTTATAGCAAGCTAGTTCATTAATTTTAGTATGGCTAGAAAGAGAAATGGAGGGGAAGAATCATGGTATAATTTTTTTGGAGTATTTTGAAGCGTGAAGGGAGGTTGATGCACTTGAAAAAACTCGGCTATGGTTTTTTTGGTTTCAAGGGAATAAACGAAGGAGGGAGGTAGAAGAAAATGGGAAGTGGGCTGATTATATTAGTTGGGCTGGGTTTAGAAAGAAGGGGAAAGGCCCATATCGAATTAAAATTAAGTTGATCTATTTTAAATAACTGTATTACTTGTAGATTTAACATTTCGATCATACTATATCAGAATTTTGAACTGTCAATCACGTTGGAATCGTATGGACGAATGCTACAAAACAGAACTAAGTTGGAGTGAATTGAAGCTCATTACAAATTATGGTAGAATAAAACGTCTGTCTGAATCGACGATGGTTTATCATTATTTAACGATAAACTACCAAAGTGAGTAAACTCACTAACTCTGATCAGTTTATAATTTTTATAAATGTTTTTAAAGATGATAAATAATTATTGGAGTCTTTGTGATGATTGTTTGGATGAATTAGTAGATTATTATTAATAATCGTTGCTATTATAAATATAGGTATAGTTATTTATATAAATCGTTAATTAAATACTGATTCTGTTTATCAGAATATTTCATGTGAATATAAAATTCGTGTTATTTTTGTTAATTAACATCTAAGGATGCAGGAAAACAGGTTGGAGAGATCCAACTGGATTCCTCAACTTTTGTATTATTATTTTCATATATTATGATATATGATGTGATATATTATCAGCAATTGATTATGTGTGTGTTTGTATGGTACTGGTGTGATATTTTAAATAACATAAGTAACATCTGATTATAAAAAGGAATGGTTGAAGTGTGTATTAAATTTCAAATTTTATAAAATCAATAGATTTTACAGAAAGGAAATATTTGGAAATTAAATAAGAAAATTCTATAGAAAGTTATTAATAATTATATGAAATGGATCTGATTTGTTTTAAAATTAATAGAATTAAAAAAGGGAATTTCGAGTTATAAAGAATTATGAGAAGATTGACATAAGTAGATATTAAATAGAAATATGTTTTTAACAGATAAATTGAGATGAATAATTGATAAGCATTGTTTATAAATTAAGTAGAATATTTATCACTAGATAAATTAAAATATAAGTTTGAATTTATATAGAGAAGTAAAAATCGGTTTTAACACCGATACGTTAATGGAATTTGAACTTAGCATTTATAAAGGGAATTGTAAATGAGATTATAAGTGTTGGAAATAAAAATAGGATTTTTTATGAAAAATTCTCTAAATAGAAGAATAAATAGAATTTGGAATTTGAACTTAGCATTTATAAAGGGAATTGTAAATGAGATTATAAGTGTTGGAAATAAAAATAGGATTTTTTATGAAAAATTCTATAAATAGAAGAATAAATAGAATTTGGAAATGGGATATTATTTTTAGATGTAAAATCAAACTGAATTGATTATATAAAAGAAATATTTTTCTCATTCGATGTGAATAATGGATTTAAGTAAATACATTACAAATAATTTTTTTATAAAGTAAATAGGGTTTTGAAATAGGGGTTAAAATGGAGTTAAGAGAATTGGAAACTAATTGGAGATTAGTTAAGTTGAATGGGTTTCTAAGTGTCGATCTGATGTTGGTTTTAGCCTTCGCGTTGATACTTAGGAATTTGTTCTCTTACTAGTTTACAGTTAGAGACTGTTAGATGTAGGAGGGTTGTTGAATAAGAAGTGGAAATGTTTTCCAATGTTGATAACATATATTTTATAAATTCAGAAAATAAGAAGTTATGAATGTATGGAAACGGGAAATGGAAAAATGAATAAATTAAAAATAAATTAATTTAAAGGGAAAAATGTTGATTGATGATTGATTGATAAAATTTCCATTTGGAAATAAGATCATTGTGTGTATGGATGTTTTTCTTTGATAGTTAAAAAACCGACTATCAAAGTTTTGACCATTTTTTCTTCGTCAATACGGAGAGGGCGGGATCAGATTTATTATCTTAAAACCACTTCGTTTGAGCATTAGCGTTGCAAATCAAATATGATGAAGATAACAGAAGACGGAGTTTATGCTAGGGCTATTCTGGAACATCCTAGGCAGAAATTGCTTAAGATGTGTTTACAGAATAGTGCCTTCGGTTTGTCCAGTCCCAGGACAACTTGTATGGAAGAATGTCTGATGGAGTATATCTAATAGATCATGTAAGTTGATCTCTTCAAACATATTTGCGTTTGGTAGCGGAGGAATTCGTTTCTCTTAGCCTTATAGCTGTGGTATTTTTGGATAAATCAATTTGTGATTTGGTGAGTATGATGATGTGACATTCAAAGTAAATAAAGGTGTGATCTGTACGTTATGACCTCAAGCCTCACAACCAGGAAATGGTATAAAAATTGGGTAGGTCACATGGATAAGTGGGTATCTTCCAATTAGGGTTTATTGTCACTTAATCTAGAGAAAATCCATTTGCTTCTTTAATCAATTTCGATGCTTTCCCCTTCAGGAAACAATTGTTGATCCGAACCGTTGGTGATAATACACTCGGTACACTTAAGCGAAATGAGTGACCAATCATGTTTAGCCTGGGTTGCAAGATGTTCTTGTTCAACCCGGTGTATTCCTCTCTAGAGATACACTGTCGGAAGGTGGTCCCATACCTTTCCAGTTGGAATCCATTACCTAATAAGTGCCTGCGGTTTTTGATTATATATTATAAATGTGGAACATGAGATGAAAGCGTTCCGCTAGATTTCTATTTATTTGATTTAGACATTATTATAATATCAAAAGAGTATTGATTTTAAAAGAATGCTTTAGTTTATCGTAAGGTAAAAACCACCCGTGTTTATGTATGGATCGGTCTTACGATTATCCTTTCATTAAAAAGGTTTTTTAAATTTAAACCAAGTTGTTGGAGTTTATTCACACCAATTCCATCGTTGGCCTTGAGTTTATTTTGTTTTACCCTAAACTCTTGGGTACCCAAATTTGTGCGGGCAGTCAAGTAGTTGGGATTTTACAGATATACAGGAAGGAGCTTGGAGCATGAGGCTTTAGCACCATTTTATAGCTATTGTTTATTTCCGTTGTGATGTAAATGTTGTGCTCTAATGATGGTATGTATATACAAATGACATATTTGTATTTTAAAGTTATGTTGTACACTATATTTTATTCGTTCCGCCGTGAGATCCTTGTTACTCTGATTTTGTTCTGTTGTGATCTTCTTCATCTTTTATCCTAAATTTCTTTCTTTCTGTTTCTCACCCTCTATCTTCTTTATATTAATGATCTGGTATGTTCGATGCTTGAATAGTTGACATGAGTTTTATGTCAATTCTCGGGGTCGAAAATCGTGGTTCGTTACAATGGTATCAGAGTTGAAGGTTAAGGGATTACTTTGGCTTTGTGGTGTGACTCAATAGAGATGGGGTTAGTGATATCGTAGATTGAGTTTGAATGTATATATATGAGTGTGTAATAAATGGTTTTATATTATGGAGATTTACTGGTTGAGTGGCTTATGAATTCTGGTAGATCAGTTTGATCCACTATATCGGTAGGGGTTCTAAACTCGAGTGCGATGAACCTGTATTGAAGGAGAGTAAATGAAATAATTTTTCCCAAAATATATTTTGATACAAAGAAAATATTTATCTTAAGATTATAATTAAGTATATTGGATGTGTTGGTTGTTATATTAATCGAATAAAATTAAAAATTGAGATGGTTATGTATATATAACCAAATAAATTTATACAAGTATTATGAAATCAATTAAATCTGAATTAAAATCAGAATTGAAATTAAAACTCTGAAAATTTGAAAAAAGCATTTGTAAATGGATTTGGATTGAATATATGAAAATTTTAAAATCATGGGAGATTCTAGAAATGTTTTGCGTGCATTGAGGATGATATTTTGAATTAATTTCAAAATGGAAGTGTTTACGAAATGAGTTTTGAAAATGATATAGTATTGAACTCAGTTAGGTCGCTGGAAAATAATTCTGATGATGACGGCCGCATCATCAGTGTTCATTTTCGAGTTTCTAAGTGACGGATTACTACCAAAAATATTGTTTTTCAAATGTTTGAAGAAAAACAAGTTCTTTTGAATCCTGAAAGGGAAAGTTAATTTCTGGAAAAGACAAAATTATTGAAAATCCTTGGGAAGAGATTGTTTGAATCAAAAACAAATTAAATAGAAATTTGTGAAAGCAAATAAGAATTGATGTTAGTTAAGTGGAAATGGAATTGGATAAGTAAAGTTAAGAGTTTGGGATCAAGAATGGAACGCGGGTTTGAAATGAGATTTGGTTTGGATATAAGCGGATAGCTGTGTTGAGGATAAATTGATTGGAAGTTGGTTGGGAGAACATTTGTATATGTTGAATTGGTAGCAAATAGAAAAAAATGGAATGATATGCCCAACAAAAAGATACAGGTTAATATTTTGTATTGGATATCATATTTTAATGAGTCGAATTGGTAAGCCGCTTGGCTATTTGAATTTCTTTTGGATTGGAGAAGGCCTAGAGAGGCGATTTGTAGTTGTACCATACCATTGAGTCGTGCAAAGGAGGCACTGGCGGAATTTTTCAAAATTTTAAGGTATTAGAAAATTTTTGAAAATTTTCATTAGTAGGAATAAATTAGTATTTTAATTGGAATAAATTGGTTCAGTTAAAACTAAAGTTAAGAATAAACCAAAATATTTTTAATCTAGTTAATAAGGTTCGTAACATTTTTTCTACCTTAGTAATCTTGGAAACGAAATTCTTTTAAGGGTGAAAGAATGTAACATCCCGTATTTTTAACGATTTAATAATTAATTTATTTAATTTTTTGAATATTTATTAGGTAATTTAAAGCAACTTGAATTAAATAATATTGAATATTTAATTAATGTGAATAATATATTTAATTCCGAATATAATCGGAATTAAGTTGAATTGACAATATTGTGTGAATTGGATAGTATAAGAGATTTGATTTAAGTTTAGATTAGAATTGCAATAACGAATCTATTTAATAAACGACATTCGAACGTATAAATTATAATATAATTTAAATCGAGCTCGTAACATTGCGGTAGTTCGCAGTATTGAGTTTTGAACTTCAAATGGATATACAAGGATTCGTTATAAGTCGGAATTCACTGAAACAAGAAATGTTCGAATCTGTTGAACGATATATTTCTAATAAAAGAGAAAAGTTGAGATTTCGTCTATCAGATTGTGAGTTACGTCCAAATCAAATTTGCAGAAAGTCGCTATGGAATTCATTTATAATTTATAACGATTTATTTATATAATAAAAGGATTTTTATTATATATTTAACATCGATTAACTAAGATTTTTACATATCGAGTTATAAATCAAGATATGTTTATTTTAGAGCTATATGATATTCTATTTAGATATATATATGTTAATATTAATTTATTAATATTAAATTATTATTTTTTGAAAATGTTAAATATTTTATTGGTTTATTTAGACCTTAGAAAATAGCCATATTTGCAAACGACCTCCTTTTTCAATGAAATTAATTTTTTTGGATCCGGAATATTAAATTATTGTTTAATTTCAAATTTCATGGTTTTTGGAGTTAGTATATGGTCGTACGAAATTTAAATATAAAACAGTCAAAAATTTGACTTTAAAAATATGTTGTGTGAGAAAACGGACTCTGAATACGATGAAACAAGTTTCATTGGGTCTGTGCTTTCAAACTATAGATGTCTGTCCATTTTTGTCGCAATTGGGTATCAGATGCAACTACATGAATTTTGAAATAGTAGATACAAACATCAATTAATTAAAATGGAATAAAAAGATCAAATAAAATATATTATAACCTTTATCCTATAAATATACATCCACCATTACCTCAACCCTGACTCTCCACTTCTTTGGTCAATGAAAGAATCGGCCGCCACCATTAACATGAAATCTATGGTTGAAAAATCCAAATAAAATTCAACTAAAATCAATAAATTAGTATACGTATATATTTGGAATCGTATGCAAGAGGGCTTCATTCTTGTACTATTTTTATGCAATTCGATAAGCGTATCGTTTGCAGCTTATTTGTCACAGTAAACTAGGGTTGTTAATGGTTGAGCAATGAAGCCGTTAAGCATGAATTCGATATTTTCTTGATGATTGGGGTGGGGAAACGCTTATTTGGTCAAAATTTGACGGAGTTCGCTGTCATAATATTTCGGGTTTCATGTTGAATTCGAGAGTGGCTGGAGTTCGCATTTTAGCCCATGCGTGCGAGCAAGAGAAATTGTAATAGGACTGAAGATATTGGGAAGAGAAGCAGTTTGGTTGCGTTCTTTTTGGAAATGATAGGGGATTCGATATAAAGACAGGGACGCGGGTTTCTTTAGGGTGAATGCGAAATGGTTGAGCTCGAGATTTCGTTACAACATGTGAGTTCATTAAGTTTGGTATGGATAGACAGAGAAATGGAGAGGAAGAATCATGGTATAATTTGTTTGGAGTATTTGGAAGTGTGGAGGGAGGTTGATGCACTTGAAAAAAACTCGGCTATGGTTTTTTTGGTTTCACGAGAATGAACGGAGGAGGAATGAAGAAGAAATAGGGAAGCAGGTTGACCGTATTAGTTGGGTCGGGTTTAGAAAGAAGGGGTAAGGCCCAGATTGAATTAAAATTAAGTTGATCTATTTAAAATAACCGTATTACTTGTAAATTTAATATCTTGATCATATTATATAATAATTTCGAACGGTCAGTCATGTTGGAATCATATGGGCGAATGTTAAACAACAGAACTGGTTGGAGTGAATTGGAGCTCATTACAAATTATGGCAGAATAAAATGTCTGTTTGAATCGACGATGGTTTATCGTTATTTATTATTTAACGATAAACTACCAAAGTGAGTGAACTCACTAACTCTGAACAGTTTATAATTTTTCTAAACGTATTTTAAAGTTGATAAATAATTATTGGATTCTTTGTGATGATTGTTTAGGTGAATTGGTAGATTATTATTATTAATCGTTGCTATTATAAATATAGATATAGTTATATATACATATATATCGCTAATTAAATATTGATTCTTTTGATCAGAATATTTCATGTTGATATAAAATTCATGTTATTTAGGTTGATTAACATATGTGGATGTAGGAAAAAAGGTTGAAGGGATCGAACTGGATTCCTCAACTTTTATATTACTTTTTTTCATATATTATGATATATGATGTGATATATTATCTGTAATTGGTTGTGTGTGTTTGGATGGTACTGGTGTGGTATTTTAAATACCATAATTAACATTTGAATATAAAAAGGAATGGTTGAAGTGCGTATTAAATTTAAATTTTTATAAAATCAATAGATTTTATAAAAAGGAAATATTTGGGAATTAAATAAGAAAATTATGTAGAAAGTAATTAAAAATTAGATGAAATGGATCTGATTTGTTTTAAATTAATAGAATTAAAAAAGCGAATTTCGGGTTATAAAAGAATTATGAGAAGATTGGTTTAAAGTAGATATTAAATAGAAATATGTATTAAACAGATAAATTGAGAAGAATAATTTATAAATGATGTTTATAAATTAAGTGGAATATTTATCACTGGATAAATTAAAATATAAGTCTGAATTTATATAGAGAATTAAAGATCAGTTTTAACATCGATAAGTTATTGGAATTTGAACTTAGAATTTATAAAGGGAATTAAAATGAGATTAAGTGTTGGAAATAAAAATAGGATTTTGTATGAAAAAATCTATAAATAGAAGTACAAATAGAATTTGGAAATGGGATATTATTGATACGACCTAAACTTCCCCGTAAAGGAAAGCCCGGATTTGAGAACACGACAAATCAGAATACAAATGACAGAACATTTCATTACTTATTACAACAATTTACATCAGAGTACAAGAATATAATAGAGTATAAATAAATAATATACATTTGATAGATATTAGAGATTTACAAATTATAACGCAGGGGAAAATAATACAAAACACAACTTAAAGAAATACACGAATATAGAGCGTTCCGAATATAGCTCCTGCTGTAAATCCAGGATCCTGGAAAAGAAAATTTTGCAAAATCAAATGTAATACCCTGCATTTTAATAACATATTAAAATCATAAATCAAGGCATAATTAAATTTTAAAATAAGAATCAAGGGAAACAGGTTGCGCCATTGGGTTCATCTCGAAATTTTACATGAAATAGAGTCCGAGTTTTCGAAAATCGGAGTCCGTATGACCAAGTTATGGCCTATACAAGTTTCAGCAGACTTTCAAGTAGACTGACCCCAGGTCGACTGTAGTGTCGACTGCACATTCGACTCCCCCCCAGGTCGACTGTAGTGTCGACCTCCCCCTATACAGGTCGATCTGGTCGGCCTGGTGTGGCCCAGAACCCATTTTTGAGGCCCGGGATGAGTTTTGATGGCCCGGATTGACTCCAGGGATGATCTAAGGGCCTAAATGAGTTCCTACATCTATAAATACAACCTAAGGCCTAACCTAATTCATAACAAATCATTCTGACACTGTTATGCTGCTGGAATCTCTCTTGAGCCATGGCCGCCGTCTCCAAACTAAATTCAAACTAGAGATTAAAGCTTCTACAACAATTCTACAACAATTCAAGAAGATAAATCAATGTCTCTGCAACGTTCTACGACAATTTTAGTCCTTAATTCATTAGCCATGCTATGTAAGTGCTAGTTATTTTCAGATCTAAATATTTAATTTTAACATGGGCATGAAATAAAGTGGAATTGGATCTAAGTATATTTATCGATTCAGATATATTCCCGTTGCTTTTTGAATCTTTAGTTTTGAGACTTGTCTACCTTTATTCTCATGACAAGTTTGTGGTTTATTCAGCAGTTTTCTTGATTCGTAATGATGTTATCATCAAGTTGTAATCTTTATGCCTATCATGATGTTGTTTTTCTCTCTGATCTATTTATTATGCAAATTTCTACCTTCCCCTATTTATTTTCTTTTGATGAACCTTGGTCAACTTCAGACCTTGGCCTAAAATCGCGATTCGCATACGAGATGTATACGGGGGAATAATGAGATTATTGCCTATATGAATATGATTAATAATTGGCAACATGAAATTGGATATTATCATTTTATTTGCAAGTTTGGGGTAGATCTGTAAATTTTGGTATAATCTGGTTATGATAAAATTTGCATAAATATTATATACATGGAATTCGACACCAATTGGATCTATGCAATGTAACATGAGGTTTGGTATATATAACATGTATGTAATTTGGCATGAAAAATTAAATTATTAGTTTTGGGGCCTATGTAAATTAAATCAAAAGATTGGGCTTATGTTAATTAGGCATATGTAGATTTGGGAGTTTGAACATGAAAGCGATTGTAAACTTTATAATTGGCATAAACATGTATTATGAACTTGGGCAACTGTCATGTATTGAAATAAAAAGATTATAGTTTGGGATAACTATATCATGAATCATCGGATTTGGGTTTATTGGGTATGAAATTTGATACATGTAATTTTGGCTAAATCTTGACATATGCAAAAAGGCATGAAACTTGGTATATATGTAAACTGACTAGAATTGGGTACATATATCAATAGGCATGTAATGATAAACTTGGAAAGTGGGTCATAGCATTTAATTTATTAACAAATTTACATATAAGAATAAAAGATCAAATATGTAAAATTTAGAGAATACGATATGTTTAACCCGAGGTTGGATTGAGTTGTGACGTAAACCTGCCCGGACCCGCCCGGCTGTCCAGTAGTCACAGCAATACCTAGCCAATGTGGGTGGTTAAACATTGAGCCCAATAAGGACCCGAGGTTAGACTGAGCTACGGTGTAAACCTGCCCGGAACCAACAGGCACATCCAGTAACCGTAGTGATATCTGTCTAATGTGAGTGGTTGGGGCTTTAATGAATAAGTTAAAGCTAAGTCAGGATTGATAGGGTTAAGTAAAGGATTAACCATTATGACATGTTAACTAGACTGGAAGGTGGGGTTAAGTAAATTTAATACACTTAACCAATTTAACATATTAACTAGACTAGTGGTTGAGGTTAAGTAAATCTAAAACACTTAACCATGATAACATGTTAATTAGACAAGTGGGTTAGGTTAAGTTAATAAGAACACTTAACCAATATATATATATATATATATATATATATATATATCATGAGTTAGGTTAAGTTAAACAAGAACACTTAACCAATACTAGATGAATGACTAAGGTTAAGTTAATAGGGATACTTAACCAATACAACTAAATTTGTGGCAGGGTTAAGTAACACAAGTTGATACACTTAACCAACATAACAAGACAAGCGGTGGGGTTAAGTTAACTTGAATAAGTTAATAACACTTAACCATTATAATATGACTAGTGGATGGGGTTAAGTTAACATGCACTCAATCAATATAACGAGATGCGTGGTAAGGTTAAGTAACAACAGAGAGTAACACTTAACCGTCACAACAGGATAAGCAGGTGGGCTAAGTCAATGTACACTTAACCAATCTAACTTGACGAGAGGGAGAACTAAGTAAAGTAAACCTTAGTTAACAGAACTAAGTAGTAAACCTTAGTTAAGAAAACAACGATTCAGGAGACTAAGTAGTAATTCTTAGTATAACACGAGGAGGAGCGAGCATCTAATCTTAAAGAATGCTCCAACGAATTGGGTTACGAAGCCTGAGGCTTCGAGGGAACGTGAGGGTACTCTTGGTATCCCTCTGTGAGGTGGCAGATGATCCTCCTGGGCTCACAGAGGTTAAGGTCTGCGTTAGAAGAACCGAGGGTATGCCTTGGTTGCAATATATGGCAACCTAAAGACTAGGGTGGACCAGCGTGATTCGGCGAGTCTAGTTTTTGCCCTGTGATAGCAACTCGTCATCTACCTACCATCTTTAGTCAATCGTTGTACGTATGCAAAAAGGCAGAGAACTCCCAACAGACCATATACTTGCTATCTAGTTATGGGTGAGGCTGGCCAATAGGAAAGTAGGGCATAGGTTGGCAAAAGTACAGTTCTCGCGCTTGATTTTCTTGGATTGCCTTTCATAAGTTGAGGGAGGGGTCACGTGGGACCATAACCACTGGTAGAAAAACAGACCTTAGCATCTGCATCGGCAGATATCTGAAAGCTCCCGACCGAGTTCCGTGTTTCTAGAGTAGCCCTGCCACGGGACTGGGATCACACATTTCAGGACATGTGCATCTAGACGGCAATAAACGATTCGCGATACATACGTGGGGAAAGTCTAGGAACATATACCTCTCTAGATAGTATGTCCTAGACTAGGGGCATCATTCGACAGGTAGCGTAATCCCTAGGTTGGACCAAGGTGGCATAAACCCTAAATCCAAGAAGCGTTCAATAAGTAGCATAATCCCTAGGTTGGACCTAGGTGGCATAAATCCTGGTTGAATCTAGGAAGCACTCGATAGAAAACCGTAGATTAGATCTAGGTAATAAATAATAGATGTACACGTGAAAGCAACCTAAATTTCGGGGATTGGGATCACGTTATGATTTTATCATTTTATATAGATTACTAGTTGGGACACTAGTTAGGTGGTGCAGAGCAAATAAATATAATTTTAATGGTGAAGCAGAGAAATCTTGCAATGCTTGATAGAAATCTTGCGAAACTATACTTAGTTCATCTTGAATGGGAACCTTGCAATGTTATACATAACTAAAGTCATATGAGGTTATTCTTAGTTATCTTTCCTGTAGCTTATCTTGTCATCATGCTTATGTTTACTTTCAGTTTATTCATGCCATGTTATCTTTACTGGTTTTTATGCTGAAAGTCACTAGGACTTACTCGGTCTTTATGACTGACCCATTTTGTTTCGCCTCTTTTTCTTCCGTTCCCCCCCCCCGGTTCATAGGGTGGGAATACAGCTTAGTTCGGATCTTACCAAGCTCCAAGGCTCTTTCTTGTACGGCTTGGATTTCTCCTACCTATGGCTTGCTTTGCTTTATTGGGGAATACTACAACTTATTTTATGCTTCTTTGTTTTTGAGCAAAGAAAGATATTTTAACTATGTAATTGGGTATTGGAAGTTGATGGGCTTTTATTGTAAACAATTATATTTAGCAAGTGATTTGAAGTACTTCCACTTGACTTTCTGCTGTTTTATATATGTCTGTCTTGTAATATTTCTGTTCCAGTACCCATAATGCTCCATTGAAGTTAAGGAATTCCCGTTGTGAGTGACCTTAATGGATGTGGGGTGTTACACCAAAACTACTAGCTGCCCGTATGGAAAATAGGGGCACCCAGAGCTTAGGTAAAAACAATAAACTCCAGGTCAGTCATGTGACTGGTGTGAGAACTTAAACAGTTATTAAATCTTTACTATAGAAATAAGGTAAATCAAGGGACTACGCCATATAATACGGAATGGGTTTCCTCCCAAGAATACCGGTGCATATAACAAAACAGCGCAATGCTTTTTTTTGGAAAAATGAAGCTATTATAAGACCCGGGTCCCACTAGCGGTGAGCGTTTGTTTGGTTCGGTTTATCCGATGATGAAATTTGTCAAACCAAACTAAAACCAATAAAAATTAAAACCAAACCAACCAAATTAAGTTTGGTTGGTTCGGTTGGTTATCCGATTAAACCGAACTAAAAATGTTTTTCAATTTGTGTTTGAAATATTCACTATAATTTGAAATAAATTATAATTATATAATTACAATATAATTAATTATGATTTTTATGTTTTCTAATATTAATTTTGGCATATACTTAAATAACTAAACTAACGTAAAATACTTATTATAATATCGATAATTTTGAAAATATAGTAAAAGTTCGGTTAATTTGGTTAAACCGATAACCGAACTTAATATTTTTCCAGGCCAATTACAAACCAATTTAATTTCAAAACCGAACCAAACTGACCAAAACAAATTGGTTTGGTTGGTTTATTTGGTTTAACCGAATAATGCTCACCCTTAGGTCCCATCACACAATGCAATGCAAGCCGAAGGATAGGGCTTTCCCTTATAATAGCCAAACATGCTTGGTACGTTAAAACAAATCATTTGATACTATTATAAGTGCATAGTGTATAAAATAACTTCCAATATAAATGTATCAATCATAGGCCGCAGAGGTACCATCTATCATGTCGCCATACTATGCTCTACAATCAAAACCGAAATGTCACGTATTGGATGTTGGATTTCCGTCTGTGAACCAAGGCAAGGGATCGTCTCGACTGCTTCGAGACAATCTAGCCTACCATGTCTCCGGACACAGTCGCAACTGTACCCTTAGGTAACTATAGGGCCGGTCCACACTAAGGGCAAGGTGGATTCATAACTCCTGAACATGCGTTTCCCCACCCTATGGGGGCGTAAATGAGCCAGATGACTCAATATCCATTGGCTTCGTAGTAACCGATATATCCGAGGCGCCTCGCTATCCATCAAATAATATGCAACATCCACATGAGTAAAATGTCTGGGCTCCATACCATGACACCACTCTTAGCTAGAAAGAAACACATTATCTTCCCTGCAGTCCTTCTCCCGTTTCTGGTTCACACCGGGGTGTGAGGCTCGAGAATTAACGCTATACACAAAGCCATGCTATATTAAAGCCGTGCTTTGATCATCAACCCCAAGACTCTGCTTTTCAACAAAAGCCTTGATCATTTGCATCTCAGCATGCCACGCAGGCAATTCACACCATGTGACTGATGTCTATCGATATATAACCTCTGAACTCGTACGTTTCGCAGAAGAGTGTTAAGCAAGAGAATAAATTCTCCGCCAACAAACAGATATATTTTTAACAGAAATCAATCAACACAGAATAAAATCCAATGTCAGACATACATCTATTTACAAGTTCGTTCTTGGTCTGAACGAAACCGAAGGCACCTTATTCCTCGTCCCACATGTCCAATACAGGAGAGAGGTCCTCGCATATCCGGTCGATCTCCAAGTATGTCTGGACGATCACCACTTATTACCTTATCTTAGGTGTACAACCCAATCAATACATCAGTGATCATTCAAATTATGTGAAGACCTCTGGTCTTCAACCACCGTCTTCATTGTCGACTTATCGTTGAATCAGTTATTCAGAATGGGTATAACCCCGGTCTTTCCGGATAACTTGCGTATATTATAAACAAGTGCTATAAAACACAACATACACCTCATTCAAATTCTGAATATTCTTTTATTTAAATATTCATATACTTTGGAAAAGGTTCCCGTTAATTTTATCAAAGACTAATTCTTTAAGTTTATTCTTTAATCTTCCTTTGGATGTTAATTCAAAACAAATTAAGGTTTATCCAAACTAGTCGGGATTAGCGATCCTTACCAAAGTAATCATTTATTTTATTTCCCAGTCCCAACCTATTCATCCCATGAACCAAAACTGGTAATACTCTATATCTAACACCATGGTGTTACCGGTAAATTTAATTACCATTTCACGTTCAAATCTAATTAAAGATTTAACTATCGCTTGGAGCAAAACTGGTGATACTCCATTCTCAATCATTTCCCAAATTTGATAATTTAAATTATCAATTCTCATTTCAATCTAATTAAAGATTCATTAAAACTCCACTTAGTTTTAATCTTCCCAAAAATCAATATTAATGATTATTTAACTTTGGAAACACAAACATGCCGCATCGACAATCTACACTGTACTATTGATTTCTGCTGATATATAACCTCTAAGCTTGTACGTCTTAAGGAAGGGTGTTAAGCAAGAGAATAGATTCTCCGCCACCAAACAAATATACATTTAGCAGAGATCAACTATACAGTTCGAAATACAATTTTAGACATGTAATCCTGTCTTTAACTGGGTTAAAGAACCAATGTCATTTAAAACATAGTTCACGATAAACCAAAAATCACATTCCATTAATTATGGAATCTTCACGGAAAACAGATCAATATATGATCCATATCAATTTCCGTATCCAATTAATAATATAAATGGAATAACGACAAAGCCTTTAAATTCCATATATATTAACAGTCTTCCTCCACAGAAGCTCATTTCGATCATTATCAAATCGAATTCCATTCAATTCCAATTTAATATATTAAATTTGAAAACTTTACTTTGGAAAATTCCTGTTAAATCTTAATAAAAAGATTTATAAATTCCAAATCACATCTCACTGCAAATTGGGTTAAAGAATGAATGTCATTAAAACACAGTTCACAATAAACCCAATTCACATTCCATTTTATTCCAATTAAATGTTAATTAACTGGAAACACTAATAATCTTAATTAAAAGATTTATTCTTTTCCCACGGGGTTTAAGAACAGTGTTATTTAAGACACCATTCACGACAAACCCAAAATCCAATTCTTTTATTCTATTCCAAATAAATCTTAATTAATTGGAAAACTTCACTAAATCTTAATTAAAAGATTTATTATCTCCTCAACTGGGTTTAAGAACAGTGTTAATGAAGACATCATTCCCGATAAACCAGAAATCCAATTCAATATTAAATACAAGGCTCTGAATAGAAATTATATCGGCTTATATTCAATATCAAATTATGAAATAAACAAATATCGTATTGGGAATAACGATATATATCTTCCAAATTCCTCGACAATATCCGTATAATCACGAATCCAATATCGAAATATTCGAAAGATAATTTCAATTCAAATCAATTTCAATTCGTATATTGGAAATTCTGCTTATTTTTAAAACCATTATAAATCCAATTTATTTATTTAAAAATATTGGATTATAATTCTTGTTCATAACTAGTTCATTTTGATAAAAATATATTTTTGTATTTACAAACATGGAATTTTTCATCCAAATTCTTTCCAAATCATTTGTTATGATTTTACGCAAATTATTAATATTTTTAATAATTTTACCAAGGCCCGTACAGTCGATTTCCATAAACGGTCATCGAACTGCACTTACAACGACCTTTTCCAAATTTGATTTGGACATAATTCAAAATCCAACCATTATATTTCAAATCTCTTGTATTTGTTGGAAAGATCTTTTTGATACGAACCCAACAGTTCCGGTTTTAGGAGAATCCGACGGTCGGATCTCTCGTAATATCCACTCGAAGTGAATGGTCGAAATTCGCGAACTGCCGCGGCGCAGCACGTTCTATTTAGGCCATTAAATCTATATTATAATGAGAATACCTTCAAATGAAGCTTTTGAAATGTATAAAATGACCCTTTAACTTGGTGCTATAGGATAAGGCTATTTTGGTCATTGTTTCCACGTTTTCATTTAACTCCGGATCCATTTCTCTTCATCCCACTTCCTCATTTCTCCCAATCAAAAAAACTACCGACCTATTTCTCCCTCATCAACCTCAGCTCTTACAATTTTTTTCTATTTCTATCTCCTCTTCTTTTTCGTGTTCCCTCCTCTTCTATTTTGTGCCAGTAAACCATAGTTGATCTCAGTTTGCGATTAATGAAAATTCATGAAAATAGTTACGTTTGGTTCAACGACCTAAGATCTATATCTTGATTTAGGCTTTACTGAGTGCATCTGAGTTCGAATTGCTCGAGTTTAAGGAGGATTTGGCAATTGAACGATGTGCAGTTTTTTGTTCTACGGCGACATTCTGGGGCGTTGTAGGCGATGACATTAGAAGTGGAAGAAGCCTCATGGCTAGGGCTATCGACAGTGAACTTGCGGTGATGGCTAGGGTTACGTAGAGGTATTGGTGATCATTTTATGGACGATCAATTTTCATCCTGAATAGAACTAGCAGCCTGATTATCGAAGATTAATCCAACTTTGATGAAAAGAGGCGGAAAGTCCCTACTTCAAAGAGTGGTAAGTTTGGTTTCAGATGGTCTTGAAAATAGATGTAGTTCGAAACTTTTTCATTGATTTGATTGTTGATTTGTAGTTTTTTCCTATCACAGAGCCGTATTGGACGTTCAAAAATTGATTCAACTCTATAATTCGTTGGATGATTTGGAACCTTCTGTTGGGAGAGCTGTAAGTTTTTTGTATATAATTTTGTTTAATTTCGGTGTCTTCTCATATATCAATTTTTGATTGCAATGCTTTGAAAAAAGATTGGTATTGACAACATGCCTTTACTTTATGTTTGCGTTGAATTTGTAAAATAAACTTTCATTTTTAATTTTATTCTATCCTACAAAATAAGACTTAGTAAGATCTTATCATTATCACACTAAAACAATTGATTTACTTTATGATATCATGTGAGTTTACTCTAAGATAATTAATTATTTTTTGATATATTTTATCTTTTTTTTTGTTTTAATGATTCATGGATGTGTTAGTGAAATTGAATCCACGGAAGAAATTTATTATGTCATGTTAGAATCACCTCTTTACAACACGTCAGCTCCATTAATTTGCCTCCACACTATTGATTATGAGGCTGCAGCATGAGTAAAACATGATTCTCATATTTTTGCTATATACATATATTTTGTAACTCTGTTCATAGTTTTCCAAACCTTTAAAAGAATGACTTACAGGGTTGATAAAGATAATATAACCAACAGAATACATGTAATTATAGAATTTGGGTTTGTTTTTTTCTCAAATGCCATGTGAACCAGAATCTATAATCTGATACAAAGGCACATGGTGTGTAAATGCAATATCATATCCTTTTTAATATATACATGTGTATTTACCAATTAGGAACGTGATACAGCTATAGCCTACATGTGTCTACCGTGTCTGCCAACTATAGTATCACGTTTCCTCTTTCTTCATCATGTTATAGTTCCTAATTTTGATTCTGATGATATATAATTTCCTTCATCTAAAGCAGCGATCCATCTCGAAGCTATACCTAAGTGATTTGAGTGCTCGATCCAAAACATATGAAAGCATCCATTTTAGCCTTGGTCAGGTTGTACTTGATCTCTTACGATTAAGAATGGATTGGAGTATTTGGTGAAATTTCAGGGATGTTTTACATGGTTGGATGCAAGAAGCGATAGGATGGAAAGAATTGAAGAAGCAAGTGTGTAAACTACCATTTTTGCTTTTTTATTGAGATGGTGGATTTTGTTCCTACTACATAGGTATATGGTTCGTATTAGTACTTTGTTTGGAGCAATAGCTTACTGAATATGTCAGTCTCAAGCCATCTTAGGAGGTCACTAATTACGTAATCTGAATATGTTCTTTTATATTGCAATATATAAACGTTAATGAAATATTTGTTGTTTATTTGAATTTTGATATTTATCCTATATATAATTTGTTTATACAATCAAGTCGTTTTGTTGATAGATCATTTTATAATTAGATGTGTATATTGTATTACGAAGAATGAGGACGATGGTTGCAATTATAGTTTGTATTACATATGTAGATAATTTATGAGGATGATAATATAAATGAAGAAATAGTCATTAAGGTATCAATATACTATTTACATGCTCAGCTCATAAAACTGTAAATATTCAAAATGATTGTATGAGTTATTATCTTTATTGTTATTTATGTTATATTGCTTCGCTTTAGAATTGAATTATAATGGTGGCGCATAATCCTTTAATCTTAACATATACCAAAGAAAGAACTCCTTTTCTACTGTTTCATTATTTTCTGCATTGTAATAGAGTTATATTTGATAAAAAAATGGAAAATTATTTTGGTTAAGTGGAATCATGATTTAGATTCTTGCTGAATTTGCATGAATTTTAAACTGATGTTAATTGAGACTATTTATCCTATAATGCTAGCATTTGAATAACTATAATAAAGGGTATTATCTACTGAAGTTTTCGTTTTGGATGCTTACTCATTCTAAAGCATTTTCATCACCATCATATTTATATTTGTCTTCTCATTTGTTTTACTATATTTATCTCTTTTAATCTACAAAAAGGTTATTACATTTACGTAGTATTATTTAAACTTAGTATTACTGATAATATTACTGATGATCAACGCATGATTGTCATGTATAGGATATCTGATCATGTACGATCTATATTGTACGAAAATAATGTCAGTTAAATATTCTAATTTGGATAATTTTGGACATGTTAATATATTCATTATAATGACATTCTATATAGGTAACTTTTTGGAGGTAATATTATTAGTGTTCAAATTAATAAGAACATATTGATTTGAAGCTCGGTGTAAAATTTAGCCAAACACAATTATTTTAAATTGTTCACTAATTTGTTGACGCTCTTTGAAAATCGCTTGAATCTGAATATTCATAATTTTCATATCCGTTACACATAGTTGGATGTCAAAGCGATAAGCGGCATCAATATGATGATCAACGAATTGGCACAGAAGACAGGGTGTAAAAATTATGTTATATAATTTATTGCATTGGAAGAATAACCTACTAGATGATATGATATAACTATATATGAATTGTTAACACTACCTAACTGATGTTCGATGTTGTGAAGCTACCATAAGTGGCATCAATATGATGATCAACGAATTGGCATAGAAGACACTGTAAAAATTATGTTATATAATTTATTGCATTGGAAGAATAAACTACTAGATGATATGTTATAACCATATATGAATTGCTGACACTACCTTACCGATGTTCGATGTTGTGAAGCTACAGCAAGGATGTTCAGTGTGGTGGAGCTGCAAGAATAATCCTGAAGCGGCTGAGAGGAATATCTACAAGATGTTGCATTTATGTGCTCGATGTGACAAAATTCACTTCAAGGCAAGATGGTTTGTGTTGCAAGCCAAGATGTTGTCGATGGTGCTTACTGAAATGTGAGCTTGGTTAGGGACTTGAACTATAAGGCTCACTTACATATTTCATATATTAAAGCACTGCTAATGAGTGCTATCTCAATGAAAATAGTTTTGTTGACTCACATATAAGTTCGTATATCAACGCACTGCAAATGAGTGTTATCTTCCATTTTACTTGCTCAAACAGGGTGCACCAGAGACATATTATATAGGTTTTGTAACTTTATAGAAATTATTGATATATAAGGCCCACTTACATATGTCAATCTTTATGAATATCAAGTACCCTTTTCGCATTCTTTAAAATTAATATCATATGAGAAAGTTTACAATCATTTGTTGCTATTGCCTATGATTTCATTTGGGGACTTCGTGAAAATAAAATGATAATGTAGGTTCATTTTATAAGTAATTGTTTTAATGATATTGTTAGCCTCCAATGACCTATAATTGCACCAAAAAATTAGCATCACTTCAAAGGGTCGTGGCGATCAGGCCTTAGCATCTTACCCTTACATACAATATATCAACAATTACGACACATGTCAGTATACAAATACGAAACTCCGGGCATGTGCATGCAGAATAAACATGTTATTTTATATTTATGGGTTGTTATACAGTTTGGATTATTTAATTATATTTGGATTTCTACAACTGTATTCTTAGGTTCTTTCTTTCATTTGTGTATTGACATACCTCTTGCGACATGCTTTGTTTGCAGTTATAAATATATATAATGGTTCTTTAGTGGAGCAACATTATCAGATTGGAGTTCTAATCATCTATTCTTTAACTTTTATGGAGCAACATTATCACATTGAGGTTCATATTATTGGGTTGGAATCAACTGGGAATTTTTACAGTTTTTTCCGTTGATTAATTCAATTTTCATCAAACCTCTGATAAATAATACAGACCAAGTCAACGTTGTAATAGTTCTTTGAATAATATAGACCAAGTTATAACTAAAATACTAAATACATCAACAAATTTTAATCTAAATTAGCAAATAAAATCCATTGACTGGAAATACAACTATGAGTTTTATGTATGTTTATGCATAATTCATATTATTTCATGATGACTTTTATTTATTCATATGAGTATTATTTCCCAGTAAATTTTCTTTTCAGTTTTTTATGCATTTATCCTATATAAGCGTTTAGCATTATATTTCGCAACAAAAGAAATAATCTTATATATTTATACATGTCAAGTAGCATCAATGTATATGACCCTTTTTTAGAATGCAAGACCTTGCTCGATTTTTTTTGCACACGTCCAACGGACATGCCAAACGTACTGGTATATATAATATATATTATCTATATTTCATCGATTTCCATTTAAAATGTATTTTATAAATTCATTTATAAATTCTTTTTAAAACGATTTCAACTTCATATTCAATTTTAAATCAAAATTGAATATTCCTTATCATTATAATATATAAATGATAATATTTTCAAAACACTAGATTTTGAAATCACTTCCTTTTCGATATTCATTATAAAAATGAATAAAATCGATATAAATATCGTTCACGTCAAAATGGCATTAATCTAATTAACACGGCTTCGTATATTTCAATATTTTCGTGTCCATCCCAAATCAGGGATCAAAATGGTATTTTGATCCATTACTGAATATTATTTTAAAATATCAGTTATTTTAAAATATTCATTATTTGTCATTTTAATATATTCGTCAATTTAAAATATTCATTCTTTCCGAATTGGAATTGGACATAGTCAATTACCATATAATTTTATTTATAATGGATTTCATACACCCATATACTCAACTATCATCCAGAGTGCATTAAATAACTACATAAGCATTAAATATAAATAATTAACGCTTACAACAGTCTGTCAAACCATCGATTGACATACAACTAAACAATTGGGATTAGTGTACGTCAAATATCATCCCAATATCCGTGTGGGGTTTCAATCAACATACACAGATTTTATTTGTGCCGTTGGGCGATGTGTAAAATATATTGCCCAATCAATATCAGTCAATTTTTTTAACATAAACAAACCATTTGATTTGTAAATGAATGTTTATTTCAACACATCACTATTTTATATAGCTCATATATTCAATAAAAATGATATTTTTACTGCTTAAATATTTTATTCAACACATAAATATTTTAGTTTACATTTCACATCACAATCAATTTCCATAACACAATACAATCAAACAAGTCGTCCACGGTCTGTGGACGACGGTGTCAGGAGCTACTAAGCCCCATCTGCAACTTAGTATATATTTAACTAGAAAAAAAGATTAGAGTGAGGAGTTCTCACCTTTGGGATCCTTTCCTCCATTCTTTATTTCTGAATTTCTGAACCGTTTGAATCAGCCCGAAATTCCAATGCAGTCTTTTTCACGCTGTTCATAGTAAAAATCACATTTTTAATATGATGTTCATGTATTTAAAAATTGTATTTTTATTCAATGATATTTATATTTAAAAATCATATTTTTTATACACAAAAATCATATTTTTATTTCAAGGTTATATCTATAAAAATCATATTTTTTTATATGGTACTTATACATAAAAATCATATTTTATTTTGCTATTTCTATTTTAAAAACAATGCAAATTTTATTTTAAAAACAATGCTAATTTTATTTTAAAAGTAATGCTAATTTTATTTTAAACACAATGCTAATTTTATTTTAGAAAATAATGCTACTTTTATTTTTAAAAACAAAGTCTTTTTATATTTTAAAAACAATGTCTTTTTATATTTTAAAAACAAAGTCTTTTTATATTTTAAAAACAAATTCTTTTTATATTTAAAAAATTCATATTTGAAAATTCATGGCTTTATTATATAATTAAATAAACCAAATTTAATTAAGGATTTTTTTATTAACCTTCTACACCATCGTTCCGGGAGAAAGCGAACCGCACAAAACCCAACCTCGACCTCCTTCATCCACTTGCGCACCGTGCCTCCGACCATCGGGTCTCGATCAGAGACCACCACCAAAAAGCTCTTTACGATGCCTGCCCCTGCCCCAAGGAGCTTGCAGTTCGATTTAGTAGCTCCCCCAATTCCTGCTCAATCGCCGGCGCTTTGAATGGGAATTCCGAGTAGCTCTCTGAGCAAAATCCGATCATGACCAGTGAAGTTGTCGAGCTCGTCGAGGGCTTCAATTTTATAGTTGAATGATTCAATAAACATTGCATAGATTTAATGATTTGAGGAAATTAAAATCGAGATTTTCTGGCCATCAATTCCTTAAAAGCGGCGGCTCCTTGGCTTTGAGCACGCAGAGAACGAATGAGGGGTTTTGGCCATGTTTGACCATTATATATAAGGGTGCCTTTTTTACAGGTCCCTATTACAATTTCACATACTTTCCACGTCCCTCCCATACTTTCTCTTCAAACCCGGTCCCTGTTTTTGATTTGCCGCCACCTACTTTTCAACTTCCGCCTCCTCCTTTTTTGGTTACGCCTCGTTCAATTCTGGGCAGAAATATATGCAACATGCAGTAAATTTTTTTTTTCTAAAAACTGAAATAATCCCAGGAGTCCACGCCAATTAAAAAAAGGTTGCATACATGTATGCAACTATTGACAAAAGTTGCACATATGTATGCAACTATTGCATAAACGAAATTCAGCTAAAATTTTGCCTACAAATATGTTGCACACATGCATGCATATTTTCTGTTTTATTTGCACGCTTGAACGCAAATAAAAATGAACTGAGTTGCACTGGATGAACTATTGCACATTTATATGCTATAATTGCACTGAAATATACATGTAAATCAACATGGATGCAAAAACTGGAATACATGCACATATGAATAAAAGAAAATTCATAAATGTGCATAATATTATGCATTTAAATGCACTTTTTCGCTATTTTGTGCTGTTTTCTTGTTTTCGCCGTGTTTTTTGTTGTTTTTTGGACTGATATTTTTGTCAACTACATAATTTATTTTAATATTAATTTACGTAATTTTTTTTATTTTTTTAAATTATTATTTGATCAAGTTTTGAAAAATAAGGACCTAATTTATAATAAATTTATCACCGGATGTGAGCCTAATTAAGTTTCGTAAGAAGGATATGTGCCTAATATTCACTATATATAATTTATATTTATATTATTTTAATTCTAAAAATATCTGTTTTTGCATTCGAACTCCGAATCGAACCCAACGACTATCGTCCCTAACCAAATACCCCTATTTCGGACACAATGGAATACGTTTCATAAGCCAATTTGACTGTTCCGATCAGTTTTCTTTTAAATTAAAATATAAATTAATATAACGTTCAAAATTGATTTCAATGTACATTTTAATTTACCGGGGCCACATATTGACTCTAAAAATTCTCGAAAAATAAATCTAGCTATGTTTTGATGATACGGTCCTAACAAAACTAATCTCGTCAAATTTGGAGATCGTTTGAAAAATGGCAATTTTCTAGTCGATCCAATTTGACTAAAATTGACCAAACACGTTTTCTTTTGCCACGCTCACATATTAATTCCAAAAAATTTGAAAATTGGAATCCAGCAATAATTCAACATTTCGGATCCAGCCGAAGTGGTCTCGTTGAAAAAGGAGGTCATTTGCAAAATGGCTATTTTTAAGGGCTACATATATAAATTTCATAGGGACTATTTTGAATTTTCAACTGGACATAACTTTTTATTCCCGTTATGAAATCGGGATTTTTCGTATTCGTTGAAAAGATATTTTCAAACAGATTCAAATATTTCTTATTTCACCAAAATACGGTTTATTTCAAATCATGTACATTTATTTGAAATTTGAAATCGAATTTTCAAACTACTGCGCCATTGCCAATTCCTTTTATAATTAAAATAAATATTTATATTCTAACTTCAATTTAAATAAATTTATACGTTCTAATTCTATTCAAAATAAATTTCTAGTCATTATTATTTAAAACAAATCATTTTAAATATTCAAAATTAATTAAAATTTCCAAAATAAAAATTTTAAGTTGGTTCTAATTTTCCGGGTTGTTACAGTTATTTTTAAATGCGAATCAAGCTAAATTGATTATATAAAAGAAATATCTTTCACATTCGATGTGAATAATGGATTTAAGTAAATATTTTGCAAATGAAAACCTTTACAAAGGAAATTGGGTTTTGAAATTGGAATTAAAATGGAGTTAAGGGAATTAGAAACTGACTGGAGATTAGTTAAATTGAATGGCTTTCTGAGTGTCAATCTGATGTTGGTTTCAGCCTTCGGGGTTGATACATAGGAAGTTGTTTTCTTACTAGTTTATAGTTAGAGACTGATAGATGTCGTGAGATAGTGATGTGTGGATAAGAAGTGGAAATGTTTTCCAATGTTGATAACGTATATTTTCTAAATTTAGAAAATAAGGATTTATGAACATATGGAAACATGAAATTGAATAAATTAAAAATAATTTAATTTAAAGGAAAAATTGTTGATTGATGATTACTCGATAAAATTTCCTTTGGAAATAAGTGTGTGTATGGATGTTTTTCTTTAATAGTTAAAAACCAAAATATCAAAGTTTTGACCAATGGAGAGGCCAGGATCAGATTTATTATCTGAAAACCACTTCGTATGTGCATTAGTGTAGCGAATCAAATATGATGAAGATAATTGAAGATGGAGTTTATGCAAAGGCAGTTCCGGAAAATCCTAGGCAGAAATTGCCTAAGATGGGTTTATAGAATAGTGCCTTCGGTTTGTCCAATCCTAGGACAACTTGTATGGAAGAATGTATGGCGTAGTATATCTAATAGATCGCATAAGTTGATCTCTTCAAACGTATTTACATTTGGTAGCGGAGGAATTTTTTTCTCTTAGCTTTATACACGTGGTATTTTTGGAGAAATCAATTTGTGATTTGGCGGGTACGACGACGTGACATTCAAAGTAAATAAAGGTGTGATCTATAGGTTATGACCTCAAGCCTCACAACCAGGAAATGGTATAGTAATCGGATAGGTCACATAGCTAAGTGGGTAGCTGCCAATTAAGGTGTATTGTTACCTGATTTACAGAAAATCCATTTGCTTCTTTAATCTAATTTAATGATGTCCTTTTCGGGAAATAGTTGCCGATCCCAACCGTTGGTGATAATACATTCGGTACACCCAAGCGAAATGAGTGACCGATCATGTTTAGCCTAGGTTGCAAGATGTCCTTGTTGAATCCAGTGTATTCCTCTCTAGAGATATATTGTCGGAAGGGGGATCCCATACCTTGCCAGTTGGAATCCATTATCCAATAAGCGCCTGCGGTTTTTTATTATATATTAAATATGTGGAACGTTAGATGTAAGCGTTCCGCTAGATTTCTATTTATTTGATTTAGACATTATTATAATATCAAAAGAGTATTGATTTTAAAAAAGAATGTTTTGGTTTATCGTAAGGTCAAAACCATCTGTGTTTATATGTGGATCGATCTTACGATTATCCTTTCTTTAAAAGTGATTTTTGAAGTTAAACCAAGTGGTTGGAGTTTACTCACACTAGTCCCATGGCTGAACCAAAGTTTATTTTGTTTTGTTTTACCCTAAACTCTTGGGTGCCAAAATTTGTATGGGCAGTCAAGTAGTCAGGATTTTACGGTTATACTAGAAGGAGCTTAGAGCATGATGCTTCAGCAACATTTTATAGCTATTTTTTATTTCCGTTGTGATGTAAGTGTTATACTCTAATGTTGGTATGTATATACAAATGGCATATTTGTATTTTAAAGTTTTGTTGTGTACTATATTTTATTCGTTCTGCTGTGAGATTCGTGTTACTCTGTTTTTGTTACGTTGTGATCTTTTTCATATTCTATTCTAACTTTCTTTCTTTCTGTTTCTCACGCTATATCTTCTTTCTGTTAATGATTTGGTATGTTCGATGCTTGAATAGTTGACATGAGTTTTATGTCGATTTCTAGGGTCGAAAATCCCGGTTCGTTACACATATCTTGTTTATATGGGTCGAATTTAAATGTGATTTTTACATTGGATTTATTTTGAAATTGTCTACGATATGGAGTAGATTTCTTATTAATTCATTTTGTTCTAAATTTTCAGATTTATTAAAGTAATTGTTTAAATTCAGTCACGAAATAACTAGAATTTCTTCTACAAGTTAAAACAAGTCAAGATATTATAAATTTAATTTGTTTGCTGTTTGAGAATTTTAAGATTGTCACTGAAAGTGAATATTATTGCTAATTGAATATTTGACATGTGATACTTAACATTATTGTGATACATGTTTAAGTGGTATATTTGGATGTTGATTATAAGTTTATGATATGGTTGCAAATGTGTGATGGATGTTAATGTAGACGGTACTATTATTATATATCCCATTTACTGTTCCGAGTGTTATTGTAATTACATAAATTATTATATGGATCATTTTAATGTTGAATGCTTAAACTATGAAATAGGTTGAAATTATACATATATATAACATTTAAACATGAGTAATAATTTAAACCATGTGGCTAAAATAAAAATAAAAATGAACACTTTGGCCCTAAGGTTGGAAATTAAATAATGAACATCAATTTTGATCAAATGAAATGGTTTCCAATTTATAAATTTGAATTTGTGAAAATGAAATTGTTATAAAGGATTTGTTTTAAATTTACTGATCTTGAATCTTAAAAGTTGAAATACAAATTCAGTATGAATTATCAAAATTAAATTAGTTTAATAGGTTAAATATTAGAACTAAAATTTAAGATTTGAAATTGGCTTAAATTAAATTCGTTCTAAATTAGAATCTAAGATTGAAGTTGATTTCAAATTTAAAATTTAAATTAATTTTTTTCGATAGAAGTTTAAAATTTGAATTTGTTTCAAATTGAAATTTATCTTAAATTTAAGTGTGAATTTTGAAATTATTTAATGTAAAATTCTAAAATTAAAAATTGGATTGAGCTTGTTTAAAAGGAAAGAATTTTTTATTTCTAAACTATTTTTCGATTCAAACAATTTATTCCAAAACTATTTTTAAATTAGAAACTATTATTTTAAAATTGCTTTTTAAATTCAAAACTATTTTAATCTAAAAACTGCTTTAAATTCGAAAAATAACTATAAGGATTCAGTTTAAATAATGACATTTGTGATATGAAAATATGGTATGTTTTCATGAAATTTGGAATGACCAAACGGTGTGTAAAATAGACAATTGATTATTAAAGAGACCGAAACCGAAAATTGGAGTATCCACAGTGAATAGCAGAATCACTTTAATAGTTGTATATGCGGAGGATGTTCGAAAATAAAGTGGTTGGATAGACAAAAGTTTGATGGAATGAAGTATGAGAATGGTAATGGATGATCGTGACACTTATATCAATTTGAAATGACTAAAAGCAGAAGCCTTGTCGGCCCAAGGGGATAGGTACCTTTCGTGGACATCGTTCCTTCATACTACTATATATATTTTGGCACTTTTTTGGTGCACCTTGATTCGATTTGGGAGTGATGAACGCGATCAATCATTATGGGTTATGATCAGCGAGGAATGGTAAATATATACAATCCTATCTTGGGCATTGCATAATGTCATACGGTTATCCTTATACGAGACCATTACGACTTTTTTTTAGTGTACCGGCATGGGACTCACTGGCAATTGCTAGTGTATGGTGGTGTTACTGTGTTTACATGATTACGTGCATAAAAATGTGTTAAGAAGGATATTGGTTATGCCTTCAAGCTATATTAATATTTTACTTTACTGATATGCATTACATATATAGCGTATCTTACTACACAAAGGTAGTTTAACAAATATTTAGGAGATGGAAAATCTTATAACATCTCTTAAGTTATTTTATTTATATTTCACATGATATTGATTTAGCTTTCATAAGAAGTTTTTCCTCACTCAAGTGTAATATATTTCTTTATGCTCAGGGTAGCCTAAGAATTTCAGTGTTTGAAGATACTTGTTCTGAAGATAAAGATGGAGACAGGTAGATCCATGAACTTTTATTATATTGTGAGATAAAATTAATGTATATTGTAGACAGTTCCATGAACTGCTTACGATTATTATATTTTGTCATCCAATTGTAAGGTTTTGATTGCTGTTCATTTTCTCTTCTTATTTTCTGCAAAACTCATTAATAATATGTCTTTTAGACTATTCAAGTTAGACATATGTGGTATGTTATTGACTTGAATTGTTTACGTTGTGGGGTTGTCGCATTTGGTATCAGAGCTTCGATTGAGCTTACTCCAAAGCTTGTTAAAGTTAAACCCATTGGAATTCTAGTATATATACACATATATACACACAAGAATGTGTGTTTGTTATTGTTATAAAAATGTATTATATTGTGTTAATTTGGTGAGTAGTTATGAATTATGGTCGGTATGTGGGATGCCAATGGATCGATAGGGATTTCTGAATGGTTAAATAAGGCAAACCAACATAGCATAGAATTGTTTTAAAAATGGATAAATGAAATAAATAACACTATATTGTAAGTTTTGCCACACCCAAATGCGCAAGAATTGCCATGGTCTAAAGCTGTGGCAATTTTGGAATGGTTTTGAGCCGTGGCAAAATGTACTGACATGGTTTTTGAAAACGCTAGTTTAGGAATGGGTTTGGGACGTTTCAACGTTAAGTCGAAATTTCCCACTTTGTGTACCAATAATTTCATGCCAAGTTTCTACCAAAACAAAATTCAAAAAAATCCCCATTCCAAACTAAACGACTCTCTCAGATCTCATATTCAACGTAAGTTCTTATCTTCGTTGCCGCTTCAATTTCATCGTTCATCTTACTGCTTCGAATTTTCCTCTCGATTCTCACTCATGTAATTTTTCAGGTATAATAAAATCGAAACCTTAACTTAGTAGCGATTTAGGCTTTATTTATTTATGTTTTCCTCTCACCAGTAGAGTTTTCCTCTTGATTCTCCCCAATAGCGTTTTCTTCTTGATTCTCACAATCACTGGTTTATGATACGTTGTTCAGGTATTTGAATTTGGGGATGGAAGCAGGTTTGAGGGTTGTGGATTGATTGGTGAATCAAGATGGCAATTTTTGTTCAATAGGGGAGGTAGACAAAGGCAAAGGCATATCTTTTTTATGATTTATATTCCTTAGTTGACGTTGTTTGACACTCGATTATATGTATTTTCCAGAGAGGTTTTGAAATTTTTAGAAAGATTTTTAAAGCAACAGATAATTTGGAGCTAAGAAGATTCTAGAATAATTTTTTAAACCCTTGGTCACAAAGTCTTTCATTTAGCTATTGGTGCGTCAAATTACTGAACTCTACTTCTCAATATAATTTTTTTGAATGAGGTCAGTGGTGACCATGAGATATGGAACTGGTGATTGAAGAGGGATACATATATAAGGTTTACGTTGTGTACCCTTTTTCTACGAGCGAATGAGCCTAGAGCTGAGCTAATAAATCCGATTGAAGTACTTTTATGTTATTGTTTCTCTTGTGTACTAGTAACCAAATAATTGATCGGAGCAATATATAGGTTAACCATCATTCATATTGTTAGCGGTTGTAGTTGTTGTAGGTATAGAAACCATATTGTTAATTTGTTAGGAAACAATAAGCAATGCTACTACATGAGGATACTCTATTGGTTTGCCGAAGTTTCGAAGAGAATTCGACAAGTTATCCTCCAATTACCTGTGACTAATTTTAACCATCATGTTTGGTGTTTTTTTTGTGTGTCAACCTAAACAATGGAGGTGATGAGACTCAAACATGGGGCATCGCATCAGGTGACACGAGCAGATCCATATCCATATATTGTCTCGTGCCATGGATAAATTTAGTTTGTACCTATAGTCTAGGATATGTTTTCTTCCTTTAGCATGTTAATTTATTTAGATAAGATCTGCAGTTTAAAACATTTTTTTAGGGTGCATGTATGCTATCACAAACCATTTAGGAAAGTGGAGTTGTTCTCTTGCTTTCTTTGAGCTACTTAATTGCTAGGCTGAAAAACTTCTATAAATGGGCAAAAGCTGATAGATGCATAATCGAAATAAAGGAGTATGTTCGCTATGTATCTTTTATAAAACTTGGTTGTTATAAATTTCATAATTCTATAGGTATGTTTTCTTTTTTTTTTAACATTTTCTTCATTCCTTCAATCTATCGGTGGAGACCAGTTCTCAACTTACAAATTCAAAGTCTACCATTGCTGATTTGCCACCAAATAGCACGGTAATTAAAAATTTTAGGTAGGTATTTTCCCTCTTCTAAGCTCTATGTTTGAATGTTAGTTGAGTATGCTTCTATGAGTTTACATTTGGAAAATACATTTACAGTGGTTTTCAGTTGCAGAAACCATATTAGAGAGTTTTCCACTGGCAATAGATATGTTATGCTTAGCAAGAATATGATATTCTTTCTTTAGCAAATTAAAATTTCATATAATATTTCTCTGTTAATTTTGTTCCCACTGCTTGATTCTTTCCCCATTGATTAATTGTTTAAAGATGTTTGATCGACTTGTTCTTGTAACGACCCAGAAAATCTGAACCAATTTAAAATTTTTAAATTGACAAAAATAATGGATTTTAAATATTTAAAATAAATATTTTAAATAATGACGATGAAAACTGAGTTTTAATCGACAATTGAAAACGAATATAATTAATTATAATTATAAACAAGGCCTGAAATGGCGCTGCAGTTTCAAAAATTGAATTCAAACTTTGTCGGACTGTACCGGGTGCAGAACAATCCGGATTTTAGTGAAACCAAAAATATTTAAATCTGTTAGTGAATACCTTTCTAACGAATCTGAAAAATCGAAATTTGATAGCGGAAATCAAAAGATATGTCCAGTTGAAAATTCTGAATAGTCGTTATGGAATTCAGGCCCTTAAAAATGGACACTTTGCAAACGACCTCGGATTTCGATGAAACCACTTTTGTTGGGTCCGGGATGTGAAGTTATTGCTAGGTTTCAAATTTCATAATTTTTCGAATCAATATGTGAGCGTGGCAAAGGAAAACGCGTTTGACCAGTTTCAGTTGATTTTAATCGACTTGAAATTGGCCAATTTTCAAACGGTCTCAGAATTCGACGAAACTAGTTTTGTTAGGACCGTATCGTCAATACGAAGCTAGAAAATATTTTTCGAGAATTTTTAGAGTTAGGATGTGCCCTCGGTAATTTAAAATGTACGTTTAAAATTCAATATAGTGATTTAAATGTAAATTCAACGGAAACTGATTGTAACGATCATATCAGCTTGCGATACATATCCCATTGTGTTCGGAATGAGGGTAAAACGCTATGGACGACAGGCGGTGGGCCTCGTTTCGAGGTCGTATGTAAAAGTCAACTTTTTTTGCAAAATTAAATAGATAAAAAAAATTTAATCCCCTCCCTTATCTTTCGTTCTGGCCCCCCCTTTTTTCTTTTCTTCCTCAGTTCGAATCAAAAAAAAAAAACAACGAACCCTAATCCTACGCGACGCCGCCGCCAGAAGACCACCGCGCCCCGCCCAGGCCGACGCCCCACCTTCGAGACCCCCCTCCGACTCTCCACCCACCTCGCGACGCATCCGCCCCCCCTGAAGCCATCGCGACACCTAAATTCGCGAGCCCCCGTTCGAGACCACTGAAGCCACCGCCTGCTCCTCCTCCTGCCGCCGACCCTGACGACCCCCCCCCCCTTTCTTCGCGGATTACAGTAAGTTGTTGTTATTTTATTTTTATTTTAATTCTGAAAATTCTGATTTTATAAAGGTTAAAATTCTTATTTTATAAAGGTTTAAATTCAGATTTTATAAAGGTTTAAATTCTGATTTTATAAAGGTTTAAATTCTGATTTTATAAAGGTTTAAATTCTGATTTTTAAAAGGTTTAAAAAGCTGATTTTATTTTAAGATATAAAAAGAAAAAGATTTGAACTTTAAAAAAAAAGAAAAAGATTTGAACTTTAAAAAGAAAAAGATTTGAACTTTAAAAAGAAAAAGATTTGAACTTGGATAGAAAGATCAGATTTTTAGAATAGAATAGATCAGATCTTTGAAATAGAAAAGACGGAATTTTTATTAAGTAGAAGATGTAAGATATGATTTTTATATATTGAACATCGAAGCAAAATAAAAATATGATTTTTTTTATATGGAATAACGAAGTAAAAATTCGATTTTTGTTTAGTGAATAGCATAGTAAAAATTCGATTTTTACATATGTAGAGAATACGGGCAACGAAAGCGACAAAAGGCGAGATTGGCGAAGATTTCTATAAAGGAAGAGTCGTGGTATTGGATAGCTATTGGTGAGAATTTCTCACTCTTTAATTTCTTTTTCTATATATATATATATGTGTTGAAATAAAAGTGAATTGCTATATATATATATATATATATACACGCCCCTCGTCCACAAACCATGGACGATATTTATTGATTGAAATTGTTGTGAAAATTGATTGATAGCGAATGATTGTTTGGGATTGTTTGTGGTTGATATTGATTGATTGAGGTTGAAAAATACCCATTTGTGATTGGGAAATATTTGATTGAAACCACATAGGATTAGTTTGTGGAAATGAAATAAATATATACATGCCGCCTACGTGCGAACTAGATGCATGATCCCCATTGTCAAAAACCGCGAGGTTTTAAGGTAGAGCGAGGAGTCGTACTAGGGACGGTCCCGGTTTTAACTACCCTGCCGTTTTGCTGCCGAAATTTTGAATAATATTCGTGTGTTTGAATTATTTTCATTTGCTTAAACTATAATTATTCATTGTATAGAAAACCTTTAGGTGTTGAATTGATATTCATTCGTTGATTAGAAATTCATGTGTTGAATGGTATTCGCGTTTTAAATATAAAAATCACATTTTTATCTATATATAGAAACTATAGAAAACCTTCATGTGTTGAATCGATATTCATTCGTTGATTAGAAATTCATGTGTTGAATGGTATTCATATTTTGAAATAAATTGTTTGATAATAAAAATCACCTTTTATCGACTATATGAACTGCGTAAAATAATCTCGTTTTGAAAAAAATTGTTTCATAAGAAAAATCCTATTTTTATCACCAATATGAAATATATAAAATAATAGTGTTTTGAAATGAATTGTTTTACAATAAAAATCACATTTTTATTGTATGTATAAATCGTTGAAATGTGAAGTGTTAAAAATAGCCACTTGTTCAAAATAAACATATATGAGTTGAAATATTCATTAATTAGCTAATGAAATGATTTGCACCTATGTATGTAACATTAGAATGAATGGTGTTTTTAAACCAAATAGAAATCAAATATGAAGTTGAATAGAAAATGATAAATGATAAGAACTATATATATGTACATGCATATTCATTGAACAGGTTATAGCAAAGGGGCTAGAGAAGAGGAATAAAATTTTGTGCCCGACAAATAGGTACACATTTACTGTTTTGTTTGGGTGATGATTTTATGAGCCTATTGGCTAGCCGCTTGGCTTTTTCTTTTTCTTTTTGAGATTAGAAGGACCGGGAAAGCTATTTGCGATTTCCCGATGCTCCCGGTGCAGGGGAGGTTATGGCGAAATTTTCCAAAATTTTAAGGCGTTAGTGAAATATTTTAAGTGAAAACGATATTGAAATCATTGAATGAACTATATTTATATAAATATATAAATATAAATTAAATTAAAACGAAACGAGGCCGTGCAGTTCGTATTTTGAAACCGTGATTTCAAACAACTAATGCGGGAAATCCGACCATTGGATTTTCCCGAAACCTCAACCGTCGGGTTCGACTTGGAATAATCTTTCCAACGGCACCAACCTTGTAAAAATCCAACGGTTGGATTGTTTGGAATGTTTAATTCAAATCTGAAGAAAAACAGCGCCAGAAGCGATTATATATATATATATATATAAATATAATTATATATTTAATCGAGTAACGACGCTGCAGTTCGTATTTTGAAATCGAAAATTCAAACGATTGTACAGGGAGATCCGACCGTCGGAATTTCCCGAAACTGGAACCGTTGGATTCGTTTTGAAAAGACCTTTCTAATGATGTAAATTTTGTGAAGATCCAACGGTTAGATTTTCAGATATGTGTAAATCAAATCTGAAGAAAAACAGCGCCACGGCCGCGTTATGGCCCGAAGCGTCGTTTTGAATAAATGGGCTATTTTAAAATAAATAAAAATAGCGATAAATCATTATAAAGTACCATAAACAATATGGAGTGGAAATAAATTGAATTTGCTTGATGGTTGAATGTGTTTGGTGTGAAAATTACATTAAAGAACAATATTGGTGTTGTCGAATAATTTAACCATCGAAATAATTTGATTGGAAATTCTAAATATACGTGAATTATTTGAAAAGGCCGAGTTAATTCTCATTTCGAATAATTGACCGACGATTGAAATTCGAAGATGAAGACGGTGGTCGAAGACCGGAGATCTTCACCTCGTTTGGATGGTAACCGAGGTCCTGATTGGGAGGCATCCCGAAATATGGATAATGAGTGGTGATCGTCCAGACGTACGTGGTGATCGATGGGTTTGCGAGGTATTTAGTGCCTCCGGTTTCGTTCAGACCCAGAACGGACTTGTAAATGGACTGTGTGTCTGATATTGGATTTTATTCTGTGTTGATTGATCTCTATTAAATATACATCTGTTTGGCGGCGGAGAATTTATTCTTTTGCTTAACGCCCTTCTCTGAGATGCACGAGCTCAGAGGTTGTATATCGATGGACATCAGTCGCATGGCATGAATTGCCTGTGTGGCATGCTAAGATGCAGTGATCAGGGCTTCTGTTGAAAAGCAAAGTCTTGTGGTAATGATCAAAGCACCGCCTGTGTGGCGTAGCTTTGTGTATAACGTGAATTCGCGAGCCTCACACCTCGGTATGAACCTAAAACGGGAGAGGACATCAGGGAGGGCATGCGTTTCTTTCTAGCTAGGGTGGTGTCAGTGACCTACCAGCCCTGACATTTATATACTTTTCACCTATGTGGTTGTTGCTGTTGCGAGGCGCCTCGGTTTGATCGGACGATCCGGGTCCGATGGAGTCATTCGTTGGCTCGTTTACGCCCCAAAGGGCGGGGAAACGCAGTGTTCAGGAATTTTAATCCACATCGGTGGACCGGCCCTGACGATCCAAGGTCCCACCTGTGTCTGGGTCCTGGGACACGGGCTAGAGCGTCTCGAAGTCGGTAAGGACTATCTTTTGCCTTGGTTCATGACGGAAATCCAATTTCCAAATACGTGACTGTGCGGTTTTGATTGTATACCTATATATGGCGACATAGTGGTATGGGGCATTAATGCCATCTATGATTGATAGTTATGATTCAAATTGTTTTTGAAATATATAAACACTAGCAATAATATCAAATACCTTTGTTTTATTCGTATCAAGCATATTTTGGCCATTATAAGGTAAAAACTCTATCCTCCGGTTTGCGTTGCATTGTGTGATGGGAACTGAGTCTTATAACGGCTTCATTTTTATAAAAAGCATAGCGATGTTTAAAAGAAAGATTTGTTTTAAAGCACTGGCAATCCAATGGAGTAAACCCGTTCCACGAAAGTGGCGTGGTCCTGTGATTAGCCAAACAATATATGTGTTGAGTATATTTCTCATACCAGTCCCATGACTGACTCGTAGTTTGTTTCACTTTCAAACTCGGGTGCCCCTTTTTCTACACGGGCAGCCTTGTATTCAGGTTTAGCTGGTTCTTTCTGGATAGCTGGAGCTGAAGATGGATTCTATCATTTATCTCTTTTTATGCTGTTCAACTCCTATTGTACATATTTTGTTTATTTCCGCTGTAGACATTTATGTATAGCTGAACTGTATTTGTACTAAGTAAGATCCTGTATACTGTGCAACTCTGATGATTACTTTTATCCAGTATATTCTATTGTTCATTATCTGGTGTATTTATTTAATTCTGATCTGCTATTATTTGTTTCTGTGTTATATTCCAAAAGATAACCCTGGTCTCCGTCGGAACGGGATTTCGGGTCGTCTCAGTTCTAGCTATGGATACTTATACACTTGTGTCCCCTTTTTATATGCAGATGCGGTGGAGTTGAAAAGTATTACCTTTTATACAATAAATCCATGCAGAACAAATATCAAAATCGTATGCAAACTTAGATGGTCAAAACATTACCAATTTGAGCAATTTAACTGTTTTCTTATAAATTGTATAATTTAAAAACTTGTGTGATTAGCATATGAAATTAATTCAGTATAATACAAATAGTAAAAGTCAGATATGTAGATATGGGAAAACAAACTCCATGTGAATAATTACATCTGAAAAGTATACGATGATTCATTCAGATCATATTTTACTAATAAAGAAATATCAAAATGAATTCTTATTTATCTAACAAGTAAACGTTAAATTTTATTAACATACAAACACCAAATTCAGATATATAAGTCATCGAAATCTTATCACAATCTTTAGATAAATCATTAACCTTATTGCATTATAACAGGAAATTTGTATAAATAAAATCTATAGAAGAACAAATTCTTCAATGAATAATATATAACTTTTCTGACATATTTATTTACATATAGAGGTGAGGTGTGTTTGTATATATATGCAAGGGTTGACTTAAAAATTATTGATGAGGTGGGCTGACCATTAGCATTTATTTTTCCCTTTCATTTTCTATTTTTTAACATCGGTATTTTTTACAACTATTACATAAGTCACTAATAAAGTAAACAATTTATGGTATAATATCATGTATTTAAAGATGACAACCAAAAAATAAATTTAGAAGGAAAGAAGGCATGATCTAGCTTCACATTTCACATTGCATTATAAAATACCAATTTGTGCTTGATAAGTTTATGTAGAATCAAAATTTCATTATTAAAGAATCTAAATCGATCGAGCTGCTAAAAAAAGATCCAAAAATGAGGGATAAAATAATTAAATCAGGCACATATCCAAACATGGTTAAATATTTAATTATTACTAATTATTTTTAACTTGATTAATATATTCTTGATAACAAGCACAAACACATATATCTAACACAAACTAAATTATTTGAATTTAACATACAGAAGCATAATGTTCTCACAAACAAACTACTTCAGTAGCACATTTAAAATAATAATCAAATAAAACAAACTATTTTTTTCTAATAATTGTGGCTAATACAACTACAAAGCATGGACTGGTGGCTGCGAAGATGAGTGGCCTAAGAACCGTTTTCTTTTGCTGATTGGTTGCAAGCTGCAGTTTCAAACCTTGGGAGGCGGAATTAGAAATGTTTAAAACCCCTAATAAGATTTGGAATTAGGAAAAAGATTGGTTGAATTTGGATGGGGAAGAGAATATGAAAATGAAAATGAAACGATGGAGTAGTTTGCTTGTAACACCCCATAATTTTAAAATATTAAAATTAACAAATTAAAAAATACTTAATTTTTAGAAGAATAATTAATGGAAACAGGCCACGCCATTGCGTTTGTCTTGGAATTCTGCTTGGGATAGAGTCCAGGTTTGCATAAATCGGATATCATATGGAGAAATCATAAGCCTTAGAAATTTGTATACGCGTAAGGAATAATATATATATATATATATATAAAATAATTCCAGAACCTTCGAAACAGTTCAAAAATCAAAATCCGACCAAAGCGGGAAAATTCCCGCTCGTGGGTGTTGGCCCGCTCGGGGGAGTCGACCCCCCTCCCCCCGGGCAGATCTGGGTAGAATTCGTTTTACGTACCTGGACTTGATTCTGTGTCTGATTCATTGGTTCTAGGCTATAAATATGTTCCACTATTCTCTTATTTTCTTCATTGGAGATCATGGAGGCCATATGCTGAAGGGTTGCAAACTGGAACAGAATCAAATTCTACAACAACGGTTTAGCTAATCAAATTCAGAATTCAGATCTATTCTCTCTCAATTCTGTAAACCTAACGCTGTGAGTTTCTAGATTACTTTTAGGTTTAGATAAATAAAAGTATGCTTTGATAGACAATGAACTGGATATGTTATGAAGTATGATTCTATGCTGATATGAAACTTTATCCTATGTCATGACAAGATCTAATTTCCTAGATCTAATATAATTGTGTTGATTCGATTATGATGTTTATATGGATCTTAACTTGTAACTATGTTGTGGTAAATGTAAATCTATTAATCTTGACAGTTGCAGCATTGCTTAGATCTAATATTGTGTGTAAATCACCTTTAATGTTGCGATCAACTTAGATATGTTGTAAGTTGGACATATTCAGATCTATACATGTTATTATCATACTTTATGCTAGATCTACTTTATGATCATGTTTTATGCTAAATATGCTTTATGATCATGTTTTATTCTAGATCTACTTTATGATCATGTTTTATGCTAGAACCATTTTATGATCATATCTTATGCTATGATAGATCTATCTCTCGAGATCCAATTCAATTTTGATTGTTCTAGTATGTTATTTTTGATTCATTTGGATAGATCAAATCATTTATGTGAAACATGAACATGTGCCATCTTGAATTGATTAGGATTAGGTCCACACCTTTATCTTAATTGTAACCTCTATGATGAGGATTTGGGTAGATTTATTTATAAACCTATAGATATAAACCTTTATTTATGTTAGTTCCCATTATTATGATGATTACATGTCCATGACAATACGTATGTTCACCTTGATATGATATTAATTACATGTCCATTCACTTTGTTATCATGCTAACATGTTTATGCCAATATATGTTGAAACTATCACCTCTATCATATTCCCTTTTTCATTGTTATGGCTAGACTACTTATTAGCCTAGATGCCGCCAAAATACATGCGAATATGTTAGTGAAGGAAACAGGGGGAAATGGATTTATAATTCGCATGTAATCTTTATATGAATTGATATGTAATTCAAATTATCAGTAAAATAGGTATTGACACTTATAAAAGGAAACGATTGATTAAAAAAATTAATTTATCAAAAATGGAATGTTTAGTAATTACAATTAGGAATTGTAATTGTACTTATGACATGAGGTTAGGTTACATTAGTGGTGGAAGTCTACCCGGACCTGACCGTCATATCCAGCAGCCACTAATGTTGAACCTAATGTGGGAGGTCTAAGTATGTAAATACGAGACGGGCTAAGACACAAGGTTACACCTAACTGTGGAATAAGACTGCCCAGACCCGACCGACATATCAAGCATCCACATGTTGTAGGCCTAATGTGGGAGGTCTAGCCCATTATAACCATAAATGGAAATGGTAATGAATTGGACTACTTAACATATAGTTAATCCGATTGTATAAATTTAAATTTAATTTGGGGGTTAAGTACACTTGGCTGAATAAAAGGGGAGGGTTAAGTAAATCTAGGGTAGGTGGGTAATATCAGTATATATAGGCCCACAAACTTAACCGTTAAATAAACATGCTTGAGTCAGTGGGAGGGTTAAGTAAATCCTGGGTAGGTAGGTAATATTAGTATATATAGGCCCACAAACTTAACCTGATAAGGTTATGTAATTAAAGACACCTTTTAAGTAAACATAACCAGTTGAAAACCTAGTAGTGGGGATGCAAGAACAAGGGGAGAGCTTGCATCATCTTGTATGGGACCCATTTCAGTCAATAACCCTTAAATAGGTATCAAACGGGTACTCCGAACTAGGTAGGAGTTGGGCACGCTTACTGAGCCGATTGTAAGAGATCCAAACATGGAAGCGGTGTCGATGGCGCATTCCAATGGGGTCATGTGCGTGCATAACTCCGCCTACTGGGGAAGATAAGATGTTGTGACATAGTAGATATAGTTGTGCACATCTGGAAAATAAAGGGTTGCCACTTTAGAGACTGATATACCCTACTGTGGGGCCAACACGGGGTATCTACGGAATAGGGAGTCGATCGATTGGGGGTAGTAAATAAGGTACATCTAGTCCTATCTGTTTCTGTGGGGTACCTGTGTTTCTGACTGGGCTAACACCCGTTATTTCTGTTTAGGTACCAGTTCTGTTTGGGTTAAAACCCATTATTAGATTACACCTAAAACTACCATTATGTTTCTGTTGGGATTATCCTATTTTTGTTAAGCAATTGGGGAGTATGTAATCCTATTACATACCTATTATACTAGTATTGGTGCAGAGCAAGGAAAGTATTAAGAAGCGCTATCTATTCTATCATGTTGTCATGTTTACCTTGTCATACCTGCATTTATGTAGTGATCTCTCTTATCCACTTTGTATGCCTATCATGTTACTTTTATTTATTTACTGTCTAAAGGTAACTAGACTCACCAGACTTTATGTCTGACCCTTTATGTTTCCCCTTCTTTCTTCCATTCCCCTCCCCTCTCCCCGGGGTTCTCAGGGAGGAAACACACTAGCTTGATCATGATTCTGCTTATTTTTCTGGAGCTGCTGATATGTGTGGATCAAGCTCCTATCTTTATTGCTATGGCCATATTTTGTTCTTGGGGAATTTTCTTTCTTTTATGAACTCTGATATTTTTGAATTACAAGACAGTGGTTTTTATGTTGTAATGGGTTTTTATATTTTAGACAAATGATGCTTTTGGACAACGGTATTTTGATGATTAATAAAGTTGTTTATTTCCGCTGCAAAAATTTTTATATCTGTCTTGTAATATTCTATGTCCGTTGACCTAAATGTTTCACAAAACTTAATGCATTCCCTTTGTGAGTGTCATTAACGGACGTGGGGTGTCACACTTGGTATCAAAGCTGAAGGTTACCAAATTAGATAAAAGTTTTTGAAAATTATTTTTCAAAAAGGTTTAAAAAGAAAGTATTTTTCAAAAATAAAAGTCTGTTTTGAAAATATTCCCCCAAGAATCCATATGTAATATCCTTCGGTCCTTTATCTATATTTCTTCCTTTTTCCTTTTTAGCATGTCTGGGGAACAAAACATTCCTAATATCCCAGAGGGCGTCACAATACCCGGATGGTTCCGTAGGTATTTGGAGGCCACGGTGCCTGCCGAAGTCCAAAGAGACATTCCTCCCCCAGCCGCGCCAATCATTCCTCTTCCCCCCCCCCTCCAAGAGTAGATAACTTCGCTAAGATCTGCAAAGACTTTCGTGCTATGGGAGGGAAGCCATTCCATAGGAATGAGACATTCGTTGAAGCTCGAAATTGGCTCAAGGAAACCGAGGACTTGTTCGTAATCTTTGAAGTAGAAGATAGGAGGAAGATTCAGTTAGCTGCTTGGCTATTAAAGGACAAAGCCTCATTTTGGTGGTAAGTCACCCAAGCTGGACGTCCGGTGGAAACTTGGGGAGATTTTAGGCAAAGATTTGAAATGAAATTTCTTTCCTAAGCCGAGAAAAGCATGCAGATGGGGAGGTTCATAGCACTCAAACAAGGAAACTTGACGGTGAAAGAATATGTGAACAAATTCAACCAGCTAGCAAGGTTCGGGTTAGAATTGGTGGATACGCCGAACAAAAAGGCTTTGCGGTTTGCTAAAGGGCTGAATGAACCCCTTCACGGGTTAGCCATGTCCCATATCCCAATGGGAGCCACTTTTTAAAAACTTGTTGATATGGCCCTAATGCACGAGGAAGACAAGGCAGAAAAGAAGGAAGAAAAGGCTGAGGAAGCAACGCAAAATGAGAAGGTGTGACCCAAGGAGGGACAACAGTAGAAGAAAGGCGAAAAGAGTGACAAGGTTAAAGACAAGAGGAAGTGCCATAGTTATGGTCGAGAGGGTCACTTAGCGAAGGACTGCAGGAAAAGGAAGAATGCTTGCTTCGCTTGTGGAGAGGTCGGACATCTTATTAAGGATTGCCCAAAGAAACAAGGACAATGTCAAAGGGTCAGGAAATTCTAGAGGGCAGGTGCATGCTCTCGCGATTAGTGCTCCTAAAAGAAGTAGAAAAATTTCCGTAGAAATTTTAGTTTCTCTTTCAAATCATCCAATTAGAACACATTTTAATTCTGGCGCTTCACACTCATTTATATATAGTTCTGTTGTTGAATCTCTGCACCTTGTTACTAGTACGGTAGTGGATCTCGTAGTTGTCTCAAACCCCATTGGTGGTTCGGCTCATTTATCTATGATTTGTAGGGGTTTGAGGATATCTTTGTTAGGCATCAAATTTGAATGTGATGCATATGTGCTCGGTTTATGGGCTATGGGTTGATTCTAGGGATGGGTTGGTTTGCCACATATGGTGCCATTCTGGGTGGTGAGAGGAGGGTCGTTAAGCAACCTCAAAATTTCCTTGGTGACCCACAAGGGTCTGTCATGCTTAGTTTCCTAGAGTCCCTTAAGGCTTCTATCGATGATCTACGATCGGCACCAATAGTCCGTGAGTATCCTGATGTCTTAGATGAGGTTCAGGGTTTACCCCCGAGGTGCGAGATCGATTTCCGTATATACCTGGTGGACAATGCAAAGCCAGTTGCATTATCTATGCGCCATATGGCTCCTAAAAGAAAAGAGGGAACTTGATAAGCAAGTGGCGGGGCTACTAGAGAAGTGGCTTGATAGGTGAATCATATCAGGATGGGAAGCCTATTGAAATTACTCCTTGAGGAAGCCCATCATTCCAAGACGACTACTCATCCAAGTGGTGATAAAATGTATAGAGTTCTAGGTAGTGGGGGCAAACTTGCGAAAGGAAGTGAAAATAAAAAAGGAAGCAATGATTGGATGAGTTCAAACTTGCATACTTAGATCGTAAGTTAAGAAGCTACGCAAACGAGAAGTCAAGTTGGTGAAGGTCCAGTGGGGAGACAACCAAGAAGATGCAACTTGGGAGACCGAAAACAAGATTTTTACGCTTCATACGCTTTTTCTTTTCAAGGGAATGTTCTTAACTTCTCTTCCAAAAGCTTTTATTCACATTTGCCTCTATCATCTGAGTATATCCTATCGATCGAATCTTCGACCTTTAGGTAGGAAATCCCATGATTGTAAACATGTGTTTGAAACATGTTATGTTTGATGGATGCAAGTGTTTGCTAGTGGTTGCCTGTGGATGCATATACACAAACATTAGGCACTTGATTGGCTCAATCACTCTCTCATACTGCATATGGAAGCGTGTGCATTTTCTTTTCTTTTATGGATGAAACTGGATGAGTTAGCATATGGATGTTGCACTTGGATGAATGGACGTGCACACATATAGAATTTACATGTTATAATAAGATTATTTGCATACATATTGGATTCATAGCACTAATCATACATCGCATTAAGGAGCTTAACTGAATCAGTAGACCGCCTGATTTGCGCATTAGTATTGGGACATATACACACACCTCTGCATATACTCATATAAGCATTAGAAATCTTTTTAAGGACAATGGATGCTTGTGGATGATGGATGAGTAGATGGATGATGGATGGTAGGATACATTCTTCTTAACTTGAATATTTCGGGGACGAAATCCTTTAAGGAGGGGAGAATGTAACATCCCATAATTTTAAAATATTAAAACTAACAAATTAAAGAATAATTAATTTTTAGAAGAATAATTAAGGAAAATAGGCTACACCATTGCGTTCTTCTTGGAATTCTGCTTGGGATAGAGTCTGGGTTTGCGTGAATCGGATATCGTATGGAAAAGTCATAAGCCTTAGAAGTTTGTATACGCATAAGGAAGAATATATATAGAAAATAATTTCAGAACCTTCAAAAAAGTTCAAAAATCAAAATCCAACCAAAGCGGGCTGAGCGGGAAAATTCCCGCTCATGGGTGTTGACCCCCCCGGGGGGTGTCGACCCCCCCGGGGGGTGTCGACATGGGTGTCGATCCCCCTCAGTGGGTGTCGATAGGGGAGTCGACCCCCTCGGCCAGATATGGGCAGAATTCATTTTACGTAGCTGGACTTGATTCTGGGTCTGAATCATTGGTTCTAAGCTATAAATATTGTCCCATATTCTCATATTTTCTTCATTGGAGATCATGGAGGCCATATGCTGAAGGGTTGCAAACTAGAACATAATCAAATTCTACAACAACGGTTTAGCTAATCAAATTCAGAATTCAGATCTATTCTCTCTCAATTCTCTAAACCTAACGCTGTGAGTGTCTAGATTACTTTTAGGTTTAGACAAAAAAGTATGCTTTGATAGACAATGAACTGGATTTGTTGTGAAGTATGATTCTGTGTTGATATGAAACTTTATCCAATGTCATGACAAGATCTAATTTCCTAGATCCAATATAATTGTGGTGATTTGATTATGATGTTTATATGGATCTTGACTTGTAACTATGTTGTGGTAAATGTAACTCTATTAATCTTGACAGTTGCAGCATTGGTTAGATCTAATTTTGTATGTAAATCACCTTTCATGTAGCGATCAACTTAGATATGTTGTAAGTTGGACATATTTAGATCTAAACATGTTATTATCATATTTTATGCTAGATCTACTTTATGATCATGTTTTTTGCTAGATCTGCTTTATGATCATGTTTTATGCTAGATCCATTTTATGATCATATCTTATGCTATGATAGATCTATCTCTTGAGATCCAATTCAATTGTGATTGTTCTAGTATGTTATTTTTGCTTCATTTGGAATCAAATCATTTATGTGAACCATGAACATATGTCACCTTACCTTTATCTTAACTGTAACCTCTATGATGAGGATTTGGGTAGATCAATTTATAAACCTATAGATCTAAACCTTTATTTATGTTAGATCCCATTATGATGATGATTACATGTCCACGACAATACGTATGTTCACCTTGACATGATGTTAATTACATGTCCATTCACTTTGTTATCATGCTAGTATGTTTATGCCAATATATGTTAAAATTATCACCTCTATCATATTTCTTTTTTCTTTGTTATGGCTATACTACTTATTAGCCTAGATGCCGCCAAAATACGTGCGAATATGTTAGTGAAGGAAACAGGGGAAAAGGAATCTATAATTGGCATGTAATCCTTAAATGAATTGATATGTAATTCAAATTATCAATAAAATAGGTATTGACACCTATAAAAGGAAAGGATTAATTAACTTATCAAAAATGGAATGTTTAGTAATTACAATTAGGAATTGTAATTGTACTTATGACAAGAGGTTAGGTTACATTAGTGGTGGAAGTCTGCCCGGACTCGACCGGCATATCCAGCGGTCATTAATGTGGAACCTAATGTGGGAGGTCTAAGTACGTAAATACGAAACGGGCTAAGAAACAAGGTTAGGCCCAACTATGGAATAAGACTACTCGAACCCGACCAACATATTCAACATCCACATGTTGTGGGCCTAATGTGGGAGGTCTAGCCCATTATAACCATAAATGGACATGGTAATGAATTGGACTACTTTCCTAAGTTAATCCATAGGGATTGTATAAACTTAAATTTAAGTTGGGGGTTAAGTAAACTTGGCTGAATAAAAGGGTAGGGTTAAGTAAATCTTGGGTAGGTGGGTAATATTAGTATATATAGGCCCACAAACTTAACTGTTTAATAAACATGCTTGAATCAGTGGGAGGGTTAAGTAAATCTTGGGTAGGTGGGTAATATTAGTATATATAGGACAACAAACTTAACCTGATAAGGTTATGTAATTAAAGACACCTTTTAGGTAAACATAACCAGTTGAAAACCTAGTAGTGGGGATGTAAGACAAAGGGGAGAGCTTGCTTCATCTTCTGTGGGACCCATTTCAGTCAGTAACCCTTAAATAGGTATCAAACGGGTACTCCGAACTAGGTTGGAGTGGGGCACGCTTACTGAGCTGATTGTAAGAGATCCAAACGTGGAGGTGGTGTTGACGGCGCGTTCTAATGGGGTCATGTGCGTGCATGAATCCGCCCGTTGTGGAAGATAAGATGATGTGACATCAGTAAATATGGTTGTGCACATCCGGAAAATAAAGGATTGCCACTTTAGGGAGTGATACACCCTACCGTGAGGCCAGCACAGTGTATCTACGTAATATGAAGCCGATCGATTGGGGGAAGTAAATATGGTACATCTAGTCCTGTCTGTTTCTGTGGCGTACCTTTGTTTCTGTCTGGGCTAACACCCGTTATTCCTGTTTAGGTACCAATTCTGTTTGGGTTAAAATCCGTTACTAGAGTACACCTAAAACTACCATTATGTTTATGTTGGGATCATCCTGTTTTTGTTAAGCAATTGGGGAGTATGTAATCCTATTACATACATGTTATACTAGTATTGGTGCAGAGCAAGGAAAGTATTAAGAAGCGTTATCTATTCTATCATGTTGTCCTGTTTACCTTTTCATACTTGCCATTTATGTAGTGATCTCTCTTACCTACTTTGTATGCCTATCATGTTATTTTTATTTATTTACTGGCTAAAAGTAACTAGACTCACCAGACTTTATGTCTGCCGTTTTTGTCTCCCCTTCTTTCTTCCGTTTCCCCCTCCAGGTTCTCAGGGAAGAAACTCACAGGCTTGATCGTGATTCTGCTTATTTTGCTGGAGCTGCTGATATGTATGGATCAAGCTCCTATCCTTTTTCTATGGCCATATTTTGTTCAATGGGAATTTTCTTTCTTTTATGAACTCTGATATTTCTGAAGTACAAGACAGTGGTTTTTATGTTCAAATGGGTTTTTGTATTTCAGACAAATGACTGTTTGGACCACGGTATTTTGATGATTAATAAAGCTGTTTATTTCCGCTGTAAATTTTTTTATATCTATCTTGTAATATTCTGTGTCTGTTTACTTAAAATCTTCATGAAACTTAATGCATTCCCTTTATGAGTGACGTTAATGTACTAAAGCCTGTAAGTAAATATTACACGGTAGCACTTTCTTTCTACCTATACAGTAGTCTAATTGAACCCAGATTGGCTCTGCCCTTGTACAGTTATACATAGTGTTACTACCAAATTCTACACTGAAACCAGAGATTGGTGAAGGGCTATCAGAGCACAACAAGCAGCAAAAGATGGTTTTGGGAATACAGAACCGACACGAAATCACCGAAACACCCAATGCGGAAGCAAAAGGAGGAGGATTTGATCCAATGCTATCGGAACTGAAAAAATGTAAAGGCCCGCAAATCCGTACTATCTGAGTTGACTAATAACACCACACGTTCAACCCAAATTGCACAGAAATACGAATCATTATTAGAAAGAAGTTAGAGGATGAGAAATAGAAAGAAAGAAATATTAGAATAGAAGAAATTGAAGATCACAAACTCACAGCGGAACGAATAAAATATATTATATAACATAACTTTTGAAAATACAAATCAGTACTGGACATACATACCAGTATCAGAGCATAACAGTTATTCCTGGAACAGTTATAAACACCTGTTTCCAGATACAACACAATACACAACGGAGATATGATAGTCTTTAGCTAACTAGTGAAGCCTCCTGCTTCCAGCTTTTCCAAGTGAATCTGCAAAATCCCGACTACTCGACTGCCCGTACAAATTTGGGCACCCAAGAGTTTAGGGAAAACAAACAAAATAAACTCTGGGTCAGTCATGGGACTGGTGTGAGTAAACTCCAACCAATTGTTTAACTTAAAATCTTTCGAAAGAAAAGATAATAGTAAGACCAGCCCACACACAAACATGGACGGTTTTTATCTTACTATAACCCAAAACACTTTGATACGAAAATCCAGTGATATTATAATAATGTCTACATAAAGTAAATAACCAAATAGCAGAACGCTTGCATCTCACGCTCCACATACATAGTATAAAATCTAAAACCGCATGGCGCTTATTAGAGATTGGATTTCCAACATAACAAGGTATGGAACCACCTTCCGCTAGTGTATCTCTAGAGAGGAATACACTGGGTTCAACAAGAACATCTTGCAACCCGGCCCATACATGACCGACCACTCATTTCGCTTAAGTGTATCGAATGTATATCACCAACGGTTGGGATCAGCAACCGTTTCCCCGCTGGGACAACATTGAATAGAATAAGGAATTAAATGAATCTCTAGATAGGTGATAATACACCATAATGGGAGCGACCCACTTAGCCATGCTGCCTGCCCGATGTTTGTCATTTCCCGGTTGTTGAGGCCTGAGGCTACTATTACTTTCTATCCATTGATAGCACAATCACATTGAATGCCACATTGTCAGATCCGTTAATCACTAATTGATTCGCACAAATATTCTGGATATTATGCTAAGGGAATGAATCCGTTGCCACCATATATATTTATACAGACCAACCCATTAGATCATTGGAAATACTTTGTCAGACATTCGTCCATATACGTTCGTTCTGGGATTGAACGAAACCGAAGGCACAATTCCCATAAATAGAAAAAGCCCTTGCACTTTACTCCGTCTTCGATTATCTTCATATAATCAAATTCGCAACGCTACTGCCAATACGGAGTGGTTCTCGGATAATAATCCAACCGGTCTCTCCATATCGACAACGATGGTCAAAACTTCGATAGTTTATGATTTACTATCGAATAAAACAAGTGTTCAATCAACATATCAAACAAATCACTGGGCACTTTAATTAATATTTCGTTAATTAAATCTCTTCTTCATTTCCCTATCAATATTTGTTAACCAAATATTTTCAATAATCATCTTGCCTCTTATGCCATTTGGAAAACGTTTCCAAATATTAACTCCTTTTATTTTCTATATATTAGAAAATATCTTTATTTGCAATTGAAAACAAATTTCAATCACTTATCTCTATCCCGACTATTTTAATTATACTCAGGAAATATTTACTTTTATATTCCCAAAATTTCATCGCTTGAGTTAAAACGAATGCTGTATAAAACATCGTTACAACAGCCCAAAATATTTTATTCAACTAACTCTTTTTCAAACACTTCTCTTGGAGACTGGATCTTGCTATTTATCAATTAAAAATGAAATCAATCAAGTTGGGGTAAAATTACCTCTCAGACCTTAACTGAAAACATCCTCAACTTCAAAACGGCAAAACCACTTACCTCGAATAAACACACTATAAAACCCAAATATTCATTTGTAAAATCATGTATATAGTTCGCTTTCTATTTCTAATTTATAGATTTTCCTTTTTTTTACAATATTCTATTTTAAAATTCGTTTCCTTATCAAATTCAATATATATTAATATATTTATTTCTGACTATCAAATTATCTTAAAAATATTCTAACTCCTTAAATTTCCGGAAAAATTTTCCATAACCTCCCCTACACCGGGAGCTTCGGGATATTTCAAAAAGCCTCTCATGGCCCTCGCCAATTCAAAAGAAAAAGAAAAAGCCAAGCGGCTTGCCGATACGGCGCATAAAACCTCATATATGAATTTAAACATGTACCTTTTTGTCGGGCACATACATTTAAAATCTTCATATACTTCATCCCATAACTGTCTAACACATGCTCACCTGTTTTCAATTCAATTCAACTCAATCCAATCGTTTGATTTCAGTTTAGCTCATTTTTTTCTTTAATTAGCGATTTTGCCTATTTCACCCCTTTGTTGAAGATAACATGTTCAAACGAAATATTTAACTTGCTCATAACCAAATTGAATTTCAATTTCAATCCTAGTTTCCTGTTTGATTTCGAATATAAATTTTCAAATCGAATTCGCTTATTCAAAGCCCAATATTAATTCGAAATCTCATTAACTAATTACTATTCGAATTAGTTAATTCTATTCAATAAATCAAAAATCCGATTTCTGTTTCAAAAATCAACTCATTACTCCACTGGAGTTCACATATATTTTATAACTCAAATCTGGATTTTTCTAAATAGAAATTTTGATTTTATTTGCTTAAAATCATTTAATTTAATTAAATAAACCGTTATGGTTTTATAATGGTTCTGGCGCTGCTTTTCGAAAAATTTGATTTTGACATAACTCACAATTTATACGACGAAATCTAGATTTTTCTCTTCCATTAGAAAACTATTATCAAATCGGTCCTGACGTTTCTTGTTTCAAAGAATTCCGACTTCAATTGAGCTCTGTATACCCAATTGCAGTTCGAATCGCCAATTTACGAACTGCAGCGCTGCGGCGAGTTCGTTTTTAATTATATTTATATATATAAACGTTTTAAAACTTCGTTTATATAAATTCAACTCCATTTTTAATTCTATTTGATTTTTTCTTGATTCAAACTCCATTTTCACTTTTATTTGAATTCTATATTCAAATTCCAATTTCACTTCTATTTGAATCCTCTATTCAAATTCCATTTGAATTATATAATTAAATCCCATAGTTTAAAATTCCATTTAAATACTATATTCAAATTCTATAATTTAAATTCCATTTGAATTCTACATTTAAATTCCCTATTCAATTCTCTTCGAATTCAAATTCTATATTTATTCTATTTGAATTTCAAATATTCAAACTTCGATTCAATTCTATTTTGAAATTTCAAATATTCAAACCCCTTTTTAACTCTATTATTCAAATTCTACTTAAATCCTCTTATTTGAATTCTATTTCAAATTCCCTAATTCAAATTCTATTCACATTCCTATATTCAAATTCTATATTTGAATTTCCTTTAAAATTTCTACATTCAACATCTGTTTAAATTTCTATATTCAAATTCTAGATTTGAATTCTCTTTAAATTTCTATATTCAATTTCTATATTAAAATCCCATTTGAATCTCTATATTCAAATTCTATATTTAAACTCCGTTTGAATAGCTATATTCAAATACAATATTTTTAATTTCATTTGAACTTCCTTTATTTAAATCCATTTGAATTCCTTTGAATTCAAATTTTATTTCAATTCCTTTGAATTCAAATTTCTATTTCAAATCTCCATTTGAATTCAAATTCTATTTCAAATCTCCATTTGAGTTTCTATATTCAAATCTATTTTCAAAACTTCATTTGAATTTCTATATTCAAATCTATTTTCAATCAAATTGAATTACCTATATTCAAATTCCATTTTCTAAAATTTCTTTATTCAAATTCCAATTTACTTTCGATATTCAAATTCTATATTGAATTCCTTTATATTTTCTATATTCATTCTTCAAACAAGTCTTGATTTCAATTCCTTTTGAAATCGATATTTCTACTTTTGGAAATTAGATTTCCCTTTTCAATTTCACACTCGTATTTTTATTTCTGAATTATCCAATGATAATTCTTTTTACTTCATTTATAAATTTTGTTTATAAAAGAACTACTTATAAACTTCTTTTATAAAATAACTATTTGTTTTATTTTTCAACAAGTTCATTTTTTTCAAATCTATTTAAAAATTCAAATTCTATTTTTCAAAAATAGACTTTACCCCTTTAAATCTCAAATACCCTTTCCGCGATATTTTAAATAAATTAACATTTAGCCCAGTGATATTTAAAACAATCAAATCATCCAATTTCCAATCATTTGATTTCTAACATGTCATATATGAATATATGAAATCAAGCAAACAAACAAATAATATATTTTTGAGGAATTCAGTTGGATTCCTCCAACCTGTTTCCCTACATCCACAGACGTTAGTTAACAGAAATAATACCCATCCTGCTTCGAGGCAGGATATCGCGGTATAAAAGGGGATCCACTTATTTATGTGGGCGTAGGGTCATCCGCTAATGATACTGCGGGCATCCGCTAATGAAACTGCGGGAATCCAACCAATCACCAAACCAATATATAATAGCAAGCCTATATAAGTAATATTTTTAAATCAACCAGAAAGCATTTCAAACAAGCATCAAACAATTATTTTTAACGAATAAAAATAATTCTAAATAAAAGGTGAATGAGATTTACTCACCGTGATTTTGCCAAAACATCCTGTTTAATTTCCACATCTCGGCTATGGATCGTCTCAAATAAATCTACTTTGCACCTATGATTTATTAAATTTATCGATTAAACGATTTTTGATTTAAATTAACTTACTGTAATAAATAAACAAATTCTATATAAACTAAATTCGTAAAAGCGAATACCTCACAATATTGAAACTTCGTTGCCTTACGATAGTCCCTTTCACTGCATTCAAAATTCTAAAAAAAACAAGGGTCGAATACCCTATTTATTCCCATTGCCGCATTTAATCGAACACTTGTTGTGCATTATTGCTGCTGCAAACCAAAGATGGTGACCAGAACTTGATTGGAACTTCCCCAAATTCATCACCCTAAATCACGATATCCGTTGCTTCATCTCCTTATACCAACCTGTTAAAGCCCGACAGCACCAATGTTAATGTCGACTCTGGCTTCATCCCCAACCTTCGAACTCCACTCAGTCAACAAGTATCATCCCGACCTCATTACATTCATACTAATCCTTTCCCTTTTCACCGTGTTTTTCAACGCTCCCTTACCCTTACAGTGAAAGTCGCGATGCTTATTTCCACCAATACTGACATCGTCGAAATTCATAGCAGAGGACTCCAAGGTCACAGCTACTGCCATCGGAAAATCGAGCTTTCAATCGTGCTTCAGTCGAGATGTATTCGAATTCGATTTCGATTTCGATCTCGATATCCCCCTTTTTGAACGCGACATCGAGCTCATGGCATACTGTCGAACGAACAAGCAAGTTTTGAATCACCCCATGTTATCGCGCCTTCAGATGGCAACTCGAGATGATTTGATTTTCAATTCTTTTTATTTATTTATTTGTGGAGCGATTTGATTTCTGACTCGAAGGATGGAAATGAAGAGAACGACATTCATTTCGTTGGTTTGGGATGAAGAGAAGGCTCGGCCTTATATAGAGGCGAATAGTTCATAGAGTACAAACGCCATTAATTTGGTGTTTCCTTAATACCGAAGCAAGGAGACAAAACACGATGTGAAGGAGGGAATAGGCTGCGTATAGGTCGGCCGTTTATTTTATATTTATTTTGATTTTAAAAATAGAAATTTCTTTAATTTAAATTACTGGTAGGTTTCAAACTTTGTTTTTAGTGTAACGACTGTCATCCTTAAGGTTATACTACTATTCTAGACACACCGGAAAATGTTTCGAAGTCTAATTTGCTTGTCTGGAAAAGATACCAATTTAACTGACCATTTAAATTAAATCCGACTGATTAAACTATAAATTGATATCAAACAATTTAAATTCATCGATAATTAATTACTATTATCGTTCTAATTCAACGTAGGGTTTATATTTGTAAACTGAATTGTTTCGATTCAAATTTAAATTCTGAATTCAATTATTATTGTTTTGTATTACGATACCCAATATATTCGATACAAATTCAACAATTTATTTTTAAATCGATAACATAATATAAAAATTGATTTATATTATCAATCCTATATTTAAAATAAATATTAAATATTCAAAAATAAATTGGCAAAAATCTGGGTCGTTACACAGAATCAATTCAAGCTTGGTACCAATGTAAAGAGGGAAACGATAGAGGGAAATGGAAGAGCAATACGAAAAGTAGTTAAGCTGGCATGAACCCCAAAAGCACGTATTTCGACACTAAATTGCTGGAGTAACTGATACCGAAAGCAAGTAAAGAATGACTCAATACACAAGCTACTGGTACCAATAAACAAGAAAAGCTTGGAACCGATACCAAAAGGCAGAGGTAAATTGGTTTTAGATACCGAAAGCAATCTACCAAGGGCATATGATCAGACTGTTGGAGAATGAAGTTTTGATGACAACAACCTCATTTCAATATTAATTGAATATAAAATATATGCTAACACTTTTGTCTAGAATACACACACACACATATGCAGGATTTATTTATAGGAATTAATACAAAAGACTGTACAGTTTAAAGATATTAGAGATTCAGAATTCAGAAAAGATTTAAGTCTCATGAGTAACAAAGATTGCGAGAGTTCAAGATAAATATAGTAATAAATTCTAGTTTATGTAAAACTCTAAATAGCACTCCCGATTCAAATTCAAATTCTAATTTTCAATTTCTGATTTCAACCTCTATTTTCAAATTCTATCTCTAGTCTTTGTCTTCTCTACTTTACTTTCTCTATTTTACTTTCGATTTTAAACGTAAGTTTTATAGTTTACAAGTTTTATGTATTATATACTTATATACTTTATATTTATATAGTTTTAAACTTTATAATTTTACAAATATGTCTATATAGTTTATATTTATGATTTCATATGATTTTCTACTTTATAATATTCATTTATAACACTACGTTTTAATTCAAGAGTTTCCAGAATTATATATATATGTATATATAAAATATATATATGTACATATATATATATATCAAAACACTTGAAAATTTCTCAAAAATCAATTTTGTACTATGATATGTCGACATACATTATTGCTTATGTCGACATATAATTGTTATATTTTTTATTTTGAAACGAAGTTTTTTTTATACTATTTGTAATGTTCCAGAAGCATTGCAACCTTTCAAATCTTGTAAATAGGGTCTGATTTCGAATTTTTGCATCATTCATCTTCTCCATCTTCATCCGCTTTCTCTATACCATTATTATTTCTTATTTTTACGATTTCTACATTTATTCTCTTCCTAATTCAATTCTATTTATATAGTACTTCTTCTCTTCTCACTCTTTACTCACTACACTCTGAATTGAAGTGCTAATTAAGAGTTATAAGGTTTTTGTAATTGTCTGGGAAGTGTTTGGGAAAAAGGTGTTTCCTTGTAGCCTTGAATTCAAGGAACCGGAGTGGTGTTAACCTTGTAGCCAATGAAATCAAGGGGAATATACTTGATCAAGGGTGTTTGGAATCGGTGTCAACCTTGTTACCATGAAATCAAGGGGGTTGTACTTGGATATTGAAATAGTAACAAAAATCTGTGCAATCCAGCATTGCGTGGGACTGGACATAGGAGCAATTAGAACGAGTATAAAATCAGCTGTGTTCTTTCCTTTTCTGCATTTTATTTTTGTTTATTTTGTGCTTGTGTTTAATTCTATGTCTGTGATTGTTTCTGTGGTGTGTGATTCATATAGTAGATCATATAAGTTTTAGATTACGTTTAATTTCTCAAAAACACTATTTACCCCTCTCTAGTGTTAGTTTTTCCTTAACGATCCATTCCGCAATTCTTAACAATTGGTATCCGAGTAAGGTCTTTCAAAAAGTTCATAATCTGATTTTTGAATTTTTTTTTAAATGGAAAATTATGAAATATTTGCTAACACTAGTGTCAATTCACGCATTGTACCAATGTTGAAAGGTCTGCATATAATCGTGTTGAAAAATCATATGATCTATTGAAATATTGTTCAATACATGAAAAGACGTGTTTTATGGCTTTTAAAAATTCAAAAATTGAAAAGATGGGTGAAGTGGATATTGGTAATTCAATTTCTGAAATGGTGAAATTCAAATTCTGAAAAGGTAGCTGTTGAAAGTTCAAACTCCGAACTGGTGTGTTACATGGCCATTGATATTTCAAATTTTGAAAAGCAATTGGTGGAAATCAAAAAGGACAAATAGATACTGGATAGTGGCTATTTGAGACATATAATGGAAAATCCTAAATTACTCAATAATCTGATATATGAAGATGGTAGAATGGTGAACTTCAGAGATAACTCTAAAGGATACATTACTAGGATTGGCAATGTCGGTAATTCTGAAACTCCTATTATTTCTAATGTTTTATTAGTTAGGAATCTAAAACATAGTTTACTAAGGATAAGTGAACTTTGCAATAAGGGTTATGAAATAAACTTTGAAAAGAATAAATGTTTTATAGAAGATAGGAATTCAAAAGTAATATTTGAAGGAGATAGAAAGAAAAATATCTATATATTGAGTATGAAAATCTCCAATAATAATCTATGTCTTATGGCCAATACAAGCGACCCTTTGATATGGCATAAGAGATTGGTAATATAAATTTCAATCATATCTCTGTGATTTCTAAATTAGATTTAATTAGAGGATTACCCAAAATGAAATTTAAAGTTAATAACTTATGCAACGCTTGTCATTTCGAGAAATTAAAGATAAGTTCATTTAAATCAAAAGAGGAAATTACAACCTCAAAACCATTAGAGTTAATTCACATGGATTTATTTGGTCCATCTCAAACTCAACTAATAAATCACAATATATATGTTTACGCAATAATCAACGATTTTTCTAGATTTACTTGGACTTTGTTTTTAAAAATAAAAGTGATGCTTTTGATCAATTTAAAACTTTTTCTAAAAGGATTTAAAATTTATTATCACTAAAAATCAAAACAGTATGTAGTGACCACTGCGGAGAACTGGAAAACGAAAATTTTGAAAAATATTGTAATAAAAGGGAACAACCCATGATTTTTCTGTTCCAAGAACCCTTCAACAAAATGGAGTAGTTGAACGTAAAAATAGGACAATACAAGAGCATGTGAGAACTATGCTATCTGACAGTAATTTACCGAGAAATTTTTGGGTTGAGGCAGTTGCAATAGCTTGTTATATTTTAAATATAATTTCATTTAGATCCTTAACTCATAAAATTCCTTATGAACTTTTGTATAATAAGAAACCAAAAGTGCCATATTTTAGAATATTTGAAAGTAAATGTTTTATATTTAATAATAAAGAAAATTAAGACAAATTTGACTCAAAATTTGATAAAGGAATATTTATTGGATATTTAGAAAGAAGTAAAGCATATAGAGTTTTCAATACTCGAACCAATACTATAGAAGAAACCTTAAAGGTATCCTTTGATGAAAATTATAAAAATATAACACAAAGCAATGAAGACGAATGTGAAAATGAAACTAATGAAACAAATCATGAAGATAGTCCACCGAATAACGAATTGGATTACTTCGAGACCATCCTGTAGAAAATATTTTAGGAGATACTGAATCCATCGTTAGAACCCGTAATCAACTGAATAATATGAGTAATACTGCATTTATTTCAACTATTGAACCTAAGAATCCAAAGGAAGCATCTTCCGTTAATTCATGGATACTTGCTATGCAAGAAGAACTGAATCAGTTTACTAGGAATGGTGTATGAGAACTTGTTCCTAGACCAGAGGATAAGACTATAATAGGAACTAAATGGGTTTAAAAAAACAAAATGAATGAACACGGTGAGGTCGTAAGAAATAAGGCACGACTAGTAGCACACGGTTACACTCAAGAAAAAGGAATAGATTATGATTAAACTTTTGCCCTCGTAGCAAGATTAAAAGCCATTAGTATTTCACTAGCCATTGCAAACCAAAATAATTTCAAATTATATCAAATGGGTGTCAAAAGTGCTATTCTAAATGGATTTGTTAAAGAAGACGTATATGTAGAGCAACCACTCCTATTTAAAGACGAAAAATTACCAAATCACGTGTATAAGTTAAAGAAAGCATTGTATGGAGTAAACAAGCTCCTAAGGCCCGGTATGATAGACTAAGAAACTAGTTGTTACAGTCCAACCCTGAAATAGGAAAATTAGATAATACTTTGCTTATAAAGGAGAATAATATGGATATACAATTAGTAAAAATATATGTTGACCAAGGTTTTAAATCTCAGATATCGGTCGCGTTTCATCTTGGGAATTTTAGAGACATGATCTCGTATTGGGGGAGATCTCGAATGAGATGAGTCTAACTCAGGTGTTCGTCTCGGGTTTTCGTCTCAGGTCTAAAGGTTCATATCAGAACAATCTTGGTATATATGATATGTTAAAAACTGGTATTCTTACAAAATGATTTTTATGAATGCTATTAAAAACAAAGTAACCTGAACTTGAATTGAAAAATTATTTTGTTATTCTTAGTTCACGAAAGATCAACATACTCTAAATCATAATATGTTTAAAATAGAAATATAACACAATGCAAATAGATTTGTGCTTACAACATATGATCTATAAACATGAATTATTGTAACACCTCGTAATTTTAATAATATTAAAAAAGAATGAATTAAATAATTATTAATTTAATATTCAGAATTAAGGGAAACGAACGGCGCCATTACGTCCATCTCGAAATTCTGGTCAAGATAAACATTTGGTTTGCGCAAAACAGACACCGCATTAAAAAGTTATGAAGGTTTGAAGTTTGTATATGCGCAAGATAATTATATATATATATACATATAGGGTCCAAAATTTCAAATTTGGTTCAGAAAATTCAAAATGACGAAAATTCGGGTGAGCGGGAAAAATCCCACTCAGGGGAGTCGACCACTCAAGGGGGGTGTCAACCGCTGGGTCGACTCCTCAAGGGGGTGTCGACCCCCTAAGGAGGGGTCGACCCCCTGGGGCTAACGTGGTAGGTCGGTTTCGGGGGATGGCATCTATATATATGGCCTCATTTTTCTAGTTTTCTCACACTGAAATCATTAGAGGCCTAAATGTTGTCGGTACCTGGACTGAATCAAATCCTTTTCTTCTTCTACAATCAATGTTTAGAGATTTAAGTGTAGATCTGTAATTCAAACTCCACTTTTTGCCTTATATTGTTCTAGATCTGAACACTGTGAGTTTAAGTTACCTTTATATTTAAATAACTTAAAGTAAAACATGATATGACTATAATTTGGATCTATCCCTATGACTAAACCATATCAGATCTATTGTAATTTGTGAATCCATGATATTCTGAATTAACTATGTGTTGGATCTCAACCTTTATCATGTCAGATCTACTTTTGATTATAGATCTAATTCAATATAGAGATCATCTTGTACCTATCATGTTAGGGTTAACTTGGATTTGTTATTAGTTAGAAATCTAAATCTTTGTTTAGATCTAATCATGCCTATTATGACATCCCTACTATGTTAGAACTAGTTTCATTATCACAAGTTCACCAGACCTGTTCTTATATGTCCATCTTAAAATTATGCCTTAAATGTTTATGTCAATTTTGTTAGATCAATCATTTCTGTCATCTTCCCTTCACCCTTTCCCTTTTATTTTATATAGCCAGGCTACTTACGATCCTAGGCATGCGCTAAAAATATGCGAATGCGTTAGTTCGGGAATGAGGGGAAAACATTAAAATCGAGCATAACTAGTAAATTGGGAATTTGGGCATAACTGGTAAATGGGGGAAATTGACATAACTTGAATAATGTTTATGAATTTAGGCACATAATTCGTTATGAACATAATTGGGGAAAAAGGGGAATGGGAACCTATAACGACATAAGTAGAAAATTAGCTAATAATGAAATGCCTAAGATTACAGTAATTAGAAATGTAACTGCTCATAGACGCAAGGTTAGATTACACTTGTAGTGGAAGTCTGCCCGGAACCGCCCGACATATCCAGTAACTGCAAGTGGTGAATATAATGTGAGAGGTCTAGGTGCACAAACATGAAACGTGTTAAGACACGAGGTTAAGCCCGATTTATGGAATAAGTTTGCCTAGACCCGCCCGACATGTCCAACATCCACAAATGGTAGGCTTAATGTGGGAGGTCTAGCATACTATAACCATAAATGAAAATATGGTAATAAACCTTGAATACTTAACCTAGTTCAATCCATAGGGATTGTAAGAATATGAACTTGAATATGGGTTAAGTAAATTTGGTTGAACAGTAGGTAGGTTATGTAAATATAAGGGGGTGGGTAATATTTATATATAGGCTCACAAACTTAACCTAAGAGGGTAATGTAATTAAAGATCACAACATGTATACATAACCGGTGGAAATCCTAGTGGTGATACAAGACAAGGGCAAGAGCTTGTATCATTTTGTGTGGGAACCCGTTTTAGTTAGTAACCCATATAACGATATCAAACGAGTACTCCGCCCTAGGTCGGAGTAGGGACATACTTACTGGGCTGATTGTAAGAGATCCAAACGTGGAGGACGGTGTGGGCGGCGCAAATCTATTATATATAACGGTGTTGTATACACAATTATACGATTTTTGTTTGATGATAACAACCAAATGAATATTATTATAAATGTGTTTGGTTCTGTACTGATACACCACATTACAAACAGAAATATAATATTTATATTTAATTAAAATACTATTGGACAAGAATTTAAATATTCAAAACAGTGTTTTATTAAATATAATATTTTATTTCAATAGTCAAAACAGTAGAAACTTATAAACTCCACAATTTGTACATTTCACTGATATTCATTTCAATACAGTCAACTTCATTGTATGCAAAGTTCCTCACTACACCACTCACACTCAATTATACAGACATTCACTCATATACACATTTTCATACTGTCAATGTCTTCAGTCTTCTGTCATCATAGCTCACATCAGTCCAGTCATGTCACATGAAACACACACTCAGTACACTGCAATAGAAATGAAATTGAATACATGCGAATATAAAATTTAATTTTAAAATTTTATTTGCCTTAGATTTCAGGTGTGTTTCTCATCATTCTTCATGACTCAATTTAGCTTTTATATATCCATCTAATACCCACTGATCAGCCTCAACATACCACACTGGTTTGCTGATCAGAGCCAGCTTCAAAACTGGCGGATTTTGAACAGCCTCAACACAGTGCAACAGTCTGCTGATATAAAAAATATATTACATGTGCACGATATATGTGTACACACACTGTTGTGTGTATATACACATATGTACAGGTGAACATGGTGAAGACAAGTTACGATCATGGTCGAGCACAAGAGTGAGTCATAAGCAAGTCAAACACGAATGTAACATGGTGCAAATGTAAGGCAGCATATACATGAATTCCAGCAATACATGGAGGATGATCTTGCGCATACAACAAGAAAATGTGTTGTTCACAAATCAACAAGGCAGATTACAAGCATGTATGGTGCATATCCATGTCAAGTGTCAAGTGCAATTCAAGTGGACAAGCATGTATAAATGATCAGCAAGAGCAATGAAGTCAAGCCCAGTCATGACCAAATTTCAAAACAACAACATAAATGAAGCATCAATATAAACGTGGTCAATCAAATGGATGCGGCATAGTATGGTGATATCAGATAGAAGAAGACAACCAAATGGATACACACAACAAGCTCATACACAAGCTCGAGGAAGGTGTACAAATGGATTGCACAAATGGTACAAGACATAGTTCAGCATTCACAAAATGGAGCACATGGCAGAACACAATAACAAAGACCAACATTAATGGATGTCTGGTCAAATAGGGAGTTCATCATCAAAGCAGAACAAACTTTCAACATGACACAACATGGATCAATACAGTGGTGAAAATGCAAGTACAATTTGGTGCAACTCAGTGACGCAAACGTATAGCAGCAAGGGATGTTTTTTTTTTCAAAAAGGTGACATGCAGCTACATGATGGCACAAGTATAAGCGAGCCAGATGTACATGGTGAAGTATCATAAACATGAGCAATCATGCATTTGGTTATGGCATGACAGCATGGTACTCAACATGGATATCAATGTCAGAAAAAAGGAGCCAGTGAAACAACTCAGTCTACAGAAAACTAGAAGTATACATCAAAGATGGTCATGGTGCACAACACAGGAGCTAATAAAGCAATGACAAAGTGACAAGCAGTGGTTGTTGTGCACAAGCAAGTGCATATATGTGTACATAGAACAAAGACCAGCATGCAATCAATTTTTTTTATGGAAAGTGATAATATATTGAATCACTAAAGTGAGTTCATGACAACAAAGAGGAGACGTGAAAATTGATATTTCCAGATTTATCATCGAGCATACATGGCAAGAAATATTTTTAAATATGTTTCCAGTACCTTAGCAAGGCAAATCAGTGTAGGGAAATCAACATCACAATATTTGGGAAGTATGAATTATCGGTAATCAATCCAGAAATTCTAGTATGAAATAAATTGGGATTCAAGTTTTAGTGCTGATTACAGATTTGGCTAAATGTATTTTCAAAAATGAATAAACATGGAAATTCAATTTCAGATATGCACAAATCAGGTCATCAATCTGTTTTTGGCAAGTGGTTAATCACTGTAGAAATCTTTTTCAAAATGGTAAATACTTTCCAAAAATGCTGAACTTTTTTATGGCAACAAATCTCATCATTAAAGACATTCAAAGCCATAGAAACCACTCAAGAAAATACAAGGCAACAATTCAATAATCACGGCAAGGATTCATGATTGATTAAATCAAGGAAATCAAAAGAGGAAATTTTCGAAAAGCAGGGCAAGCCATTTTATATGAAATCAGAGGTTGTATTAAGGATTATATAATCCTATTTATACAACGCCATTACATCATAGGCTATGTGATCGGAAATTATCAAAATTAAAAAGAATCAAAATACTCAAGTTTTTCTTTTTGGGTTTCGATCAACAGAAAATCTGAATCGATCGAACAAGAAATAAAAAGGATTGAAGCAATCGAAGAAATCACCGCATCTTTACCTAGCAATTGCGATTGAGTTTGGATCACAAAGGAAAAACCTAATGCCCAAAGTTTGAACGACCGCCATTCTATTTTTTCCAGAAGACAATGTGATCGGGAAAATAGCAAAAGATGGGGGGGCAGACTTGATCAAGTGAACGTGGCCCAGTTTATTATAAAAGGGACATTCAATTTGTTTTTTTTTATTAGGGTTTTTACTTGTTTATTTTGTTGTCGTGTTTTCTATTTGTTTTGCAAATTGTCTTATCAGTTTCTAAGTCTGTAAAATTTAGGAAACCAGTTTGGGTGTTAACTGGCAGCTTATTAGAGTCTGTAAAAACTAGGGTTACTGGTTATGGAGTTGTAATATGGGGAAATCTGATCTAGAGGATTAGCTCACTCTAGGATTTTGAGCGTAGGATTAGAATAGGAGCGAGGAGTTCGCGAGTTTACATGGTCTTGTAAGCGGGATATGTTCTATCACCTAGTAAAAACCTTAGGAATGCAGCAGTAGGAAGGTTTTTACCGAAGCTGGATATATATGTGTGTCATATACTTTCTATATTATTATTTTTGTTGCATTCTGTGATCTGATACTTTTAATATTTTGCTTAATTTTCAATAAACCCTATTCACCCCCTCCCCCTCCAGGGTTAATCTCGATCCAACAAGTGGTATTAAAGCAGGTTATTTCATTAACTCTAGAGTAATGGGTCATCCTAGTTGTCCGTCCTCTGAGAGTCAGTCCAGTCGTATTCCATCTATTTTTAATGGTACAGATTTTTTAAATTGGAAATCAGAAATGGAATCCTATTTAAAATCTATTAATATTAAATGTTGGAATAACATTATAGAAGGGTATGATATGGTCAGTAGGAACGATATTGGATTTAATTCTTGTGCTATTCGCATTTTGTATTCTCATATTGATGATATCCAATATAACCTTATCTCTCATTGCTTGACTGCGCAGGAAATCCGGAATACTCTCAACACGAAGTATGGACAAATTGACAACAGCAGCTCAAAACCCAAAATGGTCAACTCAGATTCAAATCTATGCTCGGGAGAAGAAACAAATGAAAATTCAAGTAGATCAGACGATGTAGACTCAACAGACAATGAGAATGAAAGCTTCTCATATGAAGACTTGGTTTATATGTGTACTGATTTAACAGATATCATTGATAAACTCCATCATAAAAACAAATCTTTAAAATCTAAAAATCGTGAGTTGACAAGCAAAATTAACTGTTTGGAATCAAAATTTACAAATGTCATGAAATTAAAAAATTCTGACTATGAAAGTTGTTTGAAATTGAAAAACGACCTCGTTCATCTAAATAAAAATATTCAAAGCATTAAAGAGTAAATTCTGATTTTAAAAGATAACGAGATTGATCTTTTAGATTCAAACAATTCTTTGCAAAAAGAATTTATGTAACGTCCCGTAATTTATAGGGATTTAATAATTAATTAATTTAATTATTTATATGTATGGGTTTGATAATTCAGAATGGTTTGAATTTAAATATCTGAGATATTAAATTCATGTATACAATAAATGAGAATAGAAGAATTGGTGCTATAGGTAAATACAAGATGAATATACTTTTTCACAGAAGATTAAATAGAAATGTCCATATTCATATCCATTATTTCAAACATAGGATGCTCTTTTCTCAGAAATACAAACATATTACCATTCAGGTCAAGTCTACATTTCAGGATGGAATCAGAGAGCTATTTCGATAGATCATAACAAAATTGAGCGAAACATAATTAAACAAAGTATAATGATGTATTAATTAATAACTGAATTTAGTATACGGTTGATTCTTTAGATTTAGCATAGTCAACAGATGACAGACACAATATAAACAGAGGTGTTGTTAGCGAAAAGGCTAGCTACGTGCTATTTCCCTTTGTATTACATGCAACCAAACAAGGACGTCATGCAGAGAAGACGGGCTAGTCCCTAATACTTAATGTAGAAGGCAAAGAAGGTAACTGAGTATGAAGTACGACTGTTATATAAAGTAGCAACAATTAAAATATGTAATCCTTAGCTATTAAGTTTACAAACCCGTCCCTTTCAAGACATAGTCCTACCCTATCATGCAAGAGTTACTTCAGAAATTTCTACTACGATATAACCCTTGAAAGACTTTGTTCCAATCTTCAAATGTCTCTTATATATAAATACACGCTGTCGTCCCGTTCTTTTCTTCTTTCAGAAATTCCATCGCCATGTAAATCAATGGTTTCGGATATATATATATATATATATATAACAAAACGGACTGTGTATGAAATTAAAGTAGACACAACAAAATGATTTATAATGGAACAAGGATGTCAGAATCTTGTTATTTAAAGAAAATCTTTTACGCTTTGGTTCTCGTTTGGGATGCGTGAGGGAAGGCGAGCAATGTGATTGTGTATAACCCTGTCAGAACGTCATGATGTGCACAACCGGGAATGCTCATTGAATCCAACAAAGTCAAAGTCAAAAGCTAGGAGGATGCATTTACCCTACTTGGTGAATTTCCTGAGTCGTCCTATTCGAATCTTGATCTCGTCTCCTTCTTCTATGGTCACAGAGTACCCTACCTTCAAACAGGTTACTAAAACGTATTCCTATTACAAGCAGCCTTTTTGCCGTTGGAAGAACTACTGGAGAATGATAACATGAGGAGAAGCCTTCTGGAGCATAGTGGGAATTGGGAAAATAGGGCGGTGTTGGCAATGGGCGGGTTTTATGAAACTCGAGTTCATGCAGGAGGTAACTGGGTACATGCAGGAGGAGTTTTGGTGAATTTTGTGCGCAGATTTTCTACTGTGCAGTGAAGAATACTGTTGGACATATCTTGAATAAATGAACCAAGTTGAACAAAAGCAGTATGGGGTGGGAGAGAAATGGAAGATGTGATCTTTGGATATTTTTTTAGTGCTTTTAGATTCTTGGGGAAGGAGCAGTAGGAATAGGGAGTTTCGAAAATGGTGAGTTCGTATAACAAGAGCAACGAGTTTTTCTTGTTTGTGGAAGGAGTCTTCTTGTGGGCGGGTTAAGGCTTCAATAAGTGGCCTGTTTCTGCTAAGCCCAGTTAGAAAATACTTTTATATAAGAAGAAGCCCACAATAGAATGTGGGATCAAATAATTCGTCTATGGAGATTTTAAGGACCAGCTACAAAATGCCATATGGGAGGAGAAATCAATCACGGCCTGGGTTTTTAGTATGGGTGTGGGACGACAAATAAATGGTAAGCCCAATTATTTAAATGATTTAAGTCTTAGTTTAATAAAAATCACGTAATAACTTGTGAAACTAATATCTTGCCCATACACAATCGAAATTCAGAAAGACTGGATCCATTAGGATCGTACAGACGATGGCTACACGATGGAACTGACTGAGAGTGAATTGGAGCTCATTACAATTTATAGCGAAATAAATTGTCTGATCTGAATCAACGACAATTATCATTATTTAACGATAACTGTCCAGTGTGAGTAAAACTCACTAACTTGCACAGTTATATTTTTATAATGTATTTTTAAAACCGATAAATGTTGATTGATTGCTGTGTGCTAACTGTTTGGTCGGACTGCTAAGTAATTGGTTGAAATTATAGATCTGGTTACATATATATATATATATATAGCGTTAATTAAATACTGATTCTGTTTAGCAGAATATTTCATATTGAAATGAAATTTGATGTTAATAATATCGTTTAACATATGTGGATGTAGGGAAGCAGGTTGGAGGGATCCAATAGGATTCCTCAATATTTATAATACTGTTTGTTTTCATATATGGTGACATATGATGTGATATATAAACTATGATTGACTATGATAACACTGGTCTAGTTATTTGGTATTTGAAATACCATAAGAAATACGGGAATGTATATAAAGGAATCTTCAAAGTGTATTTGAAAAAGGGATATTTATTTAGAAAATAAATAGAATTATAAAAGGAATATTTATTTAGAAAATAAATAGAATTATAAAAGGAAATATTTATAAAATGAATAGGATTTTATAAAAGGAAATATGTGAAAAGTAGATATTAAATAGAAATCTGTTTTATTAAATAAATTAAGAAGATTAATTTATAAATTAAGTAAAATATTTATCACTGGATAAATTAAAATATAAGTCTGAATTTATGTAGAGAAGTTGAAACCGGTTTTAACACTGATATTTCAAATGGATTTTGAACTTAGTTTTTAAAGGGAATTAAATGAGATTTTAGTGTTAGAGGTATAAAATAAGTTTTTATAGAAAATTATATAAATAGAAGTATAAAAAGAAATTGGATTTGGGATAGTGTTTTTAAATTGCGAAATCAAACTGTTTTGATTCGACAAAAGAAATATTATTCACATTTAATGTGAATAAGGGATTGAAGTAAATATTTTTCAAATAAAATATTTGCAAAGGAATTTGGGTTCTGAAATAGGATTGAAAAGAGAGTTAATCGATTAGAGTTAATCGAATTAGAGTTAAACGATTAGAGTTAATCGAATAAGAGTTAATCGAATAGTGTTAATCGAATAAGAGTTAATTGAATATAAGTTATTCGAAGAGACTTATTCGAATATAAGATATTCGAAGAGAGTTAATCGAATACAAGTTATTCGAAGAGAGTTAAACGAATACAAGTTATTCGAAGAGAGTTAATCGAATATAAGTTATTCGAAGAGAGTTAATCGAATAAAGTTATCCCAAAGAAAGTTAACGAACATAAGTTATTCGAAAGAGAGTTAATCGAATAGAGATTACTCGAAAGAGAGTTATGATTTGAAATTCGATTATATCGAATTTAGGAAAGTACTGTTTACTTTCCGTTTTTAAATCAAGATTTATTCATTCATTTATAAATTAGTTGTTTGTTTATTGATTCAAATTAATAAATAAAAGTTATATTTAAGTTATTTTATTTCAGTAGCATGGGATTATAACACTATTGTTATAATCAAATGATTTCTGTAAAAGAAGTGGATTCATAAATAGAATCCGAGCGTTACGTAAGGAAATTTGTTAAAGATTTAGATGGTGAACTTTATTTATTTCAAAGTTAGAAATGTAATGTTGATCAGTTAAGGTCTAAGAGGTAGTTATACCCCAACATGATTGACTTGGTTTTTAACTAAGGAATGGCTAAGGTTCGATAGTGAAGGCTGGTTAAGTGAATTTAGTTAATGAGTGTAATGGTTGAGTTGGCGTCACGATGTTTTATTTAAACATCTGTTTAAATCCAATGAAGGAGTTTTGGGAACGTTTCCCAAATAAGAAATCAGATATGTTTTCTCATATAGAAAATAAGAAATGAGAGTAAATATGGAAATGTTTTCCAATGATTAATAACGTATATTTTCTAAATTTAGAAAATAAGAATTTATGAATATATGGAAACAGGAATAGGGAAACGAATAATTGAATGACAAATTAAATTAAACGGGACCAATGTTAATTGATGATTTGCTCGGTAAGATTTCCATTTGAAAATACAACCTTTGTTTGTACACGTGTTTTCCTTTGATAGTTACATCAAAGTTTTTGACCATTTTCGTTGTTAATACGGAGAGACCGGGATCAGATTTATTATCTGAAAACCACTCCGTATGGCATTAGCGTTGCGAATCAAATATGATGAAGATAATTGAAGATGGAGTTTATGCAAGGGCTGTTCTGGCAGTCCTAGGTAGAAATTGCCTAAGATGGATTTACAGAATAGTGTCTTCGGGTTTTCCAGTCCCAGGACAACTTGAATGAACGAATGTCTGACAGAATATATCTGGTAGATCACGTAAGTTGATCATTTCAAAAGTTTACATTAGTGGCGGAGGAATTCGTTTCTCTTAGCTTACACCCATGGTATTTTTGGGGAAATCAATTTGTGATTTGATGGGTATGACGATGTGGCATTCAAAGTAATTAAAAGAGTGATCTGTTAAAAGATACGTTATGACCTCATGCCTCATCAACTGGGAAATGACAGAAATCGGGCAGGTAGCTTGGCTAAGTGGGCTGCACCCAATTAGGGTATATTGTCACCATTTAGAGAATATTCATATTTGTTACTTCTTTCAATTCTGTATCTCCAGGAACGGTTATGTTGGTATACCAACCGTAAGGTGACAATATATTCGAAAAGTTCAAGCGAAATGAATGGCCGGTCATGTGTGGTCGAGTTGCAAGATGTTCTTGTTGAACTCCAGTGTATTGCTTCTAGAATATACTGATCGGAAGGTCGTTCCATGCCTTGTCATAGTTGGAAATCCATTACCCAATAAGAGTCTGCGGTTTTTGATTGTATATTATATATGTAGAACGCGAGATGAAAGCGTTCTACTAAATTTTTATTTACTTGATTTAGACATTATTATAATATCAGAAAAGTTATGACATAAAGAATATTTTGAGTAGTCATAAGGTAAAAACCATCCGTGTTTATATGTGGATCGGTCTTACGATTTTCCTTTCTTTTAAAAGGTTTTTAAAAGTTAAACAAATGTTTGGAATTTACTCACACCACCGGTCACATGACTGACCTAGAGTTTATTTTGTTTTGTTTTCCCTAAACTCTTGGGTGCCCAATTTTGTACGGGCGGTCAAGCAGTCGGGATTTTACAGATACTTGAAGAACTGGAGCAGGAGGCTTCAGGATTATATAGCTATTGTTTATACCCACAGAGTTGTAAGTGTTGTACCCTGATAATGGTATTGTATACATATACTGTTTTGATTTCAAGTTATGTTGTATACTATATTTTATTCGTTCTGCTGTGAGATTCGTGTTACTCTGATGTTGTATATTCTTCTTCTTCTATTATAATTTTCTATCTTATCTATTCTCACCCTCTATTTTCTTTCATTAACTATCCGGTATTTTCGATGCTTGGATAGTCGGCATTGAGTTTATGTCGATTACCAAGGTCGCAAATTCCCCGGGTCGTTACAGTGGTATTAGAGCTGAAGGATAAGTAATTACCTTGGCTCTGTGGCGTGACTCAGTAGAGATGGGGTTAGCAATGCCATAGACTGAGTTGAGTGTATAAATATGAGAGAAGTATTTGCAGATTTTATAAAAATTGTTTTATATTATGGAGATTTATTTGTTGAGTTGTTTACGGGTTCTGGTCGATCAGTTTGATCCACTGTATCGGTGGGGGTTTATAGACACTTGAATATGATGAACCAACATAATATGTTTTGAAAACTGGGTAATGAAATAATTTTACCCAAATATATTTGATGTAAAGAAAATAAATGGGTTGGAAATATTAGTATTGGATGTGTTGGTTGTGATTATAATCAGATAAGATTATAATTGAAACGGTTATGTAAACAACCAATCAAAATATGTATAAGTGTTATGAAATGAATTAAATATGAATTAAAATAGAATTGCAATTATAATTCTAGAACTTGGAAAAGTATGTGAAATGGATTTTGGATTATATAAGGAAACTAGTGCGTGGCCCGTGCTACGCATACGGGAAGTAGTTGGAATATGAAGTACTTATCATATTGAATATCTAATTATAGATGAGAGCTGGTTTTTATATAGTAGAAGCGGAAGTATGAAAATTTTCCGTTGCATTTGTCTTGAAATTTTGGTTCATAACCTTCTTTAAGTGCATAAAATATATCTTGTGTTAATTGCAGTACATGAGATGTTTATCATCTTATTTTCTATCAAATAAGCTAAAATATATCATTACATATGAACACGTTTATTTGCATTCTTTGTTGAGACAAATGATTCACAACGTTGCAGCAATAATGATCAACTATGCTCTTAGTTACAAAGATACCATGGGCTTCTGATTGTTGAATTACGTATGTAATGCAATAGTTACCAATGAGTTGTTGGATGGTTACCACTTGGTTGAGTGTTTCTACGTATATTGTTTTGTGAAAATATTGATAATTTAATATTTTGTGAATACAGAGAGAAGAATTAGTTATATGTTTAGTTTATACGAATATGAATTCTAAAACCCATGAAGTAGACGTCTATGTAAAGTACCACTCATTAGAATAAACAAAAAAAATAAACTGTAACAACCCGTATTTTCAATAACCTGTAATAACATAAATCGAGGCAGAATTTAATTCTAAAATGGGAATCAAGGGAAACGGGCTATGCCATTGCGTTCGTCTCGGAAAAATACGCGAAATAGAGTCCGAGTTTTCGAAAATCGGAGTCCGTATGACCAAGATATGGCCTCGCGAAGTTTCACGAAAATTCCCAAATTAAAGTATACTTAATTAAGTGAAATGGGTTGTGTAGATATATATATATATATATATATATATATATTGATATATATATATATATATATATAATTGAAAATTTAATAAATAAATATGCAAAAATGCTCAAAACAGCGAATTGGGAGAGGGGAATAACCGAACCGGCCGATTTTTGAAGTCGACCCGAGCCCGCTGGGTCGACTAGGGGTTAATCCAGGGTGTTTGGCTGTCAACCCGTGGGCCGATTCGCTCAAGTGCAGATTTTGCATTTGAATGGTTCTCATGGTCCATCTTTAATCTAAAGGCCCTAGATGGTTCCTACACTTGACTTCTTCCCCAAGACATGCTTTGATGGCTTGGATTGAATCTAGGGTTAATCCTATGGCCTAAAACACTTGCCTAATCTATAAATAAGACCCTAACCTACCCTAATTCATTCATAATTAAACCTAGTGACTAAACTATGGCAAAATGCTAGCTCTCATGGCCTCCACTAATTTTATGAAGAGGGTTGCATACTAATCACTCTCTAATCAACTTCTAATCCCTTCTTAGCATCTTAATCTTCTTCATTTGGTGTTCAAAGTTGCTAGTTGTGAGTTTCTATCACTTTGATGATCTTTTGGTAAACTAATTAGATGAGATGTGATGAGATTTATGGTTTTGTATGTGGGTTAATGAGCTTTGAATCATATGATATGATGTTAGCATTAATCTTATGTTTATGCATGTTGAGTATGTAAGCTTATGCAAGTTTAATATGATGTATGTTATGTTTGCATGATGCTAAATATGCAAGTTGTGGGCTATGTAATCATATGCATGTTATGCAAGTTCATGGTAATATGCTATGCAAATTACATGTATGTAAATATGCAAGTTACATGTTTGTTAATATGCAAGTTACATGTATGTAAATATGCAAGTTACATGTTTGTTAATATGCAAGTTACATGTTTGTTAATATGCAAGTTACATGTATGTAAATATGCAAGTTACATGTTTCTTTATATGCAAGTTACATGTTTGTTAATATGCGAGTTACATGTATGTAAATATGCAAGTTACATGTTTATTAATATGCAAGTTCATGATGACACATTATGCAAGTCTATAAGCTAATATGCAAGTTTGTTATGCAAAATGAATATGTAAGTTATGTGACATATTATATGCAAGTTATGTGACATGTTATGCAAGTTCATATGCAAGTTATGTGTTTGTTAATATGCAAGATGGCACCTTTGAAACATGTTCATTCATATGCAAGTTGACACCTTTTATATGTGTTATATCATGAACGAAATTACGTGGGAACGATGGGGTAATTAAATGCATAAGTTAATAAGATTGTGTGAAATTAATATAATTATGCATAACACAAAATAAATAAACATAGTATGGGAATTTGCCTATTTGGTTAGGTGTACCCATACTATGTGTTGGGAATTTACCTATTGAGTTAGGTCTACCCCATGGGAATTTACCTATTAAGTTAGGTCTACCCATGTTAAGAAAACTTGATTAATTAGGGATAATTAATATAAAATTATGAGGGTGATTAATTAGGTGTAATTAATTGACTAAGACACGAGGTTGGACTCAGTTGTAGCGTAAAACTGCCCGGACCCAACCGGCTTAACCAGTTGCTACAAATGTTAGCCCAATGTGAGAGGTCTTAGGCACAAACTAAATACGTAATTAATGTAAAGACACGAGGTTAGACTCTGTTATGACATAAGGCTGCCCGGACCCAACCGGCTTAACCAGCGGTCATAAAAGACAGTCTAATGTGAGAGGTCTTTACAAAGGTTACGTTCTTAATTAATTAATTAAGAAACACTTAACCACATTAGCATGTAGAGGGACATGAGGGGTTAAGTGGGTGCCTCGGGTGGCATGAGAAAATCTAGTGGTTGCCTTGGGTGGCAATAGAAAATACGATTAGAATACTTAACCAAAATAGAACATGTAATTAAAACATGATTAAAGGGTTAAGTGGGATATACTAGAAAAAGGGACAAGCTTAGGTGGGTAGCTTGTGGAGGCCCATTTCAACCAGTAACCCATACGTATCTTTGTGGGCTCGACCCATGTCGAGGACGGGACACGCATACTGGGCTTGACTGTAAGAGGCAAACGGGTTAGCGGTGGCAACGCAAGTCCAACGGGCTTCATATGCGTGAGTGGGCCCGGGCTGGTAGGTAAGCCGTTGTTGCATCGAGTAGATATAAGCCGTGCACCTTTAGTTTCATCAGGTTGCCACATTGGGGAATGATACATCCCACGGTGGGGCCAGCACGGGTATCTACGTTAGGGAGCCGATCGAATGGGAAGTAGTGTGTACACCTAGTGGATTGTAGGGCCCCGTGGCGCCTACTTGGTCACCTAGGGGTACGCAGGTACTAATTAGTAAATTTTATAAGTCCTTGGGTGGGATCAACCTTTAAGTTAGGAACGACTGGTGTGGTGCAGTTTAGTAATTTACCTTAGGGAGGGTAGATGCGTCTTTATCCTTTATCTTCGTTTAGTTGACTGCTTAGGGTAGCCATTCATCCCTATATGTTACCGTATATCAGTTTATGTCTTCTCTGGTTACTTTAACGATTGTATTGTTAAAGTTATAGGACTCGCTCAGACTTATGTCTGACCCTGTTGTTTTTATCTTTTTCCCAACCCTCAGGTCCTACGGTGGATCCTAGCAGTAGTGGAGCTTGATCGGATTGCTGTTCCAGTCTTTAGGAGCTTGGATAGATGTAAAGCTCCAGTTATCCAGTTATCTTTTCTTTTGTTTGGCTATTGTATGAGAGTGGGATTATGTACTTCTTTATTTTGATGGATATTGTACTTGACCTTTATTGTGGGTTTATGATGTAACCAGACATGTTTTACTTCCGCTGTTATGAGATGATGTTTTAAAATTTCAAGTACTATTTATATCTGTCTTGTTGTAATTTTTCTGTTCTATATTCACTAAAATACTCCACCGATGCTATGGCATTCCCTTAGTGAGTGATCATAGCGGGAGTGGGGTGTTACACGTGGTATCAGAGCTTAAGGTTACCAGAAAAGATAAATTTTTTGAGAAAAACTACTTTCTAAGAGTATTTTCGAAGAAAGTATTTTTAAAAGCATGTCTTCTAAGAGAAAAAGTTTTTGAAAAAGAAAAGCATAATCCCCAATAGCCATATCTTTATCTTTCGGAATCTCCTTTTTGAATCTTTCCTCTTTCGTTTCAGCATGGCTGAAGATCTTAACATCCCGGAGGGTTTAGTTATACCACTATGGTATAGGAGGTTGCAAGAGGCTAGGGCCGCGGCTGCGGGTCCGGCCAATGCTACTACACCAGAGACAACCGCTCCTCCTCCTCAGCCTAGAGTGGATAATTTTGCTAAGGTTTGCAAGGAGTTCAAGGCTATAGGAGGAAAACCTTTTCTTGGTTCAGAGACTTTCGTAGAGGCTAGAGATTGGCTTAAGGAAGTGGAAGAGTTGCTAGATATCTTTGAAGTGGAAGAGGGAAAGAAAGTCAAGTTGGCGGCTTGGTTAATGAAGGGAGAGGCCTCATTCTGGTGGGAGGTCACTAATGGAGAACGCCCTGTTGACTCTTGGGCAGATTTTAAGCAAAGGTTTGGGGCTAAGTTTCTCTCAAGGGCGGAAGAGAATCTGTTTATGGAGAAGTTCTTGAATTTGAAGCAAGGGAATCTCACGGTGAAAGAATATGTCAACAAATTCAATCAATTAGCAAGGTTTGGCATAGAGTTGGTGAATACACCGGAGAAGAAGGCTTTGAGGTTCGTTAGAGGCTTGAACGAACCATTGCAAGGAATAGCTATGACTCACATTCCTATGGGGGCCACTTTTGAGAAGCTTGTCTACATGGCACTTATGCATGAGGATGATAAGAATTCTAAGGCACCAGAGAAAAAGGGGGATCAGAAGAAACCGCAACAGCAACAACAAGGCAAGGGCGGAAAAGGCAATGGTGACAAAAAGAAGACGAAGAAGAAGTGCTTCAATTGTGGAACACCAGGACACCTCAGTAAGGATTGTCGCAAAAAGAAGAAGACCGGTTGCTTTCATTGTGGTGAAGCAGGGCATCTTGTGAAAAACTGCCCAAAGAAGGGGCAGAAGACGGGGTCTACCTCAGGAGGCCAGGTGCAAGCTCTTATAGCACCACCTCAGTCAGGGGGGCAAGTTCAGGTTCTCTCAGTTCCACCGATTCAGCAGAGAGGTAGAACTATTTCCGTTGAAAGTCTGGTTTTTCTGTTTGATCATCCAGTTCGTACTTTGTTTGACTCTGGCGCATCGCATTCTTTTATCTCATCATCGTTAGTTGAGTCACTGCACTTAGACACCAGTCTAGTTGATGATCCCTTGGTTGTCTCAAACCCAATTGGGGGCTCCATATATCTGTCTATGATATGTTTGGGTTTGAAGATTTCTATACTTAGCGTTGAGTTTAGATGTGATGCTTTTGTATTGGGCTTCACGGGCTATGGGTTGATCTTGGGCATGGACTGGTTATCCAGTAATGGTGCCGTTCTTGATTGCGAAAGGAGAGTTGTCAGGCTCATGACCCGCTTGGGTAACACTCTCGAGATCTCTTGCAATCCCATGGAATCTGTTTTGCTAAGTTATCTTGAATCGCTCGATGCTTCGGTCGAGAGTTTGTGTTCTGTCAGAGTAGTCCGGGAATATCCGGATGTGTTTGAAGAAGTAAAGGGTTTGCCTCCGAAGCGGGAGATAGATTTCCGAATTTATTTGGTGGATAATGCCAAACCAGTGTCTTTGCCAGTACGCCACATGGCTCCTCGTGAGAGAAGAGAACTTCATAAGCAAGTAGGGGAGTTGCTTGAGAAGGGGTTCATAAGGCGAAGTATATCGGAGTGGGGAGCTCCAGTAGTGTTTGCCACGAAGGCGGATGGGTCCCTCAGACTTTGTGTGGATTATAGAGAACTTAATAAGCTCACGAAGAAGAATAGACACCCATTACCGAGGATAGATGATCTCTTTGATCAGTTGGTTGGCGCGTCAGTATTTTCGCAGATGGACTTAGCTACAGGGTTTCATCAGTTAAGAGTGGCGGAGGACAGTATAGAGAAGACTGCTTTCCGGACTCCGGATGGTTTTTATGAGTGGCTAGTGATGCCATTTGGGTTGACAAACGCCCCCGCATACTTTGTTGATCTCATGAGTAGAGTGTTCAGAGAGTATCTGAATAAGTTTGTAGTAGTTTTTGTGGATGACATCTTGGTCTTTTCCAAGAATGAAGAAGAGCATGCCTTACATCTCAAGGAAGTGTTGGAGACTCTTCGAGCGCATAGTCTTAAAGCTAAATTCTCTAAATGCCATTTTTGGAGAAGAGAAGTGCGATTCTTAGGGCATGTGGTCTCTAAGGAAGGGATAGCTGTGGATCCCGCAAAGATAGTATCTATCCAGGATTGGAAAGTTCCTAGAAATGCTACCGAGGTAAGAAGTTTCTTGGGGTTGGCAGGATATTATAGGAAGTTCATCAAAGACTTCGCGAAGATATCAGCCCCATTAACCCGCTTGACGAAAAAGAATCTGGTTTTCTCGTGGGATGTAGATTGTGATGATGCTTTCCGACGGTTAAAGAGAGCTTTGACCACCGCTCCAGTTTTAGTGCTCCCGGATGGGAGTAAGCCGTTTGTTGTTTATACCGATGCTTGTGGAACAGGATTAGGCGCAGTCTTGATGCAGGAGGGAAGGGTAATAGCCTATGGAGGGAGACAATTGAGAGTGCATGAGAAGAATTACCCTACCCATGATCTAGAGTTGGCCGCGATTGTTTTCGCACTTAAGTCTTGGCGCCATTATCTTCTTGGTGAGAGATTCGAGTTGTTCACCGACCATAAATCATTGAAGTACTTATTCTCTCAGAAGGATTTAAACTTAAGACAGCAAAGGTGGATGGAGTTCTTAGCATCCTATGATTTCGAGATAGCGTATACCCCTGGTAAGGGTAACGTGGTGGCAGACGCCTTGAGTAGAAAAAGGCTATCTTTGAGTCCATTGTTCGTGGAACGACGAAGCTTGGAGTTTCTTTCTTTGTTTGACTTCAGACCTTCTGTTGATTTTGTACCTGGTTTGTTGGCATCCTTGGAGGTTAGACTTACTCTTTTGAGACGGATTGGCGAGGCTCAGCGAGACGACCCACAGTTGGTTGTGTTGGTAGAGAAGCTTATAAGAGGGGAGTCGTCCAGCCATTTGGGTAGATACACCATAGATGATAAGGGATGGTTGCATAGAGACGGTAGACTTTGTGTACCGCAAGATGAGGGTTTGAAGAAGGCTATTTTGGATGATGCACATCGTTCAAGAATGACTATTCATCCCGGTGGAGACAAAATGTACCAAGACATGAAGAGAGTTTTCTTCTGGGCCGGTATGAAGAAAGATGTGGCCGAGTATGTGGCTAGATGCTTAGTGTGCCAACAAGTTAAAGTGGAGCAAAGGAAACCCGGTGGGTTGCTACACCCATTGGAAGTTCCACAGTGGAAGTGGGATAGTGTCTCGATGGATTTCATCGACGGGTTACCGAGATCGAGGAAGGGCAATACGGGAATTTGGGTTGTGGTAGACAGACTTACCAAGAGTGCCCATTTTATACCCGTAAAGAGTAAGAGGACCGCTCCATGGCTTGCTTCAGTCTATGTTAGAGAGATTGTTAGATTGCATGGCGTACCATCCAGCATTGTGAGTGATCGAGATCCTATTTTCACTAGTGAGTTTTGGAGAAGTTTGCAAGAGGCGGTAGGGACTCAGTTGTGTTTGAGCACCGCATATCATCCTCAGACGGACGGTCAGACTGAGAGGGTGAACCGTATCTTAGAAGATCTTTTGAGGCTTTGTATCTTGGATTTTGGAGGTACATGGGAAGAACATCTTCCTTTGGTGGAGTTCGCATATAATAACAGCTTTCAGTCCAGTATTGGTATGGCTCCTTTCGAAGCTCTTTATGGAAGGCCTTGTCGATCTCCTACATGTTGGTGGGAATCTACGGATAAGATCTTGCTTGGGCCGGATATGGTTAGAGAGACTTCAGAGAAGATTGATTTAATTCGAAAAAGGATGAAAGCAGCGCAAGATAGACAGAAATCTTATGCGGATCGGAGAAGGACGGATCTTGAGTTTGAGGTTGGGGACATGGTTTTTGTCAAAGTATCTCCATTGAGAAATGTTGTTCGCTTTGGGTCCGTAGGGAAGTTAGCACCGAGATTTGTTGGGCCGTTTCCTATTAAGGAAAGGATTGGACGGATGGCATATAGGGTGGAGTTGCCCGACAGACTTAGTGGTGTTCATGATGTATTCCATGTATCACATTTGAGGAAGTGCTTACATGAGACCGCGGAGGTGGTAGAGCCGAGCTTGCTTAGAGATGTAGAGGTAGAGCGTGATGCGACGATTCGACGAGCTCCTACTCGCATCCTTGGGTCAGAAACTAGGAAGTTGAGGAACAGAGAAGTTCAGCTAGTTAAAGTGCAATGGGGAGATGACGAAAGCAATGCTACTTGGGAGACGGAAGCAAAGATGCGTTCTTTGTATCCATTTCTTTTTGAGAGTATGTCTTTTAACTTCTCCTTTATTGCTTGTCTAGTACTTATCTTATCTTTAGTATATCCTCTCGCTAATACCTATGACCTTTAGATAGGGTAAAACCTATGGTTGAGACATGTGTTTGAAACATGTTATGGTTGATGGATGCATATGGATGCAATTGTTTGCTAGTGGTTGCTCGTGGATGCATATACACACACATTAGGCACTAGATCGGCTCAGTCACTTCATGTTGCATATTGCATAAATGGATGTGGTAGTTAGATTGATGGATGTATCATGGCTGTGTTATCATATGGATGATGCATTTTTGTGTATGGTTGTGCACGCATGTAGAAATTTGTATGTGTCAATAGGGTTTCGCATACATATTGGATGCATGGCACTATCATGGTTTGCATTAAGGAGGTTTACTGTATCAGTAACCGCCTGATTTTTGCATTAGGTAAGTACATATACACACACTTTTGCATATATCCATCCAGCATTTAGAATCTTGTAAGGACAATGATTGCTCGTGGATGATGCTTTGAGTAGATGGATGATTGGATGGTAGGATACGTTCTTCCTAACTTGAAGATTTCGGGGACGAAATCCTTTAAGGAGGGGAGAATGTAACAACCCGTATTTTCAATAACCTGTAATAACATAAATCGAGGCAGAATTTAATTCTAAAATGGGAATCAAGGGAAACGGGCTATGCCATTGCGTTCGTCTCGGAAAAATACGCGAAATAGAGTCCGAGTTTTCGAAAATCGGAGTCCGTATGACCAAGATATGGCCTCGCGAAGTTTCACGAAAATTCCCAAATTAAAGTATACTTAATTAAGTGAAATGGGTTGTGTAGATATATATATATATATATATTGATATATATATATATATATAATTGAAAATTTAATAAATAAATATGCAAAAATGCTCAAAACAGCGAATTGGGAGAGGGGAATAACCGAACCGGCCGATTTTTGAAGTCGACCCGAGCCCGCTGGGTCGACTAGGGGTTAATCCAGGGTGTTTGGCTGTCAACCCGTGGGCCGATTCGCTCAAGTGCAGATTTTGCATTTGAATGGTTCTCATGGTCCATCTTTAATCTAAAGGCCCTAGATGGTTCCTACACTTGACTTCTTCCCCAAGACATGCTTTGATGGCTTGGATTGAATCTAGGGTTAATCCTATGGCCTAAAACACTTGCCTAATCTATAAATAAGACCCTAACCTACCCTAATTCATTCATAATTAAACCTAGTGACTAAACTATGGCAAAATGCTAGCTCTCATGGCCTCCACTAATTTTATGAAGAGGGTTGCATACTAATCACTCTCTAATCAACTTCTAATCCCTTCTTAGCATCTTAATCTTCTTCATTTGGTGTTCAAAGTTGCTAGTTGTGAGTTTCTATCACTTTGATGATCTTTTGGTAAACTAATTAGATGAGATGTGATGAGATTTATGGTTTTGTATGTGGGTTAATGAGCTTTGAATCATATGATATGATGTTAGCATTAATCTTATGTTTATGCATGTTGAGTATGTAAGCTTATGCAAGTTTAATATGATGTATGTTATGTTTGCATGATGCTAAATATGCAAGTTGTGGGCTATGTAATCATATGCATGTTATGCAAGTTCATGGTAATATGCTATGCAAATTACATGTATGTAAATATGCAAGTTACATGTTTGTTAATATGCAAGTTACATGTATGTAAATATGCAAGTTACATGTTTGTTAATATGCAAGTTACATGTTTGTTAATATGCAAGTTACATGTATGTAAATATGCAAGTTACATGTTTCTTTATATGCAAGTTACATGTTTGTTAATATGCGAGTTACATGTATGTAAATATGCAAGTTACATGTTTATTAATATGCAAGTTCATGATGACACATTATGCAAGTCTATAAGCTAATATGCAAGTTTGTTATGCAAAATGAATATGTAAGTTATGTGACATATTATATGCAAGTTATGTGACATGTTATGCAAGTTCATATGCAAGTTATGTGTTTGTTAATATGCAAGATGGCACCTTTGAAACATGTTCATTCATATGCAAGTTGACACCTTTTATATGTGTTATATCATGAACGAAATTACGTGGGAACGATGGGGTAATTAAATGCATAAGTTAATAAGATTGTGTGAAATTAATATAATTATGCATAACACAAAATAAATAAACATAGTATGGGAATTTGCCTATTTGGTTAGGTGTACCCATACTATGTGTTGGGAATTTACCTATTGAGTTAGGTCTACCCCATGGGAATTTACCTATTAAGTTAGGTCTACCCATGTTAAGAAAACTTGATTAATTAGGGATAATTAATATAAAATTATGAGGGTGATTAATTAGGTGTAATTAATTGACTAAGACACGAGGTTGGACTCAGTTGTAGCGTAAAACTGCCCGGACCCAACCGGCTTAACCAGTTGCTACAAATGTTAGCCCAATGTGAGAGGTCTTAGGCACAAACTAAATACGTAATTAATGTAAAGACACGAGGTTAGACTCTGTTATGACATAAGGCTGCCCGGACCCAACCGGCTTAACCAGCGGTCATAAAAGACAGTCTAATGTGAGAGGTCTTTACAAAGGTTACGTTCTTAATTAATTAATTAAGAAACACTTAACCACATTAGCATGTAGAGGGACATGAGGGGTTAAGTGGGTGCCTCGGGTGGCATGAGAAAATCTAGTGGTTGCCTTGGGTGGCAATAGAAAATACGATTAGAATACTTAACCAAAATAGAACATGTAATTAAAACATGATTAAAGGGTTAAGTGGGATATACTAGAAAAAGGGACAAGCTTAGGTGGGTAGCTTGTGGAGGCCCATTTCAACCAGTAACCCATACGTATCTTTGTGGGCTCGACCCATGTCGAGGACGGGACACGCATACTGGGCTTGACTGTAAGAGGCAAACGGGTTAGCGGTGGCAACGCAAGTCCAACGGGCTTCATATGCGTGAGTGGGCCCGGGCTGGTAGGTAAGCCGTTGTTGCATCGAGTAGATATAAGCCGTGCACCTTTAGTTTCATCAGGTTGCCACATTGGGGAATGATACATCCCACGGTGGGGCCAGCACGGGTATCTACGTTAGGGAGCCGATCGAATGGGAAGTAGTGTGTACACCTAGTGGATTGTAGGGCCCCGTGGCGCCTACTTGGTCACCTAGGGGTACGCAGGTACTAATTAGTAAATTTTATAAGTCCTTGGGTGGGATCAACCTTTAAGTTAGGAACGACTGGTGTGGTGCAGTTTAGTAATTTACCTTAGGGAGGGTAGATGCGTCTTTATCCTTTATCTTCGTTTAGTTGACTGCTTAGGGTAGCCATTCATCCCTATATGTTACCGTATATCAGTTTATGTCTTCTCTGGTTACTTTAACGATTGTATTGTTAAAGTTATAGGACTCGCTCAGACTTATGTCTGACCCTGTTGTTTTTATCTTTTTCCCAACCCTCAGGTCCTACGGTGGATCCTAGCAGTAGTGGAGCTTGATCGGATTGCTGTTCCAGTCTTTAGGAGCTTGGATAGATGTAAAGCTCCAGTTATCCAGTTATCTTTTCTTTTGTTTGGCTATTGTATGAGAGTGGGATTATGTACTTCTTTATTTTGATGGATATTGTACTTGACCTTTATTGTGGGTTTATGATGTAACCAGACATGTTTTACTTCCGCTGTTATGAGATGATGTTTTAAAATTTCAAGTACTATTTATATCTGTCTTGTTGTAATTTTTCTGTTCTATATTCACTAAAATACTCCACCGATGCTATGGCATTCCCTTAGTGAGTGATCATAGCGGGAGTGGGGTGTTACATAAACCATTAGTTACATGATTTGCATTTTTATATGGAAATGATTATTATTTTAGTTCTTGAATGATTAAGCCTGGTCGCTCATTGTATAACACCCATGCTTGGTCACACATTGTATAACACTCATGCTTGGTACTTGATGATACTATTATTAGTTAAAGAGATGCACAATAAAGAAAAGATGGTCAATTGTAAATTGATTTCATCTAGATGAATATTATCATATGATAAATCAATGCCCTCATCACCCATCAACCAAAAGTGGAATTTCTCGTAAAAGGACTATGGCATAATAGAGCTATTTCTGCAGCTGCCTCTATTGGCTAGCGTAATGCGACTGATCAAGCTTCTGCTCTTGTCTAATCTTGCTCCGCTGTCCATCGTGATGCTCCTGAACCCTCTACCTCTAGCATGATATCTCACTATAGTGGATCATGCATATGCTTTAGTTGACAAAGACTCAGGCCCATTCAGTTGTCGGTCCTCCTATGCACTGTGTGCACATCTCTCCTTGCACATCCTTTCAGATGACCAAAATGCTCAAGTGGATTAGACTCTTTCAGTTTGTGGTTCTTCCTTTGCTCAACAACCGAACCTAGCCCAGGTTAAACTACAGAAAACATTAGTGTGTGGCTCGTGCTACGCACACATAAAGTTGTGTAGTTTATGCTCTAATTATTTTTTTAGTTTTTTTTCTTCCTTATATTAACTTTTTCTAAGGAGTAAAACTACCTACATTATTTCCATATTATACCTTCAACTTGTTTATTCGGGGGATTTGCATTGAGGTTATTATACCTAAATATTTTTTTGGAAGGTAGATATTGAACATGTTCCATTTTACCTTTCTTGAAACGAAAAAATATGTTTAATAATTGATGATGGTCGGGTGACATGTTAAGTTATGAAAAAATAATCTATATGTCTTTTTTGTGAAACATGCTTCATTGTTTTATATAGTCCATTAGTATATCATATCTAGGTGCAATGTTTATAAGTGAAGATTCACTAAGAACAAACGGGTGCAATATTTTACCAACCTCGTTCATGTTATGCAAACATTTTACCAATTAATTTTGTTTCATAATGGCTTTTTTTTTTTGAAGTGATTAACAAATGCTAGTGAAATTAGATTCTTGCGCCTCTAACAAATTGAATACATATCATTATCGCAAAAGGTACATCCAATAAGGATCATGTCATTACGACTTGTTAACTTCTAATTTACCTACCCAAGAATCCATCCGTTCCCTTTTCCTAGGTTTACGATGAAATAAGGTTATTATTTATACCCTTTTTTGAAAATCTATACCTATCTAACACCATGCTTATGACTTATTTACATTTAATGTTTGTAAGATGATTACTTAGCTAGGAAGCAAAACCATTTATATATTGGCACTTATACGCAACAGGAGAAAGGGGAGGGGGGCACACATAAGACAAATCTCAGTAAATTTATATTTCAGTTTTTTTTTAATTAGCAGAAACACAGACACATCACCTCCATTCATTCTGTTCTCTAGACACATGTACTCAGTTTACAGGAACCCATTTTGGCATTCTGTCCAAAGTCAAGGCAAAAGGTGCTACGTTTTTGCTCACCACCAGCAAACATAACATACACCTTATAGCAACCTCATCTGTGCAGAACCAGATAAAAATGGACTTATTTAGAAAGGAAAAATACATAGCTACAATTCACTCTTTTGAAGTGCTGAATATTCGATGTACAGGATTAAACAACAATGCACACATAATTTTATTACAATTCAACACTTTCAAATTGCCTTGTACAACATTTAGGACAAAATAAAAAATTCCAAGTTATATAATCTCAGCAGGCTCCTTGCTACATCCCTGAATAAACCACCAGTATGTTCCCTTGACTCAAATGCTTGCGTGAACAAAGCGACAGTTCCTTTGTATAAGAGCCAAGGTTTCTTTAAATGAATCCAACAATGTGGATTAACACCTGTAATTTGCACGGAAAATCTTAGTTAGTTGAGAAATAGGATAACCTAAAACAATTTACAAATAGATTTACCCAAAATAATCATTGTTCAGCAAACGGTAATCAAGTACAACAACAAAGAGTAAACTGCAAATAGTATTCTGTGGTATTGATCTAAATATGTGATGATACGTAATAGAACTAACCTGTAGGGTAATGCAATAAACTGCAGTTGTGTTTCACTATTAATCTTAGCTACTTAAGAAAATCATGTGAAAATCCTATAAATCATATAATGGCGAGTTGACTGCCTAGGTGCAATAATTAAGTGGGTCCGACAAAGCTCGTAGGTAAGAGTTACATAGTTAACTGTGGTATTAAGACATTGAAGGTCTTGTTACTAATGTCTCTAGAATACCTAAATTAAATCGATCTTACTCCATTAGTTAAGATGAATAGATTCAAAACCCAGTTTTTGGTACAGGTCAACAACGTCAAAAGCATCAATTATTCCCTCAACAACATCAATGTTCACATAAATGGTTCCATTTATGATTGTTGTATTAAATATAAATTTGTGGAAGGTAATATTAAAAAAAATCCATAAACAAACTTATATACATGAAATTATCTATTGTTTGTAATATAACAAAACCAAAGTGAAAGGAATTTATCTTTAATAGTAAACATGTAGAGAAATAACAAACATGTAAATATTAGGTAGATCCTTTATGTCAATTGGCAATTATCATTAGCAAATAGATGGCCTAGACAACTCTAAGCTCTTTTATTTAATAAAGAGAATATAAGTAAACAATCATTTATTTTTACACAAATATTAAATATATGTATTTACGGCACATTTAAATCCTAAATAATATTTTAATATCGCTGAAGGACTCATACGACAAAGAATGCGATTTACTTTGAATATTTAGTCTGTATGTTAGAAAAAATTTATGGCAACACACATTTAACATCAGATGTAACTACAGTGCAATACATCGATGGTTTACATACTTCTGCACTACGCTTATTGACAGTAAATAAATTAAAATTAGGTTAAATATTCAAACACCATTTGAAAAATTGAAATCAACCCAAGTCAGTTTTTCTTTAAAAAAAAGTAGTTGAATAGAAATAGAAGGTAGCAATTTAATGCCTACCTCGAATATCTTACTAAAACCATTGATGTGGTCAAGTTGTTATTTCCAGCAAAACACCAACTTTATCAGAAACAAACATATTGTTAATCCAAGAAAATATAGGATAGAAGTCATGTCGAGTAAACTGAATCAGAACAACTGAAGGTTGAAAAACAAATGCATAAGATTCTTTTTTTAACTTAAGCATGAGCATCTTGGTTAAAGGAGACATCACTGCTTACAATTGTATTTGTATTTTCAATGTCCATTATGTTTCATAGCATGTTACTGTACTGCATAGATATCATTATTTTATTAACAAATATTTCATCTCTCTATTTTCTATCACTTTTAATTTGGATACCTAGATTATGTTTAATGAAACAGTAGGGAAACAAAGGTATTTTTCTATACAAACAAAGAAACAGATTTAAATGAATTATCAAAAATCAGTCAATTACAAAACAATGTTTACACAGTAAAAGGTTACAATGAAATAGCAAATGAAAAACGATAAATTTAGTTTGTTACCTTACAGGAGTTTAAGTAGAAAGAGCAATATGTTTTGCCGCCTTCTCCTTGCAACACATTCCCAAATCCATTGCCTACTACAGAAAGTTAAAGAAAAAAAAGTCAGGAAATTGATCAAAATTAAGTCAATTAGCAAGTAAACTGTGCTGAGAACCGATGTAAAAAAGTAGTCAATGGCTAGAAATAGACGTTGAGCGATGGATGTTGAGCACCGTACCTATAAGGTAATCGATTCAAGCGGATTATCTGGTCCAATGAAATGGGGCTTTCTAGGCGGGGAATAATGGCAGCGTACTGTCATTGGTTGGTTGTTAGGGCAGAGAGGGGTGTTAAATCAGACAGGAATGAAGGGGCAGAAATCGATTGTGGAAGACGGTAATGTAGGAGGAGGAGAGGTTATGGAACAAAGGGGAGTTTGCAGATGGAGGTGGTATATTATCAGATGTTGGTGTAGTGCCAGTAAATAGGAACTTATAGTGAATATTAGCCCAAATAAAGTTGTGCACTTCTACCAATAGTTACATGAAAGTATCCACAAATTTGAATAGTTTAAAATAATGCAGACTAATGTTCTTATTATTATATAACATGTTCAACCCAAAGGACAGTTAAAATATGCAGACTTATGTGCTTATTAGCACAACCACATCACTATCAAGTGACTGGAATCAAAACAAATCTTGAAAGTGTATGTTTGGTGAAGAAAAGAGAAAGCTACATTAGTTTTCCTTTTTTCTCAAGTCTATTATTTGAACATGGTAAACAATATGTTTTATGAAATTGAACCCAGATGTATAACTGTACAACTAAATGTTTACCATGGTTCAGTGGCACTCTAATTGTTTCATTCTATGGATCATCTTATTTTAAAGAACTCTATTTCTGTCCATTGATATTCATTTGTAAACTAATTCACCCTAGATAAACATGGAAGTAATGATAATGAGTATAGAACCAAGCCCTACAATTTCATATAATATCCTACACTAAAATTTAAATGGAGAACGAATCAATTGTCAGAAATTGTAATTTACACCGAAAGGTAAAATCATATCAGAGTATTATGGAATAACTCTCTTAGCTTGCGCTATTAATGTATCCACATAGACCTGCAATTTTAAAATTTTAAGAAGTACGACTTAAATTTTTAATGCAATTAAAAAAAGAAAATTATAGTATGAAGATAGTGAAAACACAATATATAAAAGAATTATGTCAATTTTATCTCCAAACAGCAATGAAATTTATACCGAAATGTAAGCAATCAAAATAACATATGTTAAATTAGGGGTGAAAATATTAGCTTATAGTTTGTGTAGTAGCTGTCAAAGAAAATAACTCATTTTAGTAATTTATTGTTTAAAACCATCCTTGTTTTTGTGTTTTTTTAATTTTTTTTTTATTGTTCTTTTAGATGTTGTAATTTACGTATAAAAAAGGGTAATATATTCCAATTTTCATGTTCTACTTTGAAAAATCAGATTCGTGGTTGTCTTTGTTTTAAGTCAGCAAACCACCAATCATATTGGAAATGGTATTTAATGTTACCTTATAGCAGCATTTAACTCATTCATTTATCTTTAAATGGTTTAACCGATATTCCTCCTCATTTTGACTCAAACATTTTGAATCTGAATTCCAATATTTTTGTGCTCCTTTCATTTTGGAAAACTCTCAATGCTTCACATCTCAACTTTGACAGGGGAATAAAAATGCCACCTTTTCAGTTATTTGTTGTCTTATGACTTTCATATTTCATTACTTTTCCTCTGAATGTTGTAGACTTGTTGTTAAACCTATGAATAAGATTCATGTATTATGATTTGATACAAAAGGTATAGTAAAGACGTGGTCCCTAAATTATACCTATGACTTATTCTTCTTTGATCGTTCTTCTTTGTTTATGTTATTTTGTTTTATTTAATTATTAACAAAAACAATGTAGACATGAAGCAACACAACGAATACGTGAATGAAAGTAATAAATTCAGAATTATATGTGGGTACTGTCCCAAAGATAGTTCGAGGTGGAAACAATATAAGTGACAATTATGTAAATAGCTGGAATTTTGTAAATAGCTGAAATGGTAAATATTCAATCACCAAAGTAGCCAATTATTTGTATTTTTGAAGAATAAAAAGGTAAAAATGAATGACTGTTTTTGTACCAAATCAATACTGGCCCTTTAACTTATTCGTATGTTGTGATTGTAAAGTTTTATTACAAAAGGGCTTTCTAGTCTAACTGTATTTAAGTATGGAGGTATTCAGGACAGTAGTTATTGTTTTAATTAACATGCTAAACTGAAAGCGTATACACATTCTATATAGTATAGTTTTCGGATACATAATTTTCATGTTAAACAAAAACCAAGTAGTATGATACTGAAATGTGGTGGAAAAAGATGTGATTAGTACATATAATTAGTTTCTTGGAAATCTTTGTACCCCAGTCATACTTATAATGGATAGCTTCGGAAAAGAGAAACAATCTTTATTTTCGTATATGTAAGAATGAAGGATTGTGCGTTATTATTCACGTCATTAGCGAATGAACACGACATGAATAACAATAAGGCTAAATGATCCATACAATTGTTTATCTGATAATAAGCCCTATACATCTACAACTGGTAATTTTTTTTAAGACTACACGCATATAGCTAACACCAATATTTCATATTTGGACTCATTTTTTTAACGACCTCATCCATTCAAAGTGGTTGTCATTCTTTTGGAACAGAAAATTTTATTACATTTCTGCTTTTCTCTTTTATGTGCATGAAGTCATACAGCTAGATTAGGACAACAAAGCCAATGTACAATGGTGCTTAATTACTGGTTAATGGATCATGCAAACTGTCTAGTGTCTATGTTTTCCAGTAGCACATGTGTTAAAAAAACAGTACCGTGTGGTGATTTATTATATTAGTGTCAATAGGTTGCACCAATTTAGCTTTTGTGCATATCATATTCTTTCTTGGTGTTTTTATGAACTGAAAAAGGATATTATGATACCACCAAATTAGTTACTTTGGATCCAAAAAGTCTTCCACGAAACCAATGTCCATGTATCCATCCTAATTTCACTTTATGGCCAAATTCATCATAATTCCATATATTTTGACAATATGCAAATTAGGTTTTTTCCTTATTTGAGATACGCTAAGCACTAATGGCACTTCATTTGTTTGAGCATCTTCAATGCAGCAAACTAAATTTGCAAATGAATATAATTCCATCCTATTTTGTATGTGGAAACTATTCACGTTCAACATTTACCTCATTTTGTGTTGAGTTTATATATATCTCACATGAATAATGAGAATATTGGTAGTAAAACATGCTCTTTTAACACCACAGAAAAAAATAATACAAACACGTTTAATCTTCGCTTTTAAAATAGCAAGAACGACTTGTTTTTTGTCAGCTAACTATTAAATAGCTACAGTGAATCAATAATCTGAAAGGTGGGAAGTCTTCAGAAGAAATGAATATTTGTGCGAACTACAAATCAATATTTGATTAAGGTTAATGAGCCACAAATCAACTTTCCCTTATGAGCAAACACTCCCTTGGTGTAAATAAAGCTCTTAACTTTTTGTATCTCAAATAAGGTCTCTTACAACTTGTAGTTTGACTTCAATCACAGCTTTGGACTGCGCACAAAAGTAGGACTCGTTTTAAAGTTTTAAAAACAAAATTAACATCCTAGCGAATAAGTTTGAACAAAAATCTACGATCACTCCCATTTAAATAAATACGAACTGTCTCCAAATAAGTTTAAATAGAAACTTATAAACTCAAGTACAACGTGTGGAAGCCAAACTTTAAGTTTATGTAAACATTACTTTAGTACAATCATTAATGTACATATATGAATGCAAAAAAAAAAAAAAAAAAAAAAATACCTCTACAACTCACCCAGATCAATAAAGTATAGTATAAACATTCATCACCATCTATTACTATAGTTCGTTAAGTCTATGCATGTAGTCTTGACTTGAGAATCTATACATTCTACTTTTCTAACTGTTACGTTTGGTCGTTTTGAAAATTTATATATTGTGAAACAGTTTAAAATATATTGAACTGCCACTCGAATTAAGTTGGAAAAAAATCCACCAAATGCTACTGGTTAATAAGCATAGTGAACTTAAGAATAAAAAGAGAAAAACATTTAAGTAATCAGCCGACGAAAATATGATAAAGCGTTAAATGCAGAATAATAACTTGATAAATTAGGAATAATCAGACATGTTACCATTTTGTGTCGTTCTTCCTTGAGTTGTCATTTTTCTCCTACGTGATATCACGTGGTCTCCGTTTTTTCTAGCAAACAGCAAAAGATTAATAACTTATCAATAACATTTCAAAAATAGTGCTTTCAAATGAGGGTACACATGTTTCAGTTATGTAAGAATGAATATGCCTCATAAATACTACGCTGCATTGCAAACATACTTAGAAAGACATGTAATTATTTCTGGAATTCAATTATGTAAGCAGGAATTAAAATATATAGAATATATATTACAATATAATGAATAGACAACATAGACTATACATTACGATGTAATATAGGTCAGTAATTTCAGATGAATTTTTGGAAAGGTGTTTTTTGTATTATTTTTTTATAATGTCATTTCAAAATACAAATGATCACTAACTAAAAAAATTGTTGCTTTAATACTTGAGTAAATATTTTACTACCACTATTCAGCAAACTAAAATTATTGAAATGGACTCTAACCTGTTATATTTATCATAAGTTTGTATATGTGGTCTGCATTTTATTGAATCTCGGGTTTGTCGTTTTGAATGGTACACTTCCAGTTGTTAATCATTGTGGCAAATTTTTATTTTTATTTACATGTAATGTTCTGCAATCGTTATTTGATATATTTATATTTACTATGAGTTAAGCTCGTAATATTACTTTCGTGATTACACACATGCACACTCATAGATAGACATAACATATATATAAAAATTTCAAATCAAGGAAAATAAATTCCATAAGGTAAAATGCATAAAAGCCAAAAAGTAAATGGGACAAATTTCATAATGATTTAAATATCTATATTCTTCAATCTTCTTTTGCATTATAGAAATAAACGTAAAGTTTTGAAATTTCTTATTGTAGTCCACTACGTACAAACCCCAAATAAGCCAGTCTGATTACGATTAATGTAACTTATGACATAAATATGTATGGAAAAAGGGAAATAAATGAAAGTTATTGATATTTGTAGAAAACAATCAATTATGAGGCCGTTTGTGCTAAATAATTCATGAAACTATACTCCAGCAGTAAGTTATTCATACATTGGAGCTGTGAGGCTTTTCAAAAAGATGAAAGTGTAACCAAAATTAAACATATAATAATTACGAAAGGAACTAAACTATATGCAGACTAACATTTTGATACAGAACCGTATAACAAAGGAGATATTAAACCGTTCAGAGTTCACACATATTTGAGCAAGTGTTAGTTTATAGGACATTCATCAACATCAATAATGAATTTTAGCAGTGAACCATCTAAGTAATAAATTTTCATTAATCTTTTCATGTACAATCCCAAAATTCGAAATTAAGAAGAAAAAAAGTGCAGTGAACGCATTAGACAAAAACTAATAATGAACTCATAAAGATTCTAATCAACTTAAGGAATAGACGATATCGATAGATTGTTTTTTCAGAAAAGAATGAAGATATAATGGATAAACATCATAAGTAAAATTGGTCATTGAAGTACGTTGAACGGAGGACATGGAGTCGATCTCAGAAGGAAACCATAGATTTTATGTAAATACGCAAACAATTTTTTCGTTGATTTCAAAATTAGTGTTACTAAAACAACTACTGTATCGATTTTGAAATGAAATGAATAATTAATTTGGTGTAGAATTAAAAATTTAGGTTATCGATTTAGGGAAGATGGAAACGGTTTGATCTCTTCATGTCAAAAGAGGAACAACATCCGTGGCTGCGATTGCTCGGGACGTTATAGATACTGGAAGGGGGAACTCCATTATGGATGAAGAAGGTAGTCTAAGCGGAATTCGTTTTTTGGAAAAAGAAGCGTTAGGGAAAGCGAGTAGGGTAAGAAATGTAAATGAATTGGGAAAGAATGCAGTTGTGAACTGAAAGTATGGGAGAGAAACATAACGGGATTTCATTTCCGTTTGCCGCACCGTTTTTCAAACAAACATGTGGTTTCTGCTTTCCAGTATAAGTAATATATTTTAAGATCCTGAGTGATTTGTAAATGTTTTCAAATATTGTAAAGGATGTTTTGAAAGTGATTTCAAAAAGGAAGTGTTTAAAATGATTTTTGAAAGTGATATAGTACTGAACTCACTTCGTTCACTGGAAAATAATTCCAATGATGATCCGAACATCATCGGTATTCATTTTCAAGTTTATAAGTGGCGGATTACTACCAAAGGTTTGTTTTTGAATTGTCTTGAGGAAATAAGTTGTTTAAAAATTCAAATTTTTTGAATTGCTATTGTTATATATGATTTCAAACTGATTCGAAATAAAGTCTAGAAATTTGAAATTTAAAATTGAACTTATGAAGTTAAAGAAAGATTGTGAAAGCAAATGGAAATTTAACCGATACCAGTTTGGTGGAAATTGAGTTGGTTGGCAATGACATTGAAATAAAGTTGGATTATTGAGTAGGAATTGGGAATCGAGATTGGAATTAGAGTTTGAATTGAATTCGGTTTAGGTATAAGCGAAGTGTTGGATTTGAGGATGAGTTGAGTGGAGACCAATTGGGAATACGTTTGTATTGGCTGAAGTAACAGCAAATAGAAGAGATAGAGTTGAGTGCCCGACAAAAAGGTACAAGTTTATATTCTATTTGGATACGAGTTTTTATTTTGTTTTGGATTGGAGAAGGCCCAGAGAGGCGAATTGTAGTTGTACCGATTAAGCCGTACAAAGGAAACACTGATGAATTTTTTTGGAAATTTAAAGTGTTATAAAAAAATTTAGGATTTTTTAAAATTTTCATTAATGGAAATAAATTAATATTTTAATTAAAATTAATTAGTTCGGTTGAAACTGAAGTTAATGGGTAAAACAAAAGGCTTTTAATCTAGTAAATGAGGTTATTGTCAATTTTTCAACCTTAGTAAATTTCGAAGATGAAATTCTTTTAAGAGGGAAAGAATGTAACATCCCGTAATTTATAGGGATTTAATAATTAATTAATTTAATTATTTATGTGTATGGGTTTGATAATTCAGAATTGTTTGGATTTAAATATCTAAGATATTAAATTCATGTATACAAGAAATGAGAACAGAAGAATTGGTGCGGTAGGACAATACAAGAGGAATATACTTTTTCACAGAAGATAAAATAGAAATGTCCATATTCATATCCATTATTTCAAACATGGGATGCTCTTTTCTCAGAAACACAAACATATATAATTCATGTTAAGTCTGCATTTCAGGATGGAATCAGAGAGCTATTTCGATAGATCAGAACCAAATTGAATGAAACATAATTAAACAAAATATAATGATAATTCACTCCATCTGTGTATTAATTAACAACTGAACAGAATTTAGTATACGGTTTATTCTTTAGATTTAGCATAGTCAACAGATGATACAATATAAACAGAGGTGTTGTCAGCGAAAAGGCAAGCTACGTGCTATTTCCCTTTGTATTACATGCAACCAAACAAGGACGTCATGCACAGAAGACAGGCTAGTCCTTAATACTTAACGTAGAAGGCAAAAAAAATAACTGAGTATGAAGTACGACTGTTATATAAAGTAGCAACAATTAAAATATTCAATCCTTAGCTATTAAGTTTACAAACCAGTCCCTTTCAAGACACAGTCCTACCCTGTCATGCAAGAGCTACTTCGGAGATTTCTACTTTACAATATAACCCTTAAAAACTTTGTTCCAATCTTCAAATTTCTCTTATATATAAATACACGCTGCCATCCTATTCTTTTCTTCTTTCAGAAATTCCATCGCCTTGTAAATCAACAGTTTCGGATATATATATATATATATATATATATATATATATATATATATATATATATATATATATATATATATGAACCAAAACGGACTGTGTATGAAATTAAAGTAGACACTGCAAAATGATTTATAATGAAACAAGGATGTCGGAATCTTGTTATTTGAAGAAAAGCTTTTACGCTTTGGTTCTCGTTTGGGATGTGTGAGGGAAGGAGAGCAATGCGGTTGTGTACAACCCTGTCAGAATGTCATGATGTGGACAACCGAGAATGCTTATTAAATCCAACGAAGTCAAAGTCGAAAGCTAGGAGGATGCAGTTACCCTGCTTGGTGAATTTCCTTAGTCGTTCTATTGAATCTTGACCTCGTCTCCATCTTCTATCGTCATAGAGTACAATACCTTCGAACAGGTTACTAAAACGTATTCCTATTACTAGTATCCTTTTTGTCGTTGGAAGAACTACTGGAGAATGATAACATGAGGAGAAGCTTTCAGGAGCGTAGTGAGAAAATAGAGCGGTGTTGGCAATGGGCGGGTTTTATGAAACTCGGGTTCATGCAGGAGATAACTGGCCACATGCAGGAGGAGTTTTAGTGAATTTTGTGCGCAGGTTTTCTACTGTGCAGTGAAGAATACTGTTGGACGTATCTTGAATAAATGAACCAAGTTGAACTAAAGCAGTATGGGTAGGAGAGAAATGGAAGACGCGATGTTTGAATATATTTTTTGGTGCTTTTAGATGCTTGGGGAAGGAGCAGTTGGAATAGGGAGTTTCGAAAATGGTGAGTTCGTATAACAAGAGCAGCGAGTTTTTCTTGTTTGTGGAAGGAGGAGTGTAACAACCCTGAATTTTGGGGTAAATTTAAAATTTTATTTAAAGTGATTTTAATGTGTTTTGACTATTTTAAATAATTTATTTCAAATAATAATGGTAAAATTTTATTTTTAATTAAAGTTAAAACGAATATAATTTTAAAACGAGCTTGAAATGACGAGGTAGTTTGAAATTTTAATTTTAAACTTTGACTGAATGTACACAATACAAAATAAATCAGAATTGAGTGAAACCAAAAATATTTAAATCTGTTTAATTATATATTTCTAACGAATCTGAAAAATTGAAATTTCATTATAAAAAGTTATGGCCATTTCCTTTTTTTAGTAAGGTCGCTGTAAGAATTTATATATATATATATATATATATATATATATATATATATATATATATATATATATGGTCCAAAAAGCTACTTTTCACATACGAAGGAATTTGAACTCGAAACCACTTTCATTGAGTTCGGAATGACGTTTCTGCATTTAAAAAGTATAAACACTTATATATTTGGAGTTTCGAAAATTATTTGTTTAAAAATGTATTTTTAATATAAAATATATAGCCATAGAAAATAGTGATTTTTCAAACAGTGTCCGTTTCTGACGAAACCACTTTTGTTGGATTCGAAATATTAAATTATTGCTAGGTTTCAAATTTTAGAATTTTCCAAGCTAGTACGTGAGCGTGGCAAAAAAAACAGTATTTAGTCAGTTTCGGTCAAAATTAATTGACTGAAAAATAGTCATTTTTCAAAATGTCTCATAATTCAACGAAATAATTTTTTTTGGATTCGTATCATCAAAACAAAGCTAAAAATGATTTTTTGGTAATTTTTAGAATTAAAATATAATTATAATTGATTTTTCAGTGTAAACGGGCAAATTTTTGACTTTAAAAATTCATTAAAAATTCATACGGGCTCAGAATTGAACGAAATTAATTTTCATAGGTCCACAACATCAAAACATAGCTAAATATATTTTTTCGAGAATTTTTGAAGTTAATTTGTGACCTCGGTGAATTTTCATGTACGGTATACATTAAAATATTAATAAAATAATATAATTATTTCAAAACTCATAATAAATTTCGGAATTGGGTACTGTAACATGTTTCATTGCGTTCAGAAGGCCTCAAAACCTTAAGAACGACAGTAAGCAGGCCTAAATCGGAGTTCGGACCAAAACGGGCCTTAACGGGCTAATTAAATTATTAAGTAATGATTAGGAAAACCTAAATAATATTATAAAACCCGAAATTTACTGTTCATCGTCCTCTACATCGTGTTTTTCAGCCGACATATGCAGGCCAAAGAACCCATCATGGCCGAATTCTTCTAACTCCGATTTCTCTCTCATTTTTCAACGAAATTTAGCGTGTGAGTACTCATTTCGAAGCTCTTTCCGAGCTCTACGATCTCCGACAAGAATCACCTCGAATCGTGCCTCGATGAAGCCGCCATCCCCCCGTGAACAGCCGCCAGTCGCACCCCCTAGGCCCCACACGCCACCGCCGAACACTCCTCTCACTTAGCCCGACAACCTCCCGCAAACCGTTCCTGAATTCATCAAGTATCTAAGGAGAAAGGTTGGATCAAAGTTTTGAACTCTTGGTAAGGTTCATTTCAGATTTTGTCACGCTTTTAAGCGTCGCGGAGTCAGTTGTTAAAGGTTGATTTCTAATTTTTCATATGAATTTGAATGCTAAATGTTTTAGATCCGCAACCGTCTTGAATTCAAACACCAAATCTGATCAAACTCAATTCATCTCAAAACCAACAGCGGTGAGAATTTATTTTTAATTAAATTTAATTTATTTAATTATTAATTCTTTATTATTAAAGAATATTGATTGATTGATATGCTATGTAGTGACATTTGAAATACGGATCTAGGTTGTTTATGACCGTATGATGTTAGATCCGCGAATCTAAATATTAGATCTGAAACTATTGGCTAATTAATATATATTATTTGTTAATGATACTGAATCATACTTCGCCGATTTGACATATGCCAAAATATAAACCACCTTGAATATTATCTTGATATGAATTGTTAGATGTATACTTGTTTGGATATTTGAATGTGGTTGTTGATTGGATGATATAAATTTACATCTTATGTTGTAAAAATATAGAATTTGCGATGATTTATATTTTTATTATGTAAACCAAAATTTTGGAATTTACGATGATTTACAATTTAGTATGTAAATCAAAATTTTAGAAATTGCGATGATATACATTTTAGTATGCAAATTAAAAGTTAAAAATTAGCGATGACATGAATTGACAGTTTATTTTGTAAATTTAATATTAGAATTTTGTGTTGACACAATTTTTTTTTTCTTATGCAAATTAAAGCTAAAATTTTGCGTGATATAAAATTTACATTTTCTTATGTAAATTAAAGTTAGAATTTTGCGTTGATACACAAATTTACATTTTATTATGTAAATTAAGGCTAGAATTTTGCGTTGATATAAAATTTACATTTTATCATGTAAATTAAAGTTAGAATTTAGCGATATCGTAAAGTTTACGTTTTATTTGTAAATTTAAAGTTAGACTTTGCGATGACATTAAAATTACATTTTGTTTTGTAAATTTAAAATTAGAATTTTGCAATGTCATGAAGATGTACATTTTATTATGTAAGTTAAATTTAGAATTTGTGATGACATGAAATTTTACATGATATTATGTAAATAAAGTATTTTCACCGTATGCATAAATTTACATTATTTCCAATGTAAATTAAATAGTAAATTTAACCGTAGGATGTTACTAACATTTTTAACATTAATATAACACTATGGGTTGTCATTAACATTTTTTGTTAATATTTAAAAGGAATTTAACATTTTTGTTAATGATAATAATAAGAGATTACATCGTATGAGAATTTAACATTTTTGTTAATGTTAAAAATTAGAATTTACATCGTATGAGAATTTAACATTTTTGTTAATGTTAAAAATAAGAAATTTCATCGTATGACAAATTTAACATTTTCGTTAATGTTAAAAATAAGAAAATACACCGTGTGTTAATTAACATTATTTTTAGTGTTAATTTAAAAGAAAATTCATCGTATGTTAATTAACATTATTTTAATGTTAATATCAGAATAATTCCACCGTAGGAAAATTTCACATTTTTATTAAAGTTAATATAAGGGAAATGGCACTGTATGTACATTTTACATTATTTTATAATGTAATTATAAAAAGGATTTACACCGTAGGATATAGTTACATACTTTTAATGTATATTAAAATGAATATTTTCACCATAGGATAAATGTACATTATGTTTACTGTACATAAAAAGAGGAATTTCACCGCATGATAAAAATTACATTTCTCTTTGTAATTAAAAAGGGAATTTCACCGCATGATTGGAATTACATTTTTCTTTGTAATTAAAGATGTGAATTTCACTGCATGAAAAAAAAAGTTTCATTTTTCTATGTAAATGAAATATGAGTTTGCATTATATGTAAAGTTGCATTATTTTAAATGTAAATGTAATAGAAACCTCACCCGTATGTAAAATTTGACATTATTTTACATGTAAATATAGAGTAGAGTTTGGATGTAGATTAAAGATTACTTTTATTATAAAGAAGTAGAATGTACATGGTGAAATAAAATTTACATTTTATTTTATAAGGTAAGATATATAGAAATCCATCGTATGTTAAAATTTACATGTTTATAAATGTAAATAAAAAGGAATTTAACTGTAGGAAGATTTACATTATTTTTTTATGAAATAAAAAGAATGGACTTTACATTGTAATTAAAAAGTCAATTTTACATTGTAAAGAAAGAACGGATTTCACATTGTAATTAGAGAATGAAAATTTACATTTCCTTTAATGTAAATATACATGAGTTTCACCGTATGCCCATTTTACATTATTTTTAATGTAAATTATATAGTAATTACAACGTAGGATGATTTTGCATTATTTTATAATGTAAATAAAAAGGGGATTTACACTGTAGGAAATTAACATTATTTATAATGTTAAGATAAAAGAATGATATTGTAGGATGAATTGACATTATTTATAATGTTAATAAAAAGAGAATTGACCGTAGTATAAGTGACATTATTTATGATATTAATAAAAAGAAAATTTACCGTAGGATAAGTGACATTATTTATAATGTTAATAAAAAGAGAATTGACCGTAGGATAAGTTACGTTATTTTATAATGTAATTTAAAGGAAGTACATCGCATGAAATAAAATACATTGTTTTTATGTATTTTATGAATGAATTAAAGTCGCATGAAATAAAGTACATTTTTTTTATGTATTTTATGAATGAATTAAAGTCACATGAAATAAAATACATTTTTTATATATTTTATGAATGAATTAAAGTCGCATGAAATAAAGTATATTTTTTATGTATTTTATGAATGAATTAAAGTCGCATGATATAAAGTAGATTTTTATATGTATTTTATGAATGAATTTAGACCGCATGAAATGAAATACACTTTCATATGTATTTTATGAATGAATTTTCATCGTATGAAATAAATTACATATTATTATGTAAATTATGAATGAATTTAACCCACATGAATGAATTTCATTTTATTCTATGAAATGAATGTATGGGTTTATTTTGTAAATAAAGATTACATTTTTATAATGTAAACAAGAAGTAGGATTCACATTGTAAATAAAATTTATACTTTTATATGTAATTAAGAACGATGAATTATAAATTACATTTTACATGTAAGAAGGAATTGGACGATGAAATATAATTTACATTTTACCGTAAATTAAAGAAATTAAAAGAATCAAAAAGGAAGAATTCATCATTCAAGTATGATTTTCATTTCTCTGTAAATGAAGGGATAAAAGGATAAAGAAGGAAAATAAACTTAAGAATAAAGAGTTAAACGGGTTACGTTTATATATATATATATATATATATATATATATATATAAAATATAACTAAAATTAAACGAATCGAGCGCGGTATTTCGCGTTTTAAAATTATATCTTTAAATGACAATACAAGAAGATCCGACCGTTGGATTTTCTTAAGACTAAAACCGCTAGGACCGTCTTGGAAAAAATCTTTCCAACGATACATAATACGTCAAAACCCAACGGTTAGATTTTGAGATATGCGAAAATCAAAATTGATTGAAAATAGCACCAGAATCGCCATTGACCTAAATCGTCGCTGATTAAAGATTTAATTATTTTCAATTAAATAGAATAGGAAATAATCGTTATAAATTAGAAATAACGATAAGGAAGAGTTTCCAATATATATATATATATATATATATATACGAAGATTATTTGGAACGGCCGAGTAAATCTCATTCCAAATAATCAAAACGACGATGAGAATTGAAGAAGAAGACGACTAATGAAGACCGTCAATCTTCCCCTCAGGAAGACAGTGATTGAGGCTTTGAATTGATTTGCTCTCAATTCGAGGTCATGATCGTCGTTCGAACGAACATGTTGATTGAACGGATTTGGCTTTCGCTCAGACCCAGAGCATAAGCGTAAATGAATTGCATGTCTGACGTGGTATTCCTTTACATTGTATCTATTGATCTTTGCTAAACATATATCTGTTTGGTGTCTTTCACCCATCTCTGAGACGTACGAGCTCAGAGGTTATATATTGGCGGAAATCAATGATATGGTATGGATTGACGATGTGGCATGCCAAGATGCATGAGATCAAGGCTTTGTTGAAAAGCAGGCCTTGTGGGATGATCAAAGCATAGCCTGTTTAGGCATAGCTTTGTGTATGACGTGACTTCACGAGCCTCACACACCGGCGGAGTCTAAAACGGGAGAAGGGAACGCAGGGAGTGCACATGTTTCTTTCTAGCTAGAGTGGTGCCAGGGACCTACCAGCGCTGGCATTTATTCATTGTGGTTGTTGGATTTTTCGAGGCCTCGATTTATGCGGTCGCCACTGGCCGTATTATAGGTCCAAAAGGACCGGGAAGCGTGTGTTCAGGAATTACTAATCCATTAAGCGTTAACGTATGGACCGGCCCTGCAGCTATCCAAGGGTTGGACAGAGTACCAATCCTGGGGCATTGCTAGAGTGTCTCGAATCGGTAAGGATCTCCTCCCTAGCCTTGACTCAGATGGAAATCCAAATTCCAAATACGACCCTACGGTTTTGATTGTATTACTAGTATGGAGATATAGTAGGATGGGGTACTATGTTTCCTAGGATTGATACATTTATTTTGAAATGTTTTTATTATACACTAATAATAATATTAAACTCGTATTTGCCGTATTTAGCATGTTTAATCACCATAAGGGAAAACTCTATCCTCTGGTGTGCGTTGCATTGTGTGATGGGACTTGAGTCTTATGGTGATTCCATTTTTCTAAAAAGCATTGCGATGTTGTATGTTCTGACACTTTAAATTATGCATGACAATCCATTGAGTAAACCCGTTCCGCATTAGCGGCGTGGTCTTTGGATTTGTCATATTATTATTACTAAACTAGTTATGAATTCTCACACCAGTCCCACGACTGACTCGTAGTTTGTTTCACCTTTTTGCAAACTCGGGTGCCCTCTTTTCTACACGGGCAGCCAAGTAAACAGGTTCATTCTTTGCTTGGAGTCTTCTTGGAGTTGCTCATTATCTGTGCTTGGATTTGCTTTTGCGGAGAGGTGATGACTTGGAGCTTTGAGGACAGGTATCATTTACTTCTATTGCATTTTTCTATATTTAAGTTCAGTCATTAGACTTGTTTCATTTCGTATTGCTTATTTTGGGAGTTGGAACTTATTTTCATTTCTGCAAACTTGATGTAATAATTTGGACTCTGTGACTGTTGGGATTATGTGGTTTATGACATTATATTTCCGCTGCTATGATGTTATTATGCTATGGTTTTCCTCTGCTATATTGTATCAGTGATATGTATTGTTATATTTTATGTTGTATTCCATATGATTATTCCTTACTTTCACCTAGTGGAAGTTTGGGATCATCACAAGGAGTCTTATGGGCGGGATAAGGCTTCAGTATGTGGCATGTTTCTGCTAAGCCCAGTTAGAAAATACTTTTATATAAGAAGAAGCCCACAAGGAAGAATGTGGGATCAAATAATTTGGCTACGGAGATTTTAAGGAGTAGCTACAAAATGTCGTATCGAAGGAGAAATCAATCACGGCCTGGGTTTTTAGTATGGGTGTGGGACGATAAATAAATGGTACGCCCAATTATTTAAATGATTTAAGTCTTAGTTTAACAAAAATAACGTAGTAACTTGTTAAACTAATATCTTGCTCATACACAATCGAAATTCAGAAAAACTGGATCCTTTAGGATCATATGGACGATGGCCACACGATGGAACTGACCGAGAGTGAATTGGAGCTCGTTACAATTTATAGCGAAATAAATAGTCTGATCTGAATCAACGACAATTGTCATTATTTAATGATAACTGTCCAATGTGGGTAAAACTCACTAGCTCTGCATAGTTATATTTTTATAACGTATTTTTAGAACTGATAAATGTTGGTTGGTTGCTGTATGTTGACTGGTTGGTTGAACTACTAGGTAATTAGTTGAAATTATAGATCTGGTTATATATATATATATATATATATATATGTGTGTGTGTGTGTGTGTGTGTGTGTGTGTATGTAGCGTTAATTAAATATTGATTCTGTTTAGCAGAATATTTCATATTGAAATGAAATTTGATGTTAATTACATCGTTTAACATCTGTTGATGTAGGGAAACAGGTTGGAGGGATCCAACAAGATTCCTCAATATTTATAATACTGTTCGTTTACATATATGATGATATATGATGTGATATATAATCTATGATTGATTATGATAACACTGGTCTAGTTATTTGGTATTTGAAATGCCGTAAGAAATACTGGAATGTATAAAAATGATTTTTCAAAGTGTATTTAAAAAAGGGCTATTTATTTAGAAAATAAATAGAATTATAAAAGCAATATTTATTTAGAAAATAAATAGAATTATAAAAGGAAATATTTATCAAATGAATAGAATTTTATAAAATGAAGTACGTGAAAAGTAGATATTGAATAGGAAACTGTTTTAACAGATAAATTAAGAAGATTAATTTATAAATGATATTTATAAATTAAGTAAAATATTTATCACTGGATAAATTAAAATATAAGTCTGGATTTATGTAGAGAAGTTGAAACCGGTTTTAACACTGATATTTCAAATGGAATCTGAAATTAGTTTTTAAAGGAAATTAAATGAGATTTTAGTGTTAGAATTATATAATAAGTTTTTATAAAAAATTATATAAATAGAAGTACAAAAAGAAATTGGATTGGAGATAGTGTTTTTAAATTGCGAAATCAAACTGTTTTGATTCGATAAAAGAAATATTTTTCACATTCGATGTGAATAAGGGATTGAAGTAAATATTTTTCAAATAAAAAATTTACATAGGAATTTGGAAACTGAAATAGGATTGAAAAGAGAGTTAATCGATTAGAGTTAATCGAATCGATTAAAGTTAATCGAATTAGAGTTAATTGAATTATAGTTAATTGAATTAGAGTTAATCGATTAGAGTTAATTGAATAATAGTTAATCGAATAGTGTTAATCGAATAAGAGTTAATCGAATACAAGTTATTCAAAGAGAGTTAATCGAATATAAGATATTTGAAGAGAGTCAATCGAATACAAGTTATTCGAAGAGAGCTAATCGAATACAAGTTATTCGAAGAGAGTTAATCGAAAATAAGTTATTCGAAGAGGGTTAATCGAATAAATTTATTCCAAAGGAAGTTATCGAACATAAGTTATTTGAAAGGGAGTTAATCGAATAAAGATTACTCGAAAGAGAGTTATACTTTGAAATTCAGTTATATCGAATGTAGGAAAGTGATGTTTACTTTCTGTTTTCAGATCAAGATTTATTTATTCATTTATAAATTAGTTGTTTGTTTATTTATTCAAATTAATAAATAAAATTTATATTTAAGTTATTTTATTTCAAAAGCATGGGATTATAACACTATTGTTATAATCAAATGATTTATGTAAAAGAAGTGGATTCGTAAATAGAATCCGAGAGTTACATAAGTAAATTTGTTAAAGATTTAGAAGGTGAACTTTGTTTATTTCAAAGTTAGAAATGTAGTGTTATTCAGTTAAGGTCTGAGACGTAGTTATACCCCAACTTGATTGGCTTGGTTTTTAACTAAGGAATGGCTAAGGTTCGATAGTGAAGGCTGGTTAAGTGAATTTAGTTAATGAGTGTAATGGTTTGAGTTGGCGTCACGATGTTTTATTTAAACATCTGTTTAAATCCAATGAAGGAGTTTTGGGAATGTTTCCCAAATAAGAAATCAAATATGTTTTCTCATATAGAAAATAAGAAATGAGAGTAAATATGGAAATGTTTTCCAATGATTAATAACGTATATTTTCTAAATTTAGAAAATAAGAATTTACGAATATATGGAAATGGGAATAGGGAAATAAATAATTGAATGACAAATTAAAGGGGATCAATGTTGATTGATGATTTGCTCGGTAAGATTTCCATTTGGAAATACGACCGTTGTTTGTACACATGCTTTCCTTTGATAGTTATATAACTGACTATCAAAGTTTTTGACAATTTCCGTTGTCAATATGAAGAGACCGGGACCAGATTCATTATCTGAAAGCCACTCCATATGGCATTCGCGTTGAGAATTAAATATGATGAAGATAATTGAAGACGGAATTTAAGCGAGGGCTGTTCTGGCAATCCTAGGTAGAAATTGCCTAAGATTAATTTACAGAATAGTGCCTTCGGGTTATCCAGTCCCAGGACAACTTGAATGGACGAATGTCTGACAGAGTATATCTGGTAGATTGCATAAGTTGATTGTTTCAAACGTATTTACGTTGGTGGCGGAGGAATTCATTTCTCTTAGCTTATACCCGTGGTATTTTTGGGGAAATCAATTTGTGATTTGACTGGTATGACGATGTGGCATTCAGTAATTAAAAGAGTGATATGTTAAAAGATACGTTATGACCTCGGGCCTCATCAACTGGGAAATGACAAAAATCGGGCAGGTTGTATGACTAAGTGGACCGCACCCAATTAGGGTATATTGTCACCATCTAGAGAATATTTATATTTCTTACTTCTTTCAATTTTGTATCTCCTGGGAATGGTTATGTTGGTATACCAACCGTAAGGTGACAATATATTCGGAACATTCAAGCGAAATGAATGGCCAGTCATGTATGGCCGAGTTGCAAGATGTTCTTGTTGAACTCCAATGTATCGCTTCTAGAGTACACTGATCGAAAGGTGGTTCTATACCTTGTCATTGTTAGAAATCCATTACCCAATAAGAGTCTGCGGTTTTTGATTGTATATTATATATGAAGAACGTGAGATGAAAGTGTTCTACTAAATTGTTATTTACTCGATTTAGACATTATTATAATATCAGAAGAGTTGTGATATAAAGAATATTTTTAGTAGTCGTAAGGTAAAAACTATCTGTGTTTGTGTGTGGATCGGTCTTACGATTTTCCTTTCATTTAAAAGGATTTTAAAAGTTAAACAAATGCTTGAAGTTTACTCACACCAGTCACACGACAGACCTAGAATTTATTTTTCTTTGTTTTCCCTAAACTCTTGGGTACCCAATTTTGTACGAGCAGTCAAGTAGTCGGGATATTATAGATACTTGAAGAGCTGGAGCAGGAGGCATCAGGATTATATAGCTATTGGTTATTTCCGCTGAGTTGTAACTATTGTACCTTGATAATGGTATTGTATTCATATACTGTTTTGATTTCAAGTTATGTTGTATAATATATTTTATTCATTCTGCTGTGAGATTCGTGTTACTCTGATGTTGTATGTCATTCTTCTTCTTTTTCTATTCTAATTTTCTATCTTATCAATTCTCACCCTCAATTTTCTTTCATTAACTATCCGGTATTTTCGATGCTTGGATAGTCCACATTGAGTTTATCGATTACCAAGGTTGCAAATTCCCCGGGTCGTTACAATTTAATAATTTTAAGGTCATCAAAAATTCCAAACCAGAAATTGCTGAAAAAGAAAGCTTATTGAAAAGTGATTTGATTTTAAATGAGCTTGAAAAAGAGATCGAAAATTTCTAGAAACTTGAATTTGAAAAACAAATTAATTTTGAATCTGAGATTCTTGAATCCAAGACCAAAATCAAGTTGCTTGAAAATGAAAATTTGATTTCAAAGTAGAATGATACTGAAAAGAAAAAGATCGACATTAATCGTTGTTCAAATCTAATGAAAGAGAATTTGACCTTAAATCTAAAATTCAACAACTTAAATTAACTTTGATCAAATTTTCTAACGGTGAAAAATCTTTAAATATGTTGTTGAAAAACCAACTCTTTTCAGGAAATAAAAATGGTCTTGGTTTTGGGAAAATAAATGATTTTGAAAATTTGAACTCATGTGATTTTAAAAATCCTGCAAATTATTTTAAGAAGGGTCATTCTGAAAATTTGAATTTTATAAATTCCAAAAGTTTTTTGAATCACAAACGAGATAAGAATTGGTTTGATAACAATTCATTTAATTCATTTTGGACCCCAAAAACAAATAAAATGATTTTTGGAAAAACTAAACGAATTTGGGTTCCAAAGGGTACTTTAGTTGATTCAAATGGATTATTATACAAATAGGTTTGGGTACCCAAAGATGTGAACACAACTATGAGTGGTTTTGCTATTTTTGTTAGGCCACTCAATCCTCTTAACAGTTAGGTACCGAAGGAGGACGAGGAACTGCATTGCTAAAGAAAAACTGGATTCAAACTGCTACATATCACAGAACCATTTAGAGTTCCTTAGCCACATCTGATGAGTCGGAGATTCTGGTTTACATGGATTTCAGGTATGATATCTGAACTCATCTTTGTAACTATTTTGTTTCCTTTGTTTATTCCTTCTTCTACCCTGACTATTTTTTATTTGATTTGTCACTGTCATATCATTGTAACTTCTTTTGGGCTTCGTTAACTTCAAATTGCAGAATTCATATTTTTCTGGAAATTCGCTTCATTTAAATAGAACTCTGATGTTTTAATCTCTTCCAGTTCTTGAATTTAAATTTGTAAATATCTGCAATTGTTTTGAAGTTTATTTTCTGATTTCTGAATTCATAATAGTGTTAATGTATTCTTGTCATATCTTGAACACTGTTAATTTGAATTCTAAAATTTTGAAGATCTGAATGTTTGATGGAATTTCACACACCACTGCTGTTTTGAGATTTCACTAATTCATTTTAGAAAAGCTTGAAATAAAAGGCTCATTACAGCACACCAATGTTTATCAGTTGTGATAATTTCATTGATTTTCAAATTGGCTTGGAAATTTTTAATTGTCTTGAATCATAGTGATACATCTTGAAATTCATCTTTGTTCATGATCAATATGGTTGAAAATTTGTTTGTTTGAAATCCTCTGAAATTCTTGATATTTTGAATGTCACAGACATCTTAAATTTGAAATTATCAATCTTGTGTGACTGATTCATTATATCTCAAAACTTGTCATTGATTTAAGTGATTTAAAATAAATTGTTTTTAATTTTTGGATCATGAATATCTCTCAAGCTTGAAGTAAATGATCCAAAATTATTTCTCAGAAATACTTGTGAAAATTCTTTGAAACTCCGATCTTGATTTGAAAATATTTTTGATGACTGCTTGATTTGGTATCAAAGGTTTACCATTCTCTAATAGATGGAATTTGTGTACTTGAGTTGCCTGCTCAACTTTGTGATTGGTTTATGTTGTCTGAGATACCCTTAGTTTGACTGCAGTATCATATTAAAATCCTCGTTTGCAGAGATAACAAGTGGAATCAAATTAGGAAGTGCTGAAAGTTTTTACTGATCTTATTCTCATCCTGTATATATTTGTCTTGTATAGATCTTCATTTCCCTCTTGTAATTGATTTTAAATTTTAAAATTATTTATTGATTATTCATTCAGAAATTGAAATAATAACCAAACAAAACTGTATTTATAATTCATCAAAATTATTACCAGATTTTGAACTTGTGATGAATTATGACTGCAGTATATTTCATAATAAGAGGAGATTTTATTTAAATTTTTCATGATGGTCGAACATTTATTATAATATCTTTGAATTGGCTATTATTTCACGACTATCTTCATTATCTATCATCATTCGGCCATCCGTCATGATTTTATATCAATGTGGAGAGTTAAATATTTTTTAAAATCATCTGAAATAAATAGTGAAAATTTTTGTGATAGAGACGGGACTGTATTATTATTCATAATTAGTGATAATCGTGATCTCAGTACAGTTGATCATATTCCATAATATGATTAATTTATAAATTTATTTCACAAATCATTTCTGTACATATCACATTTCTATTATCCATATTGGTTTTATATACAGAGGAGTTTTCATTTTGAAATTGAAAATAATAAAAATATATGATACATAAGTGTATCTCTAATCTCATTTAAAAATCCAAGCTCTGGTAATGCATAATTATGAGATAACTTATAATTTAAGCTATGACTGACCTCATTTAAAAATCTAAGCTCGGGTTATGCATGGTCAATGTGCTCTTAAATAAAAAATAAAAGAAAAGGAAATAATGTGCTATAAATTGAAATTAATTTGAAATTCTCATTTGTGTATAAAAACTGGTCTATATATCCATATTCTAACCTATGAAATGTGTTGAAATCTTATGATGTATTATGATTTGTTGACTGAAAGCTATTGGGATTTGAGATTATTCGATTTTGTCAGTAAAATTGAATTATTAACTATAGTCCAAATATCATTGTTTTTGTGCTCAACTTTATAAAATTCTTTTGGAAATAATTGGAAAATATTCATATTTTTTTAACTCTCTCCATTTTTATAAATTCATCGTAAATACGTTATTCTCTAAAATGTGAAATATGCCACCTGTTCTCAGAATATTATGATTTTTGTTTGATTGGTTGAGATTTATGATGACCGTTCTTCCTCTTAAGCTGAAATTATATTTTTTTTAGTCATTTTTCATCTATATTTTAAATTCTGAATCCTTTTGATGATAATAAAAGAGGGAGAATGGGTTAATATTTTGATTTATGAGTGAATATTTTATAAATATTTTAATTTTGAAAATTCATCTAATTCTTATTGTTTTCACTCGTGCACAATTATAGGGGGAGTTTTCTATTATAGGGGGAGAATGCAAATAGAGGGAGTTCCATTTTTCACTGTCAAGCACATTTATTGTAATCAAAATCTTAATATTTGTTTTTCATCATCAAAAGGGGGAGATTGTTGTATATAACGGTGTTGTATACATAATTATACGATTTTTGTTTGATGATAACAACCAAATGAATATTATTATAACTGTGTTTGGTTCTGTACTGATACACCACATTACAGGCAGAAATATAATATTTATATTTAATTAAAATACTATTGGACAAGAATTTAAATATTCAAAATAGGGTTTTATCAAATATAATATTTTATTTCAACAGTCAAAACAGTACAAACTTATAAACTCCACAATTTGCACATTTCACTGCTATTCATTTCAATATAGTCAACTTCATTGTATACAAAGTTCCTGATTACACCACTCACACTCAGTTATACAGACATTCACTCATATACACATTTTCATACTTTCAATGTCTTCAGTCTTCTGTCTTCATAGCTCACATCAGTCCGGTCATCATCTGCTTACCTGTCACATGAAACACACACACACAATAGACTGCAATAGAAATGAAACCGAATACATGCGAATATAAAATTTTATTTTAAAATTTTATTTTCCTCAGATTTCTGGTGTGTTTCTCATCATTTTTCATGACTCAATCTGATTTGTATATATCAATCTAGTACCCACTGATCAGCCTCAACATACCATACTGGTTTGCTGATTAGAACCGGCGTCAAAACTAGCTGATTTTGAACAGCCTCAACACAGTGCAGCAGTCTGCTGATATAAATAATATATTACACGCACACGATATATGTATACACACACTGTTGTGTGTATATACACATATGTACAGGTGAACATGGAGAAGACAAGTTACGATCATGGTCGAGCACAAGAGTGAGTCATAAGCAAGTCAAACATGAATGTAACATGGTGCAAATGTAAGGCAGCATATACATGAATTCCAGAAATACATGGAGGATGGTCATGTACATACAGCAAGAAAATGTGTTGTTCACAAATCAGCAAGGCAGATTACAAGCATGCATGGTGCAGATCCATGTCAAGTGTCAAGTGCAGTTCAAGTGGACAAGCATGTATAAATGATCAGCAACAACAATGCAGTCAAGCCCAGTCATGACCAAATGTCAAAACAGCAACATAAATGAAGCATCAATATAAACATGGCCAATCAAATGGATGCAGCATAGTATGGTGATATCATATAGAAGAAGTCAGCCAAATGGATACGCAAAGCAAGCTCATGCACAAGCTCGAGGAAGGTGTACAAATGGATTGCATATATGGTACAAGACATGGTTCAGCATTTACAAAATGGAGAACAGGGCAGAACACAATAACAAAGAGCAACATTAATGGAAGTCTGGTCAAACTGGGAGTTCATCATCAAAGCAGAACAAACTTTCAACTTGACACAGCATGGATCAATACAGTGGTGAAAATGCAAGTACAATTTGGTGCAACTCAGTGATGCAAATGGGTTCATGAATGAGTACAGCAGCAAGGGATGTTTTTTTCTTTCAAAAAGGTGACATGCAGCTACATGATGGCACAAGTATAAGCCAACCTGATGTACATGGTGGGGTATCATAAACATAAGCAATCATGCATTTGGTTATGGCATGACAGCATGGTACTCAACATGGATATCAATGTCAAAAAAAAGGAGCCAGTGAAACAACTCATTGTACAGAAAACTAGCAGTATACATCAAAGATGGTCATGGTGCACAATACAGGAGCTAATACAGCAATGACAAACTGACAAGCAGTAGCTGTTGTGCACAAGCAAGTGCAGATATGTGTATATAGAACAAAGAACAACATGCAATCAGCTTTTTTTATGGAAAGTGATATTGTGTTGAATCACTAAAGTGAATTCATGGCAATAAAGAGGAGACGTGCAAATTTACATTTCCAAATTTATCATCAAGCATACATGGCAAGAAATCTTTTTAAATATGTTTCCAGTTTCTTGGCAAGGCAAATCAATGCAGGGAAATCAGCATCACAATATTTGGCAATTATGAATTATCGACATTCAAACAAAAATTCTAGTATGAAATAAATTGGGATTCAAGTTTTAATGTTGATTACAGATTTGGCTATATGTATTTTTAGAAATGAATACACATGGAAATTCAATTTCAGATATGCACAAATCAGATCATCAATATGTTTTTGGCAAGTGGTTAATCACTGCAGAAATCTTTTTCAAAATGGTAAATACTTTCCAGAAATGCTCAACTTTTTTATGGAAACAAATCTCATCAGTAAAGACATTCAAAGACGTAGAAACCACTCAATAAAATCCAAAGCAATAATTCAACAATCATGGCAAGGATTCATGACTGATTAAATCAAGGAAATCAAAAGAGGAAATTTTCGAAAACCAGGGCAAGCCATTTTATATGAAATCAAAGATTGTATTAAGGATTATATAATCCTATTTATAGAACACCATCACATCATAAGCAATTTGATTGGAAATCAAAACGAAGAAGCTCAAATCAAAATTAAAAAGAATCAGAATACTCACGTTTTTCTTTTTAGGTTTCGACCAACAGAAAATCCAAATCGATCGAGCAAGAAGTAAAAAGGACCGAAGCAATCGAAGAAATCACCGCATCTTTTCCCGGCAATTGCGATCGAGTTTGGAGCACCAAGGAAAACCCTAATCCCCAAAGTTTGAACGACCACCATTCTATCTTTTCCAAAAGACAAGTGCGATCCAGCGAATAGCAAAAGATGGTGGGCCAGACTTGATCAAGTGAACGTGGCCTACTTTATTATAAAGGGGAGATTCAACTTGTTTTTTTATTAGGGTTTTTACTTGTTTATTTTGTTGTTATATTTTCTATTTGCTTTGCAAATCGTCTTATCAGTTTCTAGGTCTGTAAAATCTAGGAAACCAGTTAGGGTGTTAACTAGCAGTTTATTAGAGTCTGTAAAAACTAGGGTTACTGGTTATGGAGTTGTAATCAGGGGAAATCTGATCTAGGGGATTAGATCAGTCCAGGAGCGTAGGATTAGAATAGGAGTGAGGGGTTCACGAGTTTACATGGTCTTGTAAGTGGGATCTGTTCTACCACCTAATAGAAACCTTAGGAGTGCAGCAGTAGGCAGGTTTTTGCCGAAGCTAGGTATATCTATGTGTCATTTACTTTTTGTTTTATTATTTCTGCTGCATTCTATGATCTAATATTTTTAATATCTCGCTTAGTTTTCAATAAACACTACTCACCCCCCCCCCCCTCTAGGGTAAATCTAGATCCAACAAAACCGACTGGGGACATGTGCGTGCATTGACCGGGCAGAAGGGAATAAGACGACCATGGCACCAGAAGATATGGTTGTACACATCACGAAGGGTTGCCACTTTAGGAAAGTGATACCTCCTACTGTGGGGCCGGCACAGGGTATCTATGGAGTAGGGAGCCGATCGTTTAGGGTAGTGGTTAGGGTACATACAGAATCTGGTAAAGTTTAGGAGCCTTTTAGGATTGGGCTGCCTATGGATTGTATAAGGTTAAAACCTCTCACCAGAGGTATGCCTAAGTCTACCATCTTATAGTTGCTGGGATGATCTCGTTCCGGTTATGCTTGTATTAGTGTAGAGTAATCATTGTGGAAGCATACACACTCTATCATGTTTACCTTGTCATACTTACCTTTTATGATGTTATCTTTCTTGTCCACATTATATGCCTGTCATGATACTTTTACTTATTTACTTGCTAAAAGTAACTAGACTCGCTAGACTTTATGTCTGACCCTTTTTGTTTCCTCTTCTCTCTTCCGTTTCCCCTCTAGGTTCGCAGGGTGGGAACACTCAGGCTTAATCAGGACTCGGTTATCAACTTGCTAGGAGCTTCTTTTGAAGTATTGCTCAAGTTTTTGTCTTTACTACTATGGCTTTGTCTATTTTGGGGAATTATGCTTTTTCTTTTATGTATATCTGTACTCTGATGGTACAAGACAGAAGCTCTATATTATTGTAATGGTCTTTATGTAGTTCCAAACTTGTCATATTTTGGACCACGATGTTATGAATTATGATTGAAATAAAATTTTAAATTCCGCTGCTATTTTTTATATCTGTCGTGTAATGTTCTGGGTCTGTTTACCTATAACGCTTCACGAACTTAATGCATTCTCTTAATGAGTGACACTAACGGACGTGGGGTGTCTATCAGAATTGAAGGTTACCAGATTAGATAAAAGCTTTTGAAAATTATTTTCGAAAAGGTTTTAAAAGAAAGCATTTTCGAAAAGAAAAGTATGTTTTGAAAAACATATTCCCCAAAGTCATATGTAATATCCTTCAATCCTTTGTCTAAATCTCTTTCCTTTTCGTTTCAACATGTCTGGGGAACCTAATATCCCTGAGGGCATTACGATACCACGCTGGTTCCGTAGGTATCTAGAGGCCACGGCGCCTACCGAAGGTCATTGACGCTCCTCCCCCAGCTGCACCCGTCGTTCCTCCTCCTCCAAGAGCAGATAAGTTTGCCAAGATCTGCAAAGATTTCTATGCCATGGGAGGCAAGCAGTTCCGTGGAACCAAAGCATTCATAGAGACAAGGAATTGGCACGAGGAGACCGATGACTTATTTGTAATCTTTGAAGTGGAAGATCAAAGGAAGATTCAGTTTGCTGCCTGGCTACTTAAAGATGAAGCTTCGTTCTGGTGGGAAGTAACCCAAGTTGGACGTCCGGTGGAGACATGGGATGATTTTAGATAGAGGTTTGAAATGAAGTTTCTTTCTCAAGCTGAGAAAAGCATGTAAATGGAGAGGTTCTTAGCGCTCAAACAAGGAAACGTGACTGTTAAAGAATATGTGAACAAGTTCAACCAGCTGGCGAGATTTGGACTGGAACTGGCAGACACTCCGCATAAGAAAGCTTTACGGTTTGCTAAAGGGCTGAATGAACCCCTTCATGGGTTAGTTATGTCCCATATTCCAATGGGAGCTACTTTTGAAAGGTTTGTTGATATAGACTTAATGCATGAGGAAGATAAGGGAGAAAAGAAGGAAGTTAAAGATGAGGAAACAACGGAAAACAAAAAGGTATGGCCCAAGAAAGGACAACAATAACAACAACAGAAGAAGAAGGGTGGAAAGAATGACAAGGCTAAGTATAAAAGGAAATGTCACAGCTGTGGATGAGAGGGTCACTTGGTCAAGGACTGCAAAAGAAGGAAGAACACTTGCTTCAATTGTGGAGAGGTCGGACACTTTGCTAGGGAGTTCCTGAAGAAACAGGGACCATGGGAACAAGGTCAAAGGGCAGGAGCTTCTGGAGGGCAGATGCATGCTCTCGCGACCAGTGCTCCGGATAAAGGTAGGAAAATTTTCGTGTAAGGTTTGATTTCTCTTTCCAGTCACTCTATTATAACTCTTTTTGATTCTAGCGCTTCATATTCATTTATTTCCGGTTCTGTGGTTGAATCTCTACACTTAAATACTAGCATGGTTGTGGATTCCGTTGTTGTCTCAAACCCTATTGGTGGTTCAACTCATTTGTCTATGATTTGTCGGGGTTTGAGAATATTTATCTTAGGCATCGAGTTTGAGTGTGATGCATCTGTGCTCGATTTTCTAGGCTACGCTTTGATTCTAGGGATGGATTGGTTAACCATGTATGGTGCCATTCTAGATTGTGAGAGGAGGGTCGTTAGACTTTTGACTTGCCATGGGAGGACCCTCGAGATTTCTTGTGACCCACAAGGGTATGTTATGTTTAGTTTCCTAGAGTCTATGGATGCATCTATCGATGATCTGCAATCTGTTCCAGTATCCCGAGATTATTCTGATGCTTTTGTTGAGGTATGGGCTTACCTCCGAGGCACGAAATCGATTTTCGTATATATTTGGTGGACAGTGCAAAGCCAATTGCATTACCTGTGTGCTATATAGCTCCAAGGGAAAGGAGGGAGCTTAGCAAGCAAGTAGGGGAGCTACTTGAGAAAGGGTTTATCAGGCGAAGCGTATCTGAATGGGCTGCTACGTCAGTATTCCGGACAAGGCGGATGGTTCGCTTCGCTTGTGTGTGGACTATAGAGAGTTGAACAAACTCACAAAGAAGAACAAGCACCCACTTCTGAGGATAGATGACTTGTTTGACCCGATTGTTGGTGCCTCGGTATTTTTTTAGTTAGACTTGGCCATGGCTTTTCATCAGTTGAGGGTGGCTGAGGACAGTATAGATTAGACTGCTTTTAGAACTCCGGATGGTTACTTTGAATGGCTCATGATGCCTTTTGGTTTGACGAATGCACCCGCCTATTTTGTCGATCTGATGAGTAGGGTGTTTTGTGAGTTTCTAAATAAATTCGTCATGGTATTTGTTGATGATATCTTGATCTTCTCAAAAGAGCGAAGAAGAGCATATCTAGGATGGAGGGAAGTTTTAAAAACTCTCTGTGCGCATCAGCTTAAGGCAAAGTTCTCCAAATGCAATTTTTGGTGGAAAAAGATGAGATTCCTAGGGCATGTGGTTTCTAAAGAAGGGATGGAAGTAGATCCCGCAAAGGTGGTCGCAGTTCAGGATTGGCAGATTCCCAAGAATGCAACGGAGGTAAGAAGCTTTTTGGGGGTTGGCATGATATTATCGGAAGTTCATTAAGGACTTCGCAAAGATATCAGCCCCACTCACCAAGCCAACAAAGAAGAATTTGGCGTTTTCATGGTACATAGATTATAATGTTTCTTTCCCGCGATTGAAGAGAGCTCTGACAACAGCCCCAGTCTTAACCTTGCCCGATGGGAACAAAGTATTTACAGTATACACCGATGCATGTGGTGCAGGGCTTGATGCGGTTCTGATGTAAGAGGGGACGGTAGTATGTTATGGAGGTAGACAGCTAAGGGTACGTGAGAAGAACTACCCTACCCACGACTTAGAGTTAGCTGCCATAGTGTTCACACTTAAGACGTGGTTTCATTATTTGCTTGGAGAGAAATTCGAGTTGTACACCGATCATAAATCTCTCAAGTACTTGTTCTCGTAGAAGGATCTTAATTTAAGGCAGCAAAGGTGGATGGATTTCCTAGCTTCTTATGATTTCGAGATTGCTTAAATCCCTGGCAGGGGTAATGTGGTGGCAAACGCACTGAGTAGACAGAGGATGGCCTTGAGTCCTCTGTTTGTGGGAAGGAAATGCTTAAAGTTTATATCGACTATTGATTTTAGACCCTCCATCAATTTTTTGCCTGGTTTGTTTGCATCGCTAGAGATACTACCTATTCTTATGGATCAGATAGGAACATCACAACGAGATGATCCACAGATTTCAAACATCTTAGATAGGCTCAGTAAAGGGGAGATTTCTAGTCACCTCAATAGATATTCCATAAACGATAAAGGGTGGTTGCGACGAGATGGAAGGCTTTGTGTTCCTCAAATATGAAAGTTTGATAAAGACAGTCCTAGAAGAAGCCCATCATTCTAAGATGATTATTCATCCAGGTGGTGATAATATGTATAGGGATATGAAGAGGGTTTTCTTTTGGGTTGGGATGAAGAAAGATGTGGCAGAGTTTGTTTCTCAATGTTTGGTTTGCTAGCAAGTCAATGCTGAGCAAAAAAAGCCCGGTGTTTTACTTCATCCTTTGGAGGTTCTACAGTGGAAGTGGGAGAGCGTCTCTATGGACTTCACAGACGGTTTTCCTAGATCAAAGAGAGGAAACACCGGTATTTGGGTGTTAGTAGATAGACTTACTAAGAACGCTCATTTCATTCCAGCTAAGAGTAAGAGGACGATAGCTTGGTTGGCAGCAATTTATGTTCGTTAGATAGTCCGTTTTCATGGAGTACCTTCTAGCATCGTAAGCGATCATGACTCCATCTTCACTAGTGAATTTTGGAGGTGCTTGCAAGAAGCATTAGGTACACAGTTATGTTTGAGCACCGCTTATCATCCTCAGACCGATGGACAAACATAGAGGGTGAACAGAATTCTTGAGTATCTTTTGAGGCTGTGTATCCTAGACTTCGGAGGGAGTTGGAAAGAGCATCTTCCTTTAGTAGAATTCTCCTACAATAATAGTTTTCAAGCAAGCATTGGCATGGCACCCTTCGATGCATCATACGGATGACCCTATAGATCACCAACTTGTTGGTGGGAATCTATAGAAAGACTATTACTTGGACCAGATATAGTTAGAGAAATGTCCAAGAAGATTGATCTTATTAGACGACAAATGAAAACCGCTCAAGATAGGCAGAAATCCTACGCAGACAAGAGGAGGGCTGACATTGAATTTGAAGTAGGAGATATAGTTTTCGTTAAAGTGTCACCTTTGAGGAATGTGGTTCGATTCGGATCTATAGGGAAATTGGCACCAAGATTTGTAGGGCTATTTCCCATAACAGAAAGGATTGGCCAAGTGGCCTATAGAGTAAAGCTGACAAAGAGACCATCCGGCGTCCACGATGTTTTCCACATTTCTCATTTGCGGAAGTGCTTGCATGATACCATGGAAGTAGTTGAGCCAAGTGTATTGAAAGAAGTCTAGGTGGAACGAGAGGCGACAGTCAGACAAGTTCCCTCCTGTATTTGTAGATCAGAAGTTAAAAAGCTATGCAATAGAGAAGTCAAGATGGTGAAAGTTCAGGAGGGAGATAACCCAGAGGATGCAACTTGGGAGACTGAAGACAAGATTCGTGCTTCGTACCCTTTTCTTTTCGAGGGTGTGTTCTTAACTTCCTTTCCAAGGCTTTTATTTATACTTGTTTCTATCATTTAAGTGTATCCTATCAATTAAATCTTTGACCTTTAGGTAGGAATCCCATGGATGTAAACATGTGTTTGAGACATGTTATGTTTGATGGATGTGAGTGGATGCAAGTGTTTGCTAGTGGTTGCTCGTGGATGCATATACACACACATTAGGCACTAGATCGGCTCAATCACTCTCATACTATATATGGATGTGTGTGCATTTTCTTTTCTTATGGATGAAATTGAATGTATCATCATACGTATGTTGCATTTGGATGGATGATTGTGCATTCATATAGAACTTACATGTTAAAATAGGATTACTGCATACATGTTGGACTCATGGCACTAACATACACTGCATTAAGGAGGTCGACTGAATCAATAGACCTCCTGATCTTTGCATTAATATTGACACATATACACACACCTATGCATATGTTCATATAAGCATTGGAAGTCTTTAAGGACAATGGATGCCTGTGATTGGTGGATGAGTAGATGGGTGATGGATGGTAGGATATATATTCTTCTTAACTTGGAGATTTCGGGAATGAAATCCTTTGAGTAGGGGAGAATGTAACACCCCATAATTTTAATAATATTAAAAGTTTAATATTTAGAATTAAGGGAAACAGACGGTGCCATTGCGTTCGTCTCAAAATTTTGGTCAAGATAGGCATTTCATTTGCATAAAACGGACACTGTATAAAAAAGTTATGAACGTTTGAAGTTTGTATATGCGCACGATAATTATATATACACATATAGGGTCCAGGAATTCAAATTTGGTTCAGAAAATTCAAAATCACGAAAATTCGGGTGAGCGGGAAAATTCCCGCCCAGGGGAGTCGATCCCTTAAGGGGGTGTCGATCCCTTAAGGGGGTGTCGACCCTTGGGTCGACTCCTCAAGGGGGTGTCGACCCATGGTTCGACCCCCTAAGGGGGGTCGACCCCCCGAGGGCTGACGTAGCAGGTAGGTTCTGAGGGCTGGCAACTATATATACTGACTCATTTTTTTAGTTTTCTCACACTGAAATCAGTGGAGACCTAAATGCTATTGGTGCCTGGACTAAATCAAATATTTTTCTTCTTCAGCAACCAAAGTTTAGAGATTCAAGTGTAGATCTGTGATTCAAACTCCACTTTTCTCCTTCTATTGTTCTAGATTCGAACATTATGAGTTTAAGTTACCTTTAGATTTAAATAACTAAAAGTAAAACATGGCTGTAATCTGGATCTATCCCTATGACTGAATCATATCAGATCTATTGTAATTTGTGAATCCATGATATTCTGGATTAACTATGACTTAGATCTTAACCTTTATCGTGTCAGATATACTTTTGATTATATATCTAATTTAATATTTAGATCATCTTGTACCTATCATGTTGTGGTTAATTTGGATCTGTCATTAGTTGGACATCTAAATCCTTGTTTAGATCTAATCATGCCTATTATGACATCCCTACTATGTTAGAACTAGTTTTATTATCACAAGTTCACCAAACCTGTTCTTGAATGCCCATCTTAACATTACGCCATTATATGTTTATGTCGGTTTTGTTAGATCAATCATTTCTGTCATCTTCCCTTCATCATTTCCCTTTTATTTTATATAGTCAGGCTACTTATGAGCCTAGGTATGCCTCTAAAAATATGTGAATGCGTTAGTTTGGGAACAAGGGAAAAAACATTGAAATCGGGCATAACTATTAAATTGGGAATTTGGGCATAATTGGTAAATGGGGAAGTTGGCATAACTTGAATAATGTTTATGAATTTAGGCATATAATTCATTATGAACATAATTAGGGAAAAAGGGCACGAGAACCTATAACGACATAGGTGGAAAATTAGCTAATAATGAAATGCCTTTGATTACAGTAAATAACTGCGCCTAGACACGAGGTTAGATTACACTTGTAGTGGAAGTTTGCTCGGAACCGCTAGGCATATCCAGCAACTGCAAATGGTGAATCTAATGTGAGAGGTCTAGGTGCACAAACATGAAACGTGCTAAGACACGAGGTTAAGCCTGATTTGTGGATAAGTCTGGCCGGACCCACTCGGCATGTCCAGCATCCACAAATGGTAGGCTTAGTGTGGGAGGTCTAGCATACTGTAACCATAAATGAAAATATGGTAATAAACCTTGAATACATAACCTAGTTGAATCATAGGGATTGTATGAACATGAACTTGAATAGGGGTTAAGTAAATTTGATTGAACAGTGGGTAGGTTAAGTAAATCTGAGGGGGTACGTAATATTAAAATATAGGCCCACAAACTTAACCTAAGGGGTTATATAATTAAAGACACCAATAGGTATAAATAAACGCTGGAAGTCCTAGTGGGGATACAAAATAAGGGGGAGAGCATGTATCATTTTGTGTGGGGACCCGTTTCAGTCAGTAACCCATATAACGGTATCAAACGAGTACTCCGCCCTAGTTAGGAGTATGGACACACTTACAAGGCTGATTGTAAGAGATCCAAACATGGAGGACGGTGTGGGCGGCGCAAACCGATCGGGGACATGTGCATGCTTGGGCTGGGCAGAAGGGGATAAGATGACCATGATACCAGTAGATATGGTTGTGCACATCACGAAGGATTGCCACTTTAGGAAAGTGACACCTCCTACTGTAGGCCTGACACTGGGTATATACGGAGTAGGGAGCTGATCGATTAGGGTAGTGGTCAGGATACATCTGGACTCTGGTAAAGTTTAGGAGCATATTCGGATTGGGCTGCCTGTTGATTGTACGGGGTTAAAACCTCTTACCAGAAATACGCTTAAGTCTACCATCTTGCAGTTATTGGGATTGTCTCATTCCATTTATACTAGTATTGGTGCAAAGTAATCATTAGAGAAGCATACACACTCTATCATGTTTACCTTGTCATACTTAGCTTTTATGATGTTATCTTTCTTATCCACCTTATATGCCTGTCATGATACTTTTACTTATTTACTTGCTAAAAGTAACTAGACTCGCTAGACTTTATGTCTGGCCCTTTTTATTTCCTCTTATCTCTTCCGTTTCCCCCTAGGTTCGTAAGGCAGGAATACTCAGGCTTAATCAGGACTCGGTTATCATCTTGCTAGGAGCTGCTTTTGAAGTAATGCTCAAGTTCTTGTCTTTATTACTATGGCTTTGTCTCTTTTTGGGAATTATGCTTTTTCTTTTATTTATTTCTGTACTTTGATGGTACAAGATAGAAGCTTTATATTATTGTAATGGTTTTTATGTAGTTCCAAACTTGTCATATTTTGACCACGATGTGATGAATTATGTTTGAAATAAAATTTTAAATTCCCCTGCTATCTTTTATATCTGTCTTGTAATGTTCTATGTCTGTTTACCTATAACGCTTCACGAAAATTAATGCATTTCCTTAATGAGTGACATTAACAGACGTGGGGTGTCACATTAATGTGACACCCACGGGATTCGAACCCCCGACCTCGCGGAAAGCAACACCACACACTAACCACTGTGCTAAAAAAAACTTTGTGTTAGCTTTTCAAGAGGAGTGTTACAGACTACCTCCCTTAAATAGCCCAACGTCCTCGTTGGATCATATCACTCACCACCAAGGTGTGCTGCATGTAACCTGCATTAGTACCACACCGACTGACATCCACAACATTACACACAAAATTTCGGCTGCGTATAGGCTCTGATACCAAATGTGACACCCATGGGATTCAAACCCCTGACCTCCCTTAAAGCAACACCACGCACTAACCGCTGTGCTAAAAGATCTTTGTGTTAGCTTTTCGAGAGGGGTGTTACAATTATTGTTAGACATAAAGCATAAAAAGATCCAAAACATTAAAAAATTCAGCATAAGTAGAACATAAGATACATAATTTCATAGGTAACATGTATGTAAATAAAGATGAATATGAAAATCATAAGCATGGTTGAACATATATGAACAAATAATATGGTCATTTAACGAAAAAACTGTAAAATTGCAGGAGATTATTGTGGTTAAATCTGAGTTTTTAACTATTGTCTAGTTCAGGCACAGATTTAAATTTTAACCAGAGAAACTAATATCTCGGACGATACTTCGGTACACCATGCACTAACCACTGTGCTAAAAGATCTTTGTGTTAGCTTTTCGAGAGGGGTGTTACAATTATTGTTAGACATAAAGCATAAAAAGATCCAAAACATTAAAAAATTCATCATAAGTAGAACATAAGATACATAATTTCATAGGTAACATGTATGTAAATAAAGATGAATATGAAAATCATAAGCATGGTTGAACATATATGAACAAACAATATGGTCATTTAACGAAAAAACTGTAAAATTGCAGGAGATTATTGTGGTTAAATCTGAGTTTTTAATTATTGTCTAGTTCAGGCACAGATTTAAATTTTAACCAGAGAAACTAATATCTCGGACGATACTCCGGTATCTCATCTGAGCCGATATATCATTTGATATTGGAATATCTCGGGTGATATATTTGAAAGGAGATTTATAGTGATATCTGCTATTTCATTTCGGAAGGAGCCCAAAACGAGATATCGGAGGAGATCTTGAGCGATATTTCCGAGATCTGAAACAGTGATGTTGATGATATATTTTTCAGATCAGCAAACGATAGGATGAGTAAAGAATTTTCTGATATTATGACCCAAGAATTTGAGATGAGTCATACGGGAGAACTAACGTTCATTTAGGCTTATAAATTCACGACTAATATAGCATTAATTAAAGATTATACATCAAAAGACGTTGATCAAAAACTATATAGAGGAATGATAGGATCGCTACCATATATAATCACTAGTTGACCAGATATAATGCATAGTGTATGTCTCTGAGCAAGTTATCAATCACAACCTAAGGAAACATATTTAAAAGCCGTAAAACGTATTCTAAGGTATGTAAAGCATATATCAGACTTTAGATTATTTTATTCTAAGGATAATTCATTCGACTTAGCTTCTTATTGCGATGCTGACTATGCGGGATGTAAATCCAATCGTAAAAGTACTAGTGGAACATATCACTTCTTAAGACATTCACTAGTCTCGTGATTTAGTAAAAAGCAAAATACTATATCTTTGCCAACAACTGAAGCAGAATATATCTCTGCAGCTTTGGCTTGTTCACAATTAATATATATGCAACAAACTCTAAATGATTTTGGATCAAATATAAACAAATCACCAATATACTGTGATAATATGAGTGATACAAATATTTCTAAAAATCCAACTCATCATTCAAGAACTAAACATATCGATATATAACATCATTTTCTAAGAGCTAATGTAAGTAAAGAGAAATTTTCACTCGAATTTATAGAAACAGATAAACAAATAGCAGATATATTAACAAAACCATTAATTGAAGCAACATTTACTAAATTTAGAAGATAATTAGGAATTTGTTCACCTAGAGAGTTAGAATAATTAAATATATATATATATAAGAATAACATTAAAAATCAGAAAAGAATTAAGTATGTCGGCATACATATGTCAATATGTCAACATATAACTGCCAGATTTTTAAAATTAATTCCCACCAAAGTTAGTTACAATAATCATTTAAACACTCCACTTCAAATTTTCTTCTTCATTCTCATTTCTCACTTCTGTAAAAACTCTAAACTAAAATAAACAATGGCCTCCACCAATTTTAGCATTCAAATCAATTCTGAATCATCTGTTGGAGCATCTGAAGGTCCTTTTCAACATTTTACCCTATCATGTGTCATCAAAATTGAAGAGAAGATGGAATATACTCTTCAAATGCTTGCTAAAATAAAGATGCTTCAAATTCGGATGAGTCAAGACAAAAAGACAGGGAAAAGTGATAAGGAGTCTTCTTAAATTTATAATGGATAATCAGGCAAATCCAATTATCATTGAAGATGATCATCAAGCCATGGAAGAAGAGGAGGAACCAGAGGAAGAACCAAAAGTGGAAAAGGAAGAAATGACGAAGGAAGAAGAACCTGAGGAGATTCAACAAGCAGTTACGAAAGAAGACAATCAAGTTGTATGGGTGGGGGAGGTCTTGTTCGATCAAAATGGAAATGTGAATGAAAGGAATGGGGATTTTTGTCTCCATTATCCAAATTGTCCAATCCATAAGTCTCCCATCGTCAAAAATAATTAGAATTTAGGTTTTTCTTTTGTTTTCGTTTCTTTGCGTTCATATGATGTATCATGTCTATAGCAATCCATGTATCATCGCTTGTAAAAATCAAGTTTAATATAATGCTTGTTTTTGTTTATCATTAAGTAGTATAATAAGTTATACACTTATAGACCTTGGTATAGAGTAATATATTTTAAATGGATATAGAATTTTGTGGGAGTACTTTAGTATAGGAACTATTAGATTATTGTAGGATTTTGGGGGAGTGGTTTTAGAATTTCTTTTTGATAATGCCAAACGGGGAGAAATTATAAAATATAGAATTAGTTTATAGGATTCAGATAGACGGGGGAGTATTAGAAGAATCATCATCAACAGGTACGTACATGTATGATATTTTATAAACTAAGGTTGTCATCATCAAAAGGGGGAGATTATTGGAGAATGGAGTTTTGATGACAAGAACCTTATTTCAATATTAATTGATTATAAAATATATACTAACACTTTTATCTAGAATACACACACACACATATGTAGGATTTATATACAGGAATTAATACTGAAGACTATACAGTTTAAAGATATTAGAGATCCAAAATTCAGAAATGATTCAAGACTCTTGAGTAATCAAGATTTCAAGAGTTCAAAATAAACATAGTAAGAAAGTCTAGTTTATGTAAGACTCTAAATAGCACTCTAGGTTCAAATTCAGATTCAAATTATGATTTCAAACTCTATTATCAAATTCTATCTTCATCCTTTATCTTCTCTACTTTAATTTCTATATTTTACTTTTGATTTTAAACTTAAGTTTTGTAGTTTATAAGTTTTATATATTATATACTTTATATTTATATAGTTTTAAACTTTATAATTTTATAAATATGTTTATGTAGTTTATATTTATGATTTCAAATGATTTTCTACTTTATAATATTCATTTATAACACTATGTTTTTGTAATGTCCCGTATTTGTACGATCAAATAATTTATTTATTTATTTAATCATTTACATAATGGTTTAGAGAATTAAATGGTTGTTTAATTAAATAATATTGAATATTTAATTAATTTAGATAATAGAATAATATATTTGTTATTCCGAAATAGTCGGAAATAGTGAATTGACAATATAATGTGGACTGGACAATTCAAAAAATATATATATGTATATATCAGTTTCGAATGGAATTCGAACAACGAATATATTATATAAACGATAGTTGAACGTGTAATTATAATATAATTAAAATCGAGCTCGAAATGGCGCGACAGTTCGCTATTTGGCAATTTGAACTTCAACTAAATATACAGGGTCCATTTTGAGTCGGATTTCTGTGAAACAAGAAACGTACGGAGTTGGTGAAGTATATTTTTCTAATGGAAAAGAAAATTCGGGATTTCATTGTGTAGATTTTGATTTATGTCCAAGTCAAATTTGAGAAAAGTCGCTATGGAATTCCTTTATAATTCATATCGATTTATTTATATTTTAAAAGGGATTTCAATATAAATTGAATATCGATTCAACCGAGATTTGAATATCGACTTAGAGATCCATATAGGATCATTCTGGAGCTGTATGATATTCTAGTGTGAATATATACGATAATATTAAATTATTGTTATTTAATTTAATTATTTTTGAATATAATTATATATTTAAATGGGTTATTTATAGCTTTAAAAAGAGCCAGTTTTGCATACGACCTCCGTTTTCGATGAAACTAATTTTGTTGGACCCGCAATATTAAATTACTGTTAGATTTCAATTTCCATGATTTTTGAAGTCGGTGTGTGGCCATACAGATTTCTAATGTGAAAATAGTCGATAATTTGACCTTTAAAAATACACTATGTGAGAAAACGGAGTCGAAATTCGACGAAACCAGTTTCGTTAGGTCCGTAACGTCAAACTGTAGCTGCATGTCAATTTTCATGATTTTTGGATATCATGAGTGATCACACGGATTTTTAGAAGACATGTACAAGCAACGGTAGATTATAAATGGATAAAATAATCTAATATAAAAATAATAATTTTTCCTATATAAACACCTCAACATCCTAAAACCTAATTTCATTTTTTCTCTTTGGTCAAAAGCTAAACCCGCCCTCATATTTCTTTCTCAAAAACCAATTTCATGATCTTCCAAAAATGATAACAATTCAAGAAAAATCTATAAATCCCACAAACAAATTTAATTAGCTTCCTATGATGTTCTTCTTCTATTGTATATAGTTTTTTGTTGGGTTCGACTGTGATTTCCGACGCTGATTCGAGGACAGTGAAACTTAGGGTTTCACTTTCAGATCGTTAAAGGTGAAATCGAGGAAAATGCAGTTTGGATTATCGATGTTCCTCTTATGTAATTTGATTATATAATTCTTTCTATCTACTTACTCACTGGTTTTCAGGTACACTCAATTTTAATATCTTATGATCAATGATCATCATTCTCTTCCATATTCTTCATATATTATATGCTATATATCATCATGGAGAAGATTATATGAAGTTTATAATCAAAATGACCTATTTGTGCAATGTTAAGGAGCACATTACAGTCAATCTTCTTTTGTCTTTTGTAAAGTAATCCTAGTGTTTTATTCAAGCAAAAAAATATATCATATTTTTGTTGCTTTAGGTGGTCAAAGTCCTGCTCAGTGTTTCAGGCGGTGCAAACCTCTTCATCTGGGTTAAGTGAGGATTATTGATAACTATAATTTTAGAGGGAATTTAGGGACGGGTGAAGGATTATGCTCTGAACTAGTATAAAAATCTCTGGTGCCATTTTGCTTTTTATTACCGTTTTTATATAGTTTATGATATCTTTCGCATTTACATGTTACTCGGTCCTTCGCGACTCTCAATTAGTATCGAAGTGAGGACATCTTGTAAATGTAAAATAGTTATCTGATATCCTGTTTATATGGAAAACAACACTAGCATTGTTAATAACATTAGCTTTCTAAAAGGTCAATCCGCTACATGACCTCCACTATTTAATGGAATGAATTATAATTATTGGGCTACTAGGATGAAAATTTATACTCAAGCAAACAGTTATAAAAATCTGGAATACATGTGAAAACAATATATTGTTCCTACCACTGAATATGTAAAATGGTCTAATACACAAAAACTTGATGCTACTGCAAATACTAAAGCCATGAATATGTTATAATGTGCACTAGATAATAATGAATTTAACCGAGTGAGTATGTGAAAGTCTGCTAATTAAATTTGGCATACACTTAAGGCCACACATAAGGATACAAATATGGTAAAATAAAGTAAAATCCCTATGCTCAAAAATCAATTTCAAAATTTCAAGATGGTGCAAGATGAAAGTATTAGTGAAATGTACTCTAGATCCCAGGATATGTATCATTCTCTATTAGAATTAAGAGAAACCTGTACGGATTTCGACGTTTCAAAAATCCTCAACTCTTTAACATATGATTAGGAATGAAAAGTCTTATCAATTGAAGAAGCTAGTGACATTTCGACCATAGAACCAGAAGAGTTGCTAGGAAATCTAATGGCTTAATTATGAAGTTAATCTCCAAACAAAACAAGTACAGGAAAAATATAAAAAGAATATAGCATTCCAAGCAACACAGAAGTGTCAGATTTAGATGAAGAGGGATGGCGTTCATGGCAAAAAAATTCAAAAGGTTTTTGAAATTTAAAAAAGCAACAAATTAAGAAGCAATAAGAATAAATTCAGCAACAATAAAATTAACAAGAAGTCGTCATCAGACTTAGAATGTTAAGAATGTCACACGAAAGACTATATGAAGAAAGATTGTCTTGATCGAAAGAAAGAAAAATTCAAGTATAAAAAGAATAGATTCAAGAAGAAATAGTTAGGATGATTTAGAATTATCTTCATCATCAGCCAACGATTTAGACAGTGATACCTAACAAGCCAATATTTGCTTTATGGCATTAAAAAACAATGTAAGTGATTTATCTTTCGATAATATTTTGGAAATGAATTTTGAATTACTTGATAAGTTAAAAGATATATATATATAAAAAGATTTGAAATAGAAGTTGATATGCTCAAAGAAGAAAAGAAAATCTTATAAGAAGAGCTTGAAATTACCTAAGAATCTTGTTCCAGTATGACATCTCAACTTTCTATATTAAGTCAAGAAATAGAAATCCAAAAAGAAAAGAATGATATGTTAGTATTAGAAAACCATGATCTTAAAACAAATATCAAAATATTAGAATTAGATAAAAACCAGGTTAGGTGATGTCACTAGTAATATCATTGATTTTAATAAAGATATAAAAAAATTCGAATATTTTTAAAAATTCTCAAGCTATTTCGAATACAAAAGTTTTAGGACATAAGAAAGTACCAAAAATTGCTTCTAAGAATAATGACTCTACGTATAGTAAAAAAGAGTGCTAACACTAATGCAAAGCCTGTTTTTAAAAAATCTCCTGAATCTATTAAGTTTTGGGTTCCTAAAACTAACAATTCTTTGATTAAGAATGAATATACAAAATCTTTTATAGAATATGTTCCTAAAAATAAAAATTTCACTTATAAATGGAATTCTAAACCTATTGGGGGTTTGATTTTCTAAAACCTAACTCTTAGGACCATAATAAAAAAGGTGGGTACTAATGTTTTATTTATATCTTTGCAATTACCACCAAAGATAAGTTATTCTAATGTCTGGTATAACTTATGTTTGTTCAAAATGTCTATGATTGTTTTTGATTTCTACCCCATGTTTATGTGTAAAACGTGCTCATATTTGTCAATTTTTATATTTACTCCTTTTTGTCGATGAAAAATGGGGATAAATTATTACATATAGATTGGGGAAGCAAATATTCTACATTTATACGTCAAATATAGTTGTCATCATCAAAAAGGGGGAGATTGTTGGAACCTTTATTCTATGATGTTTTGAGTGTGACAACTATATACAAGGATATTCTTATATACTAACATTAACTGTAAGAGAAATATTAAATAACAAATTTAGCGTAAAGAATCGAAGAATAAATTAGCATTAATTCATATATTTGAGTCTATGTTTTGTTAGAATAATATGTTAAAATCTCTTCTGATATATATATATATATATATATATATATATATATATATAGCGCTACACCTTATATATACACACGTATATATTAGTTTTTGCACAATGGGCGCGCACAAGCTTGGTTGTGCATTCAGCCAATTGAAACGCCTTAATTCAGCCGACTGAATACTGGGTATTCATATTTTCGTATGAATCCAAAACCGGCTAAATTAACATATTCAACCAGATGAAAACTACCATTTTTATACTAGTTCAATTCAGCTAGCTGAAATACATTTTCAACCAGTTGAACGGTTATCTCTGAAAGCTCTCTTCTCTTTAAACGAAAAGACACAACTAAGAATTAAGAGTTATGTCTATTACCCTTGATCAAATATATTTGTGAATAGAAATAATTATTGATTATATATATAATAACCTTTAAAATCACTTGTTTCAATCAACCAATCTTATCTATTCTGATTATCTAATTCTTTCTATCTACTTACTCTCTGATTTTCCACTGCATTCAATTTAATATCTTCTAATTAACAATCATCATTTTCTTCCATATTTTTCATATGTTATACAATGTATATCATCATGGTAAAAATTATTAGAAGTTTGTAATCAAAGTGACTTATTCGTGCTAGCACATTACAACCAACCTACCTTTGTCTTTTGTAAAGAAGTCGTAGTGGTTTATTCAAGCAAGAAAATTTTAGTTTGGTTGCTTCAGTTGGTCAAAATCCTACTCGATGTTTCAGACAGTCTAAACTTATTCCTCTGGGTTGAGTAAGGGTTGTTGATATTAGTACCTGGGATTGAATATAGGTCGGTGCTTCGAGCCAGTACAAAAACCCATGGTGTCATTTTACTTTTATTACCTTTTTTATATAGTTTATTATATCTTCTGCACTTAGTTTATATTAGTATGTATATTTCCTATTACTCGATCCTTCACTACTCTCATCTAAGATGGTTAGCCATTATAAAAGCAATTACTTATTCATTCTTTCCAAGCATCATCTATATCATTAACCATCGTCCAAAGCCATTTACATAAAAGAACATGATTTAAATCCTCAAAGCAGACAACCTCGAATCCTCAATGAGTCTTGATTTACAAATGGTATCCCAAAAAATAAGATGATAAAGAGAACTACGTTGGCTAGCCTTTCCAAATAATCTCTTTCTAATACTATCAATTTTTTGTATAACCATTTAAGAAATTTGTAAAATGAAAGCCGATATGTGGGTAAAAAATTAATTTACTCCAAATATTGTATCATAATGCACTAAGTAGGTGATAGCAAATGGAGAAAAACTATAAATATTGCATACCAACCTATTTGCCTATCAAATAAGATCAATTAAAATATCACTATAAGAAAAACACCATAGAATTATGCATTTACAACTATTTCGCAAACAATTGCAAAAAAGTAAGATCTTTAACAAATTATGTTTACACAACATTTTAGCAAGTTAGTCATGATAATGATTTTTGCATAAATGCTGTAATAAAAATGATTTCAACAATATGTTGTACAAATAATTATTAGGGTGCGTTTTTTAGAGGTCCCTATTAGGTTTCAAAATATAAAAAAAACCCGGTCATAAACTTATTGTAAATTTAGTCCCTATTTTTCGAAAATTCATAAAAAAAATATAAAAAAATTATAAAAAAATCACGATAATTCGTATTTAAATTAAACATGTACTCGCCCAAAAATTCAGATCATAATAAAATCAAAACATGCATCAAAATCAAAAAAATACAGAAAACAACGAAAAATGCAGTAATTTGCATCAAATCATGCACATATTTGGAATACTTGCATTCATCTGTGCAAGTATTTCTCTGTTATATTTTTACATGCAATACTTGCATACATGTGTGTAAGTATTTAAAATAGTTGCATACATGTATGCAAGTTTCTGCACACATTTTATTTTCACATGTAAATACTTGCATACATGTGTGCAAGTATTTCAAATAGTTGCACACATGTATGCAAGTTTCTGCATACATTTTCAACTAAAACAGCTTCAGAAATACTTGCATACATGTATGCAACTATTGGCAAAAGTTGCATACATGTATGCAACTATTTGCAAGTTTTAAATTCACAATACATCCCTGTAATTAATGTTTTCTCTGTAAACTCGCCCCCTATTTTAGCTGCCGCCTGGAATCTTCCGCCTGCCACTTTCCATACCTCCGCCTCTTTCGTTTTCTGTCCAAATTTTCAGGCGCTATCACTTAAAAAAAAAAAAATTTCTAAAATCTATAAATATTCTCGAAAGTCCACAGAAATTTAAAAAAAAAAGTTGCATAAATGTATGCAACTTTTACGAATAGTTGCATACATTTATGCAACTATTCGAATACACATGCATATATTTATGCACGCCTGTTTGAAAAATTGCATACATGTATGCAGTTTTTCTATATAACTGCATACATGTGTGCATATATGTCAAAATACATGCAAACGTGAATAAGTTGCACGTAGGTATGCAGTTTTTAAATAAATGCATCAGCAGATGCATGTTTTAACAATATGTGCATACATGTATGCATTTATACTGCAGTTTTGACGCAGATTTGAAATAAATGCATACATGTATGCAACTAATCGATTTATATGCATGTTTTGATGCAATTTACTGCATTTCGTTGATTTTCTGTATTTCGTGATTTTGACGTTGTTTTTAATGTTTTTTTGATCTGATTTTTTTCACGATTAATTGTTTTAATTAAATACGAATTTACATGGTTTTTTAATATTTTTTTATATTTTTTTATATGTTTTTGAAAAATAGGGACCTAATTTACAATAAGTTTATGACCGGATGTGAGCCTAATTAAGTTTCGTTTTAGGGATGTGTGCCTAATATTCACTAATTATTAATGGTAATATGGAATAATTTTTATTTTTCATTGAATCATGTTTTTCTTTTTCAATGTTGACTAATGTTGTTAAATTTGAAATTTTAACAATTTTTCCATTATCCTAAACATATCATATTCAAAATATTCATCATGTGTTATACAATTCATACAACGATAAACATGGAACATTATAAAATATATAATAGAAAACTAATCCGGCCTTTTATATAATGTTTCAAAGTTAAAGATCATATCTGTTTAGAAACAACCACAAGAAATTAAACGTTTTAAAATATGTAAGTGCCTCTAAATCAAATTGTAAGAGATACGTCATTTTAAATTGAGGTTTTAAAGATCATGGAGTCGAAAATCTCAGATATTAATTTAAATGCTATGCTTGAATAAAACTCTATTCCTATTTTTTTTTAAAAGTTTCAAAGCTAATTAAAAATGAGAATTTTAGAAGTCACGGAATATTTCATAAAATTTAAAAAGGAAAAGAAACATTATTAAAACAGCTGAAAGCTGAGATTTTGTTTAAAAAACGGAATTCGTAAAATAATGAATTTTGTAAACAATATTATTTTTAAAGTACATAACGGTAATCTATAACAAATATCTTTGTTAGTAATTATCGAAGAAACGAAAACTTTTGGTCTGATTGCGAAGTACAATTTTTTTTACATAAAATCTTAAACAAAAAGATAAGCAATAGTTTTTAAGTGGTTAATACACTGCAACGTAGTGTGATATGTGATGGATTTGAATCCCCTTTGTGAGATTTAACCCGCTAGCCATGTAGTATGTCATATACTACTTGTACTTGTATATAAAATATCATGTTTCAAAAAATATCTTTAAAAAAACTGGGATCTTAAATTTTGTTAGCTTCAATGTTTCATCCACCAATTTCAGCCAAGAGAGCATAGTTTGCATAAACATTTGGATGCAAAACTATTTACATATTCAAAGCCTTTTTTAAGTACATACGTCAGAAATCTATTCTTTTTTCTTCATTATTTAAGATAATCCATGATTTAGTTTGCTGCAGTGCTGAGTTTCTCTGTCATGTTGTTGAATAAGGGTTGCGCTGTGAACATGTGCTGAGCAGGCCCAGCCCAAGGGCAAGGCCCTTGAGGCAAGCGAATTGGGCCACCTTCTCTAATGGGGGCAACATTGGGCAAGGCCCAAGATTATAAATTGCATGTTTAGTGTTTGAATAAGAAACTACAGGATATATTCAAAGAAGTTGATTTGTTTGAGCGATAACAATGCTATTGTAGTACGAAATAGGTGTAGGATCGATTCCTTAGCATGGGCAGCATAATTTTTATGTTATTTTATTCCACCTTTTTATTTCTAGACCTTGAATTTTCCTAGGCCAACCCGACCCAATGGGCCAGGCCTAGTGCCGAGGAGGATAACACATGTTTCAGGTGAGAATCCACTCATAAACGTCTAATAATGTGATATATGTGCCACCACTGCTTTTGGTTTCTGCATTTGTGATGTAAGTTCGTGAAGGGTTTTAGGTGCAATTTCATGGCTGCTCGTGTCATAAGCATGAGTGTTTCATGTGTCGGCAGCATAATCTTTATGTTAGTTTTTTCCCACCTTTTTATTTCTAGACCTTGAATTTTCCTAAGGAAACTCGACCCATTGGGCTAGGCCCGGTGCTGAGGAGGATAACACCAGTTTTAGGTGAGAATCCACTCACAAACGTATAAAAATGTGATATATGTGCCACTACTGCTTTTGCTTTTGGTTTCTGCATTTGTGCTATGAGTTCGTGAAGGGTTTTGGGTGAAATTTCATGGCTGCTAATGTCAGAAGCGTGAGTGTTTCACGTGTGAATTGAAGTATGTGTCTCCATGCACTTTTTGTATCTGTTTCCTATGAGAATTTTTTTACCTCTGCGCTTTATTACTTTTTGCCTATGTAAGTAACTAGACTGTGAATATTTAACATTTGTGTAGGTATTAATATATTTGTATATATGTTATACATATTGCATGTATAAAACTCCATGTTTATCAAGATCCAGTTCTCATTAGTAGTCAGACTGTAACAACCGGGAAAATCAGAACCAATTTAAAATTTTTATTTTGGCAATTTTAATGAATTTTGGATATTTAAAATGAATTATTTTAAATAATAACGACTAAAAATTTATTTTGAATAGAATTAGAACATATATATCTATTTAAATCAAAGTTGGAATATAAATATTTATTTTAATTATAAAAGGAACTGAAAATGGCGCGGTAGTTTTAAAATTCGATTTCAAAATTAAAATGAATGTACAAGATTTAAAATAAACCGAATTTTAGAGAAACCAAAAATATTAGAATTTATTTGAAAATATATTTCCAACGAATCCGCAAAACTGAAATTTCAAAGCGGGAATAAAAAGTTACGCCCAGTTGAAAATTCAGAATAGTCGCTATGAAAATATAGCCCTTAAATAGCAATTTTGCAAATGACCTCCGTTTTCGACGAGACCACTTTTGTTGGATCCGGAATGTCAAATTATTGCTAGATTCTAATATTCATAATTTTTAGAATTAATATGTGAGCATGGCAAAGGAAAACGTGTTTTGACAGTTTTAGTCAATTTGGATCGACAAAAAAATGGCCATTTTTCAAACGGTTTTCAAATTCGACAAAATTAGTTTTGTTAGGACTGTATTGTCAATACGAAGCCAAAAATAATTTTTTGGGAATTCTTAGGGTCCGTGTGTGGCCCCGGTAAATTGAAATGTGAGTTTGAATTTAAAAAATAATGATTTGTATTTTAAATTTTGGAAATTGATCGTAATAGTCGAATTGGCTTACCGGACATATCCCATTGTGTTCGAAATGGGGGTAATTAGCTAATGGTCGTTGGGTTTGATTTGAAGTTCGAATTAAAAAGTTGCTTTTTGAAAATATATTAAATTAATATATATGCATATATATATATATATATTATATAACCCTTTCTCCCTCCCCCTTTCCTTAGTCAACGCACGCACAAAATAAAAAAAACCTCCCGCGTAGACTGACGATCCGCTACCCCCGCCATCCACGCACGTCGCCGCCCCCACCCTTCTCCCCTCAGCACCGTCGCATTCTCCAACACCCTCTCCTCCTCTCGCGCCTTCCCCCCTCTCTTCTCCAGCCCGCCACAACCCAACCCCCCACCCCCACCCCTTGCAAATCAGCCCAATGCCACCGCAGAGGGACCCGCCGCCACAACTGGACCACCTCTGATCTGCGCAACACCCCCTTGGTAAAAAACCCTAATCAATGTGAGTTCTTTTTTTTTCTTCTATGCGAATAGGACTATGATTTCATGGTTTATAGAAAATATAATTTCTTTGATTTAGAAAAATATGATTTCATTGTATGTTTAAAAAAATACGATTTTTGATTAGAGAGAAATATGATTTTTAATTCATGAAAAGGTCAGATTTTAAAAAATAAAAAGATAGGATTTTTAATTTGAAAAAGATATATTTTAATGATAGAAAAGATTTGATTTTTATTATGAAGATAGTGAAAGAAAAATATAATCTTTGCACATATAATTTTGAAATAAAAATATGACCTTTTTTTAGATAAAAGTATGATTTTTAAAATTTAGCATTGTGATAAAAATGATATTTTTATTACTTGAATAAATATGTTAAAATATGTTGTAGTGAAAAGATTTGATTTTTAGTTATATAAGAATTTGATTTTTAGTGCTATAAAAAATTAATTTTTATAAATATAGCGAAGTTATAAAAATGTGATTTTTATCCATGTAGCGGTGAAATAAAAATGTGATTTTTATTTATGAACAACGTGGAAAGATGGAGTTAGAAAGTTGGGTAAATCCAAACCATCGTCCGCTAAAGGATGACTGAGTGGAACTTGAAGGTGAGAATTCCTCACTATAATTTTCTTTGTACAGTTATTTATTTCCTAACTGCATATATGAACCACTCCCCGTTGTCAACAAACCATGGACGACTTGTTTGATTGTTTGGTTTGGTTGATTAATTTGTTTGGATTTGTTGGGGATGTGAAATGAATTGATATGATTTGGTTTGTGTATGGCACGAGCCAGGCTAGACCTTATCCCGGTTCTAGTATCACGCTGTTATGCCGCCAAATTTTTCTAAAAATGTTAGAACAATAAAAATATCATTTTTATTGTATAAAATATTCATGTGTTGAAACAAATTATTTATCGTTAAAAACATAATTTTTAACGTGTATATGAATAATAAAATATTCATTTACAAATTAAACGATTTGTTTATGTACACTGATTTGACTGATATTGATTGGGACGATAAATTTTACACATCGCCCAACTGCACAAATAATATTCAGTATTTGTTCGTTGAAATCCCACACAGGTGTTGGGATGATATTTGACATACACTAATCCCAATTTCTTAGTTGTATGTCAGTCGATCGATTGACAGACTGTTGTAAGCGTTAAATTTTTATATTTAATGTTTATGTGTGTAGAATGCACCTTGGATGATGGTTGATTGTTTATCATTGTTGTTCTATACATGTATTGAATGAAATCCTTATATTCAACATTTTATGGTAATTGGTTGTGTTTGATTCCAGTTCAGAAGGAATGAATATTTTGAAATAATGAATATTTTAGAATAATGAATACTTTAAAATAATATTCAGTAAAAAATCAAAATCCAATTTTGATGTCCGATTTGGGATGGACATGAATATATTTAAATATGTAAAGCCGTGTTGATTAGATTAACGCCATTTTGATGTGAAAGATATGTATATCGATTTTATTCATTTTTATAATGAATATCGAAAAGGAATTGATTTCAATATCTAGTGTTTTGAAAATATTATCATTTATATATTAATGATATGGAATATTCAATTTTGATTTGAAATTGAATATGAAGTTGAAGTCGTTTTGAAAATGAATTTAAAACGATTTATAAAATACATTTTAAATGGAAATCGACGAAATATATATAATATATATTATATATATTTAATGGCCTGAATAGAACGCGCTGAGCCGTGGCAGTTCGCGAATTTCGACCATTGACTTCGAATTAACATTGCGGAAGATCCGACCATTGGATTCTCCTAAAACCGGAACCGTTGGGTTTGTATCGAAAAGAGCTTTCTAATGAATATAAGAGATTTGAAATCTAACGGTTGGATTTGGAATCATTCTAAATCAAATTTGGAGAAGTTCATTGTAAGTGCACTTCGATGACTGTTTATGGAAATCAACTGTACGGGCCTTGATAAAATTATTAAAAATATCGAGAATTTGTGTAAAATCATAATCAATGATTTGGAAAAAATTGGGATGAAAAGTACCATATTTGAAAAGATAAAAATATATTTTATCGAAATGAACTAGTTATGAACTAGAATTATAATCTAATATTTTTAAATAATCAAATTGAATTTGAAATGGTTTTAAAAATAAATGGAATTTCTAATATATGAATTGGAATGGATTTGAATCGAAATTATCTTCGGAATATTTCGATATTGGATTCCATGATTATATCGATGTTGTGGAGGAATTTGGAAGATATATATATATCGTTATTCTAATATGATATTTGTTGGTTTCAGAATTTGATATTGAATATAAGCCAATATATTTTCTATTCAGAGCCTTGTATTTAATATCAAATTGGATTATGGGTTTGTCATAAATGGTATATTTAATTATACTGTTCTTAAACCCAATGGAGTTAAGAAAATTAGAAACTGACTGGAGATTAGCTAAGTTGAATGGTTTCCTATGTATTGATCTAATGTTGGTTTCGGCCTTCGGGATCAATACTTAGGGAATTGTTCTCTTATTAATTTACAGTTAGAGACTGATGGGATGGTGTCTTAAATAACACTGTTCTTAAACCCAGTGTGAAAAGAATAAATCTTTTAATTAAGATTTGAAGAAGAATTACCAATTAATTAACATTTAATTGGAACTGAAAATGGAATGTGAATTGGGTTTATTATGAAGTGTTTTTTTAACGACATTTGTTCTTTAACCTGATTTACAGTGAAATGTGATTTGGAATTTATAAATCTTTTTATTAAGATTTAACAGGAATTTTCCAAAGTAAAGTTTTCCAATTTAATATATTAAATTGGAATTTAATGGAATTCGATTGATAATAATCGAAGTGAACTGTTGTGGAGCAAGACTGTTAATACATATGGAATTTAAAAGGCTTTGCCGTTATTCCATTTATATTATTAGTCGGATATGGAAATTGATATCGATTATATATGGATTTTTTTTCGTGAAGATTCCATAATTAATGGAATGTGATTTGGGTTTATCGTGATCTGTGCTTTAAATGACACTAGTTCTTTAACCCAGTTAAAGGCAGGATTACATGTCTGGCATTGTATTTCGAACTGTATGGTTGATCTCTGCTAAATATATATCTGTTTGGTGGCGGAGAATTTATTCACTTGCTTAACACCCTTCTCTGAGACGTACGAGCTTAGAGGTTATATATTGGCAGAAACCAATAGTACGGTGTAAATTGTCGATGCGACATGTTTGTGTTTCCAAAGTTAAATAATCATTAATATTGATTTTTGGGAAGACTAAAACTAAGTGGAGTTTTAATGAATCTTTAAATAGATTGAAAAAGGGAATGTGATAATTTAAATTATCAAATTTGGGAAAGGATCGAGAACGAAGTATCACCAGTCTTTGTTTGGCATGCCTATTTCTATAGGGTGCAGCATGATGGGGGGTTCTCATTTCATGGTTTGGTAGTGAAGGAGAGACTCTTACCCCCATAAGTCCCTTTTGAGGGTTGGTTAGGCAGTGACCGGGAGGCTCGAGAGGGTCGCCATAAAACAAAGTGTCTGGAGGACCAATGTATGCCACGGTGGGTTTTACCTGCTGCTTTGCGGGATGAAGGGATGACCAATCCACTAACGTAAGTGTAGACCGGCACTGCAGAATCCAGGGGTTGCCCAGAGTGTGCAGTCCCGAGACATTTGCTAGAGTGTATCGAAGCGGTTAGGAGCACATCCCTTGCCTAGACTCATGAAGGAAATCCAATTTCCAATACGTGACATTTCGGTTTTGATTGTAAATCCTAGTATGGCGACATAGTAGTATGAGGCATTATGTCGTCTATGATTGATACATTTATATATGAAGTTGTTTTCATACACTTTATACTATAATAGTATCAAAATGATTTGTTTTAAACGTACCAAGAATGTTTGCAATTATAAGGTAAAACTCTATCCTTCGGCTTGCGTTGCATTGTGTGATGGGACCTAGTCTTATAATAGCTTTATTTTTCCAAAAAGCATTGTGATGTTTGTTTTATGCACCGGTATTCTTGGGAGGAAACCTGTTTTGTGTTATACAGCGTGGTCCCTTGATTTATTCTATTTTAAAGTAAAGATTTAATAACTGTTTTAGTTCTGACACCAGTCACATGACTAACCTGGAGTTTATTGTTTTAACCTAAATTCTGGGTGCCCCTATTTTCCACATAGACAGCTAGTAGTTTTGGTTTTGCAGATTTATATTCACAGGATACGGGTTTACAACTGGAATGATATTCGAAAAGCTATGTATCCGTTTATCTCTTTCGGTTGTGTTTTGTTTTATTTTCTGCTGCTTTGTAATGTATTTTAAGCTCTGATGTTATCAAATGTATGTTATTTGTTCATACTCTTTATATTCTTGTACTCTGATGTAAATTGTTGTAACAAGCAATGAAATGTTCTTCTGCTTATGTTCTGATTTGTCGTGTTCTCAAATCAATCCAGGCTTTCCTATACGGGGAATTTTGGGTCGTTACAGCGTGGTATCAGAGCTTTGGTTCACAGAGCTCGAGAACAAGGCATATTAGAACCAAACGAAAGAATTCATCAGAGATTGGATTAGTAATATCCAACAAGAATGACTCGTTAGAGATGGGATCAGTAGTATCCTAGAATGAGTCGAAAGAGTGTTATTTTCAAAATAAAAGTGAAAAAAATATATTGTTTTGAAAATCTAAATCTTATAATATATATTTGATTATTTATTTTATATTGAATTTGGACAATCCAATATATAAAGATTTTGCATATATGCCTTGCAAACATACATTTGAAGTTTTAATATACTGGATAGATATAAAATCACACTCTAGTCGCTCGGAGATAACACTGAGGATTGAAGCTGCATCATCAGTATATATGTTCGAATTTCAAAAGAGAGATATCTATATATTTCCAAATGGCTGGTGTGAGAACCAAAACTAGATAGGGTTTTTTGTTGTGAATTAGCATCAAAAACATGATTTTTTGTGTATATATATATATATATATATATTTCAAAGTTATGCATTTGAAAAAGTAAATCCACTAATTGATTGATGGTTGTTAAATGATTACTTGTTAACTAATAAAACCATTATGTGAATGAACGGTAAATATAACCAAATTGTGTCGAATATTGAAAATTGATTGCAATTGCATGCATGTACATACATTGAACAGGTCACAACAAGGAGGCTAGAGAAGAGGAATAAAAATTGTATGCCTGACAAATAGGTACATGTTTACTAATTTATTGGGTTTGGATGATTTTATGAGCCGATTGACTTTTTCTTTTTCTTTTTGAGATGAGAGGGCCTGTGTGGCGGTTTGGGGATTTTCCCGGTGCTTCCCGCACAAAGGAGGTTATGGCAAAAAAATTCAAAATTTAGTGTGTTAGCCAAATTTTTGAAGAATTGGAAAACTCTTAGAAACGGAAAAGTTGAAGAATGAAAGCCAAACAGAAAGTTGAGTTAATTAGTTAAACAACTTTCAGCTCCGTTCCTTTTCGAGGACGAAAAGATTTTAAGTGGGGGAGATTGTAACAACCCGGAAAATCTGAACCAATTTAAATTTTTTATTTTGGCAAGTTTAATGAATTTTGGATATTTAAAATGAATTAATTTAAATAATAACAACTAAAATTTATTTTGAATAGAATTAGAAAGTATATATTTATTTAAATCGAAGTTGGAATATAAATATTTATTTTAATTATAAAAGGAATTGAAAATGGCGTAGTAGTTCGAAAATTCGATTTCAAACTTCAAATGAATGTACAGGATTCAAAATAAACCGGATTTTAGTGAAACCAAAAATATTAGAATCTATTTGAAAATATCTTTCCAACGAATCCGAAAAATTGAAATTTCATAGCGGGAATAAAAAGTTATGCCCAGCTGAAAATTCAGAATAGTCGCTATGGAAATATAGCCCTTAAAAATAGCAATTTTGCAAATGACCTCCGTTTTCGACAAGACCACTTTTGTTGGATCCGGAATGTCAAATTATTGCTAGATTCCAATATTCATAATTTTTGGAATTAATATGTGGGCGTGGCAAAGGAAAACGGGTTTTGATAGTTTTAGTCAATTTGGATCGACCAGAAATGGCCATTTTCCAAACAGTTTTCAAATTCACCGAAATAAGTTTTGTTAGGACCGTATCGTAATACAAAGCCAGAAATATTTTTTTGGGAATTTTTGGGGTTTGTATGTGGCCCCAGTAAATTGAAATGTGCATTTGAATTTAAAATATAATGATTTATATTTTAAATTTAGTGCAAACTAATCGTAACAGTCGAATTGGCTTACCAGACATATCCCATCGCGTTTGGAATGGGAGTAATTAGCTATGGGTTTCAGTCGTTGCGTTTGATTTGAAGTTCGAATTAAAAAGTTGCTTTTAGAAAATATATTAAATATATATATATATATATTATATAATTCTTTCTCCTTCCCCGCTTTCCTCAGTCAACGAACGCACAAACTAATAAAAAAAACCTCCCCCGTAGATTGACGATCCACTACCCCCGCCATCCACGCGCCGTCGCCGCCCCCGCCCTTCTCCCCTCAACACCGTCTACCTCTCCAGCACCCTCTCCTCCTCTCGCACCTTTCCCGCTCTCTTCTCCAGGCTGCCACAACCCAAACCCCCCCAATCCCATAAATCAGCCCAACGCCACTGTAGAGGGACCCACCGCCACAACTGGACCGCCTTTGATCGGCACAGCACCCCCCTTGGAAAAAAACCTAATTAATGTGAGTCATTTTTTTCCTTCTATGCGAATAAAGATGTGATTTTATGCGAATAGGACTATGATTTCATGGTTTATAGAAAATATAATTTCTTTGATTTAGAAAACTACGATTTCATTGTATGTTAAAAAAATACGATTTTTGATTAGAGAGAAATATGATTTTTAATTCACGAAAAGGTCATATTTTTAAAAATAAAAAGATAGGATTTTTAATTTGAAAAAGATTATATTTTAATGATAGAAAAGATTTGATTTTTATTATGAAGATAGTGAAAGAAAAATATAATCTTTGTACATATAATTTTGAAATAAAAATATGACCTTTTTTTAGATAAAAGTATGATTTTTATAATTTAGTGTTGTGATAAAAATGAGATTTTTATTATTTGAACAATGATGTTAAAATATGTTGTAGCGAAAAGATTTGATTTTTAGTTATATAAGAATTCGATTTTTAGTGCTATAAAAATTTGTTTTTTATAAATATAGCGAAGTGATAAAAATGTGACTTTTATCCATGTAGCGGTGAAATAAAAATGTAATTTTTATTTTTGGACAGCGTGGAAAGATGGAGTTAGAAAGTTGGGTAAATCCAAACCATCATTAGCTAAAGAATGACGGAGTGGAACCCGAAGGTGAGAACTCCTCACTATAATTTTCTTTGTACAGTTATTTATTTAAAAACTGCATATATGAACTGCTTCCCGTTGTCCACAAACCATGGACGCCTTGTTTGATTGTTTGGTTTGGTTGATTTATTTATTTGGATTGGTTGGGAATATGAAATGAATTGATATGATTTGGTTTGTGTATGGCGCGAGCCATTATTAGGTGAAGGATAAGGATAGACCTTATCCCGGTTCTAGTATCGCGCCGTTATGCCACCGAAATTTCTAAAAATGTTAGAACAATAAAAATATCATTTTTATTATATAAAATATTCATGTGTTGAAATAAATTATTTATTGTTAAAAATATAGTTTGTAACGTGTATATGAATAATTAAATATTCATTTACAAATCAGACGATTTTTTATGTACACTGATTTGACTGATATTGATTGGGACGATAAATTTTACACATCGCCCAACTGCACAAGTAATATTCATGTTTGTTGGTTGAAACCCCACAAAGGTGTTGGAATGATATTTGATGTACACTAATCCTAATTGCATAGTTGTATGTCAATCGATTGATTGACAGATTGTTGTAAGCATTAAATATTTATATTTAATGCTTATGTAGCGTAGAATGCACTTTGGATGATGGTTGATTGTTTATCATTGTTGTTCTATACATGCATTGGATGAAATCCATATAATCAACTGTAATGACCCGAAAATCCGGTCCAATTTGAGCTGACTAAATAACACAAGTCCAACCCCAAATTGCACTGAAAATTCAAGAAATTAATAGAAAGAAGATAGAGGGTGAGGATAGATAAGATAGAACTAGTAGAATAGAAGAAGAAGAAGAACATCATCATCAGAGTAACACGAATCTCGCAGCAGAACGAATAAAATATAACATAACTTTTGAAATACAACAGTATATGTATACAATAACATTTCATAGTACAACACTTACAACAACAGCGGAAATAACTATAGCTATAGAATCCTAAAGCCTCCTGCTCCAAGCTCTTCCAGTATATCTGTAAATCCCGACTACTTGACTGCCCGTACAAATTTAGGCACCCAAGAGTTTAGGGAAACAAAACAAATAAACTCCGGGTCAGTCATGGACTGGTGTGAGTAAACTCAAATCATGTTAACAGGTATATGATATCTCATAAGACCACGCCGTGAATACGGAACGGGTTTTTCCCTTATGAGAATCCAACATCTTTGAAAAGCAGTATCACTGATATTATAATAATGTCTAAATACAATTAGATATCAATCTAGCAGAAACGCTTTCATCTCACGTTCTACATATATAGTATACAATCAAAACCGCGGGTGCGTATTGGATGATTGGATTTCCAACTATGACAGGGTATGGAACCACCTTCCGATCAGTGTACTCTAGGAACGATACACTGGAGTTCAACAAGAACATCTTGTAACTCAGCCACACATGACCGACCACTCATTTTGCTTGAGTGTATCGAATGTACATCACCAACGGTTGGGATCAGCAACCGTTCCTGTATATATATATGGGACAGCATTGATAGATTAAAGAAGCAAATGAATATTCTCTAGATAGGTGATTATACACCCTACTTCGGTGCAACCGACTTAGCCATGCTGCCTGCCCGATTTCTGTCATTTACCGGATGTGAGGCTAGAAGCTACGACTACTTTCCATTCATTGATAACACGATTACTTTGAATGCCACATTGTCAGGTCCGTTAATCACTAATTGATTTGCACAAATATTCTGGATGTTATGCTAAGGGAATAAATCCGATGCAACCATATATATTTATACAGACCAATCATATTCGATCATTGGAAATACTTTGTCAGACACTCGTCCATATATGTTCGTTCTGGGACTGAACGAAACCGAAGGCACTATTCAGTACATCCATCTTAGTCCATTGTTAACTAAGATTTATACAACATCCCTTGTACTTTACGTCGTCTTCAATATATTCAACATACTTGATTCGCAACAGTTATGCCAATACGGAGTGGTTCTTCGGATAATAATCCAACCGGTCTCTCCATATTAACAACGTAAATATGGTCAAAACTGGATAGTCTGTGATTTAACTATCAATGAAAACATGTCAGTGTACAAACAACGATCTTACTTCCAAATGGAATTATCGATCCAATCATCAACCATAAATATATACATATATATTCGTATTCCCTTATTTTCTATATTTAGAAAATATACGTTAACATTGGAAAACATTTCCATAGCTTATACACGCACCACTACCATTCCACAATCATTAGTCCCTAACAGTAAACTAGTAAGAGAACAATTCTCTAAGTATAAACCCCGAAGGCCGAAACCAACATCAGATCGATACTCAGAAAACTATTCAACTTACTAATCTCTAGTCAGTTTCTAGTTTTTGTTTAACTTCACATCTTAATTTCTATATTCGATTAACCCATTTTGATAAACTACATTTGATTAACTCCTTTTGATAAACTACGTTTGATTAACTCCTTTTGATAAACTACGTTTTCCGTTACAACTATTTCCTTTTTATAACGTTTACTTACCGTTACAAATATTTCCTATTTATAACTTCTATTTACCGTTACAAATATTTCCTATTTATAACTTCTATTTACCGTTACAAATATTTCCTATTTATATCGGTTTATTTGTTTTCTAAATAAATATCCCTTTTATAAAACTCTATTTGTTTTATAAAAAAATTCCTTTTATAAAATCCTGTGATTTTATAAATAATTTCCTTTTTATAAAATCCTGTGATTTTATAAAATTCCTTTATTTCAATATACATTGAAATATTCCTTTTTACAACTCAGGGTTTCTTATGATATTTAAAATATCGAATAACAATGATCAATATCATTGTAACACACATAATCCAGAACAGATTATATAACACATCATATAACACAATATATGAAAACAGTAAAATAATTGTTGAGGAATCCAGTCGGATTCCTCCAACCTGTCTCCCTGCATCCACAGATGTTACACAATATAATATATATCATATTTCATTTTGAAATGAAATATCCTGCTGTACAGAACCATATTTGATTAACAGTACATAGATTAACTATAACTACGTTTTCAATCAAATTTATTTAACAGTCCAGTTTAACAATTAATATACAACAGTCAATTAATAAAGTACAATTTATATTAAAATATAAATTGAGGAGAGTTGGTGAGTTTTACTCACCTTGGCAGTTCATCGTTGATAACGAATAAACTGTCGTCGGTTCCAATAGACGTTTAATTCCATCTTAATTCCAGACAAGCTCCGAAAAACTCCAGGCCAAATTCCATTTTTGTTGTTCCCGTCCATACGATCCTAGGGGATCCAATTTTGTTGAATATGGATAACCTAGGAGCAAGGATGATAATTTAAAGTCAACACATCATTTTATTTGAATTCAAACTTACTTAAATTTTTAAATGGGCTTTACCAAATTAGGCTGGCCCAACCATACTCCACTTCACTTTACGGTATCCCACGCAAGAACCCCTACCAACCTCAAAAGCAACTGTACTTCTTCCCTCGTGATAAACACGTTCCAGTCCTTCGAAGTGAAAAACCCAACACCATTTCCCCAACCTCAAAATCTAAATTGCACCTCCATTCTTCAATCGAAACCCAAACAAAATTCACTATTTAACTCCTCTTCTTCCTCTCAAACTCTCCATACCCAAAACGTGTAACTCGAGCTCCCTTCCGTGATACTACAAACTCATCTTCCCCAAAAGCACAACAGGATGTCGCTCCTGCAACCTTTCAGTCCGCCATTTCCTCACGTTCTCCCCTCCATGACTCATTCAAAATCAAATAAAACCACCATGAAAATCCTCTCCTCGTGTACAACACTCCGGCCATCACTAGATCGAACTCACCCCATCAAATGGAAAAGCGACACAGCATTTTTCAGGCGTGCTACTGTAGACCACCGAACTTGACTATCACAGAATCCATACAAATTTCCACTGCAAGGCACTACGCTACACGCTGAGACCAGATACGGGCTAGAAAACTTCAACTGATGCTTCAAATTCAAGAGCATCGAAACCCTAGACCACGCTGTTGAAAATCGAAGAGCGGAAACTGACGTCGAACTTGGTGAAACGCATACTAGTTCGAAGAGGATGTGATGAGGATTACTAATCTATACATATGAAGATTTATAGGATTTTTCTTTGAATTAATATGATTTTTGAAAGATTGGGTTTCACATTAAAACGTTTTTCTGAGTGGCGGCAAGAAACGCTTTGACCCCAGAAGAAAAGAATAAGGGTTTGGGATTGTATTTGGGGATATTTATATAGACTAGTTTAGCTTGCAAAGTAAGCTACTCATTTTATATAAATTTATATTTGATAATCAACTCGATTTATCACTTTAAAAATTTCCTATGATTACATACAATACCCAAAAATCATGAAAATGGACATGCAGCTTCAGTTCGACATTACGGTCCCAACGAAACTTGTTTCATCGAATTCCGACTTCGTTTGCTCACACAACGTATTTTTAACCGTAGAAATACTGACTGTTTTTCACTCTAAAAATCCGTACGGCCACATACTGACTCTTAAAATCACGAAACTGGAAATATAACAACTATTTGACATTTGGATCCAACAAAATTAGTTTCGTCGAATTCCGACTTCGTTTGCAAAAGTGGCTATTTTTAAAGCTCTGGATGACCCATTTAAATATATAAATATATTTAAATATAATTAAATTAAATATAAATAAATTTATTTTATCGTATATATTCACAGTGGAATACCATATAGCTCCAGATTAATTATATTCTTGATATTCCAAGTCCTGGTTGAATCAATATTCACTTTTTATACTAAAATCCCTTTTATAATGTAAATAAAGCATTACGAATTATAAAGGAATTCCACAGCGACTTTTCTGAAATTTGATTTGGACGTAAATCAAAATCTACACGACGAAATCCTAATTTTTCTCTTCCCCTAGAAAGATATACTCCACCAGCTCCGTACGTTTCTTGTTTCACAGAAATCCGATTTAAAACGAACTCTGTACATTCGTTTGAAGTTCAAATCGCCAAATTACGAACTGCAGCGCCATTTCGAGCTCGATTTTAATTATAATATAATTTACACGTTCAAATGCTGTAAATGAAATATATTCGTTATTATATTTCAAATCTTAATGCTACCAAATCTCTTACACTATCCAATTCAGACAATACTGACAATTCAACTATTTATGACTATTTCGACATTATAATATATTATTATATTATAATTATTAATTAAATATTCAATATTATTTAATTCAAGTTATCGATATTTTAAATAATTAAATAACTTAATTATTCTATCTCTAAAATATGGGTCATTACATTCTTCTCCACTTAAAATAATTTCGTCCTCGAAATTGCTAAGTTAGAGGACGACCCTATCTATTGGAAGATTGGTTTACCCCTTATTTCTGTTTTCAACTGAACCAATTAATATCGACTAAAATATTTATTCATTCCGACTAACTAAAATTTTCGAGAATTCTGAAAATTTTCTAACAGTTCAAATTTTCGGAAAATTTCGCCATAACCTCCTTTGTACAGCCCTATCGGTAAAACCACAACTCGCCTCTCTAGACCACCTCCAACTCAAAATAAAATCAAACAGCCAAGCGGCTTGCTAATTCGGCTCATAAAAACCTCATACCCATATGAAATATAAACTTGTACCTTTTTGTCGGGCATGTTATTATATCCCTTCCATTTGTTACCAATTCTGCATATACCATGCCATACCAATCAACTCCAAACAGTTTATATCCTCAAATCACATCTCATTCTTAACTCGAGTTCCATTCTCGATTTTCAAAATTTTAACTCACCAATTCCAATAATTCCAGATTATTCACTAATCAAATCCAATTTTTATTTAACTTAGTTCAAGTTAAATTTTAGTTTATTATTCACTTTTACCATCTCATTCTGGAAGTTAAATCCCTGGGTTTTATTTCAAATCAATTTGAAATCATAATACCAATTCAAAACCTTTGAATTTCAAAACAACTTGTTTTATCAAAACAATTCAAAACAAAATCTTTGGTAGTGATCCGTCACTTTGAAACTCGAAAATCACACTGATGATGTGTACACCATCATCAGAATTATTTCCCAGCGATCGAAGTGAGTTCAATACTATATTTCTCTTTCAAATTTGAAAACAATTTTAAACTCTCCCAGGAACTTAAAATTTCCTTATTATAATTCCAAATCTGATTTAAATTCAGATTTACTTCATCTTATTTGACATACTTTACTTATATGAATTCTGATTGATTATTTATAACCATTTCACCTTTTTATAGTTTTCATTCGATTATACTAACAAACCATACAACCAATTATACTATGTTAATTTCAAAACATATCATGTTGGTTCATCGTATTCGAGTGTTTAGAAACCCCTATCGATATTGTGGTGCCCCACTATCGACCAGAATTCATAAGCCACTCAACCAATAAAGCTCCACAAAATAAAACAAATTTTTATATCAAAAAACAAATACGTTTACTCGTATATATACACTCAAACTCAATCTAGGGTATTACTAACCCCATCTCTACTGAGTCACGCCACAGAGCCAAGGTAATAACTTAACTTAAGCTCCGATACCAACTGTAATGACCCGAAAATCCGGTCCAATTTGAGCTGACTAAATAACACAAGTCCAACCCCAAATTGCACTGAAAATTCAAGAAATTAATAGAAAGAAGATAGAGGGTGAGGATAGATAAGATAGAACTAGTAGAATAGAAGAAGAAGAACATCATCATCAGAGTAACACGAATCTCGCAGCGGAACGAATAAAATATAACATAACTTTTGAAATACAACAGTATATGTATACAATAACATTTCATAGTACAACACTTACAACAACAGCGGAAATAACTATAGCTATAGAATCCTGAAGCCTACTGCTCCAAGCTCTTCCAGTATATCTGTAAATCCCGACTACTTGACTGCCCGTACAAATTTAGGCACCCAAGAGTTTAGGGAAACAAAACAAATAAACTCCGGGTCAGTCATGGACTGGTGTGAGTAAACTCAAATCATTTTAACAGGTATATGATATCTCATAAGACCACGCCGTGAATACGGAACGGGTTTTTCCCTTATGAGAATCCAACATCTTTGAAAAGCAGTATCACTGATATTATAATAATGTCTAAATACAATTAGATATCAATCTAGCAGAAACACTTTCATCTCACGTTCTACTTATATAGTATACAATCAAAACCGCGGGTGCGTATTGGATGATTGGATTTCCAACTATGACAGGGTATGGAACCACCTTCCGATCAGTGTACTCTAGGAACGATACACTGGAGTTCAACAAGAACATCTTGTAACTCAGCGACACATGACCGACCACTCATTTCGCTTGAGTGTATCGAATGTACATCACCAACGGTTGGGATCAGCAACCGTTCCCGTATATATATATGGGACAACATTGATAGATTAAAGAAGCAAATGAATATTCTCTAGATAGGTGATTATACACCCTACTTCGGTGCAACCGACTTAACCATGCTGCCTGCCCGATTTCTGTCATTTACCGGATGTGAGGCTAGAAGCTACGACTACTTTCCATTCATTGATAACACGATTACTTTGAATGACACATTGTCAGGTCCGTTAATCACTAATTGATTTGCACAAATATTCTGGATGTTATGCTAAGGGAATAAATCCGTTGCAACCATATATATTTATACAGACCAATCATATTCGATCATTGGAAATACTTTGTCAGACACTCGTCCATATATGTTCGTTCTGGGACTGAACGAAACCGAAGGCACTATTCAGTACATCCATCTTAGTCCATTATTATCTAAGATTTATACAACATCCCTTGTACTTTACGTCGTCTTCAATATATTCAGCATACTTGATTCGCAACAGTTATGCCAATACGGAGTGGTTCTTCGGATAATAATCCAACCGGTCTCTCCATATTAACAACGTAAATATGGTCAAAACTGGATAGTCTGTGATTTAACTATCAATGAAAACATGTCGGTGTACAAACAACGATCTTACTTCCAAATGGAATTATCGATCCAATCATCAACCATAAATATATACATATATATTCGTATTCCCTTATTTTCTATATTTAGAAAATATACGTTAACATTAGAAAACATTTCCATAGCTTATACACGCACCACTACCATTCCACAATCATTAGTCCCTAACAGTAAACTAGTAAGAGAACAATTCTCTAAGTATAAACCCCGAAGGCCGAAACCAACATCAGATCGATACTCAGAAAACTATTCAACTTACTAATCTCTAGTCAGTTTTTAATTTTTGTTTAACTTCACTTCTTAATTTCTATATTCGATTAACCCATTTTGATAAACTACATTTGATTAACTCCTTTTGATAAACTACGTTTGATTAACTCCTTTTGATAAACTACGTTTTCCGTTACAACTATTTCCTTTTTATAACGTTTACTTACCGTTACAAATATTTCCTATTTATAACTTCTATTTACCGTTACAAATATTTCCTATTTATAACTTCTATTTACCGTTACAAATATTTCCTATTTATATCGGTTTATTTGTTTTCTAAATAAATATCCCTTTTATAAAACTCTATTTGTTTTATAAAAAAAATTCCTTTTATAAAATCCTGTGATTTTATAAATAATTTCCTTTTTATAAAATCCTGTGATTTTATAAAATTCCTTTATTTCAATATACATTGAAATATTCCTTTTTACAACTCAGGGTTTCTTATGATATTTAAAATATCGAATAACAATGATCAATATCATTGTAACACACATAATCCAGAACAGATTATATAACACATCATATAACACAATATATGAAAACAGTAAAATAATTGTTGAGGAATCCAGTCGGATTCCTCCAACCTGTCTCCCTGCATCCACAGATGTTACACAATATAATATATATCATATTTCATTTTGAAATGAAATATCCTGCTGTACAGAACCATATTTGATTAACAGTACATAGATTAACTATAACTACGTTTTCAATCAAATCTATTTAACAGTCCAGTTTAACAATTAATATACAACAGTCAATTAATAAAGTACAATTTATATTAAAATATAAATTGAGGAGAGTTGGTGAGTTTTACTCACCTTGGCAGTTCATCGTTGATAACGAATAAACTGTCGTTGGTTCCGATAGACGTTTAATTCCATCTTAATTCCAGACAAGCTCCGAAAAACTCCAGACCAAATTCCATTTTTGTTGTTCCCGTCCATACGATCCTAGGGGATCCAATTTTGTCGAATATGGATAACCTAGGAGCAAGGATGATAATTTAAAGTCAATACATCATTTTATTTGAATTCAAACTTACTTAAATTTTTAAATGGGCTTTACCAAATTAGGCTGGCCCAACCATACTCCACTTCACTTTACGGTATCCCACGCAAGAACCCCTACCAACCTCAAAACCAACTGTACTTCTTCCCTCGTGATAAACACGTTCCAGTCCTTCAAAGTGAAAAACCCAGCACCATTTCCCCAACCTCAAAATCTAAATCGCACCTCCATTCTTCAATCGAAACCCAAACAAAATTCACCATTTAACTCCTCTTCTTCCTCTCAAACTCTCCATACCCAAAACGTGTAACTCGAGCTCCCTTCCGTGATACTACAAACTCATCTTCCCCAAAAGCACAACAGGATGTCGCTCCTGCCACCTTTCAGTCCGCCATTTCCTCACGTTCTCCCCTCCATGACTCATTCAAAATCAAATAAAACCACCATGAAAATCCTCTCCTCGTGTACAACACTCCGGCCATCACTAGATCGAACTCGCCCCATCAAATGGAAAAGCGACACAGCATTTTTCAGGCGTGCTACTGTAGACCACCGAACTTGACTATCACAGAATCCATACAAATTTCCACCGCAAGGCACTAAGCTACACGCTGAGACCAGATACGGGCTAGAAAACTTCAACTGATGCTTCAAATTCAAGAGCATCGAAACCCTAGAACACACTTTTGAAAATCGAAGAGCGGGAACTGACGTCGAACTTGGTGAAACGCATACTAGTTCGAAGAGGATGTGATGAGGATTACTAATCTATACATATGAAGATTTATGGGATTTTTCTTTGAATTAATATGATTTTTGAAAGATTGGGTTTCACGTTAAAACGTTTTTCTGAGTGGCGGCAAGAAACGCTTTGACCCCAGAAGAAAAGAATAAGGGTTTGGGATTGTATTTGGGGATATTTATATAGACTAGTTTAGCTTGCAAAGTAAGCTACTCATTTTATATAAATTTATATTTGATAATCAACTCGATTTATCACTTTAAAAATTTCCTATGATTACATACAATACCCAAAAATCATGAAAATGGACATGCAGCTTCAGTTCGACATTACGGTCCCAACGAAACTGGTTTCGTCGAATTCCGACTTCGTTTGCACACACAACGTATTTTTAACCGTAGAAATACTGATTGTTTTTCACTCTAAAAATCCGTACGGCCACATACTGACTCTAAAAATCACGAAACTGGAAATATAACAACTATTTGACATTGTGGTTCCAACAAAATTAGTTTCGTCGAATTCCGACTTCGTTTGCAAAAGTGGCTATTTTTAAAGCTCTGGATGACCCATTTAAATATATAAATATATTTAAATATAATTAAATTAAATATAAATAAATTTATATTATCGTATATATTCACAGTGGAATACCATACAGCTCCAGATTAATTATATTCTTAATATTCCAAGTCCTGGTTGAATCGATATTCACTTTTTATACTAAAATCCCTTTTATAACGTAAATAAAGCGTTACGAATTATAAAGGAATTCCACAGCGACTTTTCTGAAATTTGATTTGGACGTAAATCAAAATCTACACGACGAAATCCTAATTTTTCTCTTCCCCTAGAAAGATATACTCCACCAGCTCCGTACGTTTCTTGTTTCACAGAAATCCGATTTAAAACGAACTCTGTACATTCGTTTGAAGTTCAAATCGCCAAATTACGAACTGCAGCGCCATTTCGAGCTCGATTTTAATTATAATATAATTTACACGTTCAAACGCTGTAAATGAAATATATTCGTTATTATATTTCAAATCTAAATGCTACCAAATCTCTTACACTATCCAATTCAGACAATACTGACAATTCAACTATTTATGACTATTTCGACATTATAATATATTATTATATTATAATTATTAATTAAATATTCAATATTATTTAATTCAAGTTATCGATATTTTAAATAATTAAATAACTTAATTATTCTATCTCTAAAATATGGGTCATTACATCAACATTATATGGTAATTGGTTGTGTCTGATTCCAGTTCAGAAGGAATGAATATTTTAAAATAACGAATATTTTAGAATAATGAATATTCTAAAATAATATTCAGTAAAAGATCAAAATCTGATTTTGATGTCTGATTCGGGATGGACATGAATATACTTAAATATATAAAGCCATGTTGATTAGATTAATGCCATTTTGATGTGAACGATATGTATATCGATTTTACTCATTTTTATAATGAATATCGAAAAGGAATTGATTCAAAGTCTAATGTTTTGAAAATATTATCATTTATATATTAATGACATGGAATATTCAATTTTGATTTGAAATTGAATATGAAGTTGAAGTCGTTTTGAAAACGAATTTAAAATGATTTATAAAATACGTTTTAAATGGAAATCGATGAAATATATATAATAGATATTATATATATTTAATGGCCTGAATAGAACGCATCGTGCCACGGCAGCTCGCGAATTTCAACCATTGACTTCGAATTGACGTTACGGGAGATCCGACCGTCGGATTCTCCTAAAACCGGAATCGTTGGGTTCGTATCGAAAAGAGATTTTCAACTTATATAAGAGATTTGAAATCTAACGGCTAGATTTGGAATCATGTCCAAATCAAATTTGGAAAAGGTCACTGTAAGTGCAATTCGGTGACCGTTTATGGAAATCGACTGTACGGGCCTTGATAATATTATTAAAAATATCGATAATTTGTGTAAAATCATAATAAATGATTTGGAAAGAATTTGGCTGAAAAATTCCATATTTGAAAAGATAAAAATATATTTTATCGAAATGAACTAGTCATGAACTAGAATTATATTCTAATATTTTTAAATAATTAAACTAATTTTGAAACGGTTTTAAAAATAACCGGAATTTCCAATATATGAATTGGAATGGATTTGAATCGAAACTATCTTCGGAAGATTTCGATATTGGATTCCGTGATTATACGGATATTGTGGAGGAATTTGGAAGATATATATATATATATATATATATCATTATTCCAATACGATATTTATTGGTTTCAAAATTTGATATTGAATATAAGCAGATATATTTTCTATTCAGAGCCTTGTGTTTAATATCAAATTGGATTTTGGGTTTGTTGTGAATGGTATCTTTAATAATACTGTTCTTAAACCCAATGGAGTTAAGAAAAATAGAAACTGACTGGAGATTAGCTAAGTTGAATGGTTTCCTGGGTATTGATCTGATGTTGGTTTCGGCCCTCGAGATTAATACTTAGGGAATTGTTCTCTTACTAATTTACGGTTAGAGACTGATGGGATGGTGTCTTAAATGGCATTGTTCTTAAACCCGGTGTGAAAAGAATAAATCTTTTAATTAAGATTTGAAGAAGAATTACCAATTAATTAACATTTAATTGGAATTGAAAATGGAATGTGAACTGGGTTTATTGTGAACTATGTTTTTAACGACATTCTTTCTTTAACCCAATTTACAATGAAATGTGATTTGGAATTTATAAATCTTTTTATTAAGATTTAACGGGAATATTCCAAAGTAAAGTTTTCCAATTTAATATATTAAATTGGAATTGAATGGAATTCGATTGATAATAATCGAAGTGAACTTCTGTGGAGGAAGACTGTTAATACATATGAAATTTAAACGGCTTTGCTGCCGTGAAGATTCCATAATTAATGGAATGTGATTTGGGTTTATTGTGAACTGTGTTTTAAATGACATTAGTTCTTTAACCCAGTTGTAGGCAGGATTACATGTCTGTCATTGTATTTCGAACTGTATGGTTGATCTCTGCTAAATATATATCTGTTTGGTAGCGGAGAATTTATTCTCTTTCTTAACACCCTTCTCTGATACGTACGAGCTTAGAGGTTATATACCGGCAGATATCAATAGTACGGTGTAGATTGTCGATGCGACATGTTTGTGTTTCCAAAGTTAAATAATCATTAATATTGAATTTTGGGAAGATTAAAACTAAGTCGAGTTTTAACGAATCTTTAAATAGATTGAAAAAGGGAATGTGATAATTTAAATTATCAAATTTGGGAAATGATTGAGAATGGAGTATCGCCAGTTTTGCTCCTAGCGATAGTTAAATCTTTAATTAGATTTGAATGGGAAATGTTATTTAATTTTACTGATAAGACCGTGGTGTTAGTTATGGAGTATTACCAGTTTTACTCCATGGGATGAATAGGTTGGGATTGGAAAATTAAACGAATGATTACTTCGGTAAGGTGCGCTAATCCCGACTAATTTGGAAAATTGTAACATGGTTTGAATTGACATCCAAAGGAAGATTAAAGAATAAATTTAAAGAATTTATCTTTGATAAAATTAATGGGAACCTTTCCCAAAGTATATGAATATTTGAATAAAAGAATATTTTGAATTCGAATGAAGCGTACATTGTGTTTTTATAGCACTTATTTATTTTATACGCGAGTTATTCAAAAAGGCCGGGTTTATACCCATTCTGAATAACTGATTTGACGATTAGTCGACGATGAAGACGGTGGTTGAAGACTGGAGGTCTTAACATCGTTTGGATGATTATTGATGTCTTGATTAGGCTGCATACCCAAGACGAGGTAATAAGTGGTGATCGTCCAGACGTACTTGGAGATCGACGGATATGCGAGGGCCTCTCTCCTGTATTGGACATACGGGACGAGTAATAAGGCGCCTCCAGTTTCGTTCAGACCCAGAACGAACTTGTAAATGGAATATGTGTCTGACATTGGATTTTATTCTGTGTTGATCGATTTCTATTAAATATATATTTGTTTGGCGGCGGAGAATTTATTCTCTTGCTTAACGCCCTTCTCTGAGACATACAAGCTCAGACGTTATATATCGATAGACATCAGTTGCATGGCGTGAATTGCCTGTGTAGCATGCCTGAGTGGCAGATGATCTAGGCTACTATTGAAAAGAAGAGCCTTGTGGTTGATGATCAAAGCACGATTTTAATATAGCATAGCATTGCATATAGCGTTAATTCGCAGGCCTCACACCTCGATATGAGTCAAAAACGGGATAAGGAAACGCAGTGAGTGCATGACGTTTCTTTCTAGCTATGGGTGGTGTCAGGATTTTGCACGCCCTGACATTGTTATATTTTTACCTATGTGGTTGTTGGATTGCGAGACGCCTCGAATATATCGGTCTCTACGGAGCTGATGGATAGGACCGAGAAACGTACGTTCAGGAATAACTAATCCACTAACGTAAGTGTGGACTAGCACTACAGGATCCAGGGGTTGCCAAGAGTGTGCAGTCCTGAGACATTTGCTAGAGTATCTCGAAGCGGTTAGGAATACATCCCTTGCCTAGACTCATGAAGGAAATCCAATTTCCAATACGTGACATTTCAGTTTTGATTATAGAGCCTAGTGTTGCGACATAGTGGTGTGGGGCACTATGCCGTCTATGATTGATACATTTATATTTGAAGTTGTTTTCATGCACTTTAAACTATAATAGTATCAAAATGATTTGTTTTAAACGTACCAAGCATGTTTGGCTATTATAAGGTAAAACTCTATCCTCCGGCTTGCATTGCATTGTGTGATGGGGCCCGAGTCTTATAATAGCTTCATTTTTCCAAAAAAGCATTGCATTGTTTGTTTTATGCACTGGTATTCTTGGGAGGAAACCCGTTACGTGTTATACAGCGTGGTCCCTTGATTTACTCTATTTTAAAGTAAAGATTTAATAACTGTTTTAGTTCTCACACCAAACACATGACTGACATGGATTTTGTTGTTTTAACCTAAACTCTGGGTGCCCCTATTTTCCACACGGGCAGCTAGTAGTTTTGGTTTTGCAAATTTAAGTTCAAAGAATCCTGGTTTACAGCTGGAATGATATTCGGAAAGCTCTGTATTCGTTTATCTCTTTCGGTTGTGTTTTGTATTATTTTCCGCTGCTATGTAATGTATTTTAAGCTCTGATATTTATCAAATGTATATTATTTGTTCATACTCTGTATATTCTTGTGCTATGGTGTGAGTTGTTGTAATAAGCAATGAAATGTACATCTGCTTGTGTTCTGATTTATCGCATTCTTAACTCAATCCGGACTTTCCTATACGGGGAAGTGGGTCGTTACACAGACCCTCTTACTTTTGATTTGAAAAAAGAAAATCATTGATTTTCCACCGATGATATATTGATTGTGCATGAATGTGGAGCAGCTCTCTTATACATATAGCAAAAGTTGATTTATTCCTATCATTCAGATTTAACATCTCAGTATGCCACAAGAGGAACGACGTAAGTAGATGGGTAAGGGAATGTAAAATTTTGAAAGAAACGGGAGATAATTTGTTACACCATCCAGAATTTCATTGTTCTTGTATCCAATGTATTTCCAAGGGATGCTAGAAAAATCATATTAAGTTTTATGTTAATGTTTTCAGTTTGGTCATTTGATAAATAGACACTTTTTGTTGTATTCGAAGCATGATTATATATTCTATCCGAAACGGTGGAATTTCGGCAATTCTGTACTGGTTCTAGTAGTGGTCGGGCTGGAATTCACTTAGAAATCCGTTTCGGGCATGGTAATCGAAAACGAAGGTGATTTGTATTTGTTTATACCTATGTGAAGTTTCACATAAAAAGCAACATATATAATGGAACAGAAGGCGATTTGGCAAAGGAAAGAGGAGGTAGATTTTATTTCTTCATCCCCTAAGGTTTCAAAAAGAGAAGGAAGTGTTGAATGAGTTACTTGATGGATTGGGTTTAATTATGGAATGAGCTGAAAACAAAACAAATGTATTGTAGAATCTAACTTACTGGTTCATTTCTGTAAACTTTATTGTTATAGAATTATACTTATTACTGAATTACTACAAATTATTTGTAAAAAAAACTTATGGTTTATTTTTGTTCGATATTTATGAAGTTCAAACTATTTATATGCAAAAAATAAATTTGTTAACATATTATTATAAGAAAAACACAGGAATTCTTAAAACAAAACTAAAGCAAAATTCTGAAATTTTCGAAACAGAACAGAAATTAGGATATTTCTTAATGACTGAAACATAAACGAAAAGTGGAAATTTAAATCTTGGTTCAGAGTTAGAATCACATCAAGCCAAAATGAATAATTTTCTTTGACATACTTAATCAGTTCTAATTGTTTTTATAGTGCATCTTTGTCCAGTCTTATGCCATCTTGAACTTACACATACAATTGTCAGTCAATAGTATAAAGTGCTACATAATCAAGTGAGGTAGTACATAAAGTAGGGTAGTAAAATTGCATGCTAGTGAGAAAATAAAAGCAATTTTAACTAGGGAAAAATGAAACCTCTTACTCAAGCTTAAGTAACTGTTAGTTAAAATGTTGTTGCCCTTTTGAATTGCATAACTCATGCATTATTGCTCAAACCTATTTTTTTACAATATCGTTTTTTTTTCTTTTTTTCAGTTTTACATGTTTTAATTGTACTTAGAAAATTTTTTGTCTGTGCATTTGTAACCACTCTTTTTCTTATTAATTTCAAGTTCTAAAACTATTGCGTATTTAGGTTAACTTTGAAATTAGAATATCTAAACACATATGTTAATGTATCAGAGATATGACCATCAAGTACAAGAAGATGAAGGTAACTAGCCGCATTGAAAATAATGTAAGAAGTTGACAGTCAATGGATACCCGAAAAATCCGAAATCAGTCCATATCTGAATGCGAAAAATGGATAAATATCCAATATTTGAAAAACCAAATGCAGATGCGGATATAGGAATATCCACATCTGAAAATTATCTGTATGATGTTTTTCATGATTATAGTTTTAATTATGTGTATTTTAACATAATGGAATATGTTAACTTATGTTTTTATTAAGTTGAAACTCAATATTATACACACTAAATGCATATTAACTTCTCAATATGTTGATGGAGATATCCAAAAATATTATACACACTAAATGCATATTAAGTTGAAACTCAATACTATACACACTAAATGCATATTAACTTCTCAATATGTTGACGAAGCTAACAATAATCTAATATCCGTCCATATCCACGGACGCAGATTATCCAAAAATGAATTCGGATGCAGATATGACACATTCATAGACACCGCTAATAAGGAGGAAGAACACTGTTTTGTTAGATGATGATATAACTGGCAATCAGTGGCATAGCCAGAAAAGTTCATTGGGGGGAGCAGCTTATTGGTTAACGGGGTTCGGGGCGGCAGCTCCCGGAAAATAAAAATTATGCTAACCATATGATTATATGTATGAATAATGATTTCTAAAAAACAAACAAGAACATCTAAACATATATATCCATCATAATAATTCATTACAAAAACAACCAATTGTTAATCTTTCAAAATAAAACAACCATATATATATAACGCTATTTTAAAGTTGACCGCACTGAGTTCTCATATTCTGGAAGCGATCAAGAATTGCATCATTGATAATCTTCTAGTATGTGTCTTTCTCTATGTATGCAACACAACTATCATTCAACCATTCATCTCCCATTCGATTGCGTAGGTCATTTTTCACTATACTCATGGCAGAAAATGCTCTCTCCACTGTTGTAGTTGAAACCAGCAAGATTAACGATAAGGTTATGAGCTTGTAAACCAAATTATGCAGGATATTTTTTTTGTCACCACCATCTTCCTGGACAAATCACCAATCTCTTTAACATCTTTAAACATATCATTGGACTCCATATCAATTTCATAAATCTCCAATTGGTTATAAAGATCCATACGCTCTGCTTCGAAAAAATCCCTAGGGAAAAATTCGAATAAACAAACTAACTTTAATTTATCAAAAGAGGCAAATGAATCAACTGGATTAAGAGAGGACATAAAAAGAAATAATTATAAATTTACCTCATCGAAACGATTATTAAGCTCAACAATCTGTTTATCAAGACAAAGATAAAACAAATCAACTCGATAATGATGTAAATTTGTAATCATTGATCCTCTCCTTGATCTACCCAAAAGAAGATAATATCATCCATATTTGAAATAGGAATTTGATATTTGGTGCAGAAAGAGCGGACATCATTTATAAGAGAATCATATCCACTAGCTCACATTTTATTTAACCATTCTTTAGATACCTTTACCAACATCAAAACATTCACAATGTCATGGTCTTTTCATTGTAATGCTTTGGAAAGACCATTAGTATTTGCAAGAACACTTTTCATCAAATGCAAAATAAATATAAAATTATAAGATTGCATTGCATTTATCAAATTTAAAGGTTCTCCTTTTTTATCACCAGATACATCTTCCACTAGGTCTATAAGAACATCAATAACAGAAGGAAACATAATGATTAAATTGATTAGCGTACCATAATGTGAACACTACGTGTATCCCCAGGTCGTCTCAAACTACGCTCATGATTTAACGCCTGGCCACTAGAGAGTTCACCACTTTCAAGTTGACTAAAGATTCTATTAGCTTCTTTTTCTCTAAGAATGTCTCGACGCTTGCATGATGCTCCAGCAAGATTAACTAAATTATTAACCAAGTAGAAAAGTTCAGAAATGTGTTCTATATCTTTGGCGACACGAAAAAGTGATAGTTGAAGTTGATATGAAAAACAGTGAACATAAAATGCAGACTTATTCTCATTTAGAACAAGTGTTTTAAGACCATTAAACATACCTTGCATATTACTTGCACCATCATATCCTTGACCTCTTAACTTTGAAATGCTCAATTTATGTTTACTAAAAAAAGCATCAAGTGATATTTTTAGAGAATTTGATGTTGTGTTAGGAACATGTACCATGCCAACAAATCTTTCGATAACACTTCCTGTTTCATCCACGAATCGCAAAACAATTTCCATTTTCTCTTTAATTGACGTATCACGAGCTTCATCAACTAGTAATCCAAATAGTCCCCCAGAACGATGTAGATGGTGTAAGATAACATCTATAATTTCCACCGCAATACAATTAACAATATCCTTTTGAATATCAGGCGATGCCATCTTATTATTTAGTGGTGCATTTTTTTGAAAAATAGCATCCACCGAAGGCTTTTCATGAGCAAGCCATTGTAGAAGCTCAAGAAATTTCCTTTATTCATTGATTCTTAGGATTCATCATGGCCACGAAATGGAAACCTTGATGTAATAGGTATCAAATGCACACAAGAGTTGAATTTAACCAACGTCGATAATCAATTTTGTTTTGAGTAGATTCTCTCAATCACCATTGCAATATGCTGATTTTGATTAATCAAATTCTCGGCTTTCATATATAATGCTCTATGAACATCCGAGTTATTGTTTGTGGAAATATATACAAAGAAGGTTGACAAGGACCTTTTTGTAATTATGCTCTTCTAACTATATCACTTGTATTTCTACTTATCATTTGAGAAAGAAATAAATAACATAGTAATTAATAAGCAGCATCTTCTTTAATACTATAATCCAAACAATTCTTATAAACTGTAAGCCATGATTGATTGAAACACCTAGTACTTCCACCAATTATTGTTTGTGGAAATATTTATAAAGAAGGTTGATAAGGATTTTTTTGTAAGTATGCTCTTTTAACTGTATCTTGATCATTTGGATCGTAGTCTAAAACCTTATGTCATAGACTAGGATCAGGTGGATGATTTGATAAATCAACTTGAATACGTCTTCAAGTTAATTAGTTCGGAATAACTGTGTTTTGATTATCATCAATCAACATATTACTACGTGCAGAAGCTCCAACTTCAATGGAAACATCTTCAGTTGTTCTCTTAAAATATTTTCGCATATCTAAAATTAAAAATATCTACAAATCAGACTCTTTATTAACTCTACAACAATCCTCTTTATAGGTTTAAATGATCAACCGTATAATTCCAGTGAAACCAACCCATTACAGTGAATCAAATCGAAAAGCAAATCTAGTGAATCAATTCAAACAGCAAATCCAGTGAATCTAGGTTTAAATTTCAAGCATCAAATCTCGGTTTAATTCATACAATAGAAGACTCTAAGTCCATTACAAATTCGAGCAGCAAATCAACGTAAAAAAATGTTTTGTCTATCCGATCCAAAAAAGTGGAGAATGCGCATTTGCTTGAAATATTTTCAAGGTAATTGTTTTACGTCTTTGAGCACGCACAAATCCTTTGATTATACCACGGTGAAAATCCGATTGTTGTGAGTAATGTATCAAAGCCACTTCGTCTTCGTACTTCAGAGTCCATTAGGAAAAGGATATTGGTTTGCATCTCTATATTGATCTGCGACACTTCTATTAAGTTTTCCTTGGACTTCCTTCTTGCTTCTTGACTCTTTTAAGCCTTCTCTTCCTTCGGTCTAATCCCCCGGTCCCGTGAGTTGCCTTTTATTTACTTGACAGGGAATGCCACAATATTTCTAAGGAATCCAGTCTTGAAGTTACTAAACAAGTCATGATTTCATTTGAATCTACATTTTTTATTGTTCCGCGATAAGGTCCATTCGAAAAGGGTTGAAAATTAAGTAAAAACTCACTACCCATTTGGAGATGATCTGGAGTAGATGAAATGATTTCGAGCCTTCAAGGAGTGGATTCTCTTGAGACGATTGGTAGATAAGACACAAGAATTGTAAGAAAAGAGAGGAGAACGAGATTTTTTTTTCATGTTTTTTCCTTTCAGTTTTGCGTTTTCTAGGGGGTAACTACCCCGGCCAGTTTATACATGCCTCCGCCACTATTGGTAATACGGGAACCATTTTTATAGATTAGGGTAAGACATTGATGAAGCATTTAATGACGATATTGGGTAGGCTCTGGCATGGTTTGTTTCTTAGCAAAAAGTCGAGTATGTATAGTTGTTTCCCAATACGAAAATATTATGATATATACTTATCTAGTGTGTTACAATTCAGGTGTACAATGTTACAATAATAATCAAAAATCCCAAGCCTACCATATTTACCTTTCAGCATGGCCTGTGAGGTTATGATTATGAACTTGCACATTTGATGCATTTAAAATCCCATTCACGAAACAGTAAACTTAGGCACCCTATTATACTAGAAAGATCATATACGACTTGAAACCATAGTTTTAAGAACCCAACCCGACTGTGGTTGTAACGAACCGGAACTTTGGTCGATTAATTTTAAACATTTACTATTGTTTTATATGTTGAGTTGATAATATAAATGGATTTTATTTGGAGTTATCGATTTAACAACCGATATACGATTTAATTTCAAATATATTAAAATATCGTAAAACTAAAAACAACTAATAATTGAATTCGAAGATAAAAGTAGATCAAAATGATTTAGATGGTCAATGTGAATTGTATTAAGTATAAACGATAATAATAATTTATTATCAAAGAAATTAATTGTTTTTAATTTAATTTATATTGTATCAAATTAAATTGATATCTTCTCCAGACGATCTAATGAGGCTTCGGACCTATTCCAGTGTGTTCAGAATAGTGGTATAACCCTAGGAATGCACGTTGTTATGCTCAAGTAGGCATTCGAGATCAATGTGATATTTTAAATTCAATAATTCTACATTGTTTTAAATTTGTTTAAAGGCAACATATATTAATTCCTTCCTCCCTAAGCTAAAAATAATTTTCTTCTACCTTAATTCTTAAAAACGCGTGGAAAATTTAATATACAGTACATGGCAAGTACCCTAGACATTAAATCATGCAGACTATTTTACTACAAGCCAGAGCAAGTTCCTCCATTCACTTCTATAAATCCACCCGAGCGCCCCCCTCTTCTTTTCATTTTCGATCCTCAGAAAAAACCATTTGAAAGTTTCAAATAAAAATAAAATGCCCTCTCCATCCTGCTCTTCAAAATCAAATAAAAACACTTCCCTTTTATTTTAGAATTCGAAATCAATTCGAATGAAATCATTAAAAACCCAAAAGCTTGCTCCTTTAGCTCGCGTAAATATTGTGTTTCGATCTGGATGCCTAGAGTGGTATTCGACGGATATCAGGAACAGCTCGATTTTAGGGCAACGACTTTAGGTGTTTTAGGTTTATGTTCACTCATCATGTGCGAAGAGGGAAAATCAGGGCTTGCAATTAAGTGCCATGAACCTATGATACACGATGATACCGGAAGAGGTGTGAAATCGAAATCGCAATGATCTAGAATGTCCAGAAGTTGATATTGTCAAAGTTTGGAGGAGTTCGATGGGACAAAAGATGGGTTCACAACCTGTAGCTTGGAGTGTGGGTTCGATGGTGCCAGGTGATGGCGTCTTTTTGTAATGACACTTAAGGTGGGGGTCGCAATGAGGTAATGGTGATCGAGATTCACATGAGGGTGATGGCCAGGGAGTGTTCGGGATGTGAAGTTCACGTGAGTGATTAGTGGATGATTTCATGGCATGTGGTTGTTAGGGAATGCATAATGTATCGTTAAGGCAAAACTAACACTAAAGGGTGGTGAATAGTGTTTTCAAGGAATTTAAATAAATCTAAAACTAATCTGATCTACTATATGAATAACACAACACAGAGATGATCACAAACACAGATCAAACACAAAAAAAGAAATAAACAAGAATAAAATGCAGAAAAGGAAAGAACACAACAGATTTTATACTGGTTCGGATTACTCCTACAACCAGTCCCATGCAACGCTGGATTGCGAAGAGTTTTATTACTATATCAATATCCTAGTACAATCTCCTTGATTTCAAGGCTACAAGGTTGCCACCGACTCCAAACTCCCTTGATCAAGTATATTTCCCTTGATTTCCCTGGCTACAAGGTTACCACCTATTCCTTTTCTTGAGTTCAAAGCCACAAGGAACACACCTTCTCCCAAACACTTCCCAAACAATTACAACAAACCTTATAACTCTTCAACAGCACTTCGATTCAAAGAGTAATAAGTAGAGAGTGAGAAGAGAAGGAGTTTTATATAAATAGAATTGAAATCAGCAGAGTATAAGTGTAGAAATCATAAAAATATGAAATATTAATGGTGTACTGAAAGAGGATGAAGATGGAGAGGAAGTGTAATAACCTGGAAATCTAAGGCAATTTAAAAAATTTATTCTGGCAATTTTAGTGAATTTTGAATATTTAAGATGATATATTTTAAATAATAACGACGAGGAATTTATTTTGAATAGAATTAGAACGTAAATATTTTTTTGAATCGTCGTTAGAATATAAATATTTTTATTTTAATTATAAAAGGAATTGAAAATGGCGCGGTAGTTCGAAAATTCGATTTCAAAGTTCAAATGAAAGTACATGGTACAAAATAAACCGGATTTTAGCGAAACTAAAAATATTAGAATCTAATTGATAATATCTTTCCAATGAATCCGAAAAATCAAGATTTCATAGCACGAATCAAAAGATATGCCCAGTTGAATATTCAGAATAGTCGCTATGGAATTCTGGCCCTTAAAAATGGAAATTTTGCAAACGACCTTCGTTTTCGATGAAACCACTTTTGTTGGATCCGGGATGTCAAGTTATTGCCAAATTCCAAAATTCGTAATTTCCTGAATCAATGTGTGAGCGTGGCGAAGTTAAACGCGTTTGACCAGTTTCAGTTGAATTTAATCGACTGGAAAACGGCTATTTTTCAAACGGTCTCAGAATTCGATGAAATCAGTTTTGTTAGGACTACATCGTCAATACGAAGCTCGAAAATATTTTTGGGGAATTTTTAGAGTCTGTATGTGGCCCCGATAATTTGAAATGTGTGTTCAAAATCAATTTATAGATTTATATTTTGATTTTGGAGAAAACTGATCGAAACGATCGAGTTGGCCTACGTAACATACCCATTGTGTTCGGAATGGGGGTAATTAGCTAGGGACAACAGGCGATGGGTCCCGTTTGGGGATCAAAATTTAAAGTTACTTTTTTGAGGATAAAATAAATAAAAATATGAACTTTTTTCCTTAACATCATCCCCCCTCTTTTTTCCTCCCACGACAGTCAAAACCCGACTCAGGAAAAAAAAAGAGAAAAAGAAAAAGGGCGGAGCCCTAGCTCCACCGCCGTTCCCGCCATCGCTCCCCTCCCTTCGGCGCTAATCGCCACCCCTCTGATCTCCCAAAGCTGCCACCTCAGCCCTCCTTAACTTGAGAACCCCCCTCCCCCATCGCATCGCAGTCCTGACGCCGCCAGATCCGTCACCCTTAACCGCGCACCACCCCACCACCTACACACACTCAGGTGTCGCCCCTCAGCCTCCTCAGCGCCTCCATCTCCAATTCGACGTCCAAGAGATTTTACAGTGAGTTTTAAATTTTATTCTGTAAGAAAAACTGATTTTTTATATAATAGAAAAACTGATTTATATATTAGGAGAAATCTGATTTTTTTTCTATATATATATTATAGCATAGGAAAAATCTGATTTTTTATATATACTATAGCGAAGGAAAATTTTGATTTTTAAACAAAGATTTTATTTTTATTTTAAACAAAGGTATGATTTTGTTTATAGAAAAGATTAGACTTTTCATTATAGAAGGAGATGATTTTCATATATATGAAAGTGAAGTAAAAATGTGTTTTTTTTATTCTAGAGTTAGCGTGATAAAAGTATGATCTTAATTATAGGAACACCGCTATAATAATAGAATTTTTATTTATATAGTAGCGGCATAAAAATAGAATTTTCATCTATATAGTAGCGGCATAAAAATAGAATTTTTATCTATATAGTAGCGGCATAAAAATAAATTTTTTATCTATATAGTAGCGGCATAAAAATAAAAATTTTATCTATATAGTAGCGGCATAAAAATAGAATTTTTATCTATATAGTAGTGGCATAAAAATGGAATTTTTATCTATATAATAGCGACATAGAAATAGAATTTTTATCTATATAGTAGCAGTATAAAAATGTGATTTTTATATACATAGCAACAATATAAAGATGCGATTTTTATATATGTAGTGGATAAGGACGACGAAAGTGACAGAAGGCGAGCACGGCGAAGATTTTCTACATATGAAGAGTCGCGGCGGTTGATTTAGTTCCTCGGTGAGAACCGGTCACCTTTATTTTAATTTCTAGTTTGAAATATATACTAGGATGCAGACAGTGCTTAGCAGCACCCGACACCCGTCGTCCACAGACCATGGATGACTAGGTTGTTTGATTGATTGTTGTGAAAAAATGATTGTGTGATGTGGAATGGAAATAAATATTTTATAGTTAAAAATACAATTTTTAACGTGTATATAAAATAAATATTTATAAACAAATCGGACGATTTGTTTATGTACACCCATTTGACTGATATTGATTAGGGCGGTAAATTTTATACATCGCCCAACTACACAAATAAAATCTGTGTTTGTTGATTTGAAACCCCATACAGGTATTGGGATGATATTTGACGTACACTAATCCCGATTGTTTAGTTGTATGTCAATTGATGGGTTGACAGACTGTGTAAGCATTAATTATTTATATTTAATGCTTTTGCAGTTGTGTGGTGCACTCTGCATGATGGTTGATTATTTATCGTCTCTATTATATACATGTGTTGTATAGAATCCATATAATTAACAATATATGGTAATTGATTGGGCCTCATTCCAATTTGGAAAATAAAGAATAAAATATATATTCATGTGTTGAATAAAATAAATATTCATGTGTTGAATAAAATATATATTCATGTGTTGAATAAAAGAAAATTCATATGTTGAATAAAATAAATATTCATGTGTTGAATAAAATAAATATTCATGTGTTGAATAAAATATAAATTCATGTGTTGAGTAAAAGAAAATTCATGTGTTGAATAGAATAAATATTCATGTGTTGAATAAAATAAATATTCATGTGTTGAATAAAATAAATATTCATGTGTTGAATAAAATATATATTCATGTATTGAAGAAAATATTCATTTGTTGAATAGAATAACGAAGTTATTGAAATATTTAAAGTCGTGTTGGTTGGATTGATGCCATTTTGACGTGAACGATATTTATATCGATTTTATTCATTTTTATAATGAATATCGAAAAGGAATTAATTTCAAAATATAATATTTTGAAAATATTATCATTTATATATCGATGATATGGAATATTCAATTTTGATTAGAAATTGAATAGGAAGTTGAAATCATTTTGAAAAAAAAATTAAAACGATTTATAAAATACATTTTAAAAGGAAATCGACGAAATATATATATAATATATATTATATATATAATGGCCTGAAAAAAACGCGCCGCGCTGCGGCGGTTCGCGAATTTTTACCATTGACTTCGAATGGACGTTACGGCGACCGTCGGATTCTCCTAAAACCGGAACTGTTGGGTTCGTATCGACAAGAGCTTTCTAACGAATATTAGAGATTTGAAATCTAATGGTTGGATTTGGAATTATGTCCAAATCAAATTTGGAAAAGGTCGCTGTAAGTGCAGTTCGATGGCCGTTGATGGAAATCAACTGTACGGGCCTTGATAAAATTAATAAAAATAGTAATAATTTGTGTAAAATCATAAGAAATGATTTGGAAAGAATTGGGATGAAAAATTCCATATTTGAAAAGATAAAATAGATTTTTATCAAAATGAACTAGTTTAGAACTAGAATTATAATCCATTTATTTTTCAAATAAATAACTTGGATTTGAAAGGGTTTTAAAAGTAACCAGAATTTCCAATAATTGAATTGGAATGGATTTGAATAGAAATTGTCTTTGGAATATTTCGATGTTGGATTTCGTGATTATACAGATATTGTTATAGAAATTTGAAAGATATATTTATATCGTTATTTCCAATACGATATTTGTTGGTCGTAGAATTTAATATTGAATATGAGCCGATATATTTTCTATTCAGAGCCTTGTATTTAATATCAAATGTGATTTTGGGTTGTCGTGAACGGTATCTTTAATAATACTGTTCTTAGACCCAATGGAGTTAAGAAAATCAGAAGTTAACTGAAGATTGGTTAAGTTGAATGGTTTCTTGGGTATTGACCTGATGTTGGTTTCAGCCTTCGGGGTTAATACTTAGGGAATTGTTCACTTGCTAATTTACGGTTATAGGTTGATAGAATGGAATGTGATTTTGGGTTTATCGTGAACCGTGTTTTGGATGACACTGGTTCTTTAACCCAGTTAAAGACAGGATATTGATTTTTGGGAATATTAAAACTTAGTGGAGTTTTAACGAATCATTAGTTATATTGAAATGATCGGGAATGGAGTATGACCAGTTTTTCTCCAAAGCGATAGTTAAATCTTTAATTAGATTTGAACGTGAACCGGTAATTGAATTTACCGGTAACACCGTGGTGTTAGATATGAAGTATTACCAGTTTTACTTCATGGGAATTGGTTGGGGTTGGGAAATTGAACAAGTGATTACTTCGGTAAGGTTCGCTAATCCCGACTAGTTTGGATAAACCATAATTTGGTTTGAATTGACATTCAAAAGAAGATTAAAGAATAAATTTAAAGAATTTATCTTTGATAAAATTAATGGGAATCTTTCCCAAAGTGTAATATTTAAATAAAAGAATATTATGAATTGGAATGAGGCGTATGTTGTGTTTGTGTAACACTTGTTTATTATATACGCGAGTTATTCAGAAAGACCCGGTTTATCCCATTCTAAATAACTGATTCGACGTGGTGTCGAGGATGAAGACGGTGGTCGAAGACCGGAGGTCTTCACATCGTTTGGGTGATTACTGATGATCTTGATTGGGTTGTATAACCAAGAGGAGGGAATCAGTTGGTGATCGTCCAGACGTACTTGGAGATCGATGGATATGCGAGGTACAAGGTGCCTCCTGTTTCGTTCAGATCTAGAACGAACTTGTAAATGGACTGTGTGTATGACATTGGATTTTATTCTGTGTGATTGATTTCTATTAAATATATATCTGTTTGGCAGCGGAGAATTTATTCTCTTGCTTAACGCCCTTCTCTGAGACGTACGAGCTTAGAGGTTATATATTGATGGATATCAAACGCATGGTGTGAATTGCATGTGTGGCATGCCTAAGTGGCAATATGATCAAGTATTATGTTGAAAAGAAGAGTCTTGTGGTTGATGATCAAAACACAGCCTGTGTGGCACAGCTTTGTGTAGCGTTAATTCGCGAGCCTCACACCCCGGTGTGAACCAGAAACGGGAGAAGGACCTCAGGGAGGACATGCGTTTCTTTCTAGCTAGAAGTAGCGTCAGTGGTTTTATACGTCCTGACGAGTTTGACTTATGTGGTTGTTGGATTGCGAGGCGCCTCGGATATATCGGTGACTATGTGGAGCCGATGGAGTCATTTACGCCCCAAAGGGCGGGTAAACGCAGTGTTCAGGCATTTTAATCCACATCGGTGGAGCGACCTTAACGATCCAAAGGCTTGACTGAGTACTTGCCTGAGGGGCGGGCTAGAGGCTCTCGAATTCGGTGAGGACAATCCCTTGCCTCGGTTCACAGATGGAAATCCAACTTCCAATACGTGACTTTGCGGTTTTGATTGTAGAGCCTAGTATGGCGACATAGTGGTATGGGGAACTTATGCCGTCTATGATTGATACTTATGATTGAAATTGTTTTTGACACTATACACTTATAGTAATAATAAAAGATGAAATTTCACGTACCAAGCATTCTTCGCTATTATAAGGTAAATATCCTATCCTCCGGCTTGTGTTGCATTGTGTGATGGGACCTGGGTCTTATAATAACTTCATTGTTCTTTATTTAGCATTGCGATGTTGTTTTATGCACTGGTATTCTTAGGAGGAAACCCGTTCCGTGTTATACGGCGTGGTCCCTTGATTTACCTAACTTTAAAATGAAGATTAATAACTGTTTTAGTTCTCACACTAGTCACATGACTGGCCTGGAGTTTATTATTTTAACCTAAACTCTGGGTGCCCTTATTTCGACACGGGCAGCTAGTAGTTTTGATTTTGTAGATTTATATTCACAGGAACCTGGTTTGCAGCTGGAATGATATTCGAAAAGCTCTGTATCCGTATATTCCTTTCAGTTGTGTTTTGTATTATTTTCCGCCGCGATGTATTTAAATGTAATTTAAATCTCTGATATTTTCTGTGTAATATTTATTCATACTCGGTATATTCTTGTATTCTGATGGAATTTTTGCAATAAGCAATGAAATATTCTTTTGTTTGCGTTCCGGTTCGTCTTGTCCTCAGTACAATATGCGATTTCTTGTAAGGGGGATTTCGGGTCGTAACAAGAAGAATGACAAAAAAATTCGAAATCAACCCCTATTTATAAGATTTGAAAGGTTGCAACGATTCTGGAACGTTATAAATAGTGAAAGACACTTCCTTTCAAAATTAAAAATGTGACAGTTATATGTCAACATAGGGAACTATGTATGTCGACATATGCTAATTCAATTTTGGAATTTGAGTATTTTTCAAGTGTTTTAATATATATATATATATATATATATGTATGTATATATTTCTTGAATTAAAACATAGTGTTGTAAATAAGTATTATAAAGTAAGAAATTATATGAAATCATAAATATAAAATATATAAATATATTTAAAAAGTTATAAAGGTTAAAACTATATAAATATATAAGTATAAAGTATATAACTATATATAAACTTATTATCTTTAAAATTAGAGTTTAAAATCAAAAGTAAGATAGATAAATTAAATAAGACATGAGTTTGAATTTTGAAAATAGAATTTGAAATTTGAAAAAAAACAGAATTTGAAAAATAGAATTTGAATTTGAACTTGGAGTGTTATTCGGTGTCTTAAATAAACTAGACTCTATTACTACATTTATCTTAAACTCTCGAACTCCTGAAATCTAGATTACTCATGAGTCTTGAATCTTCTTTGAATTCTAAATCTCTTTAATCTTTAAAACTCTTAAACTGTATAGTCTTAAATATTAATTCCTATATACAAATCCTTCATATATGTTTATATGTTATATGTATATATATATATATATTCTGCATAGATATTTTAGTATATATTTTATAATTAATTAATATTGAAATAAGGTTACTATCATCAAAACTCCATTCTCTAGCAATCTCCCCCTTTTTGTTGATGATTACCTTAGTTTATAAAATATTCATACATGTTCATACTTGTTGATTCTGGTCCTTCTAATACTCCACCTGTCAATATGAATCCTATATATTGTACTTAAACTAAGACTATATTTTATGATTTCTCCCCCTTTGGCATTATCAAAAAGAAATTCTAAAAATACTCCCCTTAAATTCTATATTTATTTATATAACTCCTATACTAACGTAAATTACTCCCCCTTAATTCTATGTCTATCTAAACATAGCCTATTAAAATATTTGATTCTATACTAAAGTATATATAACTCCCCCTAAATTTATGTCTATATTATTCCCTTATTCTATTATATCCTTATATCCTTATATCTCCCTCTAAATCTATGATTCTAAGCATAGAAGATTATAACTCCCCTTAAGATTTTGACTATACTAAATAGAAGGATAATAAACTAAGCAATCCAATCAATATTAAATTAAACAATCAATTCAAACAAGCAATTCAAGCAAGCAATTAAACAATCAATCTAAACCACCAAATCAACCAAAATAATATATGTTAATTTAAAAACACTTCTTGAACTTTCAACTAATCTTAGAAACTATAAAACTCCCCCTTAGTCTAATATAAGACTAAACCTAGACTAAACTCTAATTTCCTTAAAATTTGAATCTAGACTAAAAAATAATTCTAATAAGATATCCTTAAAGCCATGATACAACTTAAAGTAATATAAGTCAAGTAATGATAAGTCAATATTCAAGCAATTTAATCCAAGCAATCAACCATGTTAAGTTTTGTTGTCAAAAACATTAAAACATAAAGCCAAACATTTCTTGTAACTTCTATTTTTCATAAAAAACCTATAAAGCTCCTAAAAACTACAAATGCATAAGTATTTTTCTAACAAACCTATCAACAGCTAATGAAATTTAACCATGTCAAGTAAGTCAATTAAGTTGTTCAAGTAAACAAATCAAAAAAAACAAGCAAGTCAATCAATAAAATCAATTCAACCAAGCCAAACAAGTCAATCAAAACTAAGTAACTATGTTATGTATTTGATTAATAATCCTATATTTCTAATTAGATAAAAACTTCTCATATTGTATACATGTTATGTGTGGAGTTAGTGTGTGAAGTATGTTGGTTATAATGTAGTATGAACTGTATGTCGTATGCAAATCAATACGAAATGAAATGCAACTTATGATGTGAATGATTTTGATTTGAAATGCAATTGTAATTTATAATAATGATGAATGATACGAAATAAGATGCATAATGATACTATGCCGAATGATTAGATGATGATATCTATTTCGGTAAAATATATTCAAAGTACTATCTAACTATTATGCATATATATATATATTATAAATTATTTGAATTAAACAAAGATAATGTTAATTTCTAGACTTAGGTTAATTATATTAATGAAAGTGATTAAAAGAATAATAAAGATAAGACTTTAATTAAAAAATATTCTTGATAAGTAGTAAAATATTTTAAAAGAATGGATTTAAATAATATTAGTAGGGTAAATATAGTGAAAATTGAAGATCCCTTTTTTCAAAGAGAATATAAAAATTGTATCATATAAAGTAAGCTATATAAACATATATGCATAAGTATATTTTTTTGAAAATAAAAAATGTGTGATCTTCTGAAGAGAAGAGAGCACACATATATATAATAAAATCAAAGATACAGAGTCCGACTATAGTACATAAGAAGAGAAGATATAATAGAACACGACTCTAGGAATGTAAAGGATCGTAGATAGATGAGCTCCGGATAAACCATCGCCCATCCTACTCCAACATCGAATTCGGATAAAGCCACCACCCGATATTGAAGTATATCCACTACAATACGATACCCATACTCTCAAGTAATAACAAAAAATAATGAAGTACAACCCCAAATACTCTCCAACAATAAGCCCTAGAAGACTCCAAAGGAAATGCTAATCTTCAATCCAAACAGAAATCCACTAAGCTCCACAATAATAGCCAGCAACCTGAACACATAAAGAACTCCCCAAGAAAAGCCCAACACCAAACCAGTCAGCGATCAACATAGCTCTCTAACAATTTCCCCCCACCTGAAAACCTGAAAATTACTAAACAACCACCATAAGTAACCATCACATTTATGTATAGATATAATTACATATATATATATATATATATATATATATATAAATATATATATAAATATATATATAAATATATATACTAATATATATACTAATATAAATATATATATATATATATCCATACATATATGTAATACGAGAAGAAAATGATACTTAAAAAGAGACAAACTATCAACATCAAAAACTGAAAATTTTAACCACAAATGCGAAACCTATTACCTCTAAAGTATCTATCAATACTCAAAAATAAACACAAATTTAACCTAACCTTTTGCAAAAAAATTACCAAATCTCGAATCTCTAAAATACTTGTTTCGCAAAGTGGCCATCCAGTCCAGATAGAAATAAACTATCTTAATGATTAAATTATCAGAGGACACTGAAATAGAATGAAAAAATCTCTGGTTCCTTTCCAACCAAATGAACCAACTGATGATAATAACTAAAGAATCCATTACATATCTCTGTTTTGATTTATAATAAAATCTATAATGATTCCAATATTTCTCACAGTTACTAAATGTGTTAACACTAATCATAACAAAAATCCTTAAAACCATAGTTAAAATATAATTGGTAGAATTGCAAGAAAAAAAAAGTGATCAACGTCTTCCTCCAAATGACTGCAAAAACACATTTAACATCAAACAAAATATTCTTCTTCTTTAAGAGCTCCACTATGGACAATCAACCACATAAGAAACTTAGCTTAAGGAGGAGAATTTGAAGTCCAAATAAACTTAAAAGGGAGCAAAGAAATACCAGAGAAATTAATAAATTTATACATGGAATTGACAGAGTAAACTAAACTCTTATCCAATCCCCGACTAATGGTATCCCTATTCTCATCCAGGTGATACAAGGTTAATTTAGCTTTTAGTAAGGCCAATTGTCTTAACAATCCCCCCTCTAACATATTACCGAAGGAAAACTCCCATGGGGGATCTAAATCCCTTCTATAAACATCAGCAATTAAAGAACTCTTAAAGTCGCAAATGTTGAAAAGCTCTATAAATTCAATTTTAAGTGGTACACTAGAAATCCAAGCATCATGCCAAAAGAAAATAGAATTACCAGAATGTACAGTCATCTTACAACCTAACTTGAAAAAGTCAAAACAATATAAAATTGACTTCCAAAAATTTGATAATCTATTTGACCAACTGAAACCCAACCCAACAAAAAACTCTCCCCTGGAATAATAAAATTTGGAAACTATATTCTTTCAATTAGACACTACATCAAGACATCTAAATTTCCATAACCATTTAACTAACAAGGAAGAATTAAAATTAAAAAGATTAATAATCCCTAAACCCCATCTCTCTTGGGCTTACAACACACCTCCCAATTAACTAAACATTTATAACCACTACAAATACAACCACCATTCCAAAGAAAATTTCTTCTAATTCTATCAATTTTCTCAGTAACCCATCGAGGAAAACGATGAACTGACATCCAATAAGTGGGAATAGTTGATAAAACCAAATTAACTAAAACTAATCTACCTGCTCTAGAAAGAAATCTATTATTCCAACTCGATAATCTATTATTGATCTTATCAATAATTACTAACCAATCATCCTTCTTAAGCTTCGAAGGTCTAATCTTAAAACCCAAATAATCAAAAGGAAATTTCATGATTGAACAATTTAAGGTGCTAGCAACTGAAGACTCAACATTACCACTATCATTGAGAACCATGACAACACTCTTGTCAAAATTAATTCGAAGGCCAGACAACATCTCAAAGCAATGTAGAATAAACTTAAGGGCAATAACATGCTTAGGTAAATGAGAGGAAAACAATAATGTATCATCAGCAAATTGAAGTATAGAAAGTTCATTATACAATTCCTCATTACCAACACCACCTAATACACCTAAAATCCCAGCTCTCTTAATAATTCTAGAGAAAACATCAACCGCTAAATTAAACAAAAAGGGCGAAAGAGGGTCACCTTGTCTCAGACCTCTCTTGGACTGAATCATCTTGCCAACTATTCCATTAACTACAATACTGGAACAACCAGTCCTAAGCAATAGCATAATCCAGTTGGTCCATCTAACACTAAAACCCTAGCAAGACATAACTCACAGGTAAAATCCCAATCAATAGAGTCAAACGCCTTCTCAAAGTTTAACTTCAAAATAGCATATGTAAAATTATTTTTAACACAGACATTAATGTACTTATGTATAATAGCTACTCCATCAACTATATTTCTACCCTTTATAAAAGTTGTTTGTGAAACATCTATTAAATCATTCATCTTGGTGCTAAGTCTGTTAGCTAAGAATTTTAAAATGATCTTTACCGATACATTAATCAAGGAGATAGGCCTGAAATCCTTAAGTGAATTTGCTCCCACTCTCTTATGTATAAGAATGACATTAGCAAAATTAAAGTTACCTAAACGCAGTTCACCACTATAAAAATCATTAAAAAGATTAATAATATCAACCTTAAGAACCTCCCAAAACTGTTTATAAAAAAGAATAGAAAACCCATCAGGTCCTAGAGCTTTGTCACTAGGCATATCACATATAGCCTTCCAAATCTCCCTCTCAGTGAAAGGACTGTCCAAATCAGCTAACTCAATCCTAGTGGCCGACGGATAAATATCATTCCATATAACATTAATCCTTCTATTAGTCCTAGTACCTAAGATCTGTTTATAATACCTTGTAAAAGCTTCATTTAAATCCTTTTGAACAGACACCTCCACATCATTAACAAAAATAGAATGAATCAAATCATCTCGCCTCCTCTTATTAGCTACACTATGAAAGAATTTCGTGTTATTATATTTTGGGTTACATTATCATTTATCCTCTATTTTATTGTCCTTCCATTGTTATGAACCACACGTCCACGTCTTTTAGAATTTGACTATGGGATCTGCTCTATTGCGACGGGCTCGTTTTTCTGATCATGATTATATATTCATTTGCTGAATTTGAAGACCGTATGAGAAAGGTATTGAAGATTTAGTAGTTAAACCAACTTGGCGTCAAAATTTTGAATTCGAATGAAAAGTCACTTCAGCCATTATAAATAGGCCCAAAAGTCATGTCTCTTTACAAGATTTTCTCTTCTTCCTCTTCTTCTCGTTTTTCACATTTAATCAAACTTTCAAGAGGCATAACTTCTTCATTTCTTAACTGAATTGGACGAAATTAGTGTGCAATCGAAGAGAAATGCAAGGACTGCGATCTATTAGCAGTTTGGAGATGAATTTGGATGGTATTATGGTGCAGCAAGTCGAAACAATATGGGAGATGTAAGAAATCCCATACACAATTTTCAATTTTGCATCGCCAACTTCAAATAGCTATATCTCACTCAATTTTGATCAGAATTCAATGATCTATCGACCAAAATGACTATGAGAATGAGAACTACAATCTGGAAAAGGATTTGGAACAAAATAGTCTAACATGTGGATGTAGTTTGAAGATAATCATTGACAGTTTTGGTTCCTTTCTCTCTTTTATTCACCAAAACTTCATTTGATCATTACTTGGTTAATTCTTGATGGATGCAAATAAAACCACCAGCATTACGAAGCAAATAAAGAGAAGTAGAGTACGGAGTTATGTTATAGATAAAAATCCAAAGTTGTAAATCATATTATATGAAGACAATCAAAGACAGAGTAAAGTGCAAGGGCTTTTTCTATTAATCCTATGTATAAATTGCCTAAGACGGATCAATGAAAATTGTGCCTTCGGTTCCGTTCAGTCCCAAAATGAATCTATATGGACGAACGTTTGACAGAGTATTTCCAATGATTGCATATGTTGGTCTGTACAATATACATCTCATGGCGGAGAATTTATTCTCTTAGCATAATATCCAGAATATCTTTGTGCAAATCAATTGATGATTAATAGATCTGACAATGTGACATTCAAAGTGATTATGCTATCAATGAAAGGTAAGTTATCGTTACCTTGAGCCTTGCAACTGGGAAATGATATAAAATCGGGTAGGTCGCATGGCTAAGTGGGTCGCATCCAATTAGGATGTATTGTCACCTGATCTAAAGAAAATCCTTTTGCTTCTTTATCTTATCACTGTTGTTTCTTCAGAACGGTTGCTGATCCCAACCATTGGTGACAATACATTAGGTACTCTCAAGCGAAGTAAGGGGCTGGTCATGTTTAGTCTTGGTTGCAAGATGTTCTTGTTGAACCCAGTGTATTCATCTCTAGAGATACGCAGTCGGAAGGTGGTCTCATACCTTGCCAGTTGGAATCCCTTCTCCAATAAGAGCCCGCAGTTTTGATTGTATACTATGTATGTAGAGCGTGAGATGCAAGCGTTCTGCTAGATTATTATTTACTTGTTTTAGACACTATTATAATATCAGAATATTATTGATTTTAACGAAATGTTTTGGGTTATTATAAGGTAAAAACCATCCATGTTTACGTATGGATCGGTCGTACGATTATATTTTCTTTTAAAAGTTAAACCAAGTGGTTGAAGTTTACTCACACCAGTCTCATGACTAACCCGGAGTTTGTTTTGTTTTACCCTAAACTCTTGGTTGCCCAAATTTGTACAGGCAGTCAAGTGTTTAGGTGTTTACAGATATTCTTGGAGGAGCTTGGAGCAGGAGGCTTTAGTGTTAATTATTTAACTATCGTTATTTTTGTTGTGTTGTAAGTATTGTATTGTGATAATGATATGTTTATACAGTTAAATTTTTTTATTTCAAAAGTTGTTATATGTATATATTATATTTTATTTTGCTGCGATGTGAGATTTTACCGTTGGTGTTTCTGTTATTCTTCTATCTTTTTCTTCTTTATTTCATAGTGATTCGTATTTCTGTGCAATTTGGGTTGGACATGTGGTGTATTTAGTCAACTTAGATAGTATGAAAATTCGGACCATTATAGTGGTTGAACCGCAAGTAACCTCGGCCCGTGGGCTACAAAAGCTGGGAATTTATTCGGGCCATCACTAAGCATAAACCCTGGTTCAACCCTCCAACCTTTGTTTCAGCCTTGTATTCAGCCTCTAAAACCCCGGTTCAACCCTTCAACCTTGGTTTCTAAATCGTAAGTAATATATGTTTTGTTATGAAACTAGGTCTAAATATGTTTATTCGCAATTATATTTTGTCACGCAACACTTGCTTATTGAGTTCTATTAAGCAACATGTTTTAATTATGTTGATATTTTTAAAATTCTAATAAAAGTACATATGTGGTTCTTGATGGTTCGACCAGTTGGACCTTTAAAACCTCGAACCCTAAGTCTCTGTGATTTGATTAATGCTCCAGTTATGAAAACATTGCTTGAAGCCCAACATAAATGAAAGTTGCATGTACCATTTAAAATTATATATATACATATACATATACATATATATATATATGTAAACATGCATTTAAAAACTTATATATATGAAATTAGCTCTGTTTGGAACTATATATTTATATGCATAGTTTTTTCCTAAGACTGTATGTGTACAAAATATGGATATTTTAAACATAGTACGATTTTCATTTGATGATTTTCGTTCTAAAATTTGAAGCCTATTTGAAATTAGTAGAAGCCAAAGTTTAACATATGAACAAAAATAAATAATCAGTATACATTTTCTTTATACATACAAACATATATATATATATATATACATATATTGAAAATTGATTAATATGCCAACATGATGGTCATGGTAGGCCTCCAACTCCCACTCTCACCAGGTGAGAGCATGTCTTTCCACTATGTCACACTATGTTAGCAAAAGGAAGGGATGCAACACGAGGAATTTCCAGGAGGCAACCCATTCTAATACTACTCTCTCCCAAACACTATATATATGTGTGTATGTATGTATGTTTTGAGGTTTTGCATGTATGTTGAAACGACTCAGACTCGCCCTTATGGGAAACCCCAGATTGAGTTGAGAACTCGACAAATCAGAACACAAATAATATAACATTTCATTGCTTATTACAACAATTACATCAGAGTACTAGAATATAACAGAGTATGAAAAATAATATACATCATAAAAATTTCAGAGAATAAAATACATTACATAGCAGCGGAAAAATAATACATAACATAACTGAAAGAGATACACGAATACAAATCTTTCCGAATATAGCTCCAGCTGTAAATCCAGGATCCTGGAAAAGAAATATCCGCAAAAACCCAACTACTATTTGCCCATATGGAAAATAGGGGCACCAGAGTGTAGGTTAAAACAATAAACTCTGAGTCAGTCATGGGACTGGTGTGAGAACTAAAACAATTATTTTAAAACTTTACTTTAGAAATAAAGTAAATCAAGGGACCATGCCGTATAATACGGAATGGGTTTTCTCCCAAGAATACCAGTGCATAAAACAGTTTATAAACAGCGCAATGCTTTTCAAAAAATGATGCCATTATAAGACTCAGGTCCCATCACACAATGCAACGCAAGCCGGAGGATAGAGTTTTACCTTATAATAGCCAAACATGCTTGGTACGTTTAAAACAAAAATCAATTTGATATTACTATATAGTGTCGAAATCACTTCAAACATAATTGTATCAATCATAGACAGCATAATATCCTATGCTACTATGTTGCTATACTAGTTCTGCAATTAAAACCCGAAATGTCACGTATTGGAAATAGTATTCCATCTATGAGTCGATGCCAGGGATGGCTCCTCACCGATTCGAGACACTCTAGCAAATGCCTCAGGATCACACCTGCGGGCAACCCATGGATCTTCAGGGCCAGTCCACAAATACTTTGGTGGATTAATTATTCCTGAACAATATGTTTCCCGGTCCTATCGGACCTATCACTTGGCCAGTAGCGACCAATATCTAGAGCCATCAGGGATTCAAACCGAGGCGCCTCGCAATCCATCATCCACATAAGTAAAAAATGTCTGGGCTCCATATCATGACACCAATTCTAGCTAGAAAGAAATGCATGCACTCCCTACAGTCACGATCCCGTTTTTGACTCATACCGGGTGTGAGGATCACGAATTAACACTATACACAAAGCTATGCTATTTAAAGCAATGCTTTGATCATCAACCACAAGACTTTGGTTTCGAACAAAAGCCCTGAGCATTTGCATCTCAGCATGCCACACCAACAATTCACGCCTTGCAAATGATGTCTATCAATATAAACTCTAAGCTCGTACGTCTTAGAGAAGGGTGTTAAGCAAGAAAATAAATTCTCTGCCACCAAACAGATATATATTTAATAGAAATCAATCAACACAGAATGAAATCCAATGTCAAACACACGTCCATTTACAAGTCCGTTCTGGGTCTGAACGAAGCCAGAGGCACCTTATTCCTCGTCTTATATGTCCAATATAGGAGAGAAGTCCTCGCATATCCTGTCGATCTCAAAGTACGTCTGATGATCATCACTTATTACCTTGTCTTGGGTGTACGACCCAATCAAGACATTAGTAATCATCCAAACGATGTGAAGAACTCCGGTCTTCAACCACCGTCTTCATCATCGACTTTTAGTCATTGTATTCATTATTCAGAATGGGTTAAACCCGGTCTTTCTGAATAACTCGCGTCATTGTATTCATTATTCAGAATGGGTTAAACCCGGTCTTTCTGAATAACTCGCGTATTTTGTAATCAATAATCAAGTGCTTAAAAACACATCATACGCCTCATTCCAATTCAGAATATTCTTTTATTCAAATATTCACACCTTTAAGGAAAGGTTCCCATTAATTTTATCAATGATAATTTGTTTTAAATTTATTCTTTAATCTTCCTTTGGATATCAATCCAAAACTAAATAAAGATTTATCAACTAGTCGGGATTATCAAGCCTTACCGAAGTAGTCATTTATTCATTAGTCCTAATCCCAACCAGTTCATCCATGGAACAAAACTGGTAATACTCCTATATCTAACACCACGGTGTTATCGGTAAATTTAATTACCATTTCACATTCAAATCTAATTAAAGATTTAACTATCGCCTGGGGTAAAAACTGATAATACTCCATTTCCAGTCATTTTCCCAAATTTGATAATTTAAATTATCACATTCTCATTTCAATCTAATTAAAGATTCATTAAAACTTCACTTAGTTTTAATCTTCAAACAATCATTAGTAATGATTATTTAACTTTGGGAAATCAAACATGCCGCATCGACAATTTACACCATACCACTGATTTCTGCCGATATATAACCTCTAAGATCATACGTCTCAGTGAAGGGTATTAAGCAAGAGAATAAATTCTTCACCACAAAAAAGATATATATTTAGCAGAGATCAACCATACAGTTTGAAATACAATGTTAGACATGTAATCCTGTCTTTAACTGGGTTGAAGAGCTAATGTTATTTAAAACACAGTTCATAAAAAACCCCAAAATCACATTCCATTAACCATGGATTCTTCACAGAAAATAGATCAATATATATAATCCATGTAAATTTTTGTATCCGACTAATAGCATAAATGGAATAACAACAAAGCTTTTTAAATTCCGTATATATTAGCAGTCTTCCTCCATAGAAGCTCACTTCGATTATTACCAAATCGAGTTCCATTCAATTCCAATTTAATATATTAAATTGGAAGACTTTACATTGGAAAATTTCCATTAAATCTTAATAAAAGATTTATATATATCCCAAATCACATTTCTCTGTTAATCGGGTTAAAGAACGAATGTCGTTAAAAACACAATTCATAATAAACCCAATTCACATTTCATTTTATTCCAATTACTAAATATAACCGGAAACTCTAATAATCTTATACTTTTCACACGGGGTTTAAGAATAGTGTTACTGAAGACACCATTCATGACAAACCCAAAATCCAATTTAATATTAAATATAATGCTCTGAATAGAAATTATATTGGCTTATATTCAATATCAAATTCTGAAGCCAACACATATCGTATAGGGAATAATGATATATATCAATCTTCCAAATTCCTCCACAATATCCGTATAGTCACGGAATCCAATATCGAAATATCCTGAAGATGATTTCTATTCAAATCCATTCCAATTCATATATTGGAAAAATCCTAGTTAATTTAAAACCATTTCCCTATCCAATTTATTTATTTTAAACCATTGAATTATTTTTCTAGTTAATAACTAGTTCATTTTGATAAAAATACCTTTTTATCTTTTCAAATATAGAATTTATCATCCCAATTCTTTCCAAATCATTTATTATGATTTTACACAAATTATTAACATTTTTGATAATTTTATTAAGGCCCTTTTAGTCGATCTCCATAAAAGGTCATCGAACTGCATTTACAGTGACATTTTCCGAATTTGATTTGGGCATAATTTCAAATCCAACCATTAGATTTCAAATCTCTTATATTCGTTGGAAAGCCCTTTTCGATACGAACCCAACGGTTCCAATCTTAGGAGAATCCGACGGTCGGATCTCCTGTTACGTCCATTTGAAGTTAATGGTTGAAATTCGTGAATGGTCGCGGCGCGGCGCGTTCTATTCAAGCCATTAATATATATATATATATTATATATATATATTTCGTTCAAAACGTATTTTATAAATTCATTTTAAAAATGATTCCCACTTTCACTTCAATTTTAAATCAAAATTGAATATTCCTTATCATTATAATATTGAAATGATAATATTTTCAAAATATTAGATTTTGAACTCATTTCCTTTTTTATATTCATTATAAAAAATGAATAAAATCGACATAAATATCGTTTGCGCTAAAATGGCGCAAATCTAATCAATACGGCTTCACATACTCTATAATTTAGTGCCCATCCAATATCGGACATCAAATTCACATTTAAATCCTTTACTAAACTATTTTAACATACTCGTTATTTTAAAATATTTCATTATTTTAAAATATTTGTTATTCCTGAATTGGAATCGGACACGATCAATTACCATATAATTTATTTATATAGATTTCATACAACACATGTATATAACAACAATGATGAACAATCATCCATCATCCAGAGTGCATTACACAACTGCATAAACATTAAATATAAATAATTAACGCTTACAACAGTCTGTCAACCAATCGATTAACATACAACAAAAGAATTGGGATTAGTGTACGTCAAATATCATCCCAATACTCGTATGGGGTTTCAAATAACAAATACAGAATATTATTCGTGCAGTTGGGCGATGTGTAAAATTTATTGTCCCAATCAATGTCAGTAAAATGAGTGTACATAAACAAATCCTCCGATTTGTAAATGAATATTTATTTTCATTTCAGGAGAATTTCAGGCCGTTTACATATACATTAAAAATTATATTTTTAACGATAAAATATTTATCTCAACACTTGACTATTTTATATAGTTCATACATTCAATAAAAATAACATTTTTATTGTTCAAAATTTTTATTCAACACACGAATATTTTATATAGTTCGTATACACATAAAAATTATATTTTTAATGAACAATATTTATTTCAGAAAATTTCGGCATTATAACGGCGCGATATTAGAACCGGAGTAACGTCTAACATTACCCCTCTCCTGATACTAGCTCGCGCCATACACAATCATCAATCACATTCAATACAATTCATTTCACCACAATACAATCAATTTTCCCAAAATTCAATCCAAACAAACAAACAACCATGGTTTGTACAAATAAATAGTGCCGGGGGCTACTAAGCTCCGTCTGGAACCTAAAATATATTTAACTGTAAAATAAATTAAGTAAGAAGGTGCTCTCACATTGGGATCCACTGCGCTGTTATTTTCTAATGCTCTGATTTGATGTTCTAATTCCAGAATTTGCAAACGAGCTCCAATCTTCACACGGTCTTTTAATCTAGCTTAGACGCGCCATTCCTGACAACTTTCGCCTAATGGACTATTTCCCGAAAATGCTCCATTTCGCCAAGAATTGCGAAAAGATAGTATTTGGACAGTAGACTTTGGACGCGTTTTTTGAGCAACTCCGCAATCCAAAATATGACTTCCATATACTCAAATCGAAGAGAAAATTGTGCACTTTGACTTTAGAATTGTGGAGTTTTGGCAAGA